>JARQZJ010000124.1:1212500-2412500 GCA_030704895.1 Henosepilachna vigintioctopunctata | reverse complement strand
AAATGGTATGATGGACTGTATATCCAAGCCTTATTTATGATGAGTGGTTTTGATTCCTAGAAGTGAAAAGTGATTCTTCAGGGCTGAAAACGTGACCAAGCTCAAGAGATAGCCGTTTAATCAAGGAATATAATTGAGAGTTTAATATTAGTGGGTTTCTTCGATATACTATGTAGTATAAGCGACTACTTACAAAATATTGGAGTTCATGTCTTGATAACATGAATCGAGTCAACAGCTTTCAAATTTATCCGAACACAAACCACAAAAAATATTGATTCTCTTTCACAAATTCTGGGACCACAAGGGGTTTAGTTTTTTGTACAAGCAATCAACACCATCTTACAAGAAATCTAAGAGGCGTCAAAACCAGCTATATATAGTCTTGACATTTATGCATCGATGTCATCCATCAAACCTTTCAACTTCAGCAAGCATGCGAAAAAAGATGATATAAGAAAAGTGAACCTCATTGCCCAACAATCTGACATCGAATGAAATTGTGCCTTGGCAAATTTTAAATATCTAAAACAGACGAAGTTTTGACTTCCAAATTGAAACTCTAAACGTCTAAACATAAAAACAGTTCAATATAGCGTCAGATATTTTCGTTTTTCCTTTAAAATATTAATAATGGATCCATTTACCCGAATAGATGTTGAGAATTGAGTATAGTAGATGTTATTATTGAAATAATATGGGCAGAACTCTAACTCTATGCGATAACATTCTGATTCGGTTACATGTTTGATAAAGTTCATTATAATTATAGCAACAACAGACAATGTTTACTAATGGAAAATTGATAATTCTCGAATAGCAAATCATATTGGAAATGAATATCTTCGATTTCCTTTCAGATATACTTATACGAGTATATTTCCAAACGATATCAAACGCTACATAATCACTATTATTCATCTTCAATTTCCAATTTTGTATACCTTCATCTGTATAGTTAGTTCAGGCGCGACAGATTCATTAAAGCTCCTAATGACTCTCGTGATATTTTGTTACATAACATCTTAGCTTTTGTAGTGAATAGGGTGTAAGCCGTTGAGGAAGAGTGGAGGGTATACTAGGTACAAGGTTCGAGTCCTAGGTGAGATATGGATATAAGCGTTGATGGGCCTTCATTGGCTCGAATTTAATCAATAGTTCGGTAATAACTATTATATAAAGCCATTAGCAGTTCAGATCCGTCGCAGAAGTTCGAGGAGGATATGATTAGGTTTAAATAAAGCAACTATTATGTCTTAATTCCAAGTTTCTTGCATACTTCGCATTAAATACCTGGAGACAGGGATTGCTCCCGTTGTTGCTTCAAAAATATATTGTTGAATATATTTTTCTCGCAGTTTCTGAACTGAAATGGTGATTTGATACCGATGTTACAAAAATTGGATGTTCTTGTTTTTAGTCCTGGATTAATCATATTGAAAATACCAAAGAGATAATGGACGTTGGTATGTATTTCCTATTGTGATGAGTTGTTATATGGACTGCTTTTTAGGCAATGATATAAATTCCAGCGATAGCAATGACCATATTGGCACCATATAGCACCATTGACGATGCTGCAACTGATGAGTACCTTGTTGTACGAAACAGTAACTGTTTTGCGATTCTGAATTGCATATAGTCAATCCGCTATAATACGTTTTTGAGTAATTCGTAAAAATTATCGTGAAAATTTAGTATATTTTCAGTATTGGGTATTTACAATAGCGATGACATAGCTCGAGAACTACATAATTCTTTTTCTTGTAGTAGATTTCTTAGTAGTAGGAGATTGAATTCTCGCGTAACTCTTGGTGAAACATAATTAAATATTTAATTAAATTAAACACTTGGCCTAATGTTTCACGTTACATTTAACAATATCAAATAGTCAACATGTTTCGAGCGTGAGCTCATCTTCAAGACTGTCGGTCTTGACTATTATTATGAATAGTCAATGTTGACTATTTGATATTGTTGAATATAATCGTGAGTCAAGTGTTTTAATTTTAATTTTTTAATTTCATATATATATATATATATATATATATATATATATATATGACATGACTCATGACGGTTCACAAGTATGAATGATTTGTGAATCTATAAACTAGCTATCTTTTTGACCGCCTGGGCGTGATCTGGAACGATTAGGCATGCGACTATTCTTACACATTGCAGAGAGATTTTTGTTGTGTTCGAATGAAATGTATACGAAGCCTCTACGTACTCTTATTAATATTGTCATGAGTAGGAACCTAGAACGCTAGGGAGTGTTTATACGTCTTTTCTTCGATAGAGGGAGCTCACGTGAATGTTCACGAAGTGATGTTCTCCTCATTCGGATATAGGACCTATGGGCGTTTTGAAAGTCGTCAAATCTTGATTGATAAAATAAGGGCTGATGATTCATAATACAGATGAAACAATTGCATCCTATTATCATTCAACAAGATGGATGATTCTTCGAAGCTCACTTAATAGTCACTCTCGAATGTGACGATAGGTTCGTTCTCGTTGACAACATTTATGTAGCTCCCTGAGACTTTAATTTGAAATATTCCGATATTCCGATTAAGAGTGTCAGTAATCACTATATATATATATATATATATATATATATATATATATATATATATATATATATATATATATATATATATAAAATTTCTTCCATGTTTTGAGAAATGAGAACGAACGTTTCTACAACCGCAAACTAGATGGCATTACTTTATCATTATCAAATTAGAGTTGTGAAATGTACTATCTCAGTTGATAAAAGACGTATGAAACATTCAATGTTAGATGTATTCATGTGCTTTTCATCGATTCATAAGATTTGAGATGTACATTAATCTATGCATTATATACGCATACGACTCACTGTATATTTCTGTCACAATGTCAGTATGTTACAATCGATAGGAGGGTATGTGAGGATTGAAGTCGTTGTCCTTCATTTTTTGGACGTTGCCTAACTGATGAGTACATTGTCGTATGAAACTGTAACTGTCTTACGCTTTCAATATATGCAGGCATCGAATTCGATATTCTCTAACATTTATCCCTAGAAGGATAATGGAGACATCGCATTATTCACGTTTCACATAGCCAGCTCTGCTATAATGTTCTTTCGAATAATTTGTCAAAAAATTATCGAAAGAAAGTTATGGTTTACTTCTGATATATACATATATATATATATATATATATATATATATATATATATATATATAATATATATATATATATATATATATATGTATATATATATATATATATATATATATATATATATATATATATATATATATATATATATATATATATATATATATATATATATATATATATATATATATATAAGATAAAAGACTCACGGTATGAACCTGAAATTGTTTGTGACAGCCGTTTACATATGTTTCAAGCTTATTGGCTCTCGTTAGAACGGCGTAGTTCAAGTTTTAGATGTACAAACTTGGATGTTAATTAAAACGAAAAAAATCACAAAACGCAACACAAAAACTCTGTGTAAGGAATCGACTTCATTTTGGCTTGGGATTGAATATCTTTGGTAGAGTTCGTTTGACTCCGTTTTGAAGACTGAATCAATATCAGCCAGTGAAACGATATTTATACCTTCTGAGAATTTATATATATATATATATATATATATATATATATATATATATATATATATATATATATATATATATATATATATATAGATAGATAGTCTTTATTCATGCTCTATACAAAAATAACCATGAAGGTAATACGTATTTGCACATGTCAGGTAATAAATAATATATTATTCTCACAGTGATGAGAAATCTAACTCGAAAAAATCGTTCACATTATACAAACATTGACAATTTAAAAATTTTTTCACACAAATCTTGAAATTACGAACAGACAATCTTCGAATTTCATTAGGAAGTACATTGCACAGCTTCATTGCAAAATAATCAGGGCTCTTCTGCGACACACTCAACCTCAACAGTGGTAAATTAATATTCCGACTACCCCTGATATCATACGTATGAACATCACTATTTAACTTGCAGTTATTTGCTCTCTTGTGTGCATACATTAGGTTCTCGAGTACGAAGAGACCAGGCAGAGTTAAAACATTAAACTTCCTGAATGTGTCCCTACAACACTGCCTAAAAGACAAGCCTCCAAGAATTCTCACAGCACGACGTTGGATACGAAAAATTCTCTCGCTTTCTCCACAATTTCCCCATACCAGAATGTCATACCTCAAATGTGCTTCACACAAAGAGAAATAAGCACTCAACAGTACCTTCACTGAGACAGTGGAAACCAGATTCCTAAGCAGGAAAACATTTTTAGTGAGCTTACCAGCAAGATACTCAACATGAGCACTCCACGTAAAACGAGAGTCAAGATGTATACCCAGAAATTTTACAGTAGATGAAAAAACCACACTGCACGATTCCACACGTCTCAGACCAAAGATAATTTTCCCAGTCTTTTCCCCATTCATACATAACTCATTTCTGTCAAACCAGTTCAAGGCCCTCGACTGAGCACGACCCAACAAATCCTCCGCCACAGCCAAGTCAGCACAACCAATAGAGACAGCAGAATCGTCAGCGAAAAGTATGCTTTCGCAACCAGTCATATAATCGGGAAAGTCATTAATAAAAATCAAAAACAGCAGTGGCCCCATAATACACCCCTGTGGCATCCCTAATGTAATCGGTTTGCGTTCTGACCACGCACCATCCACATAAACATACTGAAATCGATTTGTCAAAAATGATTCAATAAGTATATATAAGTATATAATTTAAGATATATATATATATATATATATATATATATATATATATATATATATATATATATATATATATATTTAATATTAAAAGAATACTATAACGTAAAGAGTATACTTTCCTTCAATAATTTTTTATACGAATTATTCAAAAGAATATTTTAGCAGAGCTGGTTATGTGAAACATGAAGCATATGATGTCTCCATTATCCATCGAGGGATAAATGTTAGAGGATATTGGTCCTCAGTTGCACCACGTCCAATAAACGGAAGGCATCGACTTTAATTCTCAAATATCCTCTTATGATTCCGAAGACAGAAATATACATCCAAATTGTATGTAAATATAATGCATAGATTAATATGCATCTAGAATCTTAGGAATAAATAGAAAAAACATGAATACATCAGACATTGCAAGTTACACACGTCCTTTTTAATTTTGACACTACATTTCACAATCCAGTTTATGAACAATTTCATCTAATTTCATGAACTAATGCCATCTAGGTTGCGGTTACAGAAACGCTGGGTTATCGTTTTTAGAAGTTAACTTCAGTGGCTACTTAAAACATGAATAAATGGACTACAAAAAAAGAATTCTGTAGTTATGGTGATCATATCATCGCACTAGTGAATATTCAATGTTAAAAGTATACTATAACTCTCTTTCGATAATTTTCCATATGAATTATTCGAAAGAATATTATAGCAAATATTGGAGATGTATGAAAAGAATACTAATGAAGTCTTCTGTATGGTACATTCGAACATTGTTCGACTATGTTTATAATGATATAATGATAAGTATCTTCCTCATTAATTATTAGTTTCATTTCTTGAGGAAAATTGTGCTTCTCTCTTCAGTCGCCCCGTATACTTTGTCTTCGAAATGTGGATGCTTCTCATATTTGTCTTACATAATATGCAATTATATTTGGTGCTATGAGTTTTCAATTTCAATTTGTATTCAATTCATTTCAGTACTGTTTCGCAATTTCCTATCGCAGAGATAATATCAGGCAGTATGAACTTCGAGCTCTCAATGAAATGGACTGCAAGAATTGGATTGAAGCAATTAGAGAGGCTAGGTGAGAACGAATAACTTTCTTAGCAATTTTATTTTATCTCCAAAGACGTATATCCCGTTAGGCACCCTCCCACGTCGATAACTTTGATTTTCAGGAACCAAAACTTGTATATTGTAAATGTTTTTGAATGTGAAACTAATGTTTTTAGAATATCAGGTGATTTGAAATATTCCAGAACTCTTGAGAAGCCGAAATAATGAAATGTAAGAACTTCAACACGACAGGCGGATGTCATTTCACCATAAATAATTTTTGAACTATTTTTTGTACTATATCTCTTGTGAGTTTTATTGTTCAAATTTAAGTAAACATATACCTTAATTTTCATGTCATCCTCATAGCTAGAATAGGATCAAAAAAACGTTGATGGTTCATGATCCATGATGGATTTATTGATATAAACAATAGGAAATTGCGGGTAATTCATAACATTCATATAATCCTTCTACACTATGGTTGGTATTTGAAATATTGTTTCGAAGCCTGATTTCCACTACAGATTTTGTGGTGCAGATAGTGTTATTTCGGTATTTTAGATGTACCTACAATGAAGAATTCATATCAAGCAGTGACACATAAAGTGACAACATGCCTTTAATTTTTATGCTTTTATGTCTGACGATACCTAGACCATTCAACGTTGAATATGTTCTTTCTTTTTCTAAGTTCGCTGAAATTTAAATTTTAGACCAACGATATAATGTGACATACAACAAGGAGTAAAAAGGTATAAGTGACGATTTCATGGTACTTTCGCAATGCAGAATGTGTGCAATATCGATGAAAATAATATAATATTATCGATCACTGAGGTGAAGCAGTCCTGGTATACAATCTATTGAAATGGAGAGATGAATAGAGCACAATATTATGGCATTTTAGAGGTGACAAACAGAAAAATACGTAGACGGGATTTTATACTTTAGATACGAGTAGCTGTAGAACTCGGTAACATGTCGGAGGTACCGGCTGTTATGACTTCAATATAACTGCAGATACTGATTCATTCTTCAGCAGCAAATAAAAGAAAAAACGTCACCGTTGCACTTCTGCTGCATAAATTATTCCAATAAATTGTGTGATGCTTGCAAAAAGCATCATTGTGTCATTCAAAATTATGCATTTTACAGAATTTGCAGTAGATTTCAGTACGATTTTATTTCAATTTAGATAGTTTTTCCTTTTCTCCAATATTCAAAACTTATTTTTTATGAGGAGGGGCAAATGAAATCTCGTCGTCTTTCTAGGTAGGACAATTTTGCCATCTTTCTAGTGTTGAGGCAAAGACCTTCTTGATTATAAGATGAAATGAATTCCACGATAACTAACGAAATGAAGCTTTTCATCATCACTTCAAAACTTCAAATGATATGCATTGAATTAGTAGGTTACAGATTAATTTCTCCAATTCCCTATACCATGATTTTTACATCGTATTGTTTACTTATGAAGAAAATGTTGAAAACAAATAAAGTCTAAAACAAAATCAGTCTGTAACGCTTGAAGAAGATAATTAACAGTTATTTCAAAGATTATTTAATATAATGAAGTAGTGGGGATGAACAGTTCGATATATCAGTGAACCACTGTTGAGATGTCGTGAAGTTCGAATAGTTTTCCTCCGTCAGAAACATTTCACAAGTTTAAATGGACCCCTCGAGGTCTGCATAGACCATTTCAGAAACCACAAACCACAGAAGTAAACTTCTCTTACCGGATCGGGTTTATCAAGTACTACAAATGATTTAAACTTGTCATAAACTTTTCAAATATACTCACAAGATATTTCGTTACGAAAAACAGAATATTCTTTTTCAATCTGAAAGAGATCTATTATATGATACGCATTAGTTTCGTTGTCAATCTTCAAACTAAGTTGCGGGTATGAAAGTAATTTTAATAGCATAGAATGAAGTCCAAGTCATGCATCAATCGAAAATTAAATGAGGTTTATTGCATATTCACTGATCTCTTGAAGAAACTTTGTTCGATATGTTGAAAAAAAACACTAGGCACAAATTGATATCAATGTTTTGACCATTTTTAATAAATGACACGGAGGATTCGCTTATCTCTTGATAAAACATTATGTTAAAAACAATTTATTAAAATTAACACACTTGGCTTAAGTTTCACTAAATATATTAAAAATTCTACATATGTTACGGGTGGTTAACCCCGAGAGCATTTGGTCTTTTGATAATACTCTGTTCGAAATATGTCTGCTATTTTGTACTTTCGGAATTTCACTCTCAATCTCAGCAACCGCATTTCATAAAGTTCAACTATCTTACTGGAATAATTTATCTCCATCCCTCGAAGGAAATATCTCCCCAGAAGAAAATTATAAGACTTAGAGCTCATGGAAATGAGAGGAGAAAATCATGTAACTGATGAGTTGTCCACCTTTAACCTTCATTATTCTTCGAACAGTTCGTCAAGAATTATAAATATGATGAAAAACATTCTGAATATGATTTTGAAACTTGACAAAATTCGACAAAATTTTTCAATACACTCGACATATATTTCGGGTTACAAGCCCAAGAGTTGAATAAAGCTATCTGTCAGCTGTATTAAACTCTTGAGAATATGAATTTTTCGAAACAAACAATAAACTCGTGATACTGGGTAAATTGATCGAAACATATGTCGAAAGTCACTGAGAATGTTGTGAAATTTGACACAGTGTTATCAATTATACGAAACATGCCATATCGTCACGTATATTGAACATATTTCAGTGGCCCTCTCAATTTTAAATCACACGCATGAAAAATATTTTTTCTCGTGCGATAAATTTGGCGATGGTTGATAAACAACGAAAATTGAAAAGCTTCAACTTCACAGGTTCGTGTGATGTCTTAGATTTATAGGTTATATGAACCTATAAATCCAATACATCGGTTTCTTCTTCTTTCCTTGTACATTTTTCAAGTAGATGGATGTAGATCCTTCTATCAAATGGAGTAGTATTCAATGAAGTACCGAATAAATGAAATTCATAACACTTTTTTAATTTTGTAGCTTCAATAAACTTCTTTTACAAAAAGAAGAACTGGAACAGAAACACCTTCATCTCCTTCAAATCGTTGAGTCAGAGAAAACGGCAAAGTGGCAATATACACAACAATGCGAAGAACTCGCTTCAGAGATTAAAAAGTTGAGAGCCGAGGTAAGATGCGAACTTATAGAAATATTAAAATTGAGAATATGCATGCTGAAATTCCAATTTCATCTCAATTGAAAGCGGAGAAAGATATTATGAAGTGCGGTATTGCTATGTAGTTAGCATAAATGCTCTTAGGCATAAAAGAAGATTTGAGGTCCTGGAGAGAATTATATAGATTTTCAGTATAATCTTTTGTCATACTGTACAACCTTTATGCAGTATCTATTCAATTCGAGATTGTATCATTATTCGAAAAATATGACTAATACTATCTCGTAAATTGTTTTTTTGCGGAACATAATAAGCAGGAAGTTTGAGACGACATACAATTTAAATTCATATTGTTTCGAAACTGTTGCACTACAAGAAACATTACTGCGTATTTTTACTGCATTCAGAAAACCGAATGAAAATAAAAACTGATCTAGCAACTGAAAAATGCATGTAGAGATACCTCTAATGAATGATAATGTCAATAATCTAATTAATGATAGTGATCCTCTAATGGCTGATAGCTAAATAGGAGTACTGAAAATGCTGTCATGTAGTACAAATAAACCTTGGTATTCTGCCTCCATCCACTGTGGCATCGATACCTCTTACATTCTCCTTCGAATAATTGGAGTTTTTACCATGTATTTAATCGTTGATACATGGATAGTTAACTCCATTGTTTCATTTGAATAATCGCATCAGTCCTTGGAAAATTGGAAATATATTTGAAAAGTGGAATACAATTCTCTCCAAAAAGTGAAATATCTTATGAAAAAATCCTTTAATAAATACGACGAAACCAATCAATTCACTAGACTCAATTTTCGAGCTATTCTCTCGAAACATAAGTTGATTTTTCAATATTCATTCAATTGAGCCAAATGGTTCTTATATATTGTTTTACTGTTTGTTTGTTTTAGTTCCATTGTTTGAAAAGGAAATAGACATTATAAATTTTTGCTATAGCTCTTTTTTCCTCACACCTCAGATCAAGTACATTTCAGCGTTTTCCTTCACAATCTCAAAGATTCAAACTCTCATTATTGATCAATGGTGCTTACAAATGAATATAAATATACTCAAATGATATTGCATTCTAATATTTAAGCTGTTGATTACATGTTATTGTTTTTATATTTCAATTGGTGGGACCTTGTAATATACCTTATCCGCTGAAAAAAGTGGAGAGTTGTAATTATTCGCTTACTATTATTTGCTGAAAAATTTCAATGAATATTCGCTTCATTTTCAAGCCGTCATATTAAACAGCACTTCATTAAAATGTTGCATATATTCGTAAGTGCTTGTGAAATTAAACGTCAGTATTACAACTGAAACTGATGGCTCGCTTCTCGTATTAAAATGTTCAATTTCCATATAATTCGAAAGGAGTTGTTCATTCGATGTAAAAAGAGAATGCTCCACATAATAAGAGCCTGTATTGAATTTCCTGAGTACAATCCAATCGATGTAAACCAGGAGAGATATTAATTTTGCTGGCGACGAAAGAGCTTTGACCTCGCTGTAATGGCTAACCGCTGAAATTGAATTCGTGGGACAAAATGATTTCATTTGCAGTCATACGCGCCTGATGGATGTGATAATTTGCTAACGAAATAAATTCATCGGTTGTCGACAACATTCATTAAACATTTCAAATTGAAGACATCAAATAAAACACAAAATTTCGATCAATTATTTTCGAACCAAATGGGTTGTGCGAAATTAAAATTAGTAAGTTCCAAATCAGAGAGACAGTGAATTGAACCTAAACAAACACGAGCTTATCTCTCGAGTATTTCTTCTCTTCAAGATGATTGATATTCGAGATATTCGTGTTGAAGCATATGTTTTCGAACAAAACGAAACATTAGGAATTCCAATGTTAATCATTCACTATTTTTACATAATAAACATACCGAATTCACTCAAAATAATTTACAGAAAAGGTCATTTTATAATGCATCACTTAATAAACTTCATCAGAAGGCAAGAGCTAAAACATGAAGTACGAAATAGATGGTTCTATTTCAAAGAGCCAACAAGAATAATTCTTTGCCATTTAATTGAATGAAATACAAAACCTAGTCTCTATATTCATCACAGTTTTCGTTAGTTATTGAAAAATGAGTTGAAAAAAATAAATATATATTTTGATTCATTGTGAAAACGTAGGAAGAAACTTATAAGATATATTCCGATTTCAATAAGCAGCGATAACCGACACCTTCGCCATTTTTCACCCATCACGTTTATCCCTTCAACATGAAATGGAGTGCTTAATTATTCAATAATTTCGATAGTTTTCAATGCATAATATTCTGCTGATGCCTTTTTTGCGTATTAAAAGTTATATGTTAAGTATATATCTAATCAGATCACCCTCCTTGTAATCATACGAAAATTCTAATAATTGAAGGGACCATTAATGTGAAAATGTGCATATTCAAGCGAAACTCATACTCATATACTGTTTATAATAAAATTTATTCAAGAATTTTGGTTCAGTTTGGACTGACTTACTCTGAATAAGATAGAGAGAAATAATAACGAAATTATTAAAAAAAATGAAACCAATATTTTTTTTAACACCTCCTGAACTTTGAGGGGTTATTCAAAGAAAACAATATATATCACGTGATGAATTCCTCTTTTCCGATGAGCATTTAATCTGAACATCATGATTTTTCAACATGTGTTTGAATGGTGCTTTCCGAATTTGAGAACTTTTTGAGACCTTTGTAGAGATTTTACTGTAATCAATTGATATAGTGTTGAAAGTTTACAGATAAAAATCAATAGTCAATTGAATCCATATCGAATCCGTGTAAAACATTGTCACTGTTCTTCACAAACAATGTTTCGAATTGTTTGTGAAGAGCTGTGTATTTTGCACTTATTCAAGTTGTTCGCCCTGAAGAAAGAATGGAAACCAACACCGACCCATCAGTCAACCAGTAGTCTTGTATCAAATCAAGGTACCTCCAGCTCAACCGCTTCCGGTCAGTTCGCCAACCTTGACCAAGATTCAATCGAATTGCGTAAAATCAAGAAGGTGCAAAGTTTCTTCAGAGGTTGGCTTTGCCGCAGAAGATGGAAACAAATAGTGGAGCAATATATTAAAAGTCCGCATGCTGAAAGTATGAGAAAACGAAACAGTCTAGTTTTTCGTATGGTAGAGGCAGAAGAAGAATACATGGAACAAATGGAAGTGTTGGTATCCTGTTTTCTCAGGCCTTTCAAAATGGCAGCATCATCCAAAAAACCACCATGCTCACACGAAGATGTCAATTCAATTTTTTTGAACACCGAAACAGTTCTGTTTCTACATCAGATATTTCTGAAGGGGCTGACTTCAAGATTAGAAAGCTGGCCAACTCTAGTATTAGGTGAGTACTTCTTGGTCTATTTTTATTCCATATAAAAACGAGATTACGTTTCGAGAGTGGTTGAATATATTGAGTATATATTGGCGGCACTGTGACACCTCATTCGATACTTCTTTACAAATAATTCCGAACTGAATTTCAGTATTGAATCTTTCGTTCGTGAAATTTTTGTGCGACATCCTCTTGACGTACTATTTATGAGGATAGTTCGAGAATTAGTGCAACGAACGCTAAGCCCAAGTTGAAACTTTCAAGATGCTCGTAAACTAATATTTACAAAATTATCGTGAAAAATATTGAAGGCACGTTCGGTTTCAGAGAATAATATCCGAAATTGAAAATAGTTATTTTCGGAAATACAAATCAGGTATGAGATGACAATATAATGAAGAAGTTATTAATTTCACTACAAAATATTTAATTAATCAATCATCTGCTGAAACAAGTTGATTACCATTAATAAACAAACAAAAGGTCAAACAAAATAAATATTTAGTATCATACCTCATATTTTCCATATCTTGCAATTTAATTTGAAAAACACTTTCAAACTTCAAGATCAGATTCGAATTACTCATTTTCTCATACTCATTCGACTTGTTGGAATTACAAAATGTCTAAAAATAGTTCTTGCAAAAATTGAGTATTATATTTCTCATAATATATATAATATATATTAATAATAATAATAACCATATTGGGCCACAAGTTTGATTTTTCGTCTACAAAAATCTTAAAAACTGAACAACATAAAAAATGCGAAATCCAGGAAATGATTCATATAAAGAAAAATCCAGAATCCATCAATGATAAAACCGACATAACTGGTCTAAGTTAAATATACAACAATATTTTAACCGCATAAGAACATGCGGAAAAACATAAAGATGTATCATTTGATGTGTGTATGTTATATTGCAGATGTGATCAATTTCCAAGTCAAGTCATATATTTGTTATATGCTTTGAGAGATGAACGTGATCGTTCTTTGGAAAAATTTTAAATATTTGAGTTTAATCGTCAATATAGTTGTTGTTGCTGTCACCTATGAACTTTTGTGTCTGAGGTATTTATATTGTGGTAATATTTAAAATCACGTTTGTGAGCATTGTTTTCATATTCATTTTGTTTAAGCGATCATATGACATATATCAGTTTGATATCAGTTTAAAATGATAACCCAAACGTAATTTGGAAATAAACAAACATCATGTTGCTTTAATTGAACCAAAAAAACCCAAGATTCAAATTTTTACAATAATAATAATAATAATAATAATGCTTTATTTCAATTACATCATAATCAAGTCATCACAAAAAATTCCAAAATGTTAGTTTTCCAACGAAATTTCAAAATCAACTATTTCGTAAGGAGGATTTTGAAGTAAATAATTCTTCAGTTTTCTTTTGATAACCTTTTTGTCTAATTCTCTCCAGTTCCTAGGTAATTTATTGTACAATACAACTCCTAATGATCTTCTAGAAGTGACTTGTAACCTTGAGTTCGTAATATTCATGTTGCCTCCTGTCCTAATACTATATGGTATGGTTTGGGATCTCGTCGTATACAAATCTGATATATATATATATATATATATATATATATATATATATATATATATATATATATTTATATATTTCTCGAAATATTTGAAAATTGGTGTTTTTATATTCAGATGTGACAGATGAAAAACTATTATATATATAACTATTAAACAAGCGTTTAGATATTTAAAATATCCACATAGCATGATCTACCACCAACTCGCTCTTCATAAATTATCCAGATCAAAACTGATTATCATTAAATATCATTCAACAATTTGAACTAAACATAAACAATCATACAGGTCAGAGAAAAGATTTGCTTTGTTCATTGTTGTCTTATAATTTTTCGAATATGTTTCAACTATCGATTCGAAAATTACTGACATAATTATGAAACTGAATTGTGTTTCCGGTAGTTTGTCGTTACTGCGAAAACATCTCTTTATTTTAATGTATTTTGAATAGTTTGAAGCTTTCATATCGTAACACATTCCAGTTCAAATAAGTTCGTGAGCAATCACTGAAATTTAACGTTTATCGTTAGTTTAGAATTTAGAAATATTTTGAGATATTCCTCCTATTTTGTATGTAAAAGCAGAAAAAGAGTGCCAGGCAAAATTGAAACTTTTTTGAAGCCTATCAGTTCCAAATTTTGGAAAATTTATTTCATTTCAGTAGTTAATGATTAATGAATTAATCATTCTTGAATTTTGATTTATTCGAAAATTTGGAATCATTCGTTATCAAAAGAGATTTTTTCGAAAATTTGAAGTGACATGTTTCAGTTAAACTATGAATATCGTCTACTGTACTTCTTGATAAGTTTTTCTATTGAATGAACAGGACAAGATTGTAAATCAGAGTGATGCATGTGTTAAAATATTTATTGATTGGAAATTGACAATATGATACTGAGCGATGATAACAAATTGGGTTCAATTCAAAAACATCTTTCAATTAGAGAGAATACGCAATGGTAGATAATGAAAATTAGTGCGCTTCGACTATCAAATTATCGAACGCTCACACGTCTTCTATACCCATAGGTATCTACTAAATTGAAAAGTCTATTCGACAAAAGTCATTATATGATAAATTCAATGGACGATGAATCAACGCTGTGATAGTTTATATTTAAGTGAGAGGTAATAAGAAATACTTGTCTAAAAATCACTGACTGAACAATCCTTCATTCGACCAGTTTCGCCTTTTACGGCATTATCATTCCTGATAATGCCATAAAAGGCGAAACTAGTCGAATAAAGAATTGTTCAGTCAGTGATTTTTAGACAAGTATTCCTTATTACCCTCTCATATATTCATTATATGATGTTTTAAATTGTCAATAGGATGCAATTGTAGTAGGTACGCTCGTGATTCTTCCCGTATTTCAAGGGATATTCAGCGAAATTTTCGCAGGAAATGAAAATGTGTATGAGCATATATACAAATATATATATATATAAATACTTATTGTTCACACACACACATACATATAGTTTCTGTGCTAATGGCAATGACTGAAGTATTTGAGACAATGAATACGTTGCAATTTATTAGATACCTAGGGGTACAGAAGAAGTGTGAGCGTTCGATGCTTGGAATGTCTATAATCTGAGGGATCTTTTCTATTAATTTCCATAGGTGGAATTGTGAAGTATACATTACTTGACGTATCTTCACTTAGATTCATAAGAAGATATATATGAGGTTGAAATCGGTGCCTCACTTCCATAGACGTGATGCTACTGACGAGTTCCTTGCAGAACGACACAGCTGTCTTGCACTTCCATCAGGGGTGGCGTTAATTTCAATAATTCTCTAACATTTATCCCTTGAAGGATAATAGAGGCATCACATTGTACGCATTCACATAGTCTCTCTAGTTTAATATCATTCTTTGTCAAACTATTATAACTTACTTTTACTATATAGTTATAGAGTTGTATACAACTTCGATCTCACACACACAAGATGTATACCTGCGCTTAACCTCTGGTTCAAAACCTGAGTGACTGCTAAGCGAGAACTGAAAGTTAAATGAATTGTACCACACCACAGTTAGCTACAATGAAGATGGGGTGGGTTAATTATGTAAGAAAAATTTAATGCCAGGCGCCAGAGGTTTGAAAGTTCTCGGTACAATTCAATCGGTTTTCTGGAGGATCAAACAACAACTCCACCAGATCTAACAGTTCTTAATCTTAGTTCTCCCTAACAGTAATATCCACTTGGTTTGATAAATGATAGTATGATTATGTATATAGATATGTATTGAATATAAAATGAAATTAATAATTTGAAGTACTGAAAAAAGAAATTGAAACAAATAAAAAATAAATTAATTCTCCCTTAGCTAAGAGGACGTAATCGTCACAATGAAAAAAAAATATGTATATATATAATAAATGTTTAAATAAAAAAAAAGAAACTTCAGCATATAAATTGAACAGTTATTAAATTAATGTAAACTCAAGGTTAATAAAATAAAAATAAAATCAAATATAAATTGTCTCTGCAAATTATGTACTGGAATACTCTCACCACACCAAGCGTTCTCAATCTTCTAGCTTTAGGCTCAAAGATCTTCTACGAAACCTTCTCCAAACAGTTATCCAATAATTCCAGAACCAATAATAATTCCAGTACCCAAAAAAAAAAACGAAACGGAGAAATCCAAAAGTAAACGTAAAAATGAAAACGAAAAACGTTAAACGAAAAACCGCAAAGATGTAGTGTGCGGTTTACTGTGTATCAAGAACACGTGCTTTGATCCCCTAAAGGGCACTTCTTCTGTTCACAATTTTCAAATAACAAACAAATTCCAGAAGAATTCAACGACTATCAAATGATCCCAATATTGGTTACTTATTCTTTTCGACAAATCAAATTTCCATAAAAGAACGAGTATATAATTTGATGAAGGTCTCAACACGTCTCGTATCTTAATGATAATTAATATCTGATCATTTTTCAGAAAAAAATACCAGCCAACTTTTTTTCTGTCAGGTTAACTTCCAACGTCTTACAAACAACACAACATGAAAATCAGACCTACTTAACAGTGGAACGAAAGAGTACCCCTAACCTCACAAAACTAAACACTCACGAAAAGATGACACTAAACAAAATTATAACATTATACTATCAGTATTGAAAGTTAAAATTAACAACGAAACGCATCAAAAATGAAGATTTTTGCATCAAAAACAGCTTGTTAATGCTGAACACATATATATATATATATATATATATATATATATATATATATATATATATATATATATATATTATGGGTTATAGGCAGAAAAAGGGGGCCACTATAAATAGTTTTTAACCAACTTGTTTGCCTGGTCTATATTTCGACTGTGTTTACAGTCTTCATCAGGACTCTGAAAAACAGATGTTTACACCATTATCATGATACATTTTCGTTTAACAACTTACGGCTAATTAGGCAAAAAATGTTGTTAAATGGATGTAGCTGTTAGTTACCAGGAATCTTATAAATGGAAAATTAATTTGGCTGCTTTTTCAGAAAAATTAGGTACCTTTATTTTCACACCAGCATTGACAATATATCTGAATTATAATGCGTTCAACGAAACGTTACCATGGAAACATATTGAAGAGAAACTTTTTCAATTAATGGGTTGGTCATAGATATATATGTGAATCTGTGTGCACCAAAAATATTTGTAGATTCGCTTTTTGACATCGTATCTGTTTGAAGTTCCAAAGTTCCGAATGTCTCTTGACATTTATTTTTTTTTGACAATGATACTATTTGAAATATTTCAAGAGATAAATTGACCAAGATATTCTCCAATAAAAGTGTTCTCATGAAAAATTTAAATATTCTTCAATTCAAAACTTCGTTTTGTGATTCAATATTTCATTATAATTAGTTCTACAAACATTTTCCAAAGTTTGAGAATGTTGATATTGAATAGACACGAAGTGAGTTTTTGTGATTCGATATTTGATTGAGAGAAATTTGAGTTAATTCTTAGAAATAATTTTGAATATATTAGAATTGTTTGACCTAAAATAAACCTTTCGAAATATTAGTTGATGTAACTTATAGGTATTAAGTGAAAGTTGTTTCTTTTCAAAGCAGAAGTTGATGATATTATTCTACTTAATTATTAAAGCACTCGAAAGTCTTTCTTTGAGTGTCAAACAACAGAATGAATTTTTATAATTATCAGATATAGAGCAAAGTTTTCCTTCGCCTTCATCATATTATTAAATTCCTTCATTACGTAATAGAAAACAACCCAGAAACCGTACACAAAAGAAATTGGTTTTCAAGAAAACATTTGTGTTTCGTAAATTCACGAAAACATGATTTGAATTGCACAATTCTGGCATTCTCGGTTTCGTATACGTAGAAGCCTTTCGGGTCTCTTCTTCTGTAGAAAAAAACGTTACTAACTGACATAAAAAATGAATACTGAACAATCTACCCCTTCAGGTTCGTGCTTTGTTTAGAAACAATGCTTCATAATTTGAGTGGTTTTATATTCTCTTTCCCTTCTCGTCAAATTGGCTTCGAATATCAGATGAATGCTTTTCGGAAATTTAAATGAGGGTATTCTTGGACGCAGCAGGCGTTGAGGTAGAATGTGTTCGATCAAAATGAATTATTAAGGTTTGGATGATGATCAATTCCTGGTATTTGGTGCGCTGTATTTTGAATGAATCTATTTTAGCTGAATTATGTTTTCAAAAACACGAAATACGAGTATTCATTGGGTATTTATATATTCAATTGAATATATAAATACCTATATTCATATTTTTTTCAGAGTATTTGTAACCCAAAATCGATCGTGTAGAACGACCGCGTTGAGTAATATTTTTTTTTCATGTGCTACATTTCAGATTATATTCGGTGTTTAGGAAACATACCGTTCTTTTTCGTTCTTGTTCATATTTTATTCACTCTGTTATTCATATTCATTAACGATATCTCAAAAATATGCAACAATTTTATGTCATTTACTGATAAGTTTATGATAGAAATTAAGTACATAGGTATTTTGAAAGAAATTTCTACCTAAGCACGAAAACTTAAAATCAATCGTATCTAGCAGAAACATGAGCGATAAGCCTTATGCGGATTATTATTTCAGGGGATTTATTCTCCATGCTGCTGCCAATGTTGAGCATTTATCAGGAATATGTTCGAAACCATCATTATTCTCTTCAAGTACTTACGGAATGCAAACAATCGTCTCAATTTTCCGCCCTGCTGAAAAGATTGGAAAGCAAACCAGCTTGTCACGGCCGTTCTTTGGAAACGTTCTTAACGTATCCCATGCACCAGGTAAAAGAAAATTTATTGTACGTTTTGTATTCTTTGTAGCGTGTATGTTTATCATGCTGAGGAAAATCTTTGTTCCGTAAGGACACAATGTTGAAGGTTGTTATTTGATGTGAATTTCTATGAATGGAAAAAGAAATGGAAATAATCGCTTGAGAGGGTCACGATTGAATGTATATATATATATATATATATATATATATATATATATATATATATATATATATATATATAAAATTGCAATGTTATATATATCTATATATATATATATATATATATATATATATATATCATATATATATATATATATATATATATATATATATATATATATATATATATATATATATAGAGAGAGAGAGATAATAATAAATACTTGTCTAAAAATCACTGACTAAATAATTCTTTCGACTAGTTTCACCTTTTACGGCATTATCAAGAATAAATACATATTACAAAAGCAACCTTTAAATATTTGCAGACCTATTTAGACCAACGAATACACCTTAAATTCGGTCACAGAGGTGGGGATTTTCAAACTATCTGAGATATAACAGCGAGGAGTGGTTTAGATATAACTGATCATTGAGAAGCTTGTATTTATCGGATATTTAGAGTTTATTTACTTGCATGGCTTCTAGGTAGTTAATTTTTATACCTTTTTCACAGTAATGGAGAATATTAGGTTTAAAACAGCATCAGATCTTATGTCCTGTCGACTCTAGATGTTCCCGAAAAGCAGATTGTCCGTTTTTCAAGTGTTCTTTCAGCCTAGTTTCAAAACATCTTCCGGTCTGGCCAACATGTGATGACTTACATCCTTCACAGTCCAATCTATAAATTTCGGACTTCTTCAATGGGTCGGATTTGGACAATTTGTTATTGAAGTAATTCTATCCAATCTGCTGTGACTTGAAAAGGCTATATTCAAATTGTTATTTTTGAAGAATTGAATGAATTTTGAAGAGGGTTCGTGTGTATAAGGGATGCTCACATGTCTTAATTCATTTTTATCCCTATTATTGATGTAGTGTGGCCTATATAAAAGTGTATTGATGAAGCTTTTCTCTTTTCTATAATAGGAATAATAATTATTTTCATTGGAAACTGATTGTTCATACCTATCGTATGAATCACATCAAGTTCTTCCCTAAGGTCTTGTTTTGATAAGGGAATCGAAAAAGCCCTATGAATCGTTGAATTGAGAGCTGCGATTCGAAGGCTAATTGGACTGGACGAATTAAAATTTATGATGGTGTCAGAGAAGGTAACTTTTCGGGAACATCTAGAGTCGACAGGACATAAGATCTCACGCTGTTTTAAACTTAATATTCTCCATTACTGTGAAAAAGTTATAAAAATGAGCTACCTGGAAGACGTGCAAATAAATAAACTCCAAACTTCCGATAAATACAATCTTCTCAATGACCAGTTAGACCTAAACCACTCCCCGCGGTTGAATCTCTGATAGTTTGGAAATCCTTACCTCTATGACCGAATTTAAGGTGTACTATGTGGTCCGAACAGGTCTGCAAATATTTGAAGGTTGTTTTTGTAATATGTATTTATTCTTGATGATGCCGTAAAAGGCGAAACTAGTCGAATAAAGAATTGTTCAGTCAGTGATTTTTAGACTAGTATTTATTATTACCTCTCATTTAAATATGAACTATCACAGAGTTGATTCATCGTCCATTGAATTTATTTATATATATATATATATATATATATATATATATATATATATATATATATATATATATATATATAGTTTCGAGATTCACGAATCATTTATACTTAATCGATACTGAGTCTTTCAATTGAAATATCGAAATATTTCAAATAGAATTCTCAGTAAGCTTTGTGAACAAATGTTTGCAACGAGAGCGAACCTATCACTTTCGAGAATGAATATTAAGTGCGCTTCGAAAAATAGTCGAACTTGTTCAATGGCAATCAGATAATAATAAGATACAATGGTTTTATCCTCATTGGGAATCATCATGCTATTCAATCAATTAAGAAACGATGAGCTTCTAAACACACCCGGGGGCTATATCCAAATAAGGAGAACATTAGTTGTGAACTAATCATTTTAGCTCCCTCTATTGAAGAAAAGCCGTATAAACTCTTTCTAAATTCCTATTCCGGACACCATTAGTGAGAGTACGTGGAGGTTTCGTGGACATTTCATTTAAACACTCCAGCGCTTTGTTTCTAATGTGTGAGAATGGTCCCATGCCTAAACGTTCTCGATCACATCCAGAATTTCAAAAGTAGTTATCTTTTTGCTCGCCTGGCTGTGATCTGGAGCGATTAGGCATGGTACCATTCTCACACATTACAGAGAAAGCTCTGGGGTGTTGAAATGAAATATCTACGTACTCTCACTAAAGGTTTCCGAAGGGGGAATCTAGAATGCTAAAGAGAGTTTATACGTCTTTTCTTCGATAGAAGGGGCTCACGTGAATAGTTCACAAGTAATGTTCTCCTCATTTGGATATAGAACAACAGGGCGTTTGGAAAGTCATGGATTCTTGAATGATTAATTGATTGAATAAGACTGGTGACTCCTGATAAGCATGAAACAATCGTATCTTATTATCATTCAACAAATTCGATGATTTGATCGCAGTGGCTATTCACTGTCGAGTGAGTAGATTCGTTCTCGTTGACAACATTCGTGTAGATGGCTCTCTAAGAGTTTCATTTGAAATATTTCGATTAATAATCTTAGTATTGACTGCACATTCGTTACTACTAGAACAGCTGTCAAATTATTGATCAAAACACCCCCATTATGTTTAATTTGTTTGATATTAAGTGTTTTCGTTCTTGTTCCATTCAGGAGTTTATTGATTAGATGTTGCTTGTTGAATAAGAACTATAATTAGTGATTGATGTAATTGAATACGAGTTTTTACATTGAGCTTGTGAGTTCGTTTTCGAATGGATACTGGAAAAATGTTCATAATTTCCGACAAACTCTAATATATTTGTCAACTAGTTGAGCTTTTTGAACATTAGGTTAGAAACGTAGACTATGTTTTTTATTTATTTTCAAGAATGAAGCATTTTTATTCATTCTCCATGCATTGCGAGTAGAAAGTACTTGGTGGACTCCATCGTTTCGACTTACTAATTTAACCATTATGGAATATAAAAGTGCGGGTTCTCAATATAAATTTCCTCAAGAAGTTTTACTGATGAAAATTTCACTTGTAGTTCAATCTTATAATTACGTGGTATTAAACCTAGTGGAACAACTGAAACTCATGGTTTTGTTTTGTTTTAAGTTTAACTCCAAACTGATGAAAAAATTTTATTTTCAGTTTTTATGAATATTTCACCTGGGTGTAATGATTACATCAATCATTAATTGCTTTTAGCACGATGAAAAATTTGGATATTTTTGATTTAAGAACCTTTCAAAGAGAATCAATATGTACGATGAACACCCAATTTGTAATACATATCTTACACATGAGTGGGCTTATGTATGAGTGCTATACTGTATAATGTTGAAATAATATTCCAAATCTACGTGTTATAAATCCATAACACAAATGAAACTAAGTAGTTTTTTTATTTTCACTTTAATTTAGTAAAACATAACAATATTGTTTCGGCAACACAGTGGCTTCATCAAGATGATAAAATGAGTTGATGCATTGTGCACTGCCAGCATTTATCCTGAATTGCGAGGAAGGACCATATAACACTTTTTTTCTGAAGTAGGGGAATAACCATAGAACATATTTCTTCTGAAGTGTTGGGAATTACCATAGAATACTTTTCCTCGATTGCCTTTTTCTTGAATAAATTAGATTGAAGGAGAATTATTGATTAAAACTTGATCATTCAATAATTTATTTGATTTCTTCCTCATATTAATTTCCATAGCTTCTAACAGGGTTAGTTTATAGCCTTTACGTTCAGTATGCAATATTTTGAAGTTGTTGATAAAAGCCATGGTTCTCGTCAATAAGATGAGTTGCATACGTCGAATCAGTTTTTTCTTTTTCGAAACATCTTTGTTGTTCAGATATTCTAAGTCTGAAATTTCTGCCTTTTTGACCAACATATACCTTGGGACAAGTACCGCAACTCAACTCATAGATACTCGATTTATCTTCAGACGAAATATAATGTTTCGCATTTCAGATGTGCCTAACCCACGGCATTCGGGGTTTTGAAAGCTTTCGTTAAATTTATATCAGATCGAAAGATTTTTGATATAGGGTTACCTAAATACTTTAGTTATTTGATATTTTTATGACTATCTTACTTTAGGATATACTTGAACAATGGCAGTATTATATAATCTTTTCCTTACAATTTTATCGACGAAACAATTATGATATCCATTGCTATGTGCGATCTATTTTATGACATTCAATTCTTACTTATCTGCTGATGAAGGCATATTTATCAATCTGTTTGTCATGCTGTTGTAAGCCGCTGATTTTTGTTGGAACAGATGGGAGGTTAAACTATGTATTGTTTGAACAGAATGTGAGGGTTTAGGGAAAATTGAGAATAATAATACAAAAAATTACCATACACTGCTGAAATATTGAATTTTTTCGGAAAATTAATAAACAACGAAATTGCACCGTCTGAATACAAGAGATTCAGCAGAAAACGTTACAACTACATTAACAAATCTTGGAATACGAGAAATTTTTAATTACTTTTTAATAATATATCTGACTACATCCACGAGGTTTATAACGCTGGAGTTCAAGGTATTTTTGTGTAATCTTCTTTATTACTCTATGGAGAAAACATCGAAATTTTTCAGTTAGACTTTCGTACTTTCAGACTAACTTGGTTAACGAAGTTTTGCCATGAATCGGGAAACTTCTATAAATTACATTTTTTCGCCAGCGATCTCATGAGATTAGGTTTCTGTAATTTACGGATCCCGAGTGAGCAAATGAAATTTGCATTGACAGTGACAATATTTTTCAACAGAATTAATACTTCCCGCGGAAGATTTTTTTCTCCGAAATTAGTTTCAATTGAATGAGGAAACATTTTATTAACTTGAGTTTCATGGAGATAAGATTTCGTTTCACAGGCAACATTCGATAAGTTTTTAACATTGAATGAAATGGCGGTTTATGTATATGCATATTTTTACAACTCAAATTCACTAATGATAACCCCAGAAAAAATCGAAATCTTTCAATCAAATGTCACGCAACATTTTTAAATTGTACACAGAACTTACAAAATATCTTTCATTTTGTTAGAATTATTGATTTTCATTAAAATATCGTCTCATAGTTCGGAAAGGAAACTTAAAATAATGAGAAACGAAAGAATTAAAATTGAAATTAGTAGGGTTACTAAAATTATTCTGCTGTTCCGCAAATATTCGGTCAAAATTCTATCAAGTTTGTTTTTTAGGATCAAATGTTTTCTACCTATGAAAGGTTCGATTTTGACAAAGAAAGAATAGTAAAAGAAGTTAAATATTGGGTTTGCTACTCTAAAGGTTAACTCTGAATATACTTGTTAGAGATAAAGTGATGGAATGTTCCGTTTCTTACGAAAATGTTTCAGTTCGTCTTTGAACCTTGCTCGTTTTCCTATTCTTGCATATTTTGATTATCCTTATGTTCAAAGAAATATTTCGGAATCACTCTCGATTTCCACATTCATGAGAAACCTGAATTTTCTGCTTGTTGATTTTTTACTTCTGTGTCAGTTTGAGAAACCATTGGTCTGAATCACCATTACTGGTATTATTTAAATAGTTCATATCTTCTTCCTCAGTGAATTATATATTTTCTACTTTTTTATCCCAATTCATGCAATTCAACTCTAATTTCCGGTAATGGAATACTTCGGAGAATTTTCCAAACATATTGAGAGGAGAACAAAATAGAGAATCTTTCGTTTTTTATTTTAATAAATATTCACCCAATGATAACAATATCAAGCGCATAAATGACGTTTTGAAATTTAGATCAATGAAAAATAGATGCAAATATTCCATCCCGAGAGATGAATTCGAAATATTATGTTCTTTTTCATTCCACTGTTCGAAGAGCTTAACTAGAGAGAAAGCGTTCCGGAAATCGAACCGGAGAGCGTTGGCATGTGACAAATCGTGACAATTTGGCATGACTCGTGACAATACATCAAATGTGATGTATTAATTTTAATGAGATTATATTTTTGAAGGTACCGCGTTACATCATTACCCTCCATGAATTGTTGGCTCACACCCCACATGACCATGTTGAAAGAAAAAGTTTGCAGAACGCCAGACAACAACTTGAAGATCTTTCACGACAAATGCATGATGAGGTGAGTGAATATTTCCTTGAACTAAGCTCGTGTACATTATTATACTCCTCGGTAATTCTGTAAAACAAAAGTTTCAGAATAGTGAGGCAAGAACTTCATTTCGAAGCGAAGTTTCTTAGAATAATGGTGCATCGAAAAATCTCACTGTTCATAATTCGATACTCTTATGAAATATGTTCTTGTTTATATTAATGATAATATTATTCCTCTGCAAATCCTAGTGAAATAATTTTCTGTTTATTGAATGAATTTGAATTTTGGAGCGATAATTGCTTTATGTGACCAAGATTTTTCGGGTTAAATGAATGAACAATGTGGTTTAATCGATAGTAGCTTGGGCTTCCATTGTCTATAAACTTGAATAGAAATTTTTGAAATGAAACGTAATCTCTAAAACAAAACCCTAAAATCAAATAAGTGTTCAAAAAACTCAACAACGTGAATTAAACTGAGACAAACGACGTTTCGGTTAATAATGTTCAAACTTTGTCAAGGTAACGTTCTCAGAATTATTTTTGAAGAAAATGATCATAGGTCACGACTGTCAAGCACATTTGATTATGATATGGTCTAGACGCTAAATTATATGCTTATCCATAATTTCCCTGCGCATGATGGATGAAAAACAGTGCCCCTGAATGACGGAAGGATCAACGCTGCTCCAGTGGACTCATTCTATTCGAAAACTCCAATCTGAAGTGATTTGAGTCTTTCTGCTGCCCACTGGGAAGTGTTCTAAATTATATTTAACTATTCAAAAATGTTTCACTAAGTGTTGAGCCAAAAGTCAGTTGAAATAAGACAGTTTCCTAAAAAAGATGAAATTGTTGAGGCCAGCTTACTTCAAAAAACGTAACTTTTTTCAATATATTTTATTTATAGTACAGAACATGTTGAGTATTCAATTTATTTACATATGAAAGCACATATATGAAATTACTTGAAAAAAAAATTTTTTTTCAAAATGGCAGTCCTAAAAATGGCTGAAACTCATCTGAATCGGAGATGATTGACATCATTTCTCGGAAAAGAATTATCTGAAAGGAGAAAACAAAACGGTTTCATGTTCTGTATCGAATTGGCTATGATCTCAAGCAGAATGAAACATTTTCAATGAAAACAAAAATAAAATCGCGGACTTTTGAATTTTTTTTCCCTTTTTTTCACTTTTAATTGTTTATAACTTTTTCAAATAATAATGAATATTTCTGGTTCTGCCTGAGGCCATAGCCAGACGTCTACAGAGTAAAATGCCGTTTGGTTCATATCGAATAATTCATGCAAAAAAACGTGGTTCGGAGAAAAATCAGTTCAAAGTTTTTATTTGTGAAAAATCGTAAAAAAAGTTACTTTTACTCAAATATCCATTCCAGTTTCATACACAACTCCTTCCTGTCTTCGTACGCATCTTTCTGAAGAATTCTTGCATTTCTCAAAGCAGTTCAACAAAATAACAAGACAATAACAATAAAACAAAAAACGAAACAATAAGACGACCCGAAAGCATGCAGCAGCTGCCGGTACCGAAGGCGTTCGAGCGTTCGGATTTACTGCAGCGTTCCCTAATCCTTTATACCTGCTTCTCGGTCTTGCTGACCTTTGGGACTAATTCTATACTATTTCTACGAGTATATAGTAGCAATTTATGAAAAAAAACTTCGTTTTTTTATTGTTTGGAGTAAGCTGGCCTTAAAAGTAAATTGGCATAGTCAAAATATAGACAAAAATCTAGAGGCCCAACCAAACTCTATGCTTGACAGGATAATGCTGAAATAAAGTTCCCCTTCTTGTTGTCTTTCCTAGAACTAGCATTGTGCTATAGTTCAATCGGCCTCTTCAAACAGGTATAATTAAACATTTATACTTCACAGAAATGTACCTGAATGAATAGCAAGAGGGGAGTATTGATCCCAAGATAATCCCTGTTGTTATTGTGGCCTTTGGGAAGGACTACTATGGAAATATTTGGGGGAAAAGATGCATGAATAGCAGCATTCGATTCAAAATTTATTGGAAGCTTGGTAACAGTATTATAAACAAACTTGTGTGAAATATAAAAAAACCAACAAAGCAGGAAGTGAAAAGTGAAATAGCTACACGTTTCTCAAAAATTCAGAAATGTTTTGGTGAAAGTCATTCTTATGAATCCAAAGATGAGAGAAATAAAGTATCGAAATCGAATTTTCCCTCTCCTCTAAATCGGAAAAGCTATCGTAAGAGGAAAGTTTGTTTGACAAACTTTTCGATTATTTGATATTTGTTGAAGGTTGACTCAATGGAAATCAATTGGAAATATTTGAGAATTATAAATTAGTTTGACCTTCGTGAAACGCGTGAAGTAGCTCACAAATGTTCAGCTTAATAATTTTTAAGTGAATTATATATTCGATCCAGTGACAGAGGTTAATTGAGGTCTAGTTTCGCGGAATATAGAAAAGAAAGGAATGCTTGAGAAAATGTCTTATTTGAAATAAAAGATGTTTTTCTTATTCAGTTTATGATTTCGTTTATGAGGTCATGGTTATTTGTTTGTTGCTTAGTTTCATGTTTGTCTCACTCACAATAAAAAAATAAATGCTTTGAATTCACCTCCCGGTATTTCTTCAACATTGAATCTAACATTAAATTATATACCAGGAAGGGCCAGCGTGCAACCCGCTAGCCACTTAAGAATCATTTGTGGCTCTCGATGTCTTTAACAGAGCTCCCTTTTCATTTTTGTGTTATTATATTCTTGAAAGTTATCATATTGTCAAAATGTACATGTCTGAAATTGGTTTTCCAATAACTGAAATTAACATACCTAATTCATGTTGAGATTTCCATTTTCAATATGATTATGACCAGAAAAACATCTGGAAAATTATCAATGATAGACGTGTAATAAGATCGAGCTTTACAATTGAAATATGAGTCAACGCTTAATACTGAATTCTGAAAAAGAATTATTCGAAATTGAAATGCTGCTAGTCGAACTATTTAAATACTCGAAACAACTTTCTTATGAGAGTTATTTTGTTTCACCTTCAAGTTCGTGAAATTTGAAAACTGATTAGTAATAACTAACCAGTATGTCTATGAGTTATTGAAAAGTGTTATCACCAATCAATAATCATTCAATATTTACCCAATTTCGAATTATTATGACGAGAAATAACGGGTGTTTTTTTAGAGGTATAGAACTTCAAATGGCAATAAAACAACGATGGATCATTCGATTGATAAGATTTTTTTTTATTCGAAAGAAAATCTTGTGGCATTACATTTTGAATATGTTTTCTGGCATATGACCGCCACGGCTGGCTCGGATGTAGTCCAATCTGGACGTTCAATTTTCGATAACTTTCATAATCGAATTTTGTGTAGCGATGAAGCGCACTTCTGGTTGAACGGCTACGCCAACAAAGAAAACTGCCGCACTTGGAGTGAAGATAATCCTAAAGTGTATGTCAAAACACCGTTACATCCAGAAAAACTGACTGTTTGGTGCGCTATAATGGCTGGTGGAATCATTGGTCCGTACTTCTTCAAAAACGATGATGGCCAGAACGTTACAGTCAATGGTGATCGGTATACAGCCATGAATACTAACTTTTTCATTCCTGAATTGAACAACCATGATGTCCAGGAGCTGTGGTTTCAACAAGACAACGCAACATGTCACACAGCTCGTGCCACAATCGATTTATTGAAAAACACGTTTGGCGACCGCCTAATTTCACGTTTAGGACCTGTGAATTGGCCTCCAAGATCTTATGATTCTACACCCCTAGACTACTTTCTGTGGGGCTATGTAGAGTCAATGGTCTATGCGGATAAGCCACAAACGGTTGACCATTTGGAAGACAATATTCGCTGTGTTATTGCCGATATACGGCCACAAATGTTGGAAAAAGTCATGAAAAATTGGACGTCCAGATTGGACTACATCCGAGCCAACCGTGGTGGTCATATGCCAGAAGTCATATTTAAAATATAATGACACAAGATTATCTTTCGAAAAAAAAATTCTTGTCAATCGAATGATGCATGGTTGTTTTATTGCAATTTAAAGTCCTATACCTCTAAAAAAAAACACCCTTTACAATGAATGTGTAAAAAAGTTCAATATTAGAATTCGAATCACATATTTTGAACATTTATTTATATGAATGAGATTGAATTCTCGCTTAACTCTTGGTGAAACATAATTGAATATTAAAATAAATTAAACTCTTGGCTCAATGTATCACGATTTATTAAACGCTCGAAACATGTTGACTATACAAATTGTTAAATAAATCGTGAAACATTAGGCCAAGAGTTTAATTTATTTTAATATTTATTTATATGTTTTCATTTAATATAAGTTCTGTTTTTTATTTTTTATTTAATATTGTTGGCGTTTACTTGATGTAAATCCATTATAATTGAATATAAACTTAAATTCAAACACTTGAACTTGTGATTTACACTTTATTGACTACATAGCATGACGCGTTTTCTCGTTACAAACGACTTCTTCAGATGCTAACAGAATAATTTGTTATCTGTAATCATTATTCTGTTAAAATCTGAAGAAGTCGTTTGTAACGTCATGCTATGTGAAGCCAATAAAGTGTAAATCACAAGTTCAAGTGTTTGAATTCAAGTTTATATTCAATGATATAAGTTCAGTCAAAAACATTTTTTTATTCTCATTAAATAAGTATGTTCTATTGGATCATAAGAAATTTTTCATTTTGAATGAATAGAAGTCATCAGAAGTATCATTCAACTAAAAATTCCCTTCAGACCCGTGTTTCATTCATATTGCAATTCTTCAGCATCAGTTGTATCCGAGCAATTTTTCAAATCGAAATTTACATAACTTATATCATATATAACAAAAAAATTTCGTTATATATCACCATACGTTATTCTGCAAATTCCAAAACTTCAATTTCACAATTTGCTTCGCATGAATTAAAGTGTGAAAAGAAATGGAATGACAAACGTTACACACTCAATCATAAGCTTTTATTCCAATTTACATTTGTGAACTGATATCAACATTTGAATCGTACGAACACTCTTATAGAAAGCAAGAAAATATTGCTTTGAGAATATGCACTGAGCTGAATTGAAAAAATGACTACATTAGGGCCCCTGCGTTATTTTCTCTACACTTGTCTCAAAATTTTACGGAATGAAAGAAACTTCCATGATCTAGAGAAGAATACAAATATTTTCACTGCGTTGCTTTCTCTGCAGCTCACCGGTAGTGATAACGAAATTGCAGACTTTCTCCAGTGAACTAAAAAAAATAGTAAATTCAACAAGAAACAATTCTGTTGCATATTCACCAATTCATTGCTTTCTTAAGAATTTTAAAACATCACACGCCCAGAAGATATTTTAAGTGAGTTATCATGGCAGTCTTCTCCATTGTTTCTCTATGATGAGAGTTTCATGTTATACACACATCAGAAATTGTTTCAAGTTCAAAGGTTTTACAAAAAAGCAAGCAATCATTGTGACACACATATGACTTCAATGTGCTAGTCCTTCAATTTAGTCCTTTATTGTGGGATTCAATTTATCAATTTTTCGAGAATTCGTATTTACCCAGATTGCTATGCTTTTATGACGAAGAAAATAACAAGCAAGCAGTTACATGAAAAAGCAGATTATTTTCACAATGGCACCCTCTCCTGAGTTTATACTGGTTAATTCATTCTGCAGCTGTTTCAGAATTGATGGCAGAATTTTTTCAGAGAGGTAAACAAAGAGGCAGAAATTCAATCGAATACGTGACAAAGAGGAAATGTCAGTACAATCCAATTTATGAAAATGTTCCTTTCAACAATTTCGTTCCGCATCTGCAAAAATTAGACTAATTTCATTCGTATTGAATTCGTACTGTAGCTCTATTTATTTAAAGGTTTCAGAAACGGAAAACTTGAGGAAAAATCTAGCAGTTGAACGAATGATTGTGGAGGGGTGCGATATTCTTCTAGATGTAAACCAAGTATTTGTACGACAAGGTAAGACAGAAAGAATAAGGACTATTTTATAATTGAGATAACGAACGTTACTCATTTTTAGGAAGTTTGATACAATTGCCTAGTGATAAACCCAAAACTTCAAGAAGCAAATTGAACTTCAAAAGTGAAAAGGAGTACCTGAGGCAATGTTTCCTTTTTTCCAATCATTTAATTATTGCAACAAGGTGAGCGAAATTTCTCCGTTCTACATGGCACTAAATTGAATATTTCTTGGTCTTCATTTTCTACCACGTTCGATAGAAATAAATTCAATATTCTTCATGAAAAATGTTAGGTGTTCTTAAAACATTGAATTAATTATCTGATTTTTGACTCAAGATCTTTATTACAAAAAATATTCTATTTGCTGAAATATGAGGAGAAGACACAACAACTTCAACTTTCGTAATATTTTTTTTCTGTTGACTTATTGAAATCGTATCTATGAAATTTATATCTGAAATTTACAAAACAACTTCCCGTTTGTTTAGAACTTCGAGCGGAAAACTACATCTAGTTCCTGATATAGGTAAAATTCCATTGGCTGATGCTCTACTCATAGAAGATCCAAGCGAAACACAAGAAGATGAAGGTAATTCCAACAAATATCTTAATTACAAAAGAATCATATTATAATTTGCTTCACTCGGCAAATTTTCGAAAAAATATCGAATACACTGAAAAATGCTACGAGAATCTCAACTCATTCGTATCCATTGGCGTCGATGGATTTGTAGATATGTACTGTTTGGAATAGACGAGCAACTCAAAAAATTCGTACAGTGAATTTGATAGATTTTAAAATCAAGCCAAGTTTTTCAACTAGGATATTCTTTTTCGAACGGTCTCTCATGAGTGATGACCAAGAAGTTAGCTGGTGTGATATTTTCGTTTCTCTCATACACCTTCGTCAAAAACTGTCATCTGCCATCAACGCCACAAAACAAAAAATTGAAAATTCATTTAATGAATGTTTTTCAGAAGCTTCTGTTTGTTCAGTTTCTAGTCAATCTTCTGGAATGAGTGGAACGTCAGCTGCAACTTGTAGTTTACACAACAGAGATTTCAAAATATTCGTCGAGCAAAAGACAGGAGCTCAACCACAACAGGTATTGAATCATGAATATCCTTTTACATTATATAAAGTTTGATACTTCATTAAGAAGTATTTTGTAGATGAACTGCTTTCTTATAGCTCGTTGTCCACCTTCTGGCGCCATCTGCCCAAGAAAAAGCTGCTTGGATTTCTGACATAAGTCAATGCTTAGACAATGTCCAATTCAATGACATTATCAGACCAACAACATTGTCGGATAACTCATCGATATCTTTACCGCAATGCTTGAAAAATGATCCGAAATTATTCAAAGATGAGGCGGATATTCGTTTCAGCAGAACCCTGAATTCCTGCAAAGTTCCGCAAATACGATACGCAACACCAGAACGACTTCTACAGCGCCTAACTGGTAATGAAAAAAATGGAAAATAATGTCTATTATGTTGTTTCACCGTTCATTGCTCTATGTATCATTATGGAATTCATTTTGTCATTTTTTCAATCGTTATGCATGATTTTCCATTCCTGCACAATCATTGAAGGTACTTTCGAAATAATTCTTTCAAGCAGTCATTCAACAAATGAGTTAATTTCAGATCTTCGTTTCCTCTCAATCGACTTCTTGAATACTTTTTTGTTGACTTATCGCGTTTTCACTGATGGAGTTACCGTTTTGGATGCACTGAAGAAGGTCTTCTATAGTAATGAGGTAGAACCTCAAGGTTCAGTGATGTCTCTAGAGGCTTTCAATCTTAAAGACGAAAATACTCTCCAGCTGTATGAGGATCGGAGAAGAAGTAGTTTTTCACCTAGAAGAACGAGTGGTGCTAGTTCTGTTTCTGGCTATGGATCTGAAATGAGTGAGAGAGATCGATCACATAGTTACGATTCCCAGGGACACAGACATTGGAAATCAACCTTGGCTAAATGTAAGTGCTCAAGTTGAAATTTTAATAATGTCATTACATTTCACAAATTTAAGATGAGGAAGAGAAGAGCAGCACCCCAGAACATCATCCAAAAATTCTAAAGCAGCCTAGTCCAACTAAACTAACCACGAAAAAATCTGATACCTTGATTCCGCCATCTCAAAAAATGGTCTCTATCAGAGTTGAGAGGAGCAGAGATGACGATAGTTGCCATTTGACAATACCTACCAGTAAAGTTGCCACCTCTAGCAGCAGTGAAACGTTAACTGGTGAGTAGCAGTTCGATCTTTGAGATAATTTTATTCAATTTTTTATATCTGCGATTTCAGAGGCTACTGTTCTTAGTGCTCCTTGCTCACCAAGTAACTTGAGTTCTGTCACTTTAGTTGCTTCTTCTCCATCTGACTCGAATAATGCTCAAGAACCTGCCACATCCCCTCACTCTCCTAGTAAAGTTACTGAAAGTTCAACTTCTGCAGATAAGCCAATAATCAAAGAAGTTCCAAAGAAAGAACAACCACCGATTGTCAGAGAAGTAACTCCGAAGACCGATATACAGAGAAAAGCTTCGATGTCGAAGCATGAAGGTCCTGTAGATAAAAGATTGGAACGCTGTATATCTGAGGATGCTGAAGGTTAATACTTCGGTTCCAAAAATATTTTTTGATTATTTGGATTGAAATTTAACAATCAATGTGCGATTGTATATTCAGATAAATATTTAAATTTTTTGCATTCATCTTGTCACTTTCGAAAGAAACGATTCGTATCAGTTAAAGAAATATATTTTCAGAACCAGCCGAGGATTTAACACTCTTCTATAACACTGTACATCGTGCTTCAACCAGCTCATCGAGATCAGCCAGTATATCCACTACCGCTACCAGTGCTGCTCTCCATGTGAGTATTACAAGAAAAGTTTATTAAAACAGCCATAATGTATAAGCCAATAAGTAAAAATAATAATTCTTTCGTTTTTAAGAGTTATTACGGAATAAGGAGATCAATACAAGAAGGAGAGGCAACGTCGACAGCTCGATCTAGTTTCCAGCATGATTCTCCTCAGAAACCTAGCAAAGCAGGCGTTGTGATCACATCATTTAGGCAGTCTAAGCGAAGGTATTCTGTTAGATTTTAAATATTTAAGTTTTCAACGAAGAAGTTTGTTTCCATTTTAACGACAATTTGGTTTTAAGAAGCAGCACCTCCAGTGCAGCAGCGGCGTTCGCAATAGCAATATCTGGATCCAGTAATCCTAGAGATATATCTCCCAGTCAGGCGAAAGAACAAATTCAAGATGAATTTGCAGAAAGAGCTCGATATAAGGAGAATGTCATCTCCACAGCTTGTACCATGCGTGTCCTGAATGTTCTCAGGTATGATATTCCATAAAATTATAACTGAATTTTTAATGGGGCTTCAAATACTAATGGGATGCTCTAAACAGTTAACATGATTCGAATTATGAACTAGTGATCAATACTAGTTACAAGGGGGTATTATGAAAAATTTTCATGGAACCGACGAAAACAAGAGTTATATCATTACATCACGAATGGAGTGATATGCCCATCGGATGAAATGGGTATATCACTTCCGTAGCAGGTGATATGCTCATTTACCATGAGGATATTACCCAGTTATATCCATAAGATAAGAATGATACTTCTGAACTGAATGTGAGAGTTCAGTTTTATTGAAATGTGATAATGGTTTGCATTTGGTACAATTTTCGCAGAAACCAGTAGTGCTTCAGGTATAATGTAATGAGATGGTATCGAAAGCAATCACTCAGTAGAACGTTTTAATGTTAACCTTTGATGTTTCATCTTCAGACATTGGATCTCCAAACACCCTCAAGACTTCGAAAATGATCACAGGTTAAAAAATATGGCAATGGAATTTCTGGAAGATATCATCTACAGTCCCAATCTGCTTCCGGCTGAACACAAGTCGGCCAGTCAGCTATTGAAGCTTTTGTGCAAGGAAGACACCGATGGTTCAAAAATCGATATTGGTTCGCTGTTGAGTGCACCTTCGGTAAGTTATCTCTGATATCAATTTCAGTTTCAGTTAGAAAATGTTTTATAATATGCCTTTTTTGTAGACACCTAGCAAAGAGAGTATTGAAACTTTATCGGCATTAGAAATTGCAGAGCAACTAACTTATATCGATCATCAGATATTTGTGTCCATATCTAGCGAGTAAGTTGAGAACAGGTTTACCTTTTGATAAACACCTTCTTTCACTTTCATCCATTCATCGTGAACTACTGAGAATAATTTATTCACACAATGATAAAACAAGTTTTCAGTTGTTTATATGATAAGTACTCGAGAGAATTTGAATTGAGGCAATTGGTGAGATTATTATACTCCCCAGTAGAAGGACAGTTTTTTCGAATTTTCGTTTGATGTTATTGTCATATCAACCCCCGTCTCATTATGAACCAGTTAAAATGAATGAGCTATGATTTATTTCCATTACGAAAGTTTTATATGCACTGATTTTCAGAGAATTTCTGGGTCAAGCTTGGATGAAAAATGACAAAACTAGTCGAGCTCCTCACATTCTGATGATGACAAGAAGATTCAATGATGTATCCCGGTTGGTGGCTTCCGAAATTTTAAGAAGAACCACGATAAGTGCAAGAGTGTCAGCTATTGAAAAATGGGCAGCTGTCGCTGACATTTGCCGGTGTTTGCACAATTTCAATGGAGTGTTGCAAATTTGCTCAGCATTCACTAACAGCTCCGTGTTTAGACTGAAAAAGACATGGGACAAAGTGTCTAAAACAGTACGTAAATTATTTATACTTTTGAAGTCAACCTAAAATATCACCTAGCTGCCCCATTAAAATAATGGAAAGATTTCATTCTTTTCTCATTGTATTTCCACTTCTTCTTCTTCCTTCGATTTTGGCCGACTATGGACCACGTTAAATAACTTTTCATGAATATTCCTCTCCATTCTTTCTCTTTTTTCAATACTCCTTCATTCGTTCTCCACGTTGTGTTTTTCTTTTTTCTGTCCATTTTGCCTCAGTCTTCTTTTTTCCTTTTCTTGAAAACCCGAATACCTTGATCTTCTTCCTGAATTCTTCTCTCCCTTCACATCCTCTTCATCGATTTCCCTTTCTTCCATGTCTTTTCTGACCTCCTTGATCCATGTTATCTGAGTCTTGGTGTTTCTGTTGAAATAATTGAATAGTCTCTTGGTCAGTCTTCCTTCACTCATTCTCTTAATGTGTCCGTAGAAAGTCACTCTTCTTCTCCTCATTGTGTCAGTTATCTTCTGTGTCTTCGCGTAGATCTCTCTATTGCTTCTCAGTTTCCAATTTCCATCTTCATACTTTGGTCCCAGGATCTGCCGTATAATTTTTTTTTTCTTTTTTTCCACCTCTTCCACGTATTCAGTGCAATGCATTCTGAGGCATAAGGACCCTCTGGCTTAAAAACTGTATTGTAGGGTCTCAGCTCTGCATTAATAGATATGGACTTCTTATTGTATATATTTTTTGTCAACTGAAATGCTAGTTCCATTTTTCTTGCTCTTGCATGGATAGCTTCTTTATCAAGGGCGTTTGATTGAATTAACTCTCCAATGTATTTGAACTTGTTAACCCCTCCAATTTTCCCATGTTTTGTTGAAATCTGTATTGGTGTATTTCCACTTCTATTATACAAGAAAACTTCTGAAATCTGTTGAACTCTTGTTGAGCACTATAACTTACATCACAATAAGAATTTCTCATTCAGTCCATAAAGAAATATTAAAGAGTCAATATGGTTTCAATCACATGATTTAACACTATAACCACGCAATGTGATATGAGTCAATTCGAGTTTGTAATGGCTTTTCTCAACTCAGTCCAATTATTGTTTGGTTTGCTTTCCTGCACATGAGTTCTTCCTCAACTTTGAACAGATGTTTCTAGCACGTTTCGAGAATTCTCAATAACTATGGAGGTAGAGAACCGTGCTTTTATATCTTCTATCCCATCAATTGAGGAAGTAGTTTCATTTAGTCAGAATGAAGGCTGTGCAAATATCTCAGTGAATCAAATGAAAATATTTCTACATCAGACGTGCTGCATGTTGCTGGTTGTGACAGGGTAAGGTAGGTTTTCTGTGGAGTACTTCAGAGATCGATTCAGTAATAACGATACATTGCTTTTTGTAACCACCAATGTGGTAGAAACTCCTACAGAAGTTTTAAAACATAGACACTGAATGAAACATAAATTAAATTCAATTTATACATGCTGATTCAACTCAGAACTACTGAAATCAGATAGCACCAGGGAACATAATCATACTTAGTGAAATATTAATTTTGCAACAAAGTTTTGATTTGTGATTGAGAAAAGAATTTTCACATTTCTTGATATATATTTTCTTCCTTCCATTATGTTTACGTGAGGAAATTTAATCGATAAAATGTTGGTATAATCACAGACTAAGCAAACCATCGAGAAACTGCAGCACATTGTTTCTTCTGATGGAAGATTTAGATCACTGAGAGATGCTCTACATAGATGTGACCCGCCATGTATTCCGTATCTTGGAATGTATCTTACTGATCTCTCTTTCATAGAAGAAGGAACACCTAACTTTACTGCTGACAACTTACTCAACTTTTCAAAAATGAGAATGGTGAGTTCTTCAATCATCTCATAAATACACTAATACTTTTGGAAGATAAATCACTATAAATATATTCAGTAGTTGGATCCTTACACTGTGAAAATTTCAGATTGCTCATGTTATAAGGGAAATAAGGCACTTTCAATTAACCTTCTATAAGATCGAACTTATCAAGAAAGTCACCAGTTATTTACTTGATTCTTCTCTACTAATGGACGATGAAGAACTATACAGCACGTCGCTGGAAATTGAGCCAAGATCTTCGAGACTGACTTCATCTGCACTACATCATCAACTTTCCTTGTCTAAATGTTGAATTGTTCTGTCCGAAAACTAGATATAATATTCGTAGATTCATGAAATCTACCAATATTTTCTTAAAATTAAACCACCTATGGTATATTACACTTAACGTTTCAAATTCAGCCTCTGCTGTTATTGATCTCGTAGTTTCTTACTCATGAACTTGAAAAATATCAATTAGTGCAGAAACCCCAGATTATTTTTATAAGACTTTTAGATATCTGGAAAGGCCCAAAATGACAGAAATTCAAACAAATAAACAAAGGCATTGGGAACGTATTGAAATATTACAGTTGATATATTCCTAATGACTGTTAAGTATTATTTTCACTTCTAGAGTAGGAATGGATTAATAACATAATTTCAAACTGACTGATATCACCATATCTAGCCCATGGTAGGTTTAAACTATCATTCCAGAAACTTTGCACATTCTGATTATTATATTACAATTGAAACAATTGAGAAATCCCATCCAAAATTTTGTGGAAGTGGAACTGCGTCAGCTTCTTCTCACACTATGAAAAATGACTTTGGCAAAATGAATCAGGGAGCGCGAATAAGGGGCAGCCTGAAACAGCAGCACTTCATTCGGTTTTTTGAGCTGTAAAGAATATCTATGGCTGAAACAGCCATACTTTCAATGTGAGTTGAAGTGGGACGTTCCGTTCTAGTTTTCTTTGGACTTTTATCAGACTGCATTAAATCGTTCCATAAGTTTTCAACATAGAAAAGATAACTGATATTTTGATTCGTTATGACAGCACTTTGACAATTGTAACTTTTGCAACTATAAGACTTCTCTCTGTGGCACTTCTTTTTACTACATTGATATGGGCACAATCATTTCCTATATTTACTACTTCCTTATATAACTTTATACAACATATTGCATGAACAATCTCATATGTACAGGGTACTCATATGAGAATATATTCCATATGAAATGTTTCAGAATGTCAATGTAGGTTCAATGTGATATTTACTTATTCCTAGAGCTGTCACCTCTGGATTGGCTATAAAATAGGGAATTGTGTGATATACTCTGGATTTTGAATGATGGTACACTTGTCACAATGATATTGAAACGTCATTTTAATCCGTAGAAAGTTTCTTGTAATGACATCGGATTTATCAATCGTCTGAGAAAATGAAAGCACTGCATTAATTTCGACCAAAAACAGAAAAAGTGTCATATTTTCGGAACATAGAACATTATAAGATGTTCAATGCTGCGTTCCGTATTGTAAAGAAAAAGTCTTTTGACTTGAATGCAGAATTCTATGTCGAAAATATTTAAGAGTTGAACACTGTTGTTTGTGCAGTGAGCTAATTGAGTTTCGCTTTCATCATTATTCATATATACTTAATAAGGATTTTCCATGTCTTTCAGCGAAATATGGCATGTTTAGCAACAAGAAAAGCATTAAAATATGCTTAACTCAATTAAAACTTGTCAGACATATCCCATCTATCTTTTGTCTTTAGCATAGAGAAGAACAATAGATTAGCAAAGTTGAAGTTTATTTGTATTTTTTATTCTGGTCAAGCGTTTGATGAATCATATCAAATTCATCCAACCTGTTCAAATAGAAATATCAAACACCATTTCGATAATCGTGATTTTACAATACCTGAAATTTCAGATTACTGAATTCAATTCGAAAATTCTGAGAATTATGGTGAATAAATTGAATAAGTTGTGCGAACTAATTGACGAACGTATTGCATGACTATGTTGATAATAGGTGTTTAAGCATATATATATATATATATATATATATATATATATATATATATATATATATATATATATATATATATATATATATAAAGAAATTCAGAAGCTTATTGTATTTCGTACATTTTACTCATTATCAGAACAGCGTAGAGACGTTTAACATGCTGAAACGTGGAGATGAAAAAAACAGATATCTCCTAAAATGACTAGAAAACGTATATATATTGACGTATATAAGGCCGAGCTATTGGTACAGTTAATGTGTCAAAATTAATATTATTTCAAGGCATCCTTACTATGAAAACTTGCTGAGCATCGAATTCGGCGAGTCACCGCAAACGCGACTTTATCTATAAATAATGTTATGTAGTTTTTCGTATTTAGTGTTTACGTCACAATTACGAGAGTTTTGACTGAAATACTTTCAACGAGCAATTTTCTCTCCTTGAAGAATTTGAATAAAGCTTTCACTATTGAAACAACGTCTTCAGTTTCACGGTTTGGGATGTCCCAATTTCTCAATTCATTGAATAAAAACTGCTAGTTCTGTTTGATAGTTCACATATATTTGATTGACTGAAACCAATTTTCGCGCAGTTTAACTGTTTTCATGAATTATTCTTTTTGAATGGTATATTATCCTAGAATAAAATCGATCTAAACATATCAGGTTGTGATGAGAATATCTTTATTTTCACACAAATGGCAACTGATAATACTTGAATAGGCCCTGTTTTTCACAAAGAAGCTCGAAATGTGACTATTTCATGGCAGACGTCTGACTGATCAGTTTCGGTTTGTTTTATCATTACAATGCATAAAAAGTCAATAATTATGCGCACGAGCACTGGGAGAAAAATGTTGGCACAAAAGCGATAGTCTTATTCATTTTCTCTTATTCATTTTCTCTTATTCATAAGATGGATGCATAAGCAACTATTCATATCGGTTCTTCGGTGTACCTATGTTTTTCATCTTGTACTTATAATTTATGAGATTGTAAATATTTTGAGATATCCTCCAGAATTTCAAATTCTACAATTCGAGAAATTTTAAGCTTTATCGATAATGCAGAATAACCATGCTTCGAATAAAGCAAATAGTTCTTTACCTTCTTGAAGATAAAATGAAAGTTACATGTCTATATTTTCAATTTTGATTGAGAGGAAAAAGAATAATTATTAATAAAAAGTAAAATAATATAATATATATAGAATACAACGTATTCTTGGAATTCGTTTCAACTAGAATAATATCTATATTAAATAAATTCAATGGACGATGAATATCTATATTGAATTGAATATCTATATTCAATTCCCTTTTTTTAGTTTTTACTATGATGAAGAGTGCAATGACTTAATAAGGGAGATTACGTAATGTGCGCTATTTCATTTTCCTATTGTTTTATAATAGATGAATAGAATATAAATTCTGTATTTCCAATGCAAAAATGATATACTTTGAATCATCTAATAAAACATATAGAATAGTGGTCCAATGTTGACAATGTTTTAGATCTTTTGTGTAGAGTGTGAATAGAAAATTGAATATTTGCATGTACAAACTCACTTTTCAATGGTAAAATGAAATAATTTCATAAAACGGTGATAATTGATGATAGCAAAATTGAAACCATGAACTGAAGTTCAACTTATGATCAGAATTCAAATAACAAAATTCATTTAACTGAAATTTTTTTTCAGGATGTCTATATGTTGTGTGGAACTTTTCATTGAAATTGCGTTAATTTAAATGAAAAATATGTTTCAGTAGGAAATATAATCGAGATAAAATACATTACCAGAAACATTCTTTATTTCTCATTCATTCTTTATTTTTTTAAGATTTGTATCTTGGTGTAGTGTGAGGTTAACATTATGTTCATAATGTTCGCAATACAGTATTCTTCAACCTTAAAATGGTACGTAATTGTTGAAGCACTGGAAAAAAAATTATTTGAACTAATTTTCAAATGAAGAACCCTCCGTGTTTCTCATGGAGACTTGAAAATTATATTCACACAATTTCAATTTTATTTTATAATTTTCGTTGAATTTTTTGATAAATGCATAACAAAAAGATATCATCGCCAATATTTGTACTGGTAAATTGAATTTCATAGAAGTATTTTACGTAAATAGAATTCTTCGGGGGATTTGATCATAAACATTCAAGTTTCTATCAAATTCCAAAATGAAGTGAACAAAGAAATTTGTTAACGTCCGTCTACCCAATTAACAAGGGTCTGCTATTGTTTTCAATCTTTCAGATTGTACAACTAGTGTTAGAATGGTATTTTAACTCAAAACTCCATGTTTTCATGCACTGTTAAATAGTTGAATCCATAATAAAACATTAGATAGCCATTTGAATATTCCTGTGCTTTTTGCATCATCCATGGGAATCTACATTCTAGGGTAGATATTTCATTTGCTGGTCTATCTCTGACATTGAGATTTCTTCATGACAATACTTGCGATGAGTGAGGTTTTCAGAGAAAACTCATTGGTGGCGCTGCTGTCTACATTATTGTCAACATGATATCCTTAGATTTGACCTTTTTGGAATGCTATGAAAAATATCAACATGTAAGAATCAAATATAATTTCACTTCTCCAGGAAATATCATTCGAATTCTGATCTCGAAATAAAAGTTTCAGAATTTGTTGAAATGGAGCTCATAAATAAAACTCTGGGATTTATTGGATATACTCGTAGTATAACTACAGCTACTCAAGTCTACTTTTAGTCGAATATTTTCTGATCCTAATTTATAACTTTCTCTATGGTACTTGTTAACCTAGTTCTTAGGCTACGCCAATGAAAAACTGTGAATATTATAGTCATTGTTGAAATGTTTAAAGTGTGTTTATAGAAGCTACAAGCCATCGATGTGAATTGGTCTTGTTGACAGTTGAAATCTTCGTATTTGTTCATAAAAGTCTGCTCTGATCTCACATTATTTTCTATATACTATTTGTGATAAATCTTCGTTCCTCAACCAGTTTCCAATAATTATGAACAATTGTATTTGCATATCACTTCTAGAAACGAAAACCTAGGTAATTTAAAATTGCGAATTCCAAGTCTCACTATTTTCTGAATGCGACGGACAAACCTAATTCTATGAAAATATCAAATTTAGGTTATTAAAGTAAGTATGAAAATTAAGACACAAGTCAACATACAAGATTTCTGTTCTGTTAGAAAAATTGAGTTACATAATCGACAGATGTCACTTCTTGAATTAATAAATTGTTTTGCACTTCAATTGAAAATCAGTTAAAAAGTTTATGTTGTTAGTAGTTAATAGTTATATAAATATGTGTCCAATCTAATATAAGATATTGTTGTGGATTTGTCATTTCATGTGGAGAAAACATGTTATTATAAGTGTTGAAATGATTAGTTTTGTGGATAGTAAGATAGCAGTTTCTCAATGTTCTCATTATTTATACAGCAGTTATGATAGTGACGAAAATCGACAGAAATTGCTGAAGTTTTCACAGAGGACCATTCTTCATGTTGTGATTGGGAGGTCTTGAAACAGAATCGGAAGATCATTTTCAATGATCATTATTGTGATCATCAAGATGAATTGTCCTTCAGTGGCGGATTTACCAATAAGGCCAAGTGGCCGGTGCCTACGGCGGCAGATTTAGAGGGGCGGCAAATTTAGCAAATTTTTTACAGATTTTTTTTATAACTATACGTGTACACAATCTATACTATAATAAATGCTTAAAATGATGGCTTAAAATGAGTAACTGAGTAGAATTAGATTTTTTTAAAATTTTTTGTTTGTCTGTCTGTGGCATCAATCACCCGAACGAAGAATCTGATTTTAATTTAGTTTTTTTGTATTACAGGTGTCTTACGGGCCAGTGTTCTTAGACATGTTTGATGAAAATCGATTGAGCCGTTTAAAAGTTACAGAGGTTTTACGCTTTAAAGTCGGGGGTTTTTGTTTTGCCTGTGAAATAAACTTGTTAGGTCAACATTATACTCTTAGCGGTATAGTTACAACATTATACTCTTAGTACATAGCGGGTTGCAAAAATAATCTAGTAACTGACAGAAATATCCTTAAGTTCACAATCATACTCATAACGGGATTAAACAAACGTATTGAATTTCAAAAGTCAGTAGGGGCGGCAAAAATTGAATGGCCTACTAGCGGCAAATTTGTGAATCCGCCACTGTTGTCCTTTATTAACAACAAGACTTATTAACACCTATTAATGATAACTTTTCCTCTCAAAATTGAAATTTGATTCACCTACAACAATATTGTGAATTACTTTCGAAACATTCTGTAGGTTTTTCGGAATATGTAGTACTTTAAGACCTAATTATGACCAAGATTCGACTGCACTACTCCGTCGCATATCAATGATGATCTAGATGTTTTGCTCATATTATGTATATAAATCTGAATAATTAATGAATATATTTCTTCACATATCCTTGTTCAATTCCATGTTATTGAAATTAAATTTTTGATAAATCAGAGTATATTTTATTTTTATATTTATCCTCCGCATCGAAGCCAAGAAGACAGGCTTCTGCATGGTATTCATATTAAACTTATTTACATGAACAAATGCAAACTAATCGAATAAAACCAACATGAAATGATGAAAAATTAAGTGAAATTTTGAGTAAAAATTCATTAAAACTCCTCTGATATCATTTCAAGTACTGATGGCAATAAGTAAATGAGAATATGATAATGAAGAACATACATTTAATAATAAAGAAAGTGCATATATAATAGAACCCGCTGTGAAATGTGTTCTTTGACACAACATTTATAACAATAGCTCAATATATAAAGTAATATTCAAATATTGAATATTCACATTGAATATTTTAATATTCATATTATATAGAAAAAATATTCATTCGACTTAGAGGCTTGAACTACTAACTTGAGAGATAGTTATACTAAGGCTACTAAATTAATAAGCCTTGATTGATAGAGGTCGGAAGTCATCTGTCCACTGAATAGAGTACGCTTGGAATTTTTATTAGTTTTCTTCTATAATTATGCATCGCTGGTAGACACCTATTGGGCATAATATGAACTAACGAAATGAATACATTTGTAGAATTCTATATCTGGCAATGTAGATTTCTATATCTGATGTTCAGTTCATTCTGCTTCAGTCTATTCTGCTCACGGATAGATGTCACTGGATGTCCATTTTCACCAAATGTCTGCACTGATTCCTTTGATCAATTTCAGGAAAATTCGTAAGGGTATATATAGGATATTATTCAATTCACTGATTACTAAAAATGAGAAATCAAATTGATTTATCTTCAAAACTCCACTACTCAACTGCTTATGTAGTTCATCACATAGTGACATACCATACGAAAGGGGCAAATATTTTTCATTCCATCTCATTTCTAGATGGTACTTCATACCTAATAGCAAAATATAATAATAAAAGAAAGTTCTCGATGTTTTCGATCTGAATATAACTGCGAAACTGGTGATGTAAGTTTTATTATGAAAACTATTTCGTGCTTTCGGCAATTATTTTCTGAATGAGGGCGAGATATGAATTATTTCCGATATTTTAGGGTTCTAATTAAATTTTTTATGTGTGACAATGAAACTCAACAAAACAAAGTTAAATTATGTTTCTAACATTTCGAACAAAGAAATCAAAATCCAAGTTAGTCTTTCATTCTTATTTTCTATTTATTTCATCTTTTCTGTGTTTGTATGTGAATATATATACATATATATATATATATATATATATATATATATATATATATATATATATATATATATATATATATATGTAATATTAAATTAAATTAAACTCTTAAATGTTTCAGGCTTATAATTAACAACATGAATTAGTCGACATGTTTCGAGCGTTTTAGCTCATTTTTAAGATTAAACTAATGACTATATAAATAAATTAACTTGAAGGAACATACAACAAATTAATATCTATACAATGGATGTGAGTAGGGAGGTAATTAAAAATCTACCTGTTCATTTACGATTTCTTCTTTTTTCTTCCAAGAACTTGCTTATTTCAGTTGCTTCTCAAAGATCTAAACGTTTCCCTTTATTACCTGCATGGAGATATTTGGTTTTCTCAAAGTCTATGGAGTGGTTGTAGTTAATGCAATGTTCTGAGAATCCGGTTTTATTAACATTGTACAAAATCGACCTTTTATGCTCGTCAACCCCAGTTTGGCCAATATAAAACACTGGACATTCATTACAATAATTTTATGAATCCCGCTTTTGTCTTCAAGATTTATCTTTTCTTTATTATTCACTAAAAGTGACTTAATATTTCTTTTGTTAGTTAAAATGGTTTTCATCTGTTTTTTCTTTAGTCTTTCGCAGATTTTTTCGCTGAGATGGAGTATGAAATTGTTGAATAATATTTTTGTTTGATAAAGGGAAACGTTTAGACGTTTAGAAGCCATTGAAATAAGAGGTTCTTGGAAGAAAAAAGAAGAAATCGTAAATGAACAGCTAGATTTTCAATTATCCCCCTACTCACATGCATTGTATAGATATAAATTTGTTGTATGTTCCTTATAGTAGTTCCCAAGTATAATAAGTTCCTTTCAATAATGTGTTTAATAAACTATTCAAAAGAACATTATAGCAGAGCTGGGCCATGTGAAACATAAACAATGCGATGTCTCCATTTGTCCTTCTAGGGATCAATATTAGAGAATATTGGACATTGGAATCTCCATTATCCCTCTAGGGATGAATGGGGGGCGGATGAATGTGAATTCTAGGAAGAATCTCGACATTGATGCCTACATTTTATTGAAAGCGGGAGACAGTCACTGTTTCGTACTACAAGGTACTCATCAGTTACGCCAGGCTCAACAAATGAAAGGCAACGATTTCAATCCTCACATTCCCTCTCATTGATTGTAAGATAGAAATATAGAGTAAGTCGTGTGCATATAAAATGCATAGATTAATGTACATCTCAAATCTTAGATCAATGAAAAACACATGAATACATCTGCATTGAAAGTTTCACACGTCCTTATTAATTAATATACTACATTTTACAAGACTCGTTTTTTTGAACAATTTCATCTAATTTGATGAAGTTATGCGCCATTTAGGTTGCGGTTGTACAAACTCTTGTTGTCATTTCTCAAATCATGAAATAAATTCGTTTTTAAAAATCTTAAGTCATAAATTGTTCTGGATGAAATTCATTTTTCTCCATTAATTTCATATTTAATTCGTTTCGTTTTGCTCCTATTTCTGCAAATGAATTTCATCTCAATATATATCCGCTCTACATAAAAATATAAAATTACATGTAATAAACTCATGATTCTCGAATTTTCAAAGTAAAGATAGTATTAAAGAATTATATATAACCCTCAATTGAAAGATTCGACAGTCTAGTTCTAATTTTAGTCCCGATTTTCATACTTCTACAGAAATAATGACTTCTGAAGTCAAAAAAATGTTTGAGAGCAACAAGGCCCGTTGATGACTGCTCAAATTTGGTTAAGCAGTCAAATACTTCAATAAGACCACTACAGATTTCTAAGATTGTAGTGGAAGAGGACTTCTTCCATAAGCAATATAATTATCCAATATTGTGAGGGAGTTTATAAGTTGGTGTCGAATGAACAATCTGATGGTGAACGTTGACAAAACTGTATGTGTTTATTTTTGTTTGAAGGGCAATTTAATTAGTACCTTGGATGTTAAATATGGGGACAACACTATATCATCATCCCAATCAACAAAGTTTCTTGGAATATATGTAGCCAGAAATTTGAGATGGACATCACACATTGAGATCTTATGTAAAAAACTGAATAACTCATTTTTTGCAATCTCTAGAATTGAGAACATCGTACCTAGAAACTGTGTTATGAATGTGTATTACAGTCTTGTATATAGTCATCTGAATTATAATATTCTGCTGTGGGGCTGCTCTACAGAAAAAAATAGGGTGTTTATTACACAGAAGCGAATACTTCGATTAATATTCAATATTCATCAACGAACATCTTGTAAACCTACCTTCATTAATAATTACATACTCACCTTACCGTGTTTATATATTTAAAGATGTTTGTTATATGTTGAAGAAAATGAAGATAGGTTTATTAAATTGAATAGTAATTATAAGTATTCGACAAGGAACAGGGATGTACTACTTATTCCTATGCATAAAACAGCTAAATTTGAGCACTCTCTCTATTATCAGAGTATTAAAATTTTCAACCATTTACCACCGAATTTGAAAGTACTGAAAGCTCATTTGTTTAAGAGGAGTGTTATATCTTTGCTCTTAACAAAGGCATACTATACTGTGGCAGAGTATTTCGATGATTGTAAGCAATAATGTATGAGTCAATTTTTTGTATCATATGTTTTTATATTTTTTTTAACACTAATGTTCTTCACCATGTGAAATTGTCTCAAATGTTCAATATTGTTGAGGTTATTTTTTTCTTTTCTTTTCAAATAAAGTTGTATATTATTGTAAAGGTCAATTCAACCAATATTTTTGCTTGAGGGCTGAATGGAAGATCAGACTCAAAACTGAATTCAGTCCTTTTGAGAGCATTCTTCCTAGTTGTAATTAATGTATCAATTGAAATGAATGTAATTCTTATTTATATTGTAATATTTATCTATCATCCTATAATATGAAAATTGACAATAATGCGAAAATTCTTCGCGTAATATTTGATATTACGGTATGTTTTTGTACTCATGAACTTATTCAACAAAAAACATACAAAGAATTACTAGAATGTAACGAGCTAAGAATTTTCCTAACATAATTCGGAAAGATAGGTATAACTGTCAAACTCCAATTATCTCATAAATAGATCTCGAAACTTTGGGACGATTTTCATGATTTCTCAAGTTGTTTTTATGGAAAACTATGGAAATATGTTTCAAACAGGACATCTGACATATACACTGGTACGAAGTTCTAGTCAATGCCGGAAGTTTATAACGCGCCCGAAGTTGAAAACTAAGTTTGTGTGTGGCACAAGTGCTGTTATTTTATTATCGTATAAAGTTTATCAAAAATATCCCACATTATTTCCGAATGAGGAATTCGCATTTTATACAATATCAGAGTAATTTTTCAATACGACATAAGCGGTTTATATTATTCTGTCTAAAAAATATTAGTAATACTGATGATTTAGTTATCTTAATCAAGTTCTTGATGCTGAAAATCAAAGGTTGAAACGAACTGAGGAACTTCTGTCTTAGTTATTTGTGTCGCGTATGAATTTCTTAGACAATTGTAAGATGTATAATCAATTATCAAACAAGTTTTGTCATAATCGATTTATCTTGACAAGTATAAATCAATGAAAATTTGAAAGTTAGGGTGATAGAATTTTGTCATGTCAATTGCGTGAAAGCACAAAATGAAGATTCAACAGAAAAATATTACAAATTCCATAAAACAAATAAAGGAAGAATTAAATTATGTTTGAACAGATAAAAAAGCATTTATAACTTTGACATTTTGAACAGTGAGAAAAGAAGTCGCTCCTATAACGACAAAAAATTTATTCCTAATTCAGTTGAAAATAGTTAGATATACATAACTAACCAAAACGTCATGTGAATTCGATATCTGATGATACCTTCCGTTTGTTCATCAACAGTAACATTTTACTCATTTTGTCTTATTTCATCTTATTATTGCTTCTATTTATTTGTAATTCCTATATATATATATATATATATATATATATATATATATATATATACATAATGAGTGATTTTTTGAGCGTAGTTTTTTTTATATCGAATAAAACACAAATTTTAATCATATTTTCCGAATTTTCATTGCAATTGACAACTTGGCCATTGCCATTTACACTTTAAAGATAATTTCATGTAAATGTTGTCCACGGCTACGTATCAAATGGTCCATTCGGAAGGTCCAATTTTGCATCTCGGCCATTCAATTCAATTTTCGAGCATTTCGGCCTGTAGCCTACGAATTACGCGTGTTATGTTATCCTGTAAGGAAGGCTTCAATCGTGTTCGGCTTGTCCACATACACTAATGATAACGACTTTACATAACTCCGCAAGAAATAATCCAGAGGCGTCAAATCGCATGATCTTGGTGGCCAATTCACAGGGCCATTTCGAGAGATAAGCTGATCACCAAATTCATCCTTCAACATGTCCGTTGTTTCACGAGCTGTGTGGCATGTGGCACCGTCTTGATGAAACCACATGTCAACCAAGTTCAAATCGGCCAACTTTTCTTTTTTGAAGAAAAAGGGACCGATGATTCAAACCCAAATCAACACGTAAAATTTTCAATGTTGTTGAGTAACACATGCTCAATTGCTGATAACGGCGACGAATTGACATTTCATGATCCTCATTAACACTGTGCGCTACGGCTGCAATATTCTCTTCAGTGCGCACTGTACGCATGCGAGACAATGATTTAATGTCCAACAGAGTGAACTTGGTGCGAAATTTGATGATAACAGCACGAATTGTTGATTCACCAGGTCGATTATGACGACCATAATATAGTCGTAACAAACGATACACATTTTTCACAGAGCACGAATTTCAACAATTTGCAATCGTTGCTCGCTTGTAAGTCTCTCCGTGATGAAATGGCAGAGTATACTGAAAACTTTTCACTTTGACAGATGACGTTTGGATGCCATTACCAACCAGTGCTGCCAACCTGAAAAACTTAACTTTTAAAAAATCACCCGTTTATATATATATATATATATATATATATATATATATATATATATATATATATATATATATATATATATATATATATATATATCATAGTTTCAAGATTCACAAATCATTCATACTAGTGGATACTGGGACTCTTAATCGAAATATTTCAAATAAAACTCTAAGGGAACTGTCTACACAAATGTCAACGAGAACGAACGTTTCACTTTCGAGAGTGAATATTAAGTGCGCTTCGAAAAATCATCGATATATTGCTGATATATACAATTTATGTTCTATGTTGTGTATAAGTTCAACGAATGACAGACTTTACATCTTGTTTTTTTCTGAAGAAGTCACAAAAAAAGTGACGAAATATAGATATTAGAAGAGAATAAATTTCTATGTCACCGCTTCCCGATATTCCACATACTTTAATTTGAAGTACTTTAATTTGAGGTCGATATAAGATTCAATATTATATATATATATATATATATATATATATATATATATATATATATATATATATATATATATATTTATAATATTATAGCACAGTATTATATTGTTTCATATGTGAAACATGAACATAGTCAGCTCTGCCATAATATTCTTTAGAATAATTCGTCAAAAGTTATGGAAAGAAAGTTATAGTGTATTCTGATAGCGAGTATCTATAAGTAGTATTATCTACAAGTGCTATAATATAACACGGGAACTACCGTGGATTTCTTTTTCTTGTAATAAATTTCTGATACTTTTGAAAATTCAGAGGTTGGAATTATTGACTCTGATTATATCGCTGATGATGTAACAATAGCTTATCTCTTCATGAATATCTGAACAGCATATTCTTCAAATGCAGCTGTGAAAGATATATATGCGCTTTCACATCCATCTTTTGCTGCACCCCGTGCAGGACTTTATTCCCTTCGGCTATAATTTGACCAGATAGATTCTTGCATGTACATCTTGCAAATAGTTAGAAAACTGAGATTGATATGTTGTGAACATGGAATCATGTAATCAAGTCAATTGAATCACTTAGTTAATTACTGTTTGTAGGTATAATTTTCAACTCAATTTCTTCATTAACACATATATAAAATATAGCCTAGATCGAAAGACTATCTTCTTAGCAACACTATTTGTATTGGAATGCAGCTTTATATTCGTGACCCATCGAACAATCGATAAAGAAAAACGTAAAATAGGATTGGAACGGTTTTTCAAATATAATTCCAGTATAAATATATCCACTTTTATGTAACGGCTTCACATTCACAGTGAAGATTAGTTTAATGCGATTGTCGGATACTTTGACTAAATAGGAAAGTTTATCGTACCTAGCACCGTTGCATGTTTACCTCCACCAATATCGGACAAAATCATTGTAGTAAATGTAGCAATAAGTTATTGACACTGCAACACCATTCTTGCACGAAACTGACAGCAATTTCCTCATCCAATTAAAGTGAGTTGAATATTTTGGTGCATTTTAGAATGAAACTGAGCAAATGTTAATAACGAAATATTGTAGTTCAGTGGAATCCTATGTACATTTACCCGAACTGAAGGATTTATGAGCTTCAGTTAAGATTATTCATGACAAAACTGCTGAATTTACAATTTGGTTTACGAACATAGGTACCTTTTTCCTGATGCGTGACTGACCAACTAGATGTTCTTGATAAAAAAATATACGACTGTATTTTAGCATTAGTAATGTGAATGTTATTCGTTTGAATGCTTCTGGAGAGTGATAATTCTCGTCATTCGAATATTGATTGAAAAAACTATTTCTTCCACTTCGAAGAACGTATGTTCTAGCACCCAACAATTCTACAAAATATAATTAATCAACAATTGAAAATATCAGAACAACCCGAAATATGGTCAATTAAATTAGAGCTCAAAACTGATTTCTGTTCGATTAGTCGTTAAATCTGATTATTTAGATACTTTAATTGGGCCTTTAGCCGAATAGTACCGACTATCTGGCCTCTTACGTTCTGAGTATTTTTCTACAATAAATTATATATAAAATAATTACGTTATATGGAAAGCTCTCTAGTTAAAAAATAGTTTTGATTCAGAATAAGTTTTATATATTCTGAAATGTGAATTAACTTGCCTTCAGTAATGAAGAAAATCCATCATCACCGATGAAGTATCTGCGAGTACTGCTGGACAATAAAGTGAATTTCAACTTTCTCACACAATCAATGAAGAAGAAAACAATAACAAGTGCAAAAATTTCAGATGGCTAACGTATGGTAATGGAGCAATTAACTGCTTTCAAACTAGTTTTTGAAGAGTCAATAAACAGTCGCCAGTGACTTGGATCATATTCGAAATTTAATAAAGTCATCACAACAGGAACGTTATTACAATAGACTAAATCACCTGCTTCAGAAAAGTAAGGTTTTATTTCATCGTCACGAAGTCAAAAATAAGAAATCTTTGTACCACGAGAAAGTAAATTCCCGTCGTTTAATCTAGACCCCAAAAGCTCAGCCTGTTTTTTAGACAGACTCAAATCACATACTAAATCGTTTAAATCACGTTGTGTCAATAAGTGCGGTTCTTTTGAAGTTGACGGTTCATAACTTGGGTCACTATCTTCAGATACCTTACTATGCCGACTGAGAACAAATTCCGGACTAGCATTCTCAATTTTTATCGATTTGGAGGCACAGGCAGTTCGGCACTATGTAGGATGGATCTCTTGGCCGAAGATAAGTTTGGCTACTGGATAGTGTGTTTGGATTTGGTAGTAATACCTTTTGTTTGAGTCAAATAAAAATAACAATCACTTACATGAACCTTTGGTTCCGTTCAAATCATTGGTAAAGCAAATGACAAATGTTTTGATTTGGCACGATTTGTTTTTTTTTGCCAACTACGAGATATTATCATTAGTTACTGATCCTATTTCTGCCTGATTGGTCAAGGAAATCCATAACGAAGATTTTTGTGACATGATTGAATCTAAATTGTGCTGCTTTATTTTGATGATCAAAAATTGAATTGGCTTTTCTTTGCAAAAAGGCACTGCTCTTTCCGATGCGAGGGAACAAGTCGATCAACAATGTTAAGTGAACAAAACACATTTAGACACGCATTTAAGCTACGGTTTCCTAGAAAAGCAAAAATTCGTGAGGTAATGGCTCTGACATCAGCGTAACTTTGGTAAAAGAAGGGGTGAAGCGGTAGACATTGTTGTAGAGTTGGAATGGCGTAGTAACCTGGAAATGATCCGCACTGAAACGAAAAATTTCAAAAATGGGGTTAATTATACATATGTGAACTGTTTTTGTGAAGTCAATCAATTTAAAGATAAGCTCGCTTTATGACGAAACCGTTGCTCTAGGTGGTGCTTGTGACTACCTAGATCAAGCTTGATCGGCTTGGACGATTGGTTGGCATCTCAACAAAAGGCTAGTCAGCCTAAGTCAAAGTCAGCACATTTCAAGGCAGAATTGCAACGCAACGAAACAATTTTAATCAGCAACAATACAATGATGGAATATCAATCTCATAAGTAACGATAATTACAATTTGAAAAAGAACTGAGTTATATCTACCATCATTCATTTAATATTGCTTTATATTCAGTGTTATTACTTGATTGAAGAATCCTCTACAGAAACTATAGCAAATATTATCAGAATGGACTGCCCAAGACTGATGCTATACTGACTTCAAACACATTGGTTTTTTTGTGTAAAATCTCATAAAAATGAGTTAATTTGCTATAATTTCCCTATTTTTCCTCTATATAATTTCGGGCGATAAAATGGGAACTTCAATTTGTGTATTTTGTTTGAAGAGCCTGCTTTTTAAGCAAATCATACCTATTTTCACCAGATTTGAGTTACTTTAATTAAATTATTCAGCTTGAAAACTTTTATCCTGAGACACAGGTTTCAAACCAGATGTATGAAGGTGAAGTCTTATTGTATAAAAAAAATGAGAAAATATTGAATAAAATATTTTCATGCGGCTTTACCGTTATAAGCTTTTTTCTTTGGAGCCAATTATTGGCTTTGACCCCATCTGTGACGTCAGGACTTATAGGCAGTCCATATTCTGTTCCGTACACAACTTGCAAACATATTGTAGACTAGGTGGTTGGACTACCAAATTAGACGATGTAAAGTTAGTTTAGTAATGGAAAATCTCACCGGTAGATGTCGTGGTTATAAACTCATCGGACGTCTATTCCTTTATTGGATATAATCCTATTCAGGAACTCCACGGCGGTAACTACGATTTCAGGATCCGAGGAATTCCTGGAAATTAAGGTTGTTCTTAATGGAAGAATCTGCTGATCGTTCTGCATTCCGGATCGAAATAATTAGCCTCAAAAATTCTATGAGGGAGCAGAAAAACAGCAGAATTGAGATTTCGAAATTATGCAATTGCTTCAGGAATTTTTAAATTAGCCGTATTCAAAGAAGTGACAAAAAAAAATTAATTTTTTGTAGAGAAGAATATTTCTGTTTATGTGACTTCCTTCGATAATTATTATTAGTGAAAAAAAAGCTATCTTTGTGATTAGATACAGCAGAACATGCTTTTTTCATGAAAATCTGTTTCTGTTCAATTCATTCCTGAGGAAATGCCGTTTTTACTGAAGATAACTGTTGACAATATGTTCAAACACAAAAATGAAATTGGAAGTATGAGAAATAATCGATGTTCGAATATATTACTCTCCCATCCAATCCATTTGGTTTAAATTGAATTTCATTGAACATAGTTATATTGAATAAAATTAAACACAAAGCTTAATGTTTCACGATTATATTTAACAATATCACTTCGTCAATATGTTTCGAGGGTGAGCTCATTTTCAAGACAAGGCTACAATAAGGAACAACAAATTTATATCTATACAATGGATGTTAGTAGGGGGGATATTTGAAAATCTACCTGTTCATTTACGATGTCTTCTTTTTTCTACCAAAAACTGCATGTTTCAATTGCTTCTAAAAGGTCTAATCGCTTCCCTTTTTTACTTTCCTGTAAACATTTGGTTTTCTCAAAGTCTATGAAATGGTTGGAGTTTATACAATGTTTTAAATATAATCGTGAAACATTAAGCACTGTAAGTTTATTCAATATTTAATTATGTTTCGCCAAGAGTTGAGTGAGAATTCAATCTCATTAAGAACATAGTTTTACCTATATAGCTAAAAATGTTTTGCAGTGTTCTGGTATTTGCTCTCCATTCGATGTAAAGAAGATTAAATCTATTTTCACTGGTGTACCAGATATTTCTCTAAGTTACTTTTTTAATATTTGAGGTCTTTACTTGATGTACCTTCATTTTGGATAAAATGGTGAAAAACACTTTCCACTAGGTTCACTTTCTTCTATTTGATGAGTACGACATGATTTTACCATTTACATTTTACCATTACGCTTCGAAGAAGCCAAGTTTTTGTCGAATGTACTTGTGCGAATCTAGAAAACAGTTATTTGATACAATTATTTCACTAATTTATTTGGATATGGAACATAGTAAAGTAGCTTCGTATTAATTCCTGCTCCTTCAGTTTCAAAATTGTAACTTTATGAAGAAGTTTCACATTTCACAGGCGCTTTTCACCATCCGCTGTTGAGTTTATAGAAACGCGTTAATTAGAAATTGTTTAGTAATTATCCTTCAGCAAGTGTTCTATTTTTATCTGTGCTTATTTGGTACGAAATATCCCGCATATTTGTTATTAGTAGACCTAAAGTCTCGTAGTTCTAGCGTATATTTCCTTAACCTTAAATGATCAATTTAAAATATATAGTTACATACTTTAATCACTTTAATCGATTAAAAGGGTGTTTTTCTTAGAGGTATAGAACTTTAAATTGCAATAAAACAACGATGGATCATTCGATTGACAAGACTTTTTTTTATTCGGAAGATAATCTTGTGGCATTACATTTTAAATATGATTGCTGGCATATGACCGCTACGGCTAGCTCGGATGTAGTCCAATCTGGACGTCCAATTTTCGATGACGTTTTCCAACATTTGTGGCCGTGTATCGGCAATAACACGGCGAATATTGTCTTCAAAATGGTCGAGCATTTGTGGCTTATCCGCATAGACCAATGACTTCACATAGCTCCACAGAAAGTAGTCTAGCGGTGTTAAATCACAAGATCTTGAAGGCCAATTCACAGGTCGAAAACGTGAAATTAGGTGGTCACCAAACGTGTCTTTCAATAAATCGATTGTGGCACGAGCTGCTTGACATGTTGCGCCGTCTTGTTGAAACCACAGCCCCTGGACATCATGGTTGTTCAATTCAGGAATGAAAGAGTTAGTAATCATGGCTCTATACCGATCACCATTGACTGTAACGTTCTGGCCATCATCGTGTCTGAAGAAGTACGGACCAATGATTACACCAGCCCATAAAGCGCACCAAACAGTCATTTTTTCTGGATGTTACGGTATTTGACATACACTTGGGGATTATCTTCACTACAAAAGCGACAGTTTTGTTTGTTGACGTAGCCATTCAACCAGAAGTGCGCTTCATCGCTAAAAAAAATTCGCGTGATACGTTTTCCGCACAGAACCATTATTTTCGAAATAAAATTGCACTATTTGCAAGCGTTGTTCAGGCGTGAGTCTATTCATGATGAATTGCTAAACCAAACTGAGAATAAATCACTTCTCAGCTGTTGAATCGGTCGGCATCTTCAACAGTAATGCCAACTTAAAGTTCTATACCTCTGAAAAAAACACCCGTTGTTATGATATGAGTCGCAAAGTCTGGTAACTGGTAACTACGATATATTGAGTTAAGCTAATGCCTTCACTTCAGATTCAGTAGAAATACAGATAGACGCAAGCTCTCAATGATATTCCAGTTCAGATTCTCAGTATAAAAATAAATATTTTTAATTAACTGGATATTCTAGATAATGGGACTGAACTTGCAGTGTAGAACAGAAAGAGTAAACAATTTAGTTTGATTGACAACTCACGCAACATTTGGAGAAATATTGTTGAAGAGTATGATATAAATTGAATGAAAACAATAAATTAAAATTAACACACTTGGCTTAAGTTTCACTGAATATACTGAAAATTCTACATAATGTTTCTGGTAGTTAACCCATTATCAAAAGTATACAATATTACTCTATGTAGCATTGTATACTCTTGATAATGGGTTAACCAACCGAAACAAATGTTGAGTTTTTAATATATTTAGTGAAACTTAAGCCAAGTGTGTTGATTTTAATTTATTGTTTTTAACATAATGTTTCGCCAAAAGATAAGCGAAACCTCCGCGTCATTTATAATTTGAATAACTCATAATTTTTTTATTCGCAAAATTCTTTATGCAAAATTGTATTGAGTCTTTATTATTGCATCTAGCAATAATTTGTCCAGAATATTGAACAATTGGTTATTATCGGATTACACTTCATGAATATTTCAGAACATTTTCACAAAAGTCGAGCTCGATATTGAATGAAATTTCTTAATCTTCAGATGCACGATCCACTGTTTTTTTGCTATATTGTGTAACTTGGGAAGGGTTTCAACCAGGATGTGTAGATTCTATAAATTCAGCTACAGGCAGAGGCAGGTATTCCATTTCGGGTAGATTGCAGTGAATCTTGAAACCAAATATACCAAATCGAATTACCAATCTCAATTTCAGTTGTTTATGTGATTTGTCACTAAGAGAACGCGTACCAGTTCTTCTAATGTTTCAGAAATCTAATTAATATCGCCAGTTAGAAACAAACATGTTGACATCTAACTCGATTGGTTCACAGGTTGACCTTAAGCTTCAAATAGGGATTTAATTAAATAACAGATTCCTTTGTTAACCTGTCTCATTCTTTTTCAACTTTACGTAAACACATCGTCGGGATGAAGTAGTCAATTTTATATTCACTTCAAATTTAAGGGAATAATTTCACGCTTTTTTATGACTTCTTTATGGAGAAAATATATCTAAAGCGTTATTAGCTTGTTTTTCGAAACATAAATCATATTCATGGGGATGAAGATGTCGCCATATGGCGCCCTGCTAAATGGTTGGAATATATGACTATTGCAGTAGGTGCATCTTCTTACGAGGTCTGTTCAAAAGAAAAGGTGAATTTTGAATTTTCGCGGGCTGTGCACATTCGACTCTCGAAATTTTTTTTTTGAGCTATGTTGGTAATCATACTTTTGTCATATATTAGAATTTTCACGCATTTTGAATTAATAGTTTGTTTTTGACAACTGAAAAGATTAGTCACGTTTTGTGTGTTCTTCGATTTCTTACTTTCGAAAAAAAGAATTTGTATTAAATTTTGCGTTAAAAACGGAATAAAGTGCTCCAACGCGCTAAAAATGTTGACTGTGGCATTCGGCAAGTCTACTTTGTCTCAAAAAAGTGTTTTAGGTGATAAGATAAGTACGATAAAATTTGAATGTTTTGCTCAGTGTTTTCTTCGATTAGAGCGGTGTGGTGCACCATGAAGGCTCCACAATAGCTCTCATACTCTACCTAATATATGTATACCCACGACATTTCGCATCCGGTCGGCATACTTTCACAAATTTCTCTTTTCGCAGACGACACGGCTATCTGGACTACAGCGAGGACGTCAGCGAAGTGCAGTCACATAATGCAGATATAACTAGATGCCTACAGTGCGTGGGCGGGTAAATGGAGAATTACTCCCAACTCAAGAACCCAATCGATACTATTCCACCATTTCAATTATTCCAAATCCTCAAAATTTTCCAAAAATGATGTTCACTTGTCGCTTTGGGGTGAAACCCTCAGACTACAAGACGAAATCATTTACTTGAGTGTAACATTCTCGAAGTACAACTCCTGGAATGTCGACCTTGCCTAAACTCTCAAGAAAGTCCGTAATCGAGCAAACCTATATTATGCACTTCAAGGTAGAATTCGAGGGTGCGATCCTCGGACTCTCCTTAATTTATACAAACATATACAAGGCATATATTCGCCCTGTGATGGCGTACAGATGTCTGCTCTACTCCACCCTTCAAAAACGTTTAGTGAGGTCTATCGAGACCTGTGAACGAGCACTCTGCCGCAGCATCTTCAGACTTCACAGACAATATCCTTCTATTCTTGTCCACGAAATAAACAAAATGCCCCCAATTTTCACCCACATCGAAAAACTCCAAACTCGTTATGCCCAACGTACTCCCAACAGCCCCAATCTAGTGGCCCGAGAGACTCTGATGACCCAGTGGTACAGACCCGAACGTGTTCTACGCAGAAAACCCAGAAACAAACTTCCCTCTCCGCCAGCACGGATCCTGAATTCTCTTCAGGAGCTTCCAGACGATATTCCAGGACATACCACTCCGCATCCGTTAGCCTGCGATAAGTGTCGTTAGCTTTCGAAAAGTAAAAAGTGCGCGAGTGAGGAGGCGCTATTATTCCAGCGTGTTATTCTTTCTACTGTAACAATATTATAAATATAATTCATTCTATATGTTCTTAATTACGTGGGTAAAGTTTTCTGTGGTTTCCTTTACCATAGAATGTCAGATGAATTGAGAATTTGATATTCGACCGAATGGCACGTAAAGATGAGTCGGCCACAGCCGCACCTCTAGAATACGAGTATGATGTGAACATATATAAAAAAAAATTTTTTTTAAAATAATATAATAAAGTACCACAGGGTTGGAGAAGGTCGCGAGACCCTATAACCTCGAACCTTGAAACTGAAAAATAACAATGAAGTTTGATGTGAACAAAAATGTCAATGAAACGTCTTTTCATTTATTCATTCATTCATTCATTCCTTCGTTCGTTCGTTCGTTCGTTCGTTCGTTCGTTCGTTCGTTCTTTCGTTCGTTCGTTCGTTCGTTCGTTCGTTCGTTCGTTCGTTCGTTCGTTCATTCATTCATTCATTCATTCATTCATTCATTCATTCATTCATTCATTCATTCATTCATTCATTCATTCATTCATTCATTCATTCATTCATTCATTCATTCATTCATTCATTCATTCATTCATTCATTCATTCATTCATTCATTCATTCATTCATTCATTCATTCATTCATTCATTCATTCATTCATTCATTCATTCATTCATTCATTCATTCATTCATTCATTCATTCATTCATTCATTCATTCATTCATTCATTCATTCATTCATTCATTCATTCATTCATTCATTCATTCATTCATTCATTCATTCATTCATTCATTCATTCATTCATTCATTCATTCTTTCATTCATGCACAATGAGTTCTTGAGCCGTACGGTTAATAAGCAATAATACAAGGAAGTTATGCAACGTTTGGATGAAACAATACGGCTCAAATGATCGGAATTGTGGAAAAATAAATCATGGATATCATCACGATGATGCACCAGCACACACATCAATGCTTGTCCGTGATTCTTTGGCTAAAAAGAACTCCGTAATCATGCAGAAGTGCTTGGACTAGGTCAATTTAAATCTATATAGTCTGGGAATTGTAACTACAATGCAACAGTTAATTTCACTCGAATGTTATTGCGATTATTTTCATTTTTCGGTTTATTTTGGCTACGTGAAACACAAATATCAGATGAATCTATGAATTTATTACAGCATTTGAAGTTTACTTGTTTGAAAATACTTTTTTCACATCGCTGTTTTCCTGAAAATTTTTTCAAATTGTTCTAAATTTATAATTCTGAATCATTTCATCTCATATGGGACATGTACTTGACCAAAACTGTTAGCAAAACCTTCCACCCGCACTCATCAAATGTTTGGGATAGGTTGATTAACACGCTTGATAAATTCAATTACGAAACAATGTAATTTGTATCGAGCATGTTCTGATCTCTTTATAGGATGTTCAACAGTGCTGTGAGGTAAGGGGTGGATTCATGCAGATTTTCAATTATTTGTGGAGAATTTCTCTTCGTTCAGTACACATTGCCTTTCACTTTCTTTCAGTTTGTAATATCATCGTTTCTTTGAGATTTACAATTATGAACTCGAGACTAATTCGAATACTAACTAATTTATTTCTGCTAGTATTCACAAATTCGACTATTTGTGACACACCTACATTCAAATTAATATCAATCATTTCTAACTGCTATAAATAGGAAGCTGGAACGAACATTTAAACCTACTTATGTTTTTAATTTATATAGCTCGTCCTGTTAATGTCGAATTTAAATTTCTCCTCCTTCTTGTCGATTGTTGTACAATTTGGTACTCATCTTTAGGTCTTATGAAAATACAATTTTGAATGTTCATTATCATTGTGAATTAAGAGTTCCTCACCTCACAAAATGGCAGATCATTTTCTCGCGCACCTCAATATGGAAATCAAATGAAAGAGTTCAATTGAAAGTAAATTATGAGGTAGCAAAGTCGAGATATCTGTTATCATAGAAAGTCTAGTTTTATATATGTGTCTATACCCCGAATTTAAGAAATGAAATCCAAGGAGAAAGCTTCATGAATGAAACACATTACCTGACGGATTGAAGAAAATAGATTGAACAACTTCTCAAAAATACATTTGTGGGGGTAGCTATCTTTTTTGAGGAGTTAATGATTTTATTATTGCTATATAGGTCTCTCTTTTTTAACTGACTCTTTAATAAAAGTAATAATAATAATAATAATAATGATAATAATAATAATAATAATAATAATAATAATAATAATAATAATAATAATAATAATAATAATAATAATAATAATAATAATAATAATAATAATAATAATAATAATAATAATAATAATAATAATAATAATAATAATAATAATAATAATAATAATGATATTTATTTCAAAGGATGCTCTAGTTAACAAACATAATGCAGCAAATGAAACCACATCAGAAAAAACAAACAAAATTAGCATTTCAACACATATTCCAGTAATCATCCAAGGAGTATGGTTCCAATTCAATTAAGAGTTTTTTAACACTATTTTTAAATGAATTCAGTGTTTCAAATCTCTTCACACTATCCGGAAGCTTATTGAAGAATCTCACAGAAGTGTAATACGGATGTTTCTCAGAAGCAGTCAGTCCATGCTTAGAAAAGCGGTAATTCAAGCTACGTGTGCTGTAATTGTGCATTTCGTTGCACTTATCAAATTTCTCCCTATGTTTGTGTAAAAAAATGAGATTTTCCAGGATATAATGAGCATATACCGTCAGAAAGTTATTTTTCCGGAAATGTCCCAGGCAAGATTCTCTCCATTTGAGTCCTAAAACTGTTCTGATGACTCGCTTATGAACGCAAAAAATATCCTTTGTTAGTGAACTGCTGCACAATGAAAATCAGCCCAAATTTCATCAAACCCTGAAAGTTTGCATAGTGAAATACTTTCAAGGAATTCCCATTGAGATATCCACTTAATGTCTTTATACTGTACGATACTGAGTTCAGTTTTTTTCCAAGTTGAATTATATGGTTATCCCAGTTCAGGTGTTCATCGATGTATATTCCTAAAAACTTTATGGAATTTTCTAACTTATTTTCACTATCTAATAAACTGATAGAACTAGGTGTATCAATTTTTTGTTGTTTTGTCCGAAATAGTATAGTTTTTTGTTTTTTCCGTATTGAGAACCAAACCATTTCTCAGAAACCATCCCCGCACACTCAAAAGTAGCTTCCGATGACCGGAGCAATTCTGGATAGCTCGAATCAGCAACCAATATGTTGGTGTCGTCCGCGTAGTTGGTAAGATGACCTCTAACATTACTTATTTTAAAAATTTCTGCTATGTCATTCATAAAAATTATAAAGAGCACTGGTCCCAAAATACTGCCTTGTGGAATGCCAAATTCAATCTGTTTCATTTCAGATTTCGATGTTATTCCTTCTTTACAAAATTTAACTCTTTGTTGCCTATTGCTTAGATATGATTCGAACCATCTCAGTGCACTGTCCCTTACTCCGTATTATTCAAGTTTACGCCATTTATCCTAGTCAAATAGAAGAGCGTAGGTTGAGACCTCAAAATGGACATGCTGACTTTTGCAACTATTTCGTAAATTCATCACAAGAATTACAAATCGCTGTAGCACCTTCTGGTTATATTTCGTGCAATCAATATTCCAATATTAATATTCTAATAATAGTCCAAAGAATTACTAGAAGCACGCTCGTATGTACCAGCACCAACCGGATGTAAAACCAAATTGATGAGTTTTGCAGAAGCTTTATCCACCTGAAAATCGCCGTGCAGTTCTCATGATAAATAGATGCGATAGCGAAATTAGTGGGCTGATTATCAAATCATGCCTTCTGTATAGTATCCTCCAGAGGTGGAAATCAAACGGGCGTGTCGATGCTATCTAACCCAACTACTAAATAAACAGTGAGCCAAGCAGTCATCACGCACTTCCCGAAATCATCACACAGAGTCCTTAAACGGAACGCTCATTCCGTGAATTGAGCCCATTTTTCTTCCCACTGATTCCGCACGCTGAAATTAAATATCAGAAACTAGCCTGTAATAAAACTGTTATACCCGTATGAAATCACATTATAAAATATTTTTATGGATAAGTCGCGTTATTCGCATTTTTTATCACTCCAACGTACGTATATTGCAGAGAACAACGCGCTTTATGAACTCTTATCAAGATATTTTCTAATAAATCCTGAAATATACATATGAGAGCATAACAACATTGGTTAAAATGTTATACTTACTCGAATTTTTCATATGATGAATGATATAATGAACTCATTTTATTTAACGATGAATTCAAATGACTTTTTGAATTTATGGTTAGGAGTATTGCATCGCTTCATTTGTCCGTCATTTTACCACAAGCTCACCTCACTCGACTCAAGGACGTTATAATTCATTCAAGTATGGACCGAAAAATGATTTCTATAATGTTCCTCTTATTTGAAAAATTGAATGACAAAGATTCTTGTGCCACTGGTTTGGCCCAATGTCTTGATTGGGCATATTCTAAAATTAAATTTGTGATCTGAATGGTAAGTGGAACAGATTAGTGTAAAATTGCATTTTTTGCACTAAAACCATAGAATTTGAGCCAATATCATAAATACGTGTATTGTTCTCTTCTGAAATTACTTGTATAAAATCTGAGTAGAAGACTAAGAGTCCAAAATATACGCTGGATAGGGATAAAACGACACTATTGAGGTATCGATACATTAAATCGATATGGTACTCGGGCGTCATGTGTCGATACCTACTCAATATCGAATCAAAATTATTATTTATAGAAAAAAGTCTGTGTTTGGACTGCTTCCCAAAAATATCAATTTTTCTGAATGTTTGCCTGCTAGGCGATTTCTAGAAGAAGTAAAGGTTGCGCAAGCTTTGGAAAACAGCCTTTCGCAAGGTACAAACCTCGATTAAATATATACGTAGTTGTTATATAATGCTTGAAAAAGGGCCTCAAATCCTCTCATTCAAATAAATTGACACTTCATTAGCCTTTGAGGAAACCTGCTTGTGTTTCTGACCCATGGCAAGTTGTTTGTGAGTGAACCAAAAAGAAAAAGCTTCGTTGGCAGTTCCATTTTAAGATCCACTGGTCGACACTGACGTACCTTCTTCAGTGATGTTTCTTCATTTGAGCATTGACGTGACACATGCATTTGCGTCTTGAAAATGTAGGTTTTTTAATAGTGAGTCTAAATCTTGGCCGATGCTGCCAAGTGTATTGAATTCAATGAGGCCAAATATTTGTTCACATTCTATCAGTAGTTTTGTTTTCAACTGAGTTACACATCCTATCGGTGATGAGAATTTTGTCAGCTGTATTGTGCAACAATTGATCATGGGTATGATTTTTGATGAAATAACAAAATTCTGACCTGATGATTCTCTCTGGTAACAAATTCGAAAGGTTCTAACAGCGTTATCCAAATATGTGATCAAAAATGTATATGAAAACTTTCAGTCGATACCCTATCGATGCTCAGGTATCGATACTTACTGTTGAAATGGAACAGTGAGATTGGTGTACTCATATGAGTTCTTTGAGCTTCTGAGAGATACCTGCACGATACCTTACTTCAAAGTATCGATACTAAAAGTACTCGCTATCGGAGAGAAAATACTTTTGAATCTTATTGGAAGTACTTTTTAAATCTTTGATACTCTCAGCGTATCAAAGATTTTTCGTGATTTATTTTACACTTCAAAGCAAGCTGCAAAATGCTAGATATTCTCTCAGAAGGACTTTGTATTTGTGCGAAAGCTTGACCAACAGGCCAACGCCGATTCTGAACCGCCAAGGACATGGTATGGACCAATGTCATCAGCACTAGAGAGCCGAATGCTATATAGGGGTAACTATACCGTTCGTCTATTGAGCCCCTAATTTTTTCTTCTGTATAGAATTCTAATCTATATAGAATTCTAACATTCTAGTTGAATGTTTTGAATGACCCCTTCAAAACTGACGTGTTCTGGTTTCAATGTTGGGATTCCGTAGGAAAACAGTTTATGGAATTAATGGTGACATGAACACGAAATATCCTAACAATTCAGAGGTAAATCAATATTCGTTGCTGATTTTATCTGATGGAAAAAAGAATTAAATCCAATAAAATATCAATAGCAACTCTATCCGATATTTCCTGTGAAGGATGCATTACTCTGGAATATTCCCAACCAGCTGACCCGGCCAACGTTATTTTGCTATATAAATTATTTCTAGGCAATCTCTAGTATAAAAAAAATTACTATCTCATTGTTAGTGTGTAGGTAAAGATGTGGTGAAAGCATCATGGAGCGCTGTGAACGATGAGGGAATACAAAAATAACAAAACAATAAAAATTAATTTTTTAATTTATTTTAATTCATTCTTCAAAGTTATCTATATATATATATATATATATATATATATATATATATATATATATATATATATATATATATATATATATATATATATATATATATATATATATATATATATATATATATATATATATATATATATATATATATATATATATATATAGATACATATTCAATGCTGTATTGGTTGAAATCGCTTCAAAAATAAGCAATTTTTTGTCATAAAAAGTGAAGGACAAAAAAATGTTATTGTGGGATATCCATAGGAGATAGACATACATCATAGCGGAGTTTTCTGTAGACCTTTTGAATGAGTGATTACAGAAATGTATTTCAGTCATATACGCTATCAAAAATTTTTGGGTGTGCATAAATTGAATTGAGATTTGTACAATTTTTAGAGAAACGATGCAGATACGTATTTATTAAAATCAAAAATCAAAGGACTATCTCGTTCTGAAGTTATATTTGACTTGAAAATTTATCAGTGACTATTAAATCAGATTTTCTGTGGAAGTAATATCTTTCATCCTGAAGTTCATACCAAAATTGAATTGATAAAAAACACTTTATGAGTACATGTTGAACAACCATGAGAGAAAATTATCAGAATTATATTAAAGGATAAAACAAACTTTCCTGTTCATGGTGTCTAGAGTGAGTGTAGTTAATCAGTTTGATAATACTCACAACTTCTGATTACACTGGTCTAACTCGATGTTAAGTTGATGAATAAACAACAAACTTCTTAAGAATTCTGCTGAAACGAAATGGCTTACGCGGAAAGTGTTGTTATGACGAATAAACTTGGATAAGTGATCTTGAATTGTTAATTATGCAACATCCCCGCGCTTCCAGAAAAGTCGCAGTTCAAATGGTTTGTGAAATTGTTTGATAAAGCACCCCTTGACTATATTGGTTTTACACCACCACAATTGCTCACGCATTTGTCTTAATTGAAAGAGAATGTGAATATTCTTAACTAATCGATGAAAAATAGGTATGATAAACGATCACTACATTTATAACAATAAAACTACATAATCTCTTGTAGTTAACACGTTAATGTTTTCATAACAATATTAAAGCGAGTTTCGAAAACTATCCACACCATTTTCAAGTGAATAATGAAACAGTTAACTCTGATCCCTATTCCTGCACATTATTCGCAAAGGACTAAAAGTCGTTCGTTAATAATCCTCTAATTGTCAACTGTCTAGAGCGACTGCACCTGATTCATTCGGTATAGTCAAATGAATCACGGTTCAAATTGAGATAGATTGATTCAGGCGTATTGTCCCTCATAATCTAAAATCTTCATTCTCACATTTTCATTTCTGTTTTTTTTTGTTTCCGACGGAGTGACATTTTCTACCATTTTCTATTTCACTTCTTCCTTCGTATGAGGAATGTGAAATTTTGAGATAATGACCGTTTTCGTATTCTTCTTCATTTGTTCCAATAGTTCGTCTCCATTTCTCCATACGAATTGCTTCACATATCTGATTGCTTTTCTCATTTGAACATATGTATGTATTACTAAGACCATCCTCAAATTTTTCTCATATACTACAACAAATAACTAGCGGTCTTTCTTCAAATTTGTGTGAATGGGAAGATCTCAAATATTATTTTTCAATTATTTATATGTTAACTTCAAATAGTTGACAGTAAGCATTAACAAACCTCCTTCGAAAAATAATCAGTTCGGGTTTTAACGCAAATAAAAATATCCCAAATCGATAAGGTCATAAAAATTCATACAAGTTGTGTATTTCATGCGCCCTTTTGGTAATCCAGCCTCAGTGCCAGGTCACTGAGAAACTAGAAACTGGGAGCTCAGCATTTTCGGTTCAAAATGATTCAGTATGACTTGTTTCAAAGCTATCAAGTCCAGCACTCACGTCTTGGTGCTCTTGTTGTTTTGAAGCTGTTGCTTGTTGCGCGAGACGATGTCCTTTCATTAACAACGTGCTATCGACTTCTTGCATCCTGTTATGTCTAACGTCAGTTCCAAGTATGCCTGACGACTCGACTCCTAGGCAGTGACTTCTCATCTGCCTGGGAGTGTCATCAACAATCTGACACAACCAGCAGCACGATAATATTTAATAACAGAAAATTCATCTTGAAATTCAATATTGTCAGGGGCATGTTTGACAACCAATATTCCAAATGAGCGTTATATGGACATGACTCAACAGAATTATAACAATGTTCGAACAAAGAGGAAAAACAGGAACACCAGAAGCGATCAAAATCAAGTCAGCAATAAGAGGATAGTTCAATTTACCCACTCTGAGATTTATGACATCATCAGATCAACCTGTTCAATTTCGGATGTATGTTCTTGATATTGACGTAATAGCGAAATAATTCGAATGAAATCTAGACATCTGATTGGGATTTCATTGTTATACGTTATAGAGTTTTTGTTGAACGAATGGAAGTTGATATTAGTATCATAGAACGGAAACAAACTGTTGCATGATGACATGATATAATAGATTTTGAAGAACTGACTTCTTTTCTGGAACACTTGTTGAACCTTCTATTGAATAAAAGGGATTTTCAATGCTCGAAGCAGTTTCTATAGAATCAGATTCTGCGCTATATACAGAATCGAGTCTTATTTCGTGACCTAACAATTGTGATTCGTAAGTTCACAATAACAGAACTAATTCTGTTGATGCAATAATTACGATTATGGCTATTGTCTACTTTGGTCAAGTTATGCCGCCAACTCGAGCTGTGCCAACTCGAGCTTTATTCTGATTCGTTCTCTAAGACTGGTTTCCAATTAATTGAGGTGGCCGGAATCATTTGCATAACTGAGCCTCAGCTTCGATTCGATAACAATGCTACCATATATTCGAATTCAATGAAAAGGATCACGGGACGTCTCTCGACTCTTTCCCCCATTATTCGTACACACTGAACGCCAAAACGAATGTCATCTGAATTAGTCTAGAAGCAGCAATTTATGGATGGAAGTCGGAGTTGAACATTTCCAAATAGACATAAAACTAGGCTTTGAAGGAAACTTTCTCATCTTGTTTTACTCAACTGATTTGAAAAAAAAACAGAGCTTTCGATGCTCAATTTAACTTTGAAAATGGGGTTACACCTTGAAGCAATTGATGAGCAATCAATTCAATTTTGTAATAATACGTCTAGTGTTTCTCATTGAATTTATATTGCACCATGTTTCATCAAAAGATCAGAGGGGCTGCAAAGAGATACTGAGATAACATTATATGGCTCATATGTTCCGTATAATTCGAAACCTAAAAGCGATTGCCTTAATTTTGAAAAAACTAGCGATACATTCAATTCGATGTTTGAATTTTCTATTCATATCAACGCATCAATTATACAGGAAATTCTAAAGCTGTAATTTCGTTGGAAATATGAATACTCCTCTTGATTGAGAACTTGATTTCGATTTATTCCATTGGAATGGATTTTCGTCCTCTGTCAAGCTAGTTAATATGTTTTGCTAAGTGATTATTTCTGAAAAACTGATCAGATAATCCGCAGCAGCTTTCGTTTTTATTAGATGGATTTTATCTGGAGTAATGCCATTATTCTAAAAATAGGTTGAAGGCAATTTATTAATCAAACTTTTTCCGAAACGAAAGTAAAACACGGTGAATTGAAAAACGTGAAGTTCATTCAATCAACTTTTCAACATTGTGAATAAAGTTTCACCAAATTCTCAAATATTGTGAGTAGCGTACCAATAAAACGCTTGAGCTACTTTGTGAGGGATTTCGTTATTGGAAAGCTTTCCATTCATTCAATTTTACTCTTCCGGGATTATTGTTAGGTTAGATATTCGAGAGCTCATTGAAATATCCCTGGATTACGGAAGGCATTGACTTCCTTCGAATTCACATCGTTATGCCTAATCATACTACAGCGAAATGAATAAAAAAGCAACCGAAGGCGTTTCTTTTGTTCATCATTTGCAGAATATACCCAATCAGTTAAACGATTAATCAATATGCATGGAGTGAATAATGAATATCGAAACAGGGTGTTCAAAATGCACCCCATTTTCATTTTTCCTTCACTGGAAACTTAGGATGAAATGTTTCTTGTGTATTCTCTTTTTATTTTATTGTGATCACATCAACTTCATTCTTATTAGATGATTCATTTTAGGTGAATCGCGATTCGGAAAAATATGAATCAAAGAAGCTCTTTCAATTTGCGTTTATTCACTGAGGAATAAAGAGGAATTTCAACAATTCAATTAACAAAATCTCTAATCAAATCGACGTGGAATATTTCCGAAATGAAACAGTAATCGGCTAGAATTTTTATGCAGTCTCAAGTGGTGTTTATGAAAACTCAATTTCCATTCTTCTTCGATATGGACCTTTTAATCCTCCTCCTGGCTGAAGTTCCACTGAAGTAGAAAACATCCAGTGATACTGACGTAATCAAGTAGAATCCATTTGGAACTTTGTTTAACTGAAATATAACACGATTCAAGGGAAAACTTCTGGGGAAACATTGAGTTGTTTGCGGCTACGACGGCCACAACTTAAGGAATATATGCCTCCTGGAAAGTTTCTCCAGTTCTTCATAATTATCAATGTTTCCCATGAAAGCTGTGGAACAACCAGAATTTCCACATATATCATTCAGCTGAACACGATATTTAAGAGAATGGGAAATCGAGGCAAGCAGGGTGCATGCGATTCCGCAATTTATATTATGGTTCTACCTCTCAGTTGTCTTGGGTAGCTTATAATTATTTTGTGAAGACCACATGCATTTATTCTGCCCTGAAAATAAACTGACACGTCAACGTTTTCGCCTAACCATAAAGTTCTGTCTTTTATTCACGAATTATTCACGAACAGATAAAATGATCTGTTACATTGTACAGGATGTTCTAGACATTGACAAATATACATAACATTTTGGGGATGTAGTGTTTTTGGCAAGGGTATGTAATTTGGGAAATAGAGTAGTTATGTATACTCAATGTTTCACGTTAGTTTTTAGCCCGATTTCAGTGGGTAAATTAAACTTAGATTATTTCAATATTGTTTTGAGACGGTTAAACAAATGTGAATACAAGTAATTAAAAAAAAGCAGGTAAAAAAAATTGTATCTTATAGAGACTTATTGAGGTTAACAAGATTTACAGATATTACAGAAAAAAGTTGAAGTTTCCTGGTATACTCGAAAATCTATCAATAATTTCCTGGTCGCCTAGAATGATCTCCCTGTGGATGAAAAATAAAGCAACGCCGTTAAGCCTATTTTAGGATGTAGTGTTTTTTGAGAAGGTCTGCGAGAGTTCACAGTTTGCGAAAGACCCAACAGCAGTTTTTGCAAGATTTTCCACAATATCATTATGAGATAAGTCTTCTTTTATAAAGTTTACAGCAGCTTTCAATGAACGAAATCAGTCTTAGTACAAAACTGTGTAAGTGGATTTTGTAAGCATGCAACTGTTTTTTGTAACATGCAACCCTCCATCAGTGAATTACAGAAATTGCCCTGGTATGTTAGATAAACATCTCGACGATAATGTTCTTCTTCACTTGTATGCTCAAGTTGAATACAGCACACTCGTGGAATCTCTTCTTTGATCTCGAGTTTTGCAGCCAATGACTTACCTGATCATACAAGCCTGTAATTTATTCATTGACATTTATTCTCTTCTTTGACAGTACATCCAGAACACTCGTGACGTTTCTCAAAGCCTGAGAAAGTTCAACGTTTTTTTGCAGAAGCTTCTCAGATAGCCTATGTATTGTGGACAGCATTTTTCTTCTAGACTTATGCGGCCAGAGTCGCGATCACCTCTAAAATCTGCTGTCTTCCACAAAGTCTTATTGTATTTACTACTGGGTTCTCCCCTCATATTCTCCCTGGTTCCGGATTTAACATAAGGGTGTAAATATTATACTTTATAATTGTTTGCATTCTTACCTTTTCTGTAATTTTTGTTTTTCCTTGGTAAACCTAATAACAGCGTTTTCGAATGGAAAGAAGTCAACATTATCATTGTAACTTGAGTTTTCATCTGACGTTATGCCATAATATAATAGGTTTTGACCTACAAATCTTCTTCCACCATATGAACAAGTTTTATAACTAGTTGCTAAGAATTAGGTTCTAGAATTATGCGAAAAAAATTCAGTTATTCCTGACTTACAATCAGATTTCAAGAGAAATTCCTCCTGTGAAACAGCACTGTCGAGCATATGTGAGGAATGGTATAGAGCTATAGATAAAGGAGAGGTAGTGATTGTAGTATTATTGGATTCCAAAAGAGCATTCGAAATTTTATGTAGATCATTGCTGATGAAAAAACTGAATAAAAGTGGTTTTGAAGGTTTAGTAAACAAATGGTTCAATTCTTATTCACATTCGCGATCGCAAAAAGTTAAGTTCAATTGTGTTCTTTCGGACAGCATTGGAGTTTATTTTGGCGTACCTCAGGGTTCGTTCTTAGGTCACCTGCTATTCTCCTCATACATTAACGTTATTGTTTTGCATGTAAAAAAATGCTCTATACGATTGTTCGCAGATGACACAATGATTTATGTTAGTGGTTAAAATATCCAGACTATGTCACAATGGATCAATAGAGACTTGGCAGCAATAAATGAATGGCTAAGCGATAACAGTTTATCGCTGAATATAACAAAGTCTTACTTCATAGTTTTTGGTACAAGTTAAATTTTATAGGTAATAAGTGACGAAAATATAAGTATTACAATTGAAATCCAGAACACTGAGAGGGTAAAACTTGTTAAATACTTAGGCATTATGTTAGATGAGAAATTGAGTTTCAATGATCATGTTGCCTTCAAATCGTCTGAAATCTCAAAGAAAATTAACCCTCTCAGAAGAATTGGGAAAAATCTGACGACATATATGAAGTTATTGCTCTTGAAGTCAATAATAATGCCACACTTCTAATATTGTTCCACTTTGTTATTGAGATTGAGTAACGAAAAAACTCAACAGTTACAGAAGTTACAGATAGAGCTATGCGAACAATTTTGAAATGTAATGGACATACTCCAATCCAAAGCACGCTTAACTGTTTAGAACAAATGTCAGTCAAACAGAATACTTTTTGGTACATATATATTTTTATTTAAAGTTCAACACAAATTGTTACCATATAAAATAATGAAAAATGTAAAATGTGTCAGTGATGTCAGTGCACCGTTATAATACAAGAAATGCTGACAATTTTTACATGCAAGTTTGTAAGCTTTCCAAACATAGGAATAGTATATTTTATGAATTCAAAGCATTCAATAAATTGCCTAGCTCCATAAAAACAATTAATGATCTCGAATTATTTAAGCGTAAATTAGCTAAGTTCGTTTTGAACATATAATTGTGAATAATATAATTTGAACCTGAATGTATATATAATTTCGTAAAAGCTATTGTTGAAATAAATATTATCATAACTATTAATATTAAACTGTTTTCAATGTTTGAATTTTCTGCTTATTAATTATTGTCTATGTATCTCCAACTGAAGCTATCTCAAATTAGAAAGATCTTTGGTATTACCTGCTAGAACAACCGATCCATGTTGAATCAATTAGCTAAATTAGGCTGAAATAAACCAAGTCTAAGAATCAGATCCTCAAACTCAGTTGGTCCACTGAAATGTCTGGCTGCCTGAAAATTTTACTGTATTATGTTGACACAAGTTTATATACTGACTCAAATCGAGTGTGCATGAAAACATGTATTAATGTCATTCTGTTTGAAGTTATTCCATGTGGACTTTCGAAATTTAAAGTTTTTGCTTTGACTTTTATGGAAAAAATTCCATTATAATTTCTTATGGAAGTTAGAAAATCACAACTTGGAATTAAAGGAGATATTTTGTTTCATCCGGTACACCTGCTATATGATGAATTGAAATGAATAAAATTAATTGTAATTTTCATTCATAAGACGAACAACCTACCTGTTTCGTTTTTTAAATGTACTCATTACGACAGACGAGAAGTTTTATTTGTCCGGCTTCATTTATATTAATGTAAATCACCAGTCATACCCTGTTGAGCAAGTTTTTTCGAATATTTAAAACAAACCTACCCGAACTGGTGTTGAAATTGCCTCTTTCCAAATGAATATATTTTTATTCTGGAGTGATTCTATTTTTGTGTATGCAAATTGCATTTGAATCTGAAATCTGTGGAACAATAAATATTCAAATTATCGCATGCGACCTTACATTTACTTCATCAGCACATTCTATTTATATATTCGCTACACATATTGTTCAGCGATTTTCATATAGCTAGTATAAATATAGCAACGTTTCATGTAAAAAATGTGTCTTTCACAAAAAGTTTATGAAAACCGAGCGTAAAACTCATTTACAGAAATCAATTCTGATTATAATGGATAAAGCTTTTTGTTGGATGAATGAATATCCAGTTAAAAATAGAACAAGACTGCGCAATATTGTGAAAAAAAATTAACATTTAACTTACGAGTTTTTTCAGGAATACCTCATTTAACTGTTTTCGACATATTGATAGGGTGAAATAATAAGAATGAATTATTTTCGCATTTTGTATATAGAGGTACACAAAAAATTAAATCTTTATTTTAAGAGTTTATCATGTTTATTAAAAAAAATGAGGATATGATTTGATTTCGAGGAGGGCTTTGATACGTTTGGAAATCACATCCCAATCGATTGGATATAGGCCACTGATGATTTCCAAAATACGATGAAACATCGATGTATGATACATATTTTCAACGAGCTCGATATTCTTCGGAATGTACTGAATATTCACAAACGATAATTGATAGTTTGTGTTGACAAAATTTGTACACACAGGTCCTTGAGAGTGTCAAATTAATTCGATATTTCGAACTCTCTGTGGGTGAAACGCTTCCATCATTATGAGTTTATCTGATAGTCTGGATCACATGTTCCCTTTTTTGTGAAATGTTTGAATAGTTTCCGAAAATTACGAGCATGGTGTCACTCGATTCGTATTGTCACCTAGAAAAATTGATGAATGGTCCGAAAATGCGCTGAAAAAAATCACAAAAGTTATAAACAATAAAGTGAAAAAAAAGTAGGGGTTCGGTTGTTTTTCAATGTCTCAGGAAATGATCAAAACTTTTAGAATTGCAAAAACGTTTCGAAAGATCAAGAAATTTGCTAAACAAAAGCAAGGACTCCCGAAACTGTAGCTCTAATATTTATAATTTTTACAGAGCCTCTAAAATAGGGCCAAAAGCGGGAACTCTGACTTCCGCGCACGTTGCGTCACTCTAACACAACAACGAAAAAAATTATTCAAATGTATTAAATACTTATATTAAGAAATAATAAAAGTTATGGAATGTTGGGATGAATGAATCAACAATAATCAGTGGTCAAAAAAATTTTGTCTCAATTTCAACATAAATTATGCATTTGTTAATTAACTATTTTCTCGGAGCTGAAAGTTAATATGGAAACTCAGATAATTATTAAACTTATACCCCATAATTTTTTTTACTTAGTTAAGTCATTCTCAATTGTATAAAAAATAGATTACCGTTATACAATAATGGAAACAATTTTGATTTTCCACTTTTTTACTAACAATTAAAAATTATAAAATAAAAAATTGTTAATGAGGAATCTTTTTTCAATCTATATCATTTTGAAGTCTCATAGTTAAAAGCTATCCAACTATATATTTTTTCTACTGTTATTGTTTAAAAAATTGTTATCAACAAATGAGCTGTTTTTTTCACTTTATTGCTTATAACTTCTGTAATTTTTTTCAGCGCATTTTCATTAAACGTTCTAGGTAACAATACGAATCAAATGACGCCATGCTCGTAATTTTCGGAGACTATTGAAAAATTTTACAAAAAAGGGTACATGTGAACCAGACAATGAGCTCTCATTCAATCTTATACCGATATATTCGAAATATTGATGGACATTTTTCATAATTAATGATGTTAGTTTTTCTAATATCGTCAGTTTGTCAAGTATAGCGTCTGTTTTTTTAGGCATTTGCTATTCACCGAATAATTTTGACAATATTCAGTCCTCTGATGATCATCATGATCATGATGATCATTTGAAACTTCTGGTTCAAATGAGACTTATGGTTTCAGGTAAGGTAGACTCAGATTAGACATTAATCAATAAAGATGATTAAGATTCCTCAAGAAGACAAGAAATGGGGAGATTAATATATTCTTTTTTTCTACTTCCTTGAAAAGTATTTTGCAATAAACGAAAAATCACAACTTTTCTCTTTGATTACTGTAACACGAATAATATTATCGAAAAGCTCACTCAATGAGGCAATCTTACATTTCCTGTTATCAGAATTCTATTTATATTTCACATCATCGAAATAAAACAATTTCGAACATTTTCGAACATGAATAAATTTTCTATTTTTGTTTGATTTTTCCATTTCAATTCGTTATAAGTAAACAGTTCAAACAATCCTGGTAATGTTATTCATTTCGTGAAAACCTAATTCTCGTTTTCAATACTGAAAATATTCTACTTCGTTCATTCCATGTTGCAATTAAATTTTTAAACCCATAATTCTCGAGATAATTGGCTGAAATATATGAAAGGGCTGAATTAGTACATATTTAGAGACGTAAATTTTCAACAGATTAACGAGGAATTGATCAACACAAATTTCCATCACGGGATAGAATTGGATCCCACATAGCTTAGCAACGTTCATGAAAATAAATATTAGCGAAGAATATTTACGGTATTTACTTTTTTTGAAATTGGTGTCTACAGGAGCTAAAGCTTCATGTAACCGTATTTAGATGCCCTACAGCTGCGTGAAGCAGACCATTAAAACGAGAATTATAAATTGAAGTAATGAACCAAATCTGATATGAAAAGGTTCGAATCAAGCTAAGTCTGATGAAAGATTTGTCCTGGCCCTGCACATTGACAAACTGGAGATAGGTGTATAAATTAATTTAATCATTGTGGATCACGCCAGCTGGTTGAAACTTACAGCAACCAGAGTAGATAAACTTAATTAATTGAGAAATAGGATGAAAACATCCTTACTTAGCTTCTTCCTAAATTATTTATTTGAGAGGGACATATGAGAAACTATACATAGAAGTTCACTGTATGTGGATATATTATATGTACATTTATATATTCATATATTCATTCATAATTTTTGTATTAATTTTCATTCGAAATATCTCGAATTGAACTCCCAGGAAACTGTCTACACAAACAAATGTCGATAAAATCACAACCTATCACTTACGGGAGTTATTATTTAGTGCGAATTGAAGAAAATTTATATTGTTGAAGATACCAGACAACACTATTTCATCCTTTCATGGAAGCCAACAGTGGCATGCATACAAAAATAAAGTTTGGATGTTTTCTCTAAAAGCCCTATGTTTTCAAGATCTGGTATAAAGCTAGTGACTTACACAAGTGAGCTCCGTCTATTGGCCCAACAAGATAAACTCTCCCGAGTAGGATGCAGTACGTTCAAAATTAGTGCCTGCTTTCAGACAAAGGAGGCATGCTTCGTAGACACTTCGTCCAACTCAGAGACTGCTGTAGTGTGTCTGAATAGTCCATGAGCCCTATCGGTTTTTTCGCAACCTTGCGAGCCATGTTACTAATTTCAATACAAGTTCATCACGATGTAACACAACTGATAGATGAAAAAGAAAACAACCGACGAAACAATCGAGTCATTATTGAGATTGGAGATTGTTACTTCAATCGAATACACATCTGATTCATCGTTTTAATGAGTGAAATTTGTAGATTGTGTATTTGTTTTCTGTTATATCAAAAACATAGCCCAGTACAACTTATTTTGACTCAATTCGAGAAAAGTTGATGAATTCATTAGTATGTAAAAGCAAAAAACCAAACAGCTCTGTTGTATTGCAAATGATAATAATATATTATTATTAAAATTCACGGGAAAACCGATTTGATGGACACATATTTTGAATGTTGTGCATTGGATTTTATCGAAATATTCAAGTTACTTGATTTGATTGAAAAATTATTATGCATTAGCTATTTGTCCATGTTGCGGACTCTAATGAATAACCCTTATTCATATCACTCAATGAATGATGAAAAATTTCATTGAATAAATGGAAGAATCGAACAAAGTGTTATCAGTTTGTTGAAATTTCAGATTCAACAAACCATCGGGCATCAAGTGTAGGTTGAACAAATAATAAGAAAAGTGTTACAGTGCTGAGAGGGATAGACGTGCAGCAGTTCAATGAATATTCATGAGGAAAACTCATACATCCAAATACTTTCAACATCATCCAAAATGAACATGATTTCGGAATTAATTTTGAGTATTCGAATTGATGAAATAATGAAATTGATGAAATCATATGCAATTTTTCAGACCGAATTAAGGTGGTGTTTGTTTTTACAAATCATTTTCCATGTAGATTTATATATGTAGTTAACAGCCAGAATGAATATTTCATTCGATTAAAATGACGTTACGAAGTATTCTTGCTTTTACATGTTCACGGCTGGGTTGTCCAAAGTGAGGATTATATTCTTGGCGGCATACGATGTATATTCAATTTATCGCTAAAATGACAATATTTCTGCTGAAAATTGATTGACAATAGATTTTTCCTTGATATGAAAACAGACTTATATATTTTTTGATTGCATTTCTCCACGGTAGGGTCGTCCAAAGTACGGATTCAGTTTTTAGGCATTTAATGTGTTTCTCATCTACCTCAAGTACCAAAATTTTTCTTGTGTAAATGGATTGGAATTTGATATAACTCTGATTGGAATTGACGTTACGAAATTTTTTTATATTCATTCTCGACAGGGTTGTCCAGAGTACTCATTATATTTTTTGAAAATTATTGATTATTTGCTGGTCTCTTACTGAAATATAGTTTAATGTGAATTGAATAAAGAAGATAAGGCTCCGTTTCACAGAATTTTGTTGACTGTTTGATAATTATTGTGGTGCGTTCTACCATTTTCGGAATTTGAACGCTCAGTTATATTATTATAAATAACTGAATGCCATATAACTATGGACAGAATGACTATGAATATTCACAGAAAATAACAGAATGTTGAAGTGGTAGAATATAATGGGTGGTTTTTTAGAGGTATAGAACTTTAAATTGCAATAAAACAACGATGCATTATTCGATTGACAAGAATTTTTTTTTATTCGAAAGATAATCTTGTAGCATTATATTTTAAATATGACTTCTGGCATATGACCGCCACGGCTAGCTCGGATGTAGTCCAACCTGGTCGTCCAATTTTCGATGACTTTTTCCGACATTTGTGGCCGTATATCGGCAATAACACGGTGAATATTGTCTTCCAAATGGTCAAGCGTTTGTGGCTTATCCGCATAGACCAATGACTTCACATAGCCCCACAAAAAGTAGTCTAACGGTGTTAAATCACAAGATCTTGGAGGCCAATTCAAATATCCAAAACGTGAAATAAGGCGGTCACCAAACGTGTCTTTCAATAAATCGATTGTGGCACGAGCTGTGTGACATGTTGCGCCGTCTTGTTGAAACCACAGCTACTGGACAACATCGTTGTTCAATTCAGAAATGAAAAAGTTAGTAATCATGGCTCTATACCGATCACCATTGACTGTAACGTTCTGGCCATCATAGTTTTTGAAGAAGTACGGAATAATGATTCCACCAGCCCATAAAGCGCACCAAACAGTCAGTTTATCTGGATGTAGCGGTGTTTTGACATACACTTGAGGATTATCTTCACTCCAAATGCGGCAGTTTTGTTTGTTGACGAAGCCATTCAACCAAAAGTGCGCTTCATCGCTAATCAAAATTCGCTTATGAAAATCGGGAGCAACGGCAATCTCGTTTTGGGCCTATTTGCAAGAGTTGTTCATGTGTTGGTCTATTCATGATCAATTGCCAAACCAAACTGAATATAAATCACTCCTCAGCTGTTAATCGGTTGCCATCTTCAACAGTAATGCCAACTTGAAGTTCTATACCTCTAAAAAAAAACAAACTTTATATACATTCATAATTTTTGTATTAGTATCCATTCGAAATATTTCGAATTGAACTCCCAGGAAACTGTCTACACAAACAGATGTCCATAAAAACACAACCTATCACTCACGGGAGTTATTATTGAGTGCGAATTGAAGAAAATTGGTTTTGTTGAAGATACCAAACAATACTATTTCATCCTTTTATGAAACCAACAGTGGCATGCATACAAAAATCAAGTTTGGATGTTTTATCTAAACGCAGCGTAGCCCTATGTTCTCAAGATCTGGTATAAAGCTAGTGACTTACACAAGTGAGCTCCGTCTATTGGCCCAACAAGATAAACTCTCCCGAGTAGGATGCAGTACGTTCAAAATTAGTGCCTGCTTTCAGACAAAGATGGCATGCTTCGTAGACACTTCGTCCACCTCAGACACTGCTGTAGTGTGTCTGAATAGTCCATGAGCCCTATCGGTTTTTTCGCAACCTAGCGAGCCATGTTACTATTTTCACTACAAGTTCATCACGATGTAACACAACTGATAGATGAAAAAGAAAACAACCGACGAAAGAATTGAGTCATTATTGAGATTAGAGATTGTTACTTCAATCGAATACACATCGGATTCATCGTTTTAATGAGTGAAATTTGTAGATTGTGTATTTGTTCTCTGTCATATCAAAAAAATAGTCCAGTACCACTAATTTTGAGTAAATTGGAAAAAAATTTGATGAACCCATTAGTATATAAAAGCAGAAGAACAAACAGCTCTATTGTATTGCAAATGATAATAATATATTATTATCAAAGTTCACGGGAAAACCGATTTGATGGACACATATTTTGAATGTTGTGCATTGGATTTTATCGAAATATTCAAGTTACTTGATTTGATTGAAAAATTATTATGCATTAGCTATTTGTCCATGTTGTGGACTCTAATGAATAACCCTTTTTCATATCACTCAGTGAATGATGAAAATTTCATTGAATACATGGACGAATCGAACGAAGTGTTATCAGTTTGTTGAAATTTCAGATTCAACAAACCATCGGGCATCAAGTGTAGGTTGAACAAATAATAAGAAAAGTGTTACAGTGCTGGGAGAGATAGACGTGCAGCAGTTCAATGAATATTCATGAGGAAAATTCATACATCCAAACACTCTCAACATCATCCAGATTGTACATGATTTCGGAATTAGTTTTGAATATTCAAATTGATGAAAATGATCAGACTGAATTAAGGTGGTGTTTGTTTTTACAAATCATTTTCCATGTAGATTTATATATGTAGTTAATAGCCAGAATGAATATTTCCTTCGATTAAAATGACGTTACGAAGTATTCTTGCTTTTACATGTTCACGGCAGGGTTGTCCAAAGTCAGGATTATATTCTTGGCGGCATACGATGTATATTCAATTTATCGCTAAAATGACAATATTTCTGCTGAAAATTGATTGACAATAGATATTTCCTTGATATGAAAACAGACTTATATATTTTTTGATTGCATTTCTACACGGTAGGGTCGTCCAAAGTACGGATTCAGTTTTTCGGCATTTAATGTATTATTTCTCATCTACCTCAAAAACGAAAATTTTTCTTGTGAACATTTTTTGGAATTTGATATTTCTCTGACTGGAATTGACGTTACGAAATTTTCCTATATTCATTATCGACAGGGTTTTCCAAAGTACTCATTATATTTGTGTCAGACAACGATTTATTGAAAATTATTGATTATTTGCTGATCTGTTACTGAAATATAGTTTAATGTGAATTGGATAAAGATAAGGCTCCGTTTCACAGAGCTATGTTGACTGTTTGATAATTATTCTGGTGTGTTCCACCATTTTCGGAATTTGAACCCTCAGTTATATTATCATAAATAACTGAATGTCATATAACTATGGACAGTATGACTATGGATATAGTCATGGATAACAGTTTGTTAAAGTGGAAGAATATAATGAGTGTTTTCTTTAGATTGCTTTACTTCAAATTGCAACAAAACAACGATGGATCATTCGTTGACAAGAATTTTTTTTATTCGATAGATAATTTTGTGGCATTATATTCTAAATATGATTTCTGGCATATGACCACCACGGCTGGCTCGGATATAGTTCAACCTGGACGTCCAATTTTCGATGACTTTTTCCAACATTTGTGGCCGTATATCGGCAATTACACGGCGAGTGTTGTCTTCCAAATGATCAAGCGTTTGTGGCTTATCCGCATAGACCAATGACTTCTCATATCCCCACAGAAAAGAGTCTAGCGGTGTTAAATCACAAGATCTCAGAGGCCAATTTACAGGTCCAAAACGTGAAATAAGGCGGTCACCAAACGTGTCTTTCGATGAATCGATTGTGGCACGAGCTGTGTGACATGTTGCGCCGTCTTGTTGAAACCACAGCTCCTTGACATCATGGTTGTTCAATTCAGGAATGAAAAAGTTAGTGATCATGGCTCTATACCGATCACCATTGACTGTAACGTTCTAGACATCAGCTTTTTTGAAGAAGTATGGACCAATGATTCCACTAGCCTAGAAAGCCCACCAAACAGTCAGTTTTTCTGGATGTAACGGTGTTTTGACAAACACTTCAGGATTATCTTCACTTCAAATGCGGCCGTTTTGTTTGTTGACGTAGACATTCAACCAGAAGTGCGCCTTATTGCTAAACAAAATTCGCTTATGAAAATCGGGAACAACGGTAATCTGGTTTTTGGCCCATTCGATGAATCTACGCCTTGATGATAGTTTGGCTCCAATTCTTGTACGAGTTGGATTTTGTGAGCACACAAACCAAGATCCTTCCGCAAAATCTTCCATAACGTGGATGGACACAGATCCAATTCCTGCACCCGATGGCGGATGGACTTATTCGGGTCTTCCTCAATGCTACGCTTTACAGAAGCAATAGCTTCTTCTGTAGGCACCGTACGGCGTCTTTGGGGATGCGAGTTATCAATAAGAGTAAACGTGGTGCGAAACTGTTCCATGGTTAATCGAATTAAGAGCTATGATGGACGATTTTGTCGACGAAAAAATGGACGTAGTGTGCCATACGTATTCCGCACAGAACCATTATTTTCGAAATGAAATTGCACTCTTTGCGAGCTTTATTCAGGCGTGAGTCTATTCATGATGGATTGCCAAACCAAACTGAGAATAAATCACTTCTCAGCTGTTGAATCGGTCGCCACATTCAACAATAATGCCAACTTAAAGTTCTATACCTCCAGAAAAAACACCCTTTATAATTTGTTTCACGTTAAACTAAAAATTAGTAGATTTGTCAAAACATAGGAGAAAGTGTTCAGCAACTGATAATTAATTATTCATTCCACAGTTAGGACTGAGCTTCATTCAATAGTAATAGAGATAATACAAAATAAGCGAGAAGTTAACAACTAATAACTCATATATATTAAATAAAAAAACTTGGCTTTGTTTCACAAACTTCATAATAAATAGTTGACAATTCCTTCAGGAGTTACGCCATTTTCCACAGTTAAACTCAAGTTCAACTCAAGTAAACTTGAGTTTAACTTTTGAAAATGAGATAACACTCCGGAACAATTGTCAAATATTTATTTTAAATTTTGTGAAACCAAGCCAAGTGTTCTTATTTATTATATTAAACAATGTTTCACCAAGAGATCAGCGAACATTCAATCAATTTTATAAACTCTTCAAATTTTCTGCTGAGAATATCAATTTTTTGTTGAAGGCAGACAGAAGAAGAAATATGGTAAAGAAAATATTCATTATTCACAAAAAATTCAACATATTGTGAAACCTTGAATGGAAGTTCTCAATAGCGCTAAATCCGGATGGGTTTTATTTGGGTAAATTACAGTGCCTAATCTTTATAAGGTGAAATTGATATTTTGCAGAATTTCTCATCATGGTTTTATAACTAAAGTTAATGCTTGTTTCTAATTAATTGCTGCTAGATTGAATCTCATGCAAATTCGAGTAATTATCTCGAAATATCTACCGCTAATTGTCAGCTAATTCGTCCTCAACCTTTTCTGCCTTAAAGCTTTAATAGGACAAATCTTTAGATTCCAAGGCAATTCCATCCAAGTAATCCCTTCACTTTCTAAACATTTTGTCATATACGTGACTTGAGGCGATATTTCGAATGAAATATATTTGCTCATGAACTCCTTTCATAAAACAATGAAATTTAAATATGGTGAATTTCCACTTAAACGCTGAAGAAGTTGGAAATATTTGAACTTGTAGCAACGGTTTTCTTGATACTAGGTTCAGTAGGTTTGTGCTAGAATAACAAGCAATTTTTGTTATTTTTGTTTTGTGCAGCTAAATTACCGGAAATTTAATGGATTTCAAACAATGAATATCAACCCGAAATAATAAACAACTTAAACAAAAAACTTTATATAGGAAGAACTTTCAGAAAATTTCAAATTAGATTATAGGAACATAAACGTTGTTTTGAGAAACAGAAAACAGATTCCATTACGCTAACCATTTATTAGAAGAAAGTCATATATTCAGTTCAGAGTTTGAAATATTAAATAGAGAGAATAAAGATTCCAAGCTAAATTTTCTAGAATTATTACATATTAATAAATTCAAAAATTCGGGACTTTTACTCAATAGCCAGTTAGAGGTTAACACTGGCCGTCTACTTAATATGTTGAATAAGAATATTCCAGCTAGCAGATCAGATTGATTACCTAGGTTTTAGTTAATTTACTTTCAATTTTATGTTCAAAAATTTTAACTTTCCTTCATTTGTTTTTAGAAATCTTGGTTGTATATTTGTATTTTTCCTACCTTTAGTTGGAATACCTGACTTAAGAAATTGATTTTCTGTGTTCATCTCCAGGTATACGATCCTTTTGTTGAATATCAGTGTATTCTATGGTCCTCATTCCAAGTTAGTCATAGAACATACCTGGTATGTTCTGTGAAAAAAGATTTGAGTATTGAGTTTGTAAAATTACACATAGTATTAATCCAGCATTTGATAAAGAAGTAGTACTTCGAAACGTCGTCATGCGTATTTTATATTAAATTATGAGAAAATTCTGAAAATTGTTTTATTATGGATATTAATTTTCTCCAAGTATCGGCCTCATCAATTATCAAAACTAATGGCTTTGAATTATATGGTTACTAAATGAAAAGATCCAAGTTTTCCTCAGCAAAAATCAAAACATCAAGAGAACAACTCTTCCTTTTCCATTTTGCCATGAGAAGAACTCAATCCTCAAAAAAACATTAAATTTCTACAAAGAAATAAAGGCAGGGGCTGAAAATATTTGTAGTCTGATGAATATATTTTTGTTTCTAATTCTACAATCGCTTCAGTTTTCAAAAACCTACAGTTTTATTGAGATTCAAAAAATCTCTTCATTTGGATAATGAACTGCTGATGCTGAGTTTTTGGTAGAGAAAACTGTTTCTATTTTTGAGTGGCTGTTTCTGTTGATCTGCCATCCGTTCCTTTTTCAGTTTCGATGTTTCCACTTTTATCTCTTCCCAAAACATCACAGCATACGCTCCTATATGATGAGCATCGCTGAACAGCTGAACAAGTTCAAACGGTCTTCAGAATCTCCATATTCGAAATGAATTTTTCAAGGCGAAATAGTTTGAGAGAATATTTATGTTGAAATATAGTTTTCTAATATATGAGTTATTTTTGATTATTGTAACAGTTAATTTTACAAAATTATTGGTTGGGATAATCTTGAAATCATGAAGTCACGAGAGCCATGTCTCCAGAAAATGTTAAAAGAGTTATTGCTATTCTAAGAATCGTATCCAACATGCCGATATCATCGAAATTTGCATTGGACATAAACATTTCCAAGAATATAGTATAGAATCGAGAGAGCTATAGAAATAATGCAGAATGAAAGTGATAGGTAGAAACAACAAGATATTCCAACAATTTTTCCGAAGTCTCTATGTTTTCTCTGTGGCCCCTGGAGTAACTTCGTAAATTCCTGGATTTGGAGCGATCTGACTTTATTTACTACATATATACTCTTTTCTAACATGCATGACTAGGATAGATCCTTCTGTTTCTTTATAGCACGTATTTTTCGTCCATAAACCCTTACGGTAGCTTAAAGTGGAAACGAAAGTAATCAGTATATAGAAAGTTTATGATGAGAAAATTTCAATTTCTACATCGAGTCATAAAAAGTCGACGGTCCTACGTTTTGGATAATACGAAAAGGACCGTAAATCTCGGATGAATTAGGAAAAGAATGGGATAGCGAAGAAAGTCCGGTTTACTGCTTAGGACCGCGAAAATAGTAATGTAAAAAGGCTAATGAAAGGATCATAATACTTTTTTGGTAGGTTCAGATTTTATGATTTCTCCGTTAGGAAAGGTTATGTTTGTAGCACATAAGAACAAAAAAAAACTTTAGGATGTAGAGGTTCGTTTCAAATGAATTAGATTTTCCAATTACCTTTGATTTTCAAACATACATTACTGCATTGCTCTTTTTGTTCAATAGGATGTAATAAAATCTTGATGATGGGTACTTGTATTGAACCATTCGAGTGAAATTCAGCCAAGACTAGTCAATCAAGTGGTTTGCATCAAGTGTTTTGCGAGCAGCCAAATGACATTATATGTCAATTTTTATATTTTCCTAGTCATTTGTCTAGAACTTGTGGAAGCACATGGCGCTTAGGAGAAGATAAGTGAAGCTTGAAGTTGCTTCTCAATCAAGAGTTCATAGGTTTGTTTTTGACGAAAAGGAGTGAATGTACTCATTGAAACTAGGTAATGAGAGAAAGAATCAACTTTTATGCAACAGTTCTTTGTGATGTCTCACATTCAAGAGACGGATTTCAAGTGATCATATTGGAGTGATATATAGAATAACTTGGAACTGTCTCAGAAGATGAACTTGAAGGTGAACCAGATGAAATGATATAATTTTGTCCTCAGATTTCAACACATGAACCTTTCAGTATATTCTCTAAAATGTCGTTTTGCCTCATATAAATACATATTTCTCCATGAAGTGTGAACAGGAATTTTTCTTCCCCTTGGACTGTTCTTTCAAGCAAGACCTAGTCAACCCCTAATAACCTTGAGTTTTCCACAGATGAGCAGAATATTATCGGTAGTTTTCCACTTGCTTCTTGAAAAGGGCTGTCTTTATTTTCGCGCTTTGAAGGTTTTGCGAATTGAACCTAACTCCTTCAGTTTTGTAGTCAATGCACTTAACTACTACACATAGTCTAATAATAAGTACTCAACGATAACACTGGGGAATAATTAGTAACATAATTTCTGTTGACTTCGATTTTTAAGCTGTTTGAGAAGTAAATTCGGATGCTGATTCCAAAACTTCAATCAGTTTTTTCCATCTCGTCAAGTTTATTTGTTGCACATATTATTACGCTTCGCGGAACTGAACGCGAATTACCGAAAGCCTTCTTGCACTCCTGTCAGTGGAACTTTTTCCAGTAACGATGGGAGGGGGAAATGACGCGGCTCAATAGATTTAGATTCGTATTGTCTAGACTAATTTGATCAGTTACGCATGAGACACTGTAGTAAACAGGTGTGCGCTCAGAAATAGTGAAGGCGGTTTCCGACGCGTAGTGCAAGATTTTGTATTCATAAAAAATTAGCAGTATTTCTTTCTTATTTGTATATAAACTGAAAAATTCTTTCAAAATTACAGATCAAAAATTGCAGTCAAAGTGGCATCCAAGATCTGACCTGAAACCTTGTGATCCAAACATTCTAAAGCAGCCACTTGTCGACAGAAAAAACGATATATTTTCGCCTTTGCATATAAAATTAGGTCATGAAGCAATTTGTTGAAGCTTTGTCAACTGAAGGGGACAGTTTCAGGGGAACTGAAGTAAGTCATTTCGGCATTTTCTAGCTTGTCGTATGAGGAGACAACGGCTGGGGTGTTTGATGGGCCACAGATTCGGCAACTTATTAAAAATGAACGTTTTATTGCAACAATGACCGAACTTGAAAAGAATGCTTGATTGGCATTCAAAAGTATTATCAACGACTTTCTTGGAAACACGCGTGCCCAGAAATACGTCAATATTGTTCAACAACTCTTAGAAAGCTTCAAAAAGCTGGGCTGTATAAAACTGAATTTCTTACATAGCCATCTTGCTATTCTTCCAGAAAATCTTGGCGGTGTTAGTGCTGAACAGGGTGAGCGATTCCACCAAGCTTTGAAGGTCATGGAGACAAGGTATCAAGGTATATGGGATCTCATTGTGATGGATGACTACTGTTGGAGCATCAAGCGAGAATGTCCCCAGATTGAAGATTCTAGGAAAAGTTAACAGCGAAAATTTTTATCCTAATATCTTTTTCAATTTTTTGTATAAACACAATTTAACTTTTAACGTTATTATAACCTTTGCATGCATAAAATATTCTTATATGTTTGGTTAGTACCCACTTTCTTCCTCTGTATGCCCATTCTGTTTGACTATCAGGGTAAAGAGAGGGTATCCTGTATTTTAGAAACTTGACGCGATAGGAAAAAATTGATGACATTTTCGAATTCAGAGACCAAAATAAGTCGAAAACAAGTCACAGATCTAAGACAACAAAATTGTTGTTCCCCAGTGTAATACTCAATACTCATCGCAATTATTGTGGTGTTTCAGAACGATTTGAATATATATTTCTAGGAGAGGGATAGAACGGATTACAACAAGCTACTACAATTCGAACTTATTAGCATTTATTTGTATGTTATAGAGACATCTGCTCAACTCTATTGAAACATTCAGACTTTTCACAGCATTCATTTCCTTCCATTCCTGCTCTTCTAGTGCGAAAATTGGCACTTATTTCAATACTGAAGCCAACAATATAGATTCTTGAAATATTCATGAATTCAGTCGTGTTGAATGTCCAATGAGCCTCAATAAAATGTAGTGAGAGTCAATTTTATCAAAATTTAAATCGCATTTATGCCAGAATAATGAAATTTATGCTCTCTCCCATTGGTAATTTAATTTAATTTGATATCCTGGATACGCACCAATTCTATGGATGATAAATATAGCTGTCGGTTTTGTATGTAAAATAATTTATAATTGCAATATATAAACATGGGAATCGTAGATATCGGTACGAAAATAGCAAATACTGATTGATTATGTCGTTGTCGTAATTTTTTGGGTTGGTGTTTTAACAATAATAAATGAATTCAACGTTCTGTCTAATTCGATAAAACGTGAGACAAGAAATGAATAATGGAAATGGCGAATGATTACTCTGACCCCTAAACACCGACCGCTATTTCCATATTATTCACAGGAATCCATTAGCCTTCATCATTCGTGGTGGTCGACTGCCCAACCAGACATTCGAAAATAATTCGAGCACTTCTTGTTGGTCATACAAAGAGTATTATCAACAATTACAATACTTTGGATTTCTTCGAACGAAATTTCATACTCAATACATATACTAAATATTACTTCCAAAAGAATTTCATTATGGTGAACAGTAATTTGAATCCTTAAAAGTTGACAAGTACCTATAAATGAAAATAATGTATCTATACATAGGTATGTACATATAGTATTGAGACAATATTAAGAATTTAAATCGAAATATTTCAAATGAAACTCTCGGGGAGCTGTCTGCATGAACGTTGAGAACGAAATCACAACCTTTCACTAACGAATGTGAATATTGAGTCCGTTCCGAAGAACATCGAACTTATGAGAAAAACCGTACAGCGACGTTTCATCTTATCAAGGGAATCTTCAGTGGCATGCATCCGAACAATCAAGTTTCGATAGTTTTTCAATCGCACCCTGTCTCTATCTCTTGAAAATGAGGAAAAGATCCATCAGTGAATTACTAACGTGTGCCCCCTCTATTGAAAAAATAGATAAACTCTCTCGAGCACGACAAAGCGCATTCTCGTGACAAGGTCAGTTCGTACTTCCATACAGAGACGGAGCAGGCTAAGTAGAATTTTATTCCAACAACTCGGAGATTTTTCTGTAGATGTGTATGAATGGTCAATGTCTTTTGGGAGTGCCGCAGGGATCCAATCTTGGACCTCTACTATTTGTCCTGTTTGTTAACGATCTCTCAGAGATGGTGAACTGCATGAAGGTGGCTTACGCGGAAGATATTAAAATTTATAAGAGCGTGTCATCTATGCATGATTGTTTGAGGCTACAAAGTGACCTGAATGATATCAGCCTGTGGTGTCATAATAATTGTTTACACTTGAATGTCATGAAATGTAATGTGGTGAGTTTTAGTAGAAGGAGAAATGTGATATCTTTTGATTACAACATTGAAGGTGTTAATCTGACTCGACTTCTGGAGGTTAAGGATCTCGGCCTAGTATTTGATCAAAAATTCTCATTCATACCTCATATCAACCAATTGATTTTATTATGTAGCAAAGTTTATGGTTTCATCGTCCGCAATGCTAGATTGTTTTCGAATTTCTCGACACTAGTCCATTTATTTAATGCCCTAGTGAGAAGCAAACTTGAGTATGGCTGTCTTGTTTGGCGACCAATATATAATTGTCACATAAACCGTCTGGAGGCACTGCAGAGTAAGTTCTTGAAATGGCTCTCAATTCGAAAGGATGTCGTATATTCACCTAGAGGTTGCGATCACGCTTGTTCGCTATCGAGGTTTGCCACTAGGAGCCTCCATACCAGGAGAAGTTTGAATGCATTGAAATTTTTAATCACTTTGCTCAATGATAATCTCGACTGTCTTGAGCTTCTGGGTAAACTTAATTCCTTCGTTCCTCCGAGGTGTACTAGAATGAGCCAGACATTTTACCCAAACACCCACAGAACCAATCATCTCTCGCAATCTCCGCTAAGCTTTGCATGTTATACTGCTAACCAGGCATCAAGCTTCTGTGATTTGCACTGGGACTCACTTGTTTCTGTCATAAAAGTGTATTTAAATCTTAACAGTGAGGTATCTTGATATCTTCCGGTTTGATTTCTGAGTGATTTGTTTTCTTGATTATTATTATGAATGAACATTTAGATATTGACATTATAGATTTAGATTATTATATTTGATGTTTTTATTATGACAATTATTTTTTATTATTGTGTATCTATGTTGTTATTGATGTTTTTATTTTTTGTAACCGTATTCATTCATTATGTATTTTCCCTTATTGGGTAGTTACTTGATGGAAATATAAGCTTATTATTGTTATTATGTCTCATATCTTCTCGTGAATCTGGAAGCTATACACACGTACACACACACACACACATATATATATATATATATATATATATATATATATATATATATATATATATATATATATATATATATATATATTTCATCACACGGTGGTAGTTATAAATCGTTAAATCTCAAAAATGTGATTTTTCGTTGCGATTTCGAGTACATAAAGCTGAGGTATTTTGTAGTAACAGTTTTTCGACTTCTTGTTGTTTCAAAATGAATTCGAACATGAATACATAAAGCGATGTTATTAATGGTGGCAGAATATATCACTCAATTGTATCTATAAGCAAAATATCAGGAGCTAAATATGTCACTCTTCAAAGTTGGCAACATGCCCCTGTGCTGTGAGTCCAATTGTTATGTATCTTGTCAGTTGCCATTTTCATTCTTGAACGGTTAATTTCACGAAACTTCTGTGCCATTAATTAAGTTTATTAGTACGACTGACATGATGGATGATCGAACTCACTCCACGTATGAACGTCTACGATGCTGAACGACTATGACGATGAAGTGAATCCATAGCACCTAATTATTATTGTAATATGTATTCTGTACTTTGTATTACACGAAATACACAACTTTGAAATATTTTGTAACGTCTTTTTCAACATTTACCTCATACAAAATTGAATTGTGTCTTGACAATTGCTTCGGATATTGCTCTATTTTCGAAGTTGAAACACAGTTAAATTTGTAACGAAATACTTCGATTCTGTAGAACTAAATAATTATGATGGGGAATTTAATTCATATATCGCCAACATCGTTAGAAAATACAGAAAAATATAATTATTGAATTCACAAAACAGGAGAACTTCGACTTTTCCGATATTAGAGCATGAAGATGAACAGTTGGAATATTCGTTTTCCAAATTAGCTTCTGAAACACTTGATGATCATTTGAGAGCTCAAAACAAATGCCATATAAATAAATATTACTGATAGAATACAGACAAATTCCGAATATAAGCCACACTGTCGAGTGTGAGGTCAATTTGAATTATTCTCTCCAATCAATATTTCCGTTTTGAAACATGGGGTTCATTCCTTACAGACGGCCATAATTCTTGCACCTTCCTCTGAAAGACAACACACGAAAGGCTATGCTCAGTAGACATACATTATTTTCAATTAATTTGAGCGGACGTATCGCACTACCTCATAAATTCAAGAAATGCTTTCCTGCGTTTTAAATTCAATCAAATTTCATTCAGTCTTCAGCCTTGGCCCATTCAGACACTGCTGTTAGCGATCACTGAAAATTAATAGAGACACGCAATCAAAATAGCTTCTTCGCGGAACGCCACTTAGTCTAAGGGAAGGCAGATAAGTGATTATGCTAATGTGATGATATCTGGTGCAAAAACAGCAAACTGTTGTTGAACCCACGTGACTTGAAAGGGGCGTTCGGGTTCAACGGCGTTGAATAATACGTCTTTAGTTCCAGTATGTGATGAAATCAACCGCGATAACCTGGGGGAGATCGAAAGAGCTGATGAAATAATTTGATCCTGTTTTATTATCGAGATGAGAGTATCGTTTTTATATTTCAGTATAATGCACATGAAATAGTCATATATTACGGCGATGCTCTATCATTGTTATTATATATTCAATCATAAATATTTTTTCAAGAACTGAAAAATTTTTCATATACTTCAAGAAACTCTGCAGCATGAATTTCTCTGATATTCATGAATAAGATAAACTAACTTTACACAGATGTGAGACTGTATTCAATTAGCTAATATCCTGTTAGAAGCATTTTTCGACGAAATTAGTGGGTATATCTTGACTAGTGAAGGCCAAAGTCTGAAACAAAAAATTGTCGTGTGCGTGTGATGTCTATCCAAATTGAGAACAAGTTTTTTTCTGATTGAAATACAGTTCACTAAATAGCATTATCCATTCTTCAGTTTTATACCTTCTTCAGTTTCAAAAAAGTCCTACAAGTCTTGATGAATTCGAAAGATATCATGAGGTAGGCATATCCAAATGATGGATTTTCGCAAAGACGTTTTCATGTTGAACTGTATTTCAAATAATAATGTAGGGTAGAAAGTGTTTTGGACTGTTTGAAACAGAGATCATCAAAGTGGGCTTTGCGCATTCCTATATGTTTGCCATTACAAGCCAGGGGGGTTCGAGACAAGCCACTCGATAGTGGTTGATTGAAACCACTCGTTGCTGAGTCTGAGTAAAAGTCACAGTTTTTCAAAATTATACCCAAAATTTGATCAACTTGCGAAAATAAGCAATCTCACCTAAGATGTATTCCGAAGCCCATATAGCCTATTTGTAACTGTAGAACTTTTTTCAACATAGAGTTTCTTTTTGTCTTCGTACTCGGGGTTCTTGGTCATAGAGAATCATCTATGGGCACTGAAGAGACAAGTTTGATAAACCTGGCTGAAAAATGCTAAGCTTGAAAGCTAGCGTTAGTCCAGAGATGATGAAACTATTCCCGAATTGCCTGAATGCGTCTAACCATCCCTTTTTTCGAAAAATGAATGCGAACCTTGAAAGAACATCGATAGTATCTTGAGATATTATATTCTATTGTCAATTAACTATTTTTTCTGTAGATATCGAGTTTTTTATATGGCTAATAAGTCGGATTGAATATCTAATACCCGTACCTAGTGTAATTTGTTTGGTCGTTACATTCTGAATAAAATGCCGTATCAAAACAAATTATTTCGATGTTGAATATTACTGAACAAACAAGAATAATTATGGTCTTCTGACTATAAATTCACCGACTAAATACATTGAGCTTTGAGCTTGAATCGACCGAGTACTTTTATTATTGAATTGTAATTAATGGAATATTTTCGTTATAATTCATTTGGGTATATGGTCCATTAAATTGTAATGTTTCAGCATGGAAACTACAAAAACACAGCCGGTTCGAACATAACATTAGAAATACCAGTTTATTGTCGGCATAAAACAACAGAAGGGTAGAACTCACTAACATATAGCAAGCATTAGTGAATTATCAATCGCTTGATGATTTCATCTGATCCTCTCCTGCCATATATATATATATATATATATATATATATATATATATATATATATATATATATATATATATATATATATATATATATATTTATATATATACAAGGAAATGAGAAAAAAATATAAATATATAGATACACAGACTATATGAATACACATATGTGAACACACACATATAAGAAATATGAAGTATTGAAATATTTGAGGAAATGAATACTAGAATATTCATTCGGTAAATTCAAATTAATGAAAAAAAATATAAAGTAACGCTAGCTATGTGAATGTGTATGATGTGATTGCTCCATTTACTGCTTGGGATAAATGTTAGAGAAATATTGAAATAGATGTCACACCTAATAGATTTGCAAGTCAGCTGTTCCGTTCTACAAGTAACTCGTCAGTTACTCTACGTTATAGGGACGAATCGCGATATATACATATATATATATATATATATATATATATATATATATATATATATATATATATATATATATATATATATATATATATATATATATATATATATATAGAGAGAGAGAGAGAGAGAAGATTTATTTGTTGGTTTTCGTTCCATGTATTTATATTTATATATAAATATAAACACTTATTTTCATATAATATAAAAATATTTATTTATATATACTCATATATATAATTCGTTTAGTTTTCTTGTGCTTTGCTGAATAACATAAGTGTGAAGGTTTCTTGGGAATGAGCACAATTTAAAATTGATGGGATAATTGTTTATTCTACATATGTTTCGGCTCTAGGCCTTTTTCAAGAATATTACAGGTTCATGTTAGTTGGAAATTGACTTCAATTTCACAAATCTTTCGTTAAACTGATTAGTGCGTGAATTATGGTCTATGGGTAACATCTGTAGATTCGTTTGTTTAGGACATGCGCATCTTGAAATACATAAAAGAAAGAATAAACGGTCATAAGTACTCCAAAAACAACAAGGCTTTAAAAGAAAAAAATCATACAGTTGACTTTCAAAATTATAAAATATTGAACAAAGAAAATAACTACAAATCTAGAACTATATTGGAAATGATTCACATTAAGAAAGAAAAAAATGCCATAAACGATAAAACAGATACAAATACTTTATCTGAAATATACCATAATCTCATAAAATAAAATTCAAAATACAAGAAATGCACGCCCATGAAACCAAAGATAAGAATTCATCGGAAGATGCGCATGTCCTAAACAAACGAATCTACAGATGTTACCCATAGACCATAATTCTCGCACTAATCAGTTTTACGAAAGATTTGTGAAATTGAAGTCAATTTCCAACTAACATAAACCTGTAATATTCTTGAAAAAGGCCTAGAGCCGAAACATATGTAGAATAAGCAATTATTTCATCAATTTTGAACTCTGCTCATTCCCAAGAAACCTTCACACTCATAGATATATATATATATATATATATATATATATATATATATATATATATATATATATATATATATATATATATATATATATATATATCTGATATATTGAAAATTGGGCACCAAACTTCTGAATTCATTCACTTCTTCATCAGGGTTAGAATATGAAGTTTCAAGAATAGTGAGAAAATTTAAAATTGACTTAAATTTTTTCGATTGGATACAAATGCTAAAAATTGACAGTAATCACTAGGTACAAAATAAGTCATTATAACTATGACGACTCAACAAAGAATCATTAATATTTCACGTTACATTTCTTATGAAACAACTAAAATCGTATTGCTACTAGCGACATTTAATCATTATTCATCTTGGGGAAATAATAGAACAAACAATATTTCGTTGATATTCTCAGAAGCTGATTCTTGACCTTTTTGTAAAGATCATTTCGTATAACACAATAAACAACTTTCATATAATTCTACATTAAGTTCAAAAAAAGATGCGACTGATTCGAATTGGATGAATAAACCGGACAGCATTTCTATGCAAACTCGTTAAAAAGAGAACATGTGAAAGGAGGCATTAAAATCCCTTTTTACACGAAAAACTAAGTGTCATGTTGATTAATTCAACTTCATGTAGTCGTCATCTTCTATTAATTTAAGAGGTGCAGTAGCGCATGGCTTCATGTCATTCATTTGAAATTCAACAAATGAATTTCAAGTAATTTAGGAATGACTTGAAACATTCCTAAGTCGTTTATTACGTAGTACGATAATTGAATACTTTCCACATGAATACCATAATCAATTGATTATGGTATCATGGATTACTAGATCTTAGTCTTGATCAGATGCAACATTGAAGGAATTTTGTTTGGAAATTTGTGAATCATTGTCAACACAATAAAAGTTTTTTGTGCTTAATAAAAACAGGATTCGTTGTTGAAATCTTCCAATTATACGAAGTGGGAAAGAAGACAATGTTTTATAGACACTTTCATTCGACGAAAAGACCGAGCAGTTGATACGCAAGTATTTTGTCAATCGAAAGAAGCCACCATACTATCAAAAGGTATATCACAGTTTTTGAATGAGAACGTGTAAATTGGAAAAACAGTTTTTTCTTCTACATTCCATAAAATGGATTTACATCATGTGATGCTCTTCAAAATACAATTTTTTCATATTATATGAACGTGATAAAAATTTATCAATCTGGTTGAAATGAAAATCTTATGTGATAGTTATCAGTTATTCGAAAATTCCTCTAACTGTTACCGTTAATTAATGCTAATCTGATCAATGAGGATCGAAGGAATTCGAGCGCTTACCAAACATAAAATGATCAATTCAAAGTTTGGATCCTAGGTGAGACATAGACATTTGTGTGTTTATATTAGTTGAATGGTCGATTGACGAGACTAAGAATATTTTTTATTGGTTTTTAATATTCAAAATAAACATATCCTATGACGTCTATTCTTCTTAATAGGAATATTAATATCTACTTGATCATTTAACAAACTGAAGGGGTATCTATATTGTGTTGTTAGATTTCAATAGAATATAAAATAATTAGTTTTTACCTTTTGAAGGTGTTTGTAATATCTTCAAGTTATCTGTATCTGAAAAAGTAAGCACTGAGTCTGGAAAGTTTTAGGAAAATTCCAGTTTCAGAGAATATGAATTTCTTGAACAGAAGACGAAAGTCTTTGGTGCTAGACAAGGGAAGCTCGAAATTTGCCGAACACTTTCTAGATTCTGAGCATGTTTTTCCGGATACAGATGACTCAAATATATCAAACAGAGTTTTAATCGGCAGAAAATTGGATATTTCGAAATCCATTCGAATTATTGAAATCTTAAGAAAATTATTGACAAACTACCGTCTATTCGTTAAAGGATCAAATAGATGTAGGGATTTCACCACTCTATAAAGCTCTATGAAGAAGAAGAATACACCGACTCGAAGAAACAGATTACGTTTACTATGTGTATGGTCAGTTGTCAAAGTATGATACTGTTGTCACAAATACATAAATAGAATTGGATTAATATAATGAACAAAGTGTGTCTTCTATCTATAATACCTCTCTGGACCGTTCAGAATACAATAAATTCCATTCTTGAATTCCCTACCGATAGTAGTATAGCAACAATGCATAATTTACGTTACGTTTCAATGTCAACAGTTAAACATTGAAGACTCTATTCAGTGATTCATATGTAACATCTTCAAATTATCTGTATCTGAAAAAGTAAGCAGTGAGTCTGGAAAGTTTTAGGAAAATTTCAGTTTCAGGGAACATGAATTTCTTAAACAGAAGACAAGAGTCGTGGTAGACAAGAGAAGCTCGAAATTTGCCGAACACTTTCTAGATTCTGAGCATGTTTGTCCGGACACAGATGACTCAAATATATTAAACAGAGTTTTAACAGGCAGAAAATTGGATATTTCGAAATCCATTTGAATTTATAAAGATTATTGAAATACTGCCGTTCGTTGAAGGATCAAATAGGTATAAGGATTTAACCACTTTATAAAGCTCTATGAAGAAGAGGAATACACCGACACGTGACACCGACATTCCGTTTCTCAGAAGAAACAGAATGGCTAGTCAATTGTCATAGTATGAAATTGTAGTCACAAATACATTAATAAAATTAGAGGTATAATGAACAAAGTGTATCTTCTATCTATAATACCTCTCTGGACCATTCAGAATACAATAAATTTCATTCTTGAATTCTCTACCGATAGTAGTATCGCAACAATGCATAATTTACGTTACGTTTCAATGTCAACATTTAAAAATTAAAGACTCTTTCCAGTGATATGTATGTAACATCTTCAAATTATCTATACCTGAAAAGGTAAGCAGTGAGTCTGGAAAGTCTTAGGAAAATTTCAGTTTCAGAGAATATGAATTTCTTGAACAAAAGACAAGAGTCCTTCGTGCTAGACAAACGAAGCTCGAAATTTGAAGAACACTTTCTAGATTCTGAGCATGTTTGTCCGGACACAGATGACTCAAATATATTAAACAGAGCATTAACAGACAGAAAATTGTATATATCGAAATCCATTCAAATATTATTGAAATACTACCATTCGTTAAAGGATCAGATAGGTATAAGGATTTCATCACTCTATAAAGCTCTATGAAGAAGCGGAATACACTGACACGAAGTCTCAGAAGAAACAGAATGGCTAGTCAATTGTCATAGTATGAAATTGTAGTCACAAATACATAAATAAAATTAGAGGTATGATGAACAAAGTGTTTCTTCTATCTATGATACCTCACTGGACTATTTAGAATACAATACATTTAATTTTTGAAGTCCCTTCCGATAGTAGTAATGCAACAATACCTAATTTACGTTATGTTGTAATGTCAGTAGTCGAAAATTAAAGACTCTATCCAAAGATATGTATGTGATATCTTCAAATTATCTGTATCTGAAAAGGTAAGGAGTGAGTCTGGAAAATTTTAGGAAAATTCCAGCTTCAGTGAACATGAATTTCTTGAAGAGAAGACAGGAGTGTTTCATACTAGACTGAGAAAGCTCGAAATTTGCCGAACACTTTCAAAATTCTGAGCATGTTTTTCCGGATATAGATGACTCAAATATATTAAACCGAGCTTTTACAAGCAGAAAATTGGATATCCCGAAATCCGTTTAAATTTATAAAGATTATTGAAATAATACCGTCAATTCGTTAAAGGATCAAATAGATATAAGGATTTCACCACTCTATAAAGCTCTATGAAACAGAATACAGCGACTCAAAGACTCAGAAGAAACAGACTGTGCAAACTATGGAGGTCAGTTGTCATAGTATGAAACTGTAATCACAAATACATTAATGATATCGGAGGTATGATGAACAAAGCGTATCTGCTTTATTAGACCTCACTGCACCATGCAGAATACAGTAAAAGCTCCTTATTAGCGCTTCCTTTATTCGCGTTTTCAATATTCGCGGATTGAAAAAATACAACCCAATTTCTATATTCGCGGCAATAGATTTCTTTATCCGCGGATCTGATTGCTCTTTTTCGTATGTGGTTCCGGAATTTTTTTGTTTCGGAAGTTGAAATTTCCGAGAGACTTAATTTGAGCAGATCTAGTTTCGTATAATGCACCAGGTCAACCTTGCGAACTTGAAATTATGCATCCAAATATAAAGTGACATTTTTTCCTCCCAACATGACGGCTTGGTTCAACCTATGGAGCAAGAGATAATCCAGGTCTTTAAGTTCTATCACATTAGACGAACCTTCAAAATCATATTGGATAATATGGAATGTGATCTTGATATAAATGTTATGGAATGCTGGAAGGATTTTGACATAGCAGAATGCATAGTAAACATAAAAAATCATTGGAAGAACTGAAACCATACACATATAACTCATGCTGAAAAAACTGTGGCCTACTCTGACTGCAGAAAATGACGAAGAATCTGTACACATTCAAACTTTGACTGCAAACATAGCTGATATTGCGAATGCAATATGACAAGATGTGTTTGAACGGATAGAAACAAGTGACATTCAGATGTTGCTTCAATCGCAAGATGAAGATTTGACTGAAAGCAACTTGGAGGAAATGTTAAATTCACAGCCTATCGAGGAAGATGCTTCAACGAGCACGGAAAACGTGACATTTAATTTGAAAATTCTCAGTGAAGGTTTAATGGGCATTGTGATTTTATTCATGAAAATTGATCCATCTATGGAACGAAGTCTTATTTTACAGGCAAACTGCTAAAGTCATTGCTTAATATCAGTCTAAATTGAAGGAACCTTTGAAAACTGCCAAGCAAGAAAAAATTACAAAATGCTTTAAACCATTGCCTAAGCCTGAACGTAATAATTAAGCAATATGATCAAAAACTTCATTTAAATTCATTTTTTTTATATACTTTTTTCATTTTGTCACCCAGGAACGTATCTCCTATAATCTCATATAAATTACAACTCCATATTCACGGTTTCTGTATTCGCGGCATATTTTCGGAACGTATACCCCGCGAATAAAGAGCTTTTAATGTACATTAAATTTCCTTATTGAAGTCCCTTCAGATAGTAGTAATGCAACAAATCCATAATTTACGTTATGTCTTAATGTCAACAGTCAAAAATTAAATACTCTATCCAGTGATAATATCAAATGTTCATTTACCTTTATTGATAAAATGACATCACCGAAACACCATTGAGAAGAAATAATGAGGAATTTGAAGAGATTACAGTGTTTGGTTTCGCTCGCCGTTCGAGAGCCTCATTCAAAAATCGATTCCCGCATCCAAGCAGGAAACCGGGATTAACTGATGTTTCATCAGCATCATTTAATAATTTAGTGTTAGGCGTCACGGTGGCCGTGAGTAATGATACGCTATAATATTATGTATTTTGAGTGACGTTACAAGGGATTATCCACAATGTGTTTGATCCTAATTAACACATCTTCCCCGTTGAAATGATAAGAATACGTTAATGGGAGTTAACACATTTCTTTAATGGTTTCATTGTTGTTATGTAGAACAAAGGAGGTGATTTGAATGAATGCTGAAGAGTTGTTATTTTTGGTGTTTTCTGTAAACTCGCTTTGTGCTGGCAAACTATTGTTCAACCATAGAAATTTCCCATTTACTGCTGTAAAAATAATAATAATTATAATAATAATGATAAAACACACAACAGGAGGGATGACAGGTGCCGATACAGATCCCAAACATCAGTGGTAGATATTATATTTTGACAGATTTATATTATTAAAGAGCATTCAGAATAGCATATAACAGAAGGATGTCAAATATTCGCATCAACAGAATACAAAGAGAGACATGACGTAGTGAAACAATTGTGCATCAAAAATTGGCATTGAATTTAAATCTTTTACAGAAGTATACAATACGAATACCTTCCGTACCCAATTTTAGAGAATGACCAGTTTAGACTCTATAAGGACTTCACTATCTTACTGATCAAACCGTTCCCAACAAAAGGGCTGAAAAAGGCTGTCTAATAGTTGTTTTCAGAAACAATATCTAATTATCAGGGGTACAACAAGCTGTATACAGATGCGTCCAAATCCGAAAGGGGATGTTCGGCAGCAGTGATAATGAACGATATGAAAGTCGCAGTCCGTTTACCATCACATTGTAGTATATTCACCGGGGAGACGACAGCACTATATAAAGCTTTGAAACTCTGCAAGGCACAAAAGGGAAAAAACGTTATTATATCGGATTCGTTCAGTGCGCTACAAGGAATCAAACGTACTTATCCAAAGCACCCAATTCTGATATCTATAAGAGAGGAACTGGATATCTTGCTTGAATATTATCTTCAAATTCATTTGGGTTCCTTCACATGTAGGTATCATGGGTAACGAAGAAGCGGATCACCTGGCAGTCTATACAACATCTAATTTGAACAGCACAGTGTATGAATATTATCCAGCATCTGACATACTTGTACTAGCCAGGGAAAACATTTTGAAAAAATGGCAAGTGGATTGGGATCAAAGCAATGACAAATTAAAAGGCATAGTTGATTCAGTGCAACACTCACTTCCTCTTCCTTCCAGCCGTATAGAGCAAGTAAAATTAATTCGATTACGGATTGGCCATACCGTACTGACACATGGCTATATACTCAAAAAAGCTCCTCCTTCTCTGTGCGCGAAGTGTGCAGTTCCCCTAACAGTGCTCCATATCCTTTGTGACTGTGAAGAATATAGTGAGCAACGAATAAATCATGACCTGAACAATGACTTAAAAACCACCTCGACTGCTAAATGGAGTAACGCTATCAGATCTTTAATTTAGTTGAATTTGCTGAAATTAATTAAAGATAATGTTTTGTTTAGTTGTATAAGTTGTTTCAGTTTATCAATTTTGTTATCCTACTGCACCACGGCTAATAACCCTTGCGGTTGATGCGGGATGCTTTCACAGAGCTTACGATGAAATCGGGGATAATAGGCAATAGCTAGAAACATATGTCAACGGCTGTTACAAGTGTAGGTTTTTACCATGAGTCTTTGTCTATTTATACAAATGTACCTGCTTAAACCTTTTTGAATTATATATATATATATATATATATATATATATATATATATATATATATATATATATATATATAAAATAAGGCAATGAAATTTTTGTGCTTATTGCACTGAATGATCTAATGTTCAATCTAATAATGTAACAATCTAGTGTTCATTTTCTTATATATAAATATATATATATATATATATATATATATATATATATATATATATATATATAATATATATATATATATATATATATATATATATATATATATATATATATATAAACATATATATATATATATATATATATATATATATATATATATATATATATAAGCACATTGAGCCACCAGCAGAGAACTACGGTAATAGCTATCGGAAGAAAATAATTGCTAAATGTCATAATTGGAACGCTATTGAAAATGTGAACTGCGTTATAGGTGAAGTATCTCCTAAAACCACTGAAACGATATCTAGGAATTTCCAACATGTTGCCAATACTTCACTGAAAAATGGGCAACATGCAGATTTAGTTAATTGATGTGTGTGATACAATTAGATATTCAAGAAAAAATTATGTATCTCTTATTCAGGAAGCAATATTTTCACTACATGACATTGGATCGCAAAAATACGTGAAAACTAGACTACTACAATGGTTATAATTGGTCCTTGGGATTATATATAATACATTAATTACTCTATTCATCGCATGACTTCATATTCAACTCTATGAACATAATAGATGTGATAACATTGTCTATGCACTTTCCGATAGAGCTATCTTGCAGCATATCGCGTTAAACAGATGGTTCAGAAGATATAGAAATCAGAATTCAGTTAAATTCTATAACCAAAGACAAAGGCCCTTTGAATTATTTCATTTCATCTGGAAAATTCAACTCCTTTGTTGTTTTTCACAAAGCTATTTTTGAAGTCATGAGTGAAACACCGTGTTCAGCATTTCTTATTTTGTTCCAGAAATAAACGTTTGTTTCTCGGAAAAATGTGACCCATCGAATATTTCGCTAACAGAATAGATTTGAGAAAAATGAAACGAGTTTTTATTCTGTTTGTTTCATAAACATATGACGAAATATATATATTGGAAAATGGTTCGATGCACAACAATGTCGTTACGTCTGTGTTTGGATTGCAACGAAGAGAAGCAGTTGAAATGCGAATCAGGGTACAATATGAAATGCAGAGCGGTAGTTCTGACTGGAATTTGCCGAGTTTCGGGTCATACTTGAGAAATAAGAGGAAACGTTTTCGGTGGGATATGCGAGATTTCCAATTCATCAGTTTCCTTGTCTTTCCGCATTTACCAAGACAATTCATCCTTTTAACGTGCCATTCATACTAACAAGGATTTAGATAAAGACGTTTTTAAAACCCCATACGTTCCAGATAGTTGAGCCTCTAGATATCGACTGGATAGCAGCATAAACGGTTTAGATATTGTCATTTATTTTATTCGAAGAAGCGAATATCCTGCTCTTGAAATGATTCTGCATATATCATACAATCTGATCTCGGTATTACTTTTCTTATTGAAAAAAATACAGCTAGAACGAAATAATGCCTTACATAGAAACAACGGATGAAATTGTTTCATGAAATTTGTTCCTTAACTTCCAGTGCTCATAAAGCTTTGAAACTCAGACAGTCCATGGCAATTCTTTCTTGTTAGGCACTAACTTGACACCCTTCATTGAGAGTCAAATACATTTACCAATACATTTCATCTTGGACATGCTCAATGCTTCTTGAGTTGATTTGGAAGAAATTGAGAACAATAATGAAAAAATTCTATCGAAAATTCTCGTTGTGATTATCGCAGTATTATATTACAACTTATCACAGAATGCGCACTCTATACAAAATGGAGACAAAGAATCGAGGAGGGCTGCAACAGCTTTGCTGTTGCAAGCGGCAAAAAAAAAGGGTAGAGGAATCGATTGGGCCGATACTTGATGAAAATTTGAATACATAATTTGAATAAAACTAAGTAGTTTTCTTATTTCCACTATAATTAATTTCAAACACGACAATAAAAGAAATAAAACTGATTCAACGTATGCAACACATCTTATAGAAGAGAACCATGTTCTCAACAACTTCGGAATATTGCATACGGAACGAAAATGTTATAAGCTAACCCTGTTAAAAGCCATGGAAATTAATAAAAGGGAGAAATCAAATAGCTTATTAAATGATCATACATATTTCAATCAATAATTCTTCTTTATCAATTTCATTCCAGTAAAAAGCAATCGAAGAAGAGTATTCTATAGTCATTCCTTTTACTTCAGAAGAAATATGTTCTATAGTCGTTCCTCTACTTGAAAAGAACATTGTTCTATGATCATTTCCACACACTTTAAGGTTAATGCAAGTAGTCCATAATGTAATAGCTCAGTTTATCATCAACATGTGTTGAAGCCACAGTGTTGTTGAAACAATATTGTCATGTTTGAAATTAATTATAGCGAAAATCAGAAAACTACTTAGCTTTATTTTAATCAAATGTAGAAGAATATAATTTCACAGACTTGATTCCATTGTTCCTTGCACTTGTTCCCAACTATGTTCAAAATGATTCTCTGTTATGTAACAGTTTATTTTCATTTCTGTTCTTGGAAAAAAATGTGATTTCTGTTTCTTATTCATTCAGGTTCTTCTTGCTCTTCTCCAATACCTGATGGAACGAATTAGTTTCAACATTGGTTTACGAAATATTGTCACAAAATTCCGATTCCATAAAAATCCGTGATTTGAATTTTTTGACAAGATTTCGTTCTGCTCAGTTGAAAAGCCATAGTCTTGAAAAGTTTGAGAACTCCTGCTTTTTTATCTTCAGTTTTTCAACTTATGAAAATTAAGTGCTTTATTGTGTACCTACTAAGCTTAACCGAATTAGTTATTATATGTATCGGCATAAATGCTATTACGGTTTCAGAGTATATCCTCAACTTGTGGCTGTTTTTCACAGTCAGCATTCAAAGACTTAGCTGAAAGTTTTCGAATGATTCTTGAGCCAGATAGGCAGCGCGATAAATCAGTGCGAGGGTTTAAACAAAGTACGTGAAAGCTGGAATTTGCAAAGATATTCCCTCTGGAGAAGTAGCAGGGTTTGAGTACCTGAAAATAGCAGGGTAGAATTAAAAATAGTAACAGATGAGTAAGATTAAATCTTTCAATTTGTTAGAGTGATGACGCAAAATAGATTTCACAAAATCCTCGACGTGGGACGTAAAATATACTCATATATTCTACAGAAAATGCAGAAATATATGAAAATTTTCCTCTAAGTGAAGTATATCAATTTAACTTCAAAGCGATTTTTTCAATTTCGATTTCGAGGAAACACCTTCTGAAAATTAAGTATTTCATCGTGTAAATATTTTTTTACACGTACAATAAATCGTTAAATATTACAAAATAAAAATTATCCATAATTAACTTTTGTTATTTTGGTTGTACTTTCCACCAAATGATCTCTGCCCAAAAATAAATTGTTATTGCAATGAAGTGAACTTTTATAAATGCTTCGGTTATAATCATATATTTAGATTAATATATGTATAACATGGAGTCATAAAAGAAGAAATACATAGAACTGACAAATTCATTCTTGAATCGACTTCATATCAAAAAGAGAATCGAAGGCTTCTTCAAACTTGTGCCTCAAATATGCAGGTGTTTCCCAGATCAAAATCTGTATGGGGATTTCTGATCTAGAAGAGATATGGTAACAGCAAATTATTCTGGAAAAAATTGACATGAGCAAAGGATTTGGGGAAAAACCATTAGTTAACCCTTGGAGAGTTAACTTCATATATGTTTAAAGAATAACAAGCCCTCATCGACCTTGAAAAATGATTTTTCTGGCTCTGAAACTATATTCTCTTCATCCAGCAGAATCATATTTTAAGCATATATCAGCTTTTCATTCATAATATTTTCTTGCCGTAGGACTGGTTTTAATGATATATACAACAATAATTAATTTTGATTTCTGGCTGAAAATTGAGTAACTCCTTCCAATTGATGTTTTTTTACGTACGGAATCCTGTACGAATTTCTCGATAATTAATCATTTCCATCACTTTACTACCAGTGCTTGGAGAATTTTGAAAAAATGAACGAAACAAAATTGGAAAAATACCATTAACCTGTTATTCCGGCTTTTCAGTTAAAAACTAAAACTCTGTCTCTAGTTATAAATGTAGCATTTAGTACTATTATAGCACAAAGTACTATTATATGAAATAATTTCGCTGATAAAACAGCGGAAATTCCGCTGTTCTATCGAAAAATTGTGTTCAGCGATGAGGTTCATTTCTGGCTTAATGGATATGTAAATAAACAAAACTGTCGCATCTGGAGTGATGAACAGCGACATGCCGTACAAGAATTAACGATGCATCCCGAAAAAACGACAGTTTGGTGTGGTTTATGGGTTGGTGGCATCATCGGTCCATTTTTCTTCAAAGACGACCGTGAAAGAAACGTTACCGTCAACGGCGAACGATATCGAACTATGAAGCGCAACTTTTTTTATCCCCAATTGGCCGAGTTGAACTTGCTTGACGTGTGGTTTCATCAAGACGGTGCCACATGGCATACAGCTCGTGAAACAATGGACATATCGAAGCATGAATTTCGTGAGCAGCTTAACTCTCGAAATGGTCCTGTGAATTGGCCGCCAAGATCATGCGATTTGACGCCTCTAGATTATTTCTTGTGGTGTTATGTGAAGTCGTTAGTATATGTGGACAAGCTGAACACGATTGAAGCCTTACAGGATAACAGAACACGGGTAATTCGTGGGATAGAGACCGAAATACTCGAAAACGTGACGCAAAATTGGACCTTCGGTATGGACCATTTGATACGGAGCCGCGGACAACATTTACATGAAGTTATCAATGAAATGTAAACGGCAAATGCCAATATCAATTTCAATGAAAATTTTGAAACGATGCAAATTGACTGTTTTATTCGATTTAAAAAAAAACTACGTTCAAAACATCACCCATATTATTTCTATTATTATCAATCATTGCCTCGTAACAAATGTCGAAATGTAGTGAAAAATTTTGTGCAAAATGGATAACTGTTTCGAACTCAACAATTTCGTCAATGATGTTCCATCAAGTGATAGGCAGCACAATCGACATTGGCAGTTACTGATATATTCGAAGTTTTTTTGTAATTTTGAAGTTTTCTTGAAGAAGAGGGAAAATGCTATACATCCCGTCAAGTTGAATTTTTAGATTCAATATTGCTTGATTTCACTTATCGATGTGTGTAGAATTCATTATGATCCTGAATTCAAAATCTGTCATGGAATGTTAAGTATATACTCTAATGCATCTTATAATGATATCATCTGTTGGAATCACCTAGAAAGTTTTACGATAGATATTCGATAAATTCCTGAATTAGATATCATGATCCGTAACTTTCAAATGATTTCATCAGAAAAAGAAATAATTAGAAATTTTTTTAGTAAAGCTACCTTCAATTCAATTCAACATTATGATAGATATTTGAATTTTTTCGAAAATTCGAATTGAACTCTATAAAGACAATGAGTTTTTGAAACTTTTCGGGATATTTGTTGAAATAGTTCTCCATCGTTGTTACTGGAGCACCCTGTATGGAAAATGTGCTTGATATTACAGCCGTCAAAGCTCCTGGAGAAGGTCGATACCAAACAAGTCGAGTTAAGGGAGCATTCGAACAGTAGGGGGCGCTGCAGATTATTCCGCCAGCGGCATCGCGACGGCAAGCTTGTTTGAAATGATAGCCAGTGCAGTGTACCGGAGATAGGCGTCAAAGTTGGTCTAGTACGCCGGTATCTGCACGTATAAATCTGACGTTTCGAACACGCGGCTTTTAACAACCCATCTTGATGATCGACGTTTTTTGCCGATAATAATTGTTGCCACATACAAATATTTATCAGAACAGTTTTAAAATTTTTCTGCGTAAATTTATTTCTGGGACATTGTGAACTGGAATTAACTTCTGTGTTAATAATACTTGATGTGAATGAAACATTGTTCGAGTTTCAACATGTTCCGAACCAGGAGTACCACGTTTCTGATGTTTTTTCTTCTTGTCACAAATACAGGTAAATTGAGAAAATTAACCTGATATATTCATTTCTGAAGTAAATAATAAGCAGCAATTCCACGAAAAAAGTTTCAGAATGTTGATTAATCTTTGAAAGTTATGATTGAAGTTTATGAATTCTACATTTGTGTGTTGAATCGCTCATCAAAAATATTTCCTCACAGTTGAAATCTTTGAAATTTCAACTCATTTGAGTTTTTTGAGTCTGTACGAATATTTTAATCAATTATGGAGTTCTAGAAATATTGGAGATTTGGAACAACAACAAATATCGTTTAGGCTGAAAATTAATTCAAGCTGAAACGGTAACCATTACGTTTGATTCTCTTATTGAGTGATTATTGAAAATAATTTAATAAATGTTGAATATTTTCATCAATGAAATAACGTTCTTCTCACTGTTCCGTGTAGTCATCGAAAACGATAGGAACAAGAAATTTTACACTTGCTCCTCAATTTTCATTTTGTCTGATGGTTTCAGTTCACGTGTGCTCGGAGGTTGGTACACCTCAATGCTTCATAGTTTCACCTCAATTTTGACAATGGATGTTGATTGCGTGTGAATGTAAGGTATATTGAATATATTTCAACGAGTTGCCAATTTTTTTCCAGGGGAAAAACCCTACTAAAATTTTCTTGTTTACTAGGTTGCAGCAAGGAATTATTCCAAATTATATGCGGAATGCGTTCCAAAATTATCACAAGTTAACCAATATGCTCTCGAAAAATCCAAATAACTAATTTGCCAGATCTGCTACCAGATGAAATGCAATTGAAATTATATTGATACCAAAAAAATACATAGCTATATATATATATATATATATATATATATATATATATATATATATATATATATATATATGAAAAGATGAAGTTTTTCTGGTTAGGGCACTGAATAAAATATTTAGGGAATTTTTTTATTGAGAATCGATTTGAATATAAGAATTTGTCGAATTAATATTCTATATATATATTCATTTATATATATATATATATATATATATATATATATATATAAATATATATATATATATATATATATATATATATATATATATATATATATATATATATATATATATATATATATATATATATATATATATATATATATATATATATATATATATATATATATATTCATACATACATTTATACCGAAGACAGAAAATATCAGTCCAGTGTTAATAAATTGATGTTCATGAAACGCCTATTATAGCGAATAAACTGGGCGTTCCTATCCTACTAAATATAAAGAAATTGTAGTCAAAAAATTGGTTCAATAACAGCTAATCACTGTTCAGATTGTTTTGGAAAACTATAAATACACAAAACCGTACTCCATTTTCTTTTTTCGTTCGTTAAGGAAGTTAAGAAATATACAAAACTACAGATTCTTGGAGAATTTGAATATGCAAATAGTCCATACTGTTTCAAAAAATCATATATTAACAATATTCCATACTAATTTTTGAATCTATAATTTTGGTTATCCATCAAGAGTTTGGAAACACATCAAGCAAACTCTCCGCATTTAGAATCCGCAAAATATTCACTTCAATTTCTCGAGTTGAGAAAAATACAACTTTTAGCTGAATGATTAAAAAAAAACTTGAAAACTTCTAGAAAAAAAAAACTTGCTTGAGCTGAGGAATTATTCCTTATGATAGAATTTCCGGAGAATACGAAAGCGGTTTACCAATGTTTTTAACAATTGACACTTTATTTATTCCTAGTGGTTGAAAAGAAAATCTCCTTCAAATTTAAACAGAGTTTCAATTTTGAAATGGTTTTGCCTTAGCTTATATGGTTCAAGTACAATAGAAAGCACTGATAACACATACACATACAAAAAGGGAAAATATTGAAATGTCAACAATATCGCTATAAATTTGTCATAAAAGTCCAGATTATTCACATTTTTTAGAACCAAATAATATGAGGGCGCATTTCCATTTCTACACTCACAAACTTTCATCTAGAATAATCGTTCTCTGTTAGAAAAAAACTTTTGTATGATTTGATAGGCATTAGTCTTCGTACAAAACAAGAAAACACATCAACAGTTTCTTACTTTCATTCCGATTATTACTGAATCAAGTTATCAATCCATCCCAGTTCTACGATTATATCCTTTTCCTTTCAGTAGTTTACATCCCACCTTACATAGCCCTTTTTTCTTAACTGTTATTTGCGATCGACCAACCACTACTAAAATTTCATTCCGTAAGGGAGTTTGTTTTTGAGTTTGGGTTTCTTTTCAACTATTTCGTTTCTTGTGTCCCTGGGATGAGCGTAAATCCTCAATGTGGACCAATATTTATTCACCTGATGGTTTGTTTCACTTTTTATGTGAATTGGAAGTTAGGTATCATGTCACCGAAATGCTGAGAAGAACGATAATCATCATTTTTACGCACATATTGTAGAAAGTAGTCTCATTGATCATGAGATTTGTGATGTACATTAATCAATGGATTATATTTGCAAACGACTGACTGTTTATTTCTGTCTTACAATCATTGAGAGGGTATGTGAGGATTGAAATCGTTGCCTTTCATTTGCTGAATGTGGCGTGACTGACGAGTACCTTGTAGTACGAAACAGTGACTGTCTCACGCTTTCAATAAATATATAGGAATCGATTTCAATATTCTCTAACTTTTAGATGTGACTTTGATTCTGAATTTTCACTATAATAAAATAATTAATTTCTACATGTCTGTACGTGCTTGGTTAGCACGAATAATCTCTGTATATATATATATATATATATATATATATATATATATATATATATATATATATATCTATTAAAATAAATTAATCTCTTGGCTTAATGTTTCACGATTTATTTAACAATATGTATAGTCAACATGTTTCGAGCGTTAGCTCATTTTCAAGACTAAACTACTATAAGAGAAGTACAACAAATTTCTATCTACAAAATGGATTTGAGTAGGGAGGATAGTTGAAAATCTAATTGTTCATTTACAATTTCTTCTTTTCTCTTCCAAGAACTGCTAATTTCAATTGCTTCCAGAAGGTCTAAACGTTTACCTTTATTACCTGAGTGTAGGCATTTAGTTTTATCATAATCTATGAAGTGATTAGAGCTAATACAATGTTCTGAGAATCCAGTTTTATTAACATTGTACAAAATCGACCTTTTATGTTCATCAACCCGAGTTTTTATTCTTCTACCTGTTTGGCCGATATAAAATGCTGGACATTCATTACAAAAAATCTTATAAATACCGCTTTTGTCTTCAACATTTGTCTTTTCTTTATTATTCACTAAAAGTGACTTAATATTCCTTTTGTCAATTTATGTTATTTTTTTATTTACGTTATTTTACGTTACGTTTACGTTTACGTTTTACGTTTATTTACGTTATTTACGTTATTTTTTCAATTATGTTTCACCAAGAGTTAAGCGAGAATTCAATCTCATTAATATATATATCTATATATATATATATATATATATATATATATATATATATTTATATATATATATAATTATATATATATATATATATATATATATATATATATATTTATATATATATATATATATATATATATATATATATATATATATATATATATATATATATATATATATATATATATATATATATATATATATATATATATATATATATATATATATATATATATATATATATATATATATGTATGTATACGATTTAGGAATTTCCTCGATTTCTTAGAATATTTTCTTAGGTTATCAAGTCTGTCAATAATTGGTAATATATTCATATTTTCATTTATATACAGATATTTTTTACGTTTCGGCAATAAATATTGCCTTTGTCAGAAAAAATCTTCCTTCATCCACAGCTCTCCTTGTACCAAGATTGGCAAATTATTTCAAAATTACATTTTCATTTTAATTACATGTATTCACGAAAATATGTATGATATAGAAGGACGTAGGGTCATATACGATTGAATCCAAACTTTTCGTTTGATACGTTTGAATCCAAACTTTTTGTTCGATTTGTTTGATTTCAAACAGTTTGGATTCAAACCTATATGACTTTTCGTCCTTCTAAATTATTCGTATTTTCGTGAATGAACGTAATTTTCGAAGAATTTGCCACTCTTGGTACTACAAAAAAAGCGGAATATTTTTTCTGAAGAAGAAAGTAAAAACATCTGTATAAAAATGAAAATATAAATCTTATACCACCAATTATTGACAGACTCAATAACCCAAGAAAATCAATCAAGTGAATATATATTCTCATCATTCATCTTCATACGAAAAAACGCCATTTTTTCATGTAGAAGGTGTTTTCTCGAAAAGAAAATTTTCATTCCAATTATAACGAATAAAACAAACCAAACATATATTTTATATAACGCGTAGTTACGTACGACGCAATCATTACACTTTTAAAGGCAAGTCAAATAATCGTACTTGTATTCTGTCTATCTCTTGAAGTGTCATTTTAGTGCGTCAAAATTCAGTGTGCACTACTGAAGATGACGAGATGGCTCTATGTCACATTGTCAGCGTCACAACAGTTTTATTTGTCAAACCTTGCCTTTTGAAGTAAGAATTCTATGTTTATAATCAGATAAGTCCATTGAATCAATTAAGATTGAGTCAACTGACGCTAACGTAAAGTGAAAACAATTTGCAAATCAAATTCAAGTGACACTCAAAACCGAAAAGTGACAAACCAGCAACAATATTCTTTATCATGTTTTGTCTTTGAGCGTTCAGATGCTAGATCTGAAAAATAAATCAATTATACCTATATATTGCCTATATCAATCCCTTCTGTTCAATTATGTGAATTCTTGATTTTTCAATGAAACAGTTGTTTGACAAATACAGGTTCTATATATTTCGAAACCCAGATATTGGGTGAGTAAACTCTCTGGTTCTTTCTTCCGACAACAGTTTCACCTCTTTAAAGTATATATTTCTGTTCAAGTGATGCCACATTGACCAAGTATTACAGCATTATTTTCCTCCTTTGTTTCGCTAAATCATAATCTTGGGGGAATTGCTTCATATTAATTTCTGAACTGTAATTTAGTAACTCCTTAATGCAGTAGGATTGGACCCCTTCTCGGCAATAACTTCACTGAATGCCGCCGAATAACCTAACCATCAGGGTTATTTCATTCTCAACCCTTTTCTTATCGATGTCTTGAGGGTGGAAAAGTTGGATGGAAATAATTGGGGTTATATTAAATATTCCTTCTTCTTGGATTCCATGTTTCGCAGAAAACTTGAAGATAATTTCTTCTTAGTTATTCCGGAAGTTAAGCCTCAAATGAGAATATCAATGGAATTTCGTTATTGAGAACACCAAATAGATTTGTTAGAATATTTATGGAATAGGCTTTCATTATATGATATGCATATTATAGACTCCAACTTAAATTCAATTTCGCCACAATATTGATAAACCTGAAAGCTGCATTCTCTCACTTTCTGTTCGTCGTTGTATAGAAATATCGGGTGCTAATCCCTAACCATAAATCTAAAAATGTTTTAAGATATGAATATTATTAATGCCCAATTCTCCCGATTCCTGGAAAGCGGTATGAAAGGGGTTCGGTGCTGACAAGGCCTCAATCTGCCTACTCCTTGTCAGGGGGTCATAAGTTGCCGACTCATGAAAAACCAATTTAAGGCCGAATTCTCCCGATTCCTGGAAATCGGTATGAAAGGGTTTCGGTGCTGACAAGGCCTCAATCTGCCTATTCTTTGACAGAAGAATGAGTTGACTTCTGATTTAGAACGTTAATGTTAACGTATTTATACATACAATAAAACTGCTTACTCGCTAAAAGAAAGTTCATCACACTCATGCAAGTATGGGGAACCCACGATATTCGCAATAAGTGCATTAACCTAGATACTTATTGCCTAATACATTATTATAACATATTTACCTATTCTAACTATATAAATCTGTTCAAAATCTTCAAGATTCTGAACAGTCGTGCAATATTTAAAGAGAGAGGTAGAGGGAGAGAGAGAGTGGAAGAGAGTGACAGGGAGTTAAAAGGAGAGAAAGAGGGTAAAAGACAGTGAGAAGGAGTAAGAGAGAGATAGAAAGTGGATGAGATGTTTGAGAAAATGAAAACTGAAGCATTCTTTCGAAAAATTCGAATCAATCAATGTTATAATATAGCTCTAGCTATGTGAATGTGTACGATGTGATGATTCAATGTAGAAGGAAATGTGAAGTATTTACTACTTGACGGTTCTGCACTTGGAGTCATAAGAACATGATTGGAGATAGAAATCGTTTGTTCACTTCGATGGATGTGGTGCAACTGACGATAGAACGAAACAGCTGTCCTGCACTTAGATCAGGTGCGGCATCGATTTCAACATCTTGAACATTTATCCTGAAGGATAATGGAGGCATCACATCGTAAGCGTTATATATCTCTACTATAACATTCTTTCGATCCACTAGTTGAGATATGAAAAAGGTACTAATGGGATAACAAGAAGACTCTTTTATCCTATGCTCGAGCTTTCGAAACTGTATTGTTTCTTCTTTAGGAGTGTTACAAATTGAATCACAATCAAATGGTGAAAAAGATTACGTCGTGAATATTACTTACGATAGCGAGATTCAAAATATAGAGATGTTCATTAAATTCTAATGAAATTAATTTTTCAGACCACATGGCACGGCTCACATCCACGTGGCAGTACTAATCTAATAGGTTATGACTGACGCTGACAGTAGTTATTATGAAGGCAGTTATTGATAGAAGTAAACGTCAACGTCTAACCTTGAATGTCCAGTACACGTGTACTACATCATTAGTCCTGTTATCTCATTTTATGATGACAAAACGACACAACCCGATATCAACCACATCACAAATTTAGTTAAAATTGAAATTCACAAAAATAGTAATAGTTTTCTGTGGCTGTGTAAATGGCATTTTTGTCTTTTTTCACGTGTATTTCACTAATAATTCTTCTTGACTGAGTATCTTTTAGTAATTCTTTGACATTTTTATGAAAAATTAAAAAAAAAAATTTTTAATTTTGTAAACGTCTTTGTTTTTATATATTTTTGTGAATTTCGATTTATAGTAAATTTGTGATGTGGTTGATATCATCGGGTTGGGTCGTTTTGACATCATAAAGTGAGATAACAGGACCAATGATGTAGTTCACGTGTACTGTGCGTTCAAGGTTTGACGTTGACGTTTACGTTGTGATATAAAACGAAACGTTAACCAAAATGAAGTTTTTCATATCAAAAGAAGCCTGTTATTGCTATAAACATTCAAAATAAAATATCTTGAACAGGCAATGAATCAATTTTGAGATATATATATATTATATATATATATATATATATATATATATATATATATATATATATATATATATATATATATATATATATATATATATATATATATATATATATATATATATATATATATATATATATATATATAATTCGTTTAGTTTGCTTGTGCTTTGCTTAATAACATAAGTGTGAAGGTTTCTTGGGAATGAGCACAGTTTCAACAGTTTGAACAGTTCAAACTGTGCTCATTCCCAAGAAACCTTCACACTTATATATATATATATATATATATATATATATATATATATATATATATATATATATATATATATATATATATATATATATATATATATATATATATATATATATATATATATATATATATATATATATATATATATATATATATATATGTATATATAAACAACATATCATTGATCTGAATTAATCTGAGATTTATTTTCGCAACTATATCGGAAATATGATGGAAACGAGAGCATAAATTACATAGGTAATTCTATATTAAGTCCCTGAAAAATCAACAGAGCGCTTTCGAAAAATCCGATCAATGCAATATTTATAGTGATAAAAATAAATGTAAACACGACGAAGCGTCAATATACATATGGATTATACGTTCGAAGTGTTGAACTGAAATATTTTCTTCATAAATGAAAAAACAGAGGATTTCTATGGTTCCACTAATTCTGTATATTCCCTTACGTTCTATTTTGAATCCATTTGTTTACTCAACTTCTGATGACGGAACATAAAACCCCTAACAGTTAAACCTAAGATCATTCAATTATCAAGGAACGCGTAGTGGATTCTGTCACGGTATAATAAAGTGCACGATTTTATGACAAAAATACCTCGTATTTATTGTAAAGCAAATACATGCCCTGAACAAAACCTATAAGAACAATATTTCCAATTAATAAGAAGCGAAATTCACTCCCACCAAATTATCTATTGATTTATTGATTGATGAGTTGTCAGCAATATTAATTAGAGAAAGTATCAAAACTGTTATTAATAAATTGAAGAATTTGATCCACAGTTCAACATTGATTTCAAAGGGGTGGCGAGTATATAAGTTATACACAGAGTGATAAATTCGAATGCAAAGTCAATACTGAACACTAGTTAAAATCAATTCGCTGATCTTTTGGTAAAATACGGTTTGATATAAATTGAATGAGAAACAATTCTTCTAGTTTCACAGCATTGGATTTCAAAAGGACTGAAAAACAACAGAAATCCTTATAATTGACACAACACAACGACATAGAATGAGATATTGCAATGAAAAAAAAAGGAAGTCCAACGTCTGAGCGCGCAACCTAAGCCGAAAAGTATGAGGTTTGTTTCAACACGACTGAAAACTGTTTCTGTACCGTGACGCGCATGCGCAGTTATGAAATTGTGTACCAACCAACACTAAGAGCAATGAAGAATTTTGCGGTTCCGCTATTATCGAAACCACTGATTGGAATGTCTCAACCAAATATGCGATCGTATAATGTACCCTACACTCGGTTCATGTGCAGTTTCAATCCTGATGCATTACTTATATCATTTTCATTCTGTGATACTTCCATTGCCATACTATCCATCATGAACCGCCTGCGTCAAATAAAACAGTTTAATCCTTTATTAGAAAGAATGTTAGGTCAAAAAAATATCTAACCACTTATTGTTTGGTAGTTTTTGCCATAACCAACACCGAATGCGGAGCTTCCTTTGCCGAACACCTGTTAAATATGGTGGGTCTCTGCCTGATATTTTTCAATAGATTCTATTGTTTATAACTTACCTCATTATCTTGTAAATATAAAATTACCGAAAATGTGCATTTTATAAAAAATGCACATTTCCTGTAATTTCCTTTCCTCTGAGAAAAGTCAAGAGCAGTTTTATTTGCGTGGATATAAATACTTAAATTTATACTTGTTATAATTACTATCACAAAAACTTTCTCCTGTTATGAATGCGACGTTGATTTATCATGATTTTATTCAGAATGAGAGAGAATCGCCAAAAAAGTTTCTGTCAAAATTTTTTTTCGCATTAGCAAAATTTGAGTATTTCCATAATTCTTTTAAACATTAGTTGAAAAACCAAATACTTTGGTTGACAATTCCACATCGTAGTAGTAGCTTAAAATAACACTGGGCCAGAAAGCTCGTAGAATCTCCTTTCCAATCATTATTCGATGGGGCTGATCAGTTAATCAGTTAATCACTGACCGATTGGAATGATCAGTTTCATCATCTACATCTGATGAAGTCACTGTGTTGGCGAAACAATATTGTTATGTTCAACTAAATTGTGGTGAAAATTGAAAAACTACTTAGTATTATTCAACTTATGTATTTAGATTTTCATCAAGTATCGGCCCAATCGATTAATGATTCGAAAGAAGCTTTTACGAGCTTCCTGTCCCTGTGGTATTTTAAGCTACTACTACGATGTAGAATTGTCAACCAAAATTTTTTGTTTTTCAACGAGTATTTTCCATTATACCATTATTATTTAATGAGAACACCTGAATAAAAGTTGTAGCTAATCGAGGAAAGATCGAAGATTTGGATGAATACAAACAAAACTATTTCTCCGTATGAAATGAAAAAGCTCTTTGTCAATCACATCAAATAGATCGATAAATTATTCAATGAATTAAAATTATCACAGTTGCCTTAAGTTTCACTAAACATATCAATAAACCCTTGAGTCAAGTATCTTAATTTTAATTTATTTGAAGTAACATTGTATACTTTTGATAATGGGTTAACCACCCGGAACAAATGTAGAGTTTTTAATATATTTAGTGAAACTTAAGCCAAGTGTGTTAATTTCCATTTATTGATTTTAACATAATGTTTCACCAAGAGATAAGAGAAACCTCGGTGTCATTTGATAAATTATTAAATCTTTGAAAAAAAATTTCGTTTCGAAGTGGAGAGAAAATTTATAATATCTCATTAACTAAACATCATTTAATTCATTAAGGCAATTGTCATTTTTTTTGTAATTTTTTCAACATCTCATTTGTGATTCTTGGTAGATATTCATTAAAGAAAAGGTTAATTCCATTGAAATATAGCGATTCAATATTCTTCAACTTTGTTGGTTTAGGATTCTGTGTTCCTGAAAATGTTCATCTAATTGCGTCATAATCAATTTATGTTCATTATGATAATCAGTATATCTTCGAATGTTATCGATTGGGATATTTTGCGAACAATAGTAACAGTGGCATTATATCCTCCAAATATCGATAATAGAAATTAATTCTTTTTCATCATTCATTTCATGTTATTCCCATTCATTTATTAAATAGAGCTCTATAGGTATATGGAAGTAATGTGTACCAAATGTCCTGAACATTCTCTCCTGTTTAACTAGGAAATGTAGACAATATAGGTCACTATATGCGAGTGCAACGTGTAGGATTAATATGTAATCGCTGTGCAGTTGACCCAAAGGCACAATCGTGAACACACCTCCATTGTTTATTCTTTATTTATCCCCACAATATTCAATTCAGGTCGAAAATGACGAATCAAGAAGACCAAAAGTTGCCTCACAAATTGAAATTGTTTCAGTTAACTAAATGATTGGATTATTCCATTCAATTTCACTGTAATCGGTTCGATCAAAATCAGAAATTGAAATTGCTTCATTCGAATGCAATAATTGATTCACCTATTCACAATAACATCTTCTAACTCAAGGAATTCATATATATATATATATATATATATATATATATATATATATATATATATATATATATATAATAAGGAAATGAAATTTTTGTGCCTATGGCACCGAATGAAATATTTAAAAAATGAACACTTGAACATTCATTCGAAAAATTCAAATTAAACAAGAGAATGTTGAAGTAGAGCTAGATATGTGAACGTGTAAGATGTGGTGTCTCCATTATCCTTCAAAAGATGAATGTTAGAGAAATATTGAAATCGATGCCACACCTGATAGAAGTGCGAGACATATATGTTTCTTATATCTAGCTCTACTATGACATTCTCTTGGTTAATTTGAATTTTTCAAATGAATGTTCCAGTGTTCATTTTCTTATATATATATAACTATATGTATATATTTCATATTTAATTATCGTCCATGAATATATTCTGGAATGTACCAAAAAGGCGTGATAAGTGAAAATATCTCTGCGTGAAAACAATTATGATGTGTTCAAAAAATGCATATTATACCGCTCCGCTATAAATTCCGTTTAAACTTTTTTGAAGTGAGAATGCCTATCAAATTTTTACAGTTCCCTTTGATCACTCGCGAAATATATTCACGGCTTAGCTAAAAGCATATAATTATGGCTTCTGGAAATGCTAATTGAAAGTATTCTCTGTTGAATTTGTGAAAACAAAAATGAGAGAATTATTGCTGAACCTAACGGAATATTCTCCACTCGTACATACTCCGCGCTGCCGTGAAAAATTCGCAACGAAAACTAATGAATATATATTTCATATTCATTTCAGCACGGAACAGGGTGGAAGAAAGTTTACACAAATACAAGGCTTGAATTCGAAATCAGAAGGAAATTCTATTTTTAATTTATCCTGATTACTGCAGTACACGCGAATAGTTTCAAAAGTATTCTGTAATCCACAAAGCAGTATACAGTATAATTCTATTTTCTGAATGTATACATATTTATGATTTTCATAAGTTATTGCTCTTTATATTCAACTATTCAACGGACGACCTTGCAGGTCAAGAAACGCTGTTGCTTTTTAAAAATAATTCAATATTAATCTGTCCATTCCATCGTGATCATTATTTTCGTATCATAAGTGTTGATGCCAATCAATCAGAAGAAGAAGCACCACCCCAGCTTGATTGCTGAGCAGAATTCATGAGTAGAATTTGCATTCCACTCATCCTGGACTTGAGATGCCCAATCATCACCAGCAGGAACAAAACTGGCTGGAGCTGCAACTGCTACAGCAGGAGGAGCTGCTTCAGTAGGAGTTTCTTCCCAAGTTTGGGGGTCATTTGTGGGCCACAGATCTGGTGCGCCCAATGGTTGCGTCTCTACTTTCGGTGGAGGTGAAAGGGCCCCATTGGCAGTTTGTTCTTCCTTTTCTGCTTTTTGTGGTTCTCTGAAGAAGAGATCTACAACTACCTTCCATTTAACTTCCAGTTGAATTGTTCCTCTGAGACGAAGTGCCTCTCGAGGCAACAGCCACCAGATTAGACCGATACTATATGATGCTTTGTTGTTAGCTGGTATTGTAATATCTACAAACCTCAATGGAGAGTCTGTATTGCAGATTGCTATTACTGGAATGTTAACATAGGAAGCTTCAGTGATTGGCTGTTGATCCAAAGCTGGATCCGTAACAATCAATAAACGAGGCTCACGACAAGCAGCTTGAATCTGATTAGTGGAGGCGCCAGGAGCAAATATTTTATGCAAGATATAACAAAAACCTCAGAAGGGTGTTCAATAGCTCGTGCAGCCAAGAGAATTTTCGCCCAGGTTTTTCTGAAGTTAATTATATGAACACCATCAGCTCGGCGCTTATGAATATATTGTTCCATTTGATAGTCTACATTTGTAGTACCGAGATGAGTATTTGCAGCCAACATCATGGTAAAATCATCCTCTCTGAGGGATAGTACGTCTAAGCCTCCCGACATATTTACGTTATATTAGAGTAACGAATAACTTGAAGAGATGCCACAGGAAACAAGTGTATTTCAAAAGAAAGTTCACAAATGTTGATGAAAAGAATACCTTTAATCCCTGAATGCACCGTCAGTTCATAGAGAAAAACAACAAGGTTCTCCTTGAGAAACTAAAAAAAATAATTAATAGAGAGAATTGAGAGATGTTGCATTATTGGGGACCTCGATACCGTTTATATTCATTTTTAGAAACGGGATCAGTAGCAAATAATCCGGATATGCGTTTTATCTGAAGACATGTCGATTGTGTTCATCATTTTATTCGCTTGAAGTAGAATAAAAAAAAAAATATTATGCCACACATACGTTGATGAGAAAATATATGAATATGTCTGTCTTGGTAGCTTGTGACAGTAGTTTCATAGATATACTTCTCGAATATCTTCATAAATATCTGATTCATTTCGGGTCTGATTATTCCAATTCTTATAATGAAGGAGTTTGAGTGGGGCTTGCGCATGCTGTAATCATTCAACTTTATCGTTGCAGTTCCCTCTTGTTCTTGATAAGAACGATTGTCAGATTGTGCTTACATTCTTTTGTTGATTTTACTGAATTTTTACAATTTTTCGGGATACCTGTTGCATCGTCACGTTTGTTTAGGTTTCTCTATTGTTCCGTTGCTATGCCTTCTCAAAAAATGCATTTTTCATATTTTTCTATGAATTTGCTTCTTGTTTTTTCCTTTTCTGCTTCGGGTCCTTGATGTTGGTGTTATATCCAGTCATAAGGTGGTGCTGAAAAAGCTCAAAAGACATTTGTTTTGTTCTTATAGAGTTTTTGTGATTCGTGTTGTGAATTTCCTTGTATTTCTGTTATAGTTTCGTGTGATTTAAATAAGAGCTAGATGAAGGTTCACGAAGGTTTCGTCCATAATATGTATATATATATATATATATATATATATATATATATATATATATATATATATATATATATATATATATATATATATATATATATATATATATATATATATATATATATATATATATATATATATATATATATATATATATATATATATATATATATATATATATAGTTTAAAAATTCACATCATTCATACTAGTAAACACTGAGACTTTTAAACGAAATAGCGAAATATTTCAAATAAAACTCTCAGGGAACTGTCTACACAAATATTCACAACGAAAACGAACCTATCAGTTTTGAGAGTGAAATATTAAGTGTGCTTCGAAAAAATCATCGATTTTGTTGAATGATAATAGGATACACTTGTTTCATCATTATTATGAATCATCAGTCTGTATTCAGTCAGTCAATCAATCAAGAATCGATGACTTTCAGAATGCCCACATGTCCTAGATCCGAATGAGAGGAACAAGAATTCGTGAAAATTCACGTGACCTACCTCTATCGAAGAAAAGACGAATAAACTCTTCCTACTGTTCTAGATTCCTACTCATGACAACATTAGTGCGAGTACTTGGCTTCGTGAAAATTTCATTCGAACACCACAGAAATCTGTCTGCAATGTGTAACAATAGTCTCCTGCCTAATCGCTCCAAGAATACGAAGAATGTTTATTTATATTCTGCAATAACTATTTAATACCTACATAATGAGGTATCTTCTTTGATGATTTGATAAAAAACTCATCAATAAAAAAATTTGATTACAAAAATGGGGAGAAGCGAATATCAATATTATAAAAATGTTCAACACTATCATATAATGTTTCGCGACCATTTTAGCTTTTAAATGTTCACTAGTTGATGAATCATATATCTGTCCTTTGTTTTCATCCCGCTATTTATGTCTGACTTGAATTTTTAATGTTGACCATAGTTTTTGATTCAAAATTCAAATATATATATATATATATATATATATATATATATATATATATATATATATATATATATATATATATATATATGTATATATATATATATATATATATATATATATATATATATATATATATATATATATATATATATATATATATATATATAATGCGTTGGGAAAAATTTTGAATGCATCAAAAATTATGAGCATTCCATAAAATAACTACTCCTTGTATTTCTCGAGGAATTTTAATGTCAGCACGAAGTTTAGCCGTTATTAACTACACACCCTCGTTTCTGGTTCCAACTCTTGCAGTTTCATTATTTCCAAAATCGAATCAGAAGTAATCCGGGGTTGCATATTCATTTTAATTCAAATTTCCGGTTGCGTAACTCCAAGCATTATTGAATTGAGAATTCCAGAGCTTCTAGTTAATATTTATAAGAACGGACGGATAAACTTAATGTGCGGATGCTTCCATTTAATCTAAGGTTTACCTGAGATTCTGCCCTCATATTTCTTATAAAAAAATCATAAAAAAGGACCTGATGGGGTTTTGATAAATTACATTCAATTTTTCCATTGCTTATACAAATTGGGAAGTTGTAAGATCTTGCGACCGTCTTCAACCCGTGTATCTTAAGTATCTTTGTACAAAAACAACATTTCAAATTTTGCTATACGTTATGGCCTAAAGGTGCGGCTGTGACCGACTTCTTCATCACAACATTTGATGGTAAGGAAAACCACAGAAAACTTTACCTACGTTATTAACATGTAATATTTCTGAGCAATTGAAATTTGATAGGTAAGCTATAATTCATTGCTAGCTGGAAGATCACGCTCCTCTCACTCGCGCATTCCTCACTCGGGATTTCTCACGCACTGCGACACTTATCTCGCACGATAGCGGTTGCGGAGTGGTATATCCTCTAGGTAGTCGATAACATCGTCTGGAGGCTCCTGAAGTGCTTGCAGGATACCTGCTGGTGGAAAGGTGACTTTTCATTTTTTGTTTTTTGCGAAGGACACGTCCGCGTCTGTTCCATGAGGCCGTTAGCGCTTCCAGATTAGGTCCGTTGACAGTGCGTTGAGCAGAATGAGCTTTTCGATGTTGGTGAAAATTGGGGTAATTTTGGTTATTTCATTGAAAAGATAGGACGGAAATTGCCTGTAGATGCTGCGGCCGATTGCTTTTTCGCAGCTTTCGATAGTCTTTACTATGCGTTTAGAAAGAGTGGGGTAAAACAAGCATCTGTACGCGATAACAGGGCGAATGAATGCCTTGTGTGTGTTGAGGAGAGTATGGCGATCGCATCTTCGGATTCTACCTCGAAGTGCATTCAGTAGGTTTGCTCGATTTTGGACTTTTTTGAGTGCTTTGGTCAGATCGATATTCCAGGAGTTTGACTTTGAAAATGTTACACCCAAGTAAATGATTTCATCTTGTAGTCTGAGGTTTTCACCCCAAAGCGACAAGCGAACTGCATTTTGTGTAGTTGGAATAGTGTTAGAGTATGGATTGAGATTTGGTAGAGTTGGGTGTAATTCTCCATTTGCTAGCCCACGCACTCTAGACATCTAGTTGCCTCTGATTTTTGCAACTGCATGCCGCCTACGTCCTTACTGTAGTAATAAGTTGAAAAAGTAGTGTTCCGCAGTGAGGGTGTGCTACAGTAAAGCGTTATGCCCATTCTGACGGCCTAGCATTGAAATTGGACAAAGCTGATCTCTTGATAAGGCGTTAGGAAAAAATGTTCTCCAAAATCTCAAGAACAGCTCACTATATATTAGAAGAAGGAAAAAGGATTACAAATATTTTGGCTTATGAGTTGCACTCAAAAATTTCAGCTCCTTGAAGGGAGCATTTAGAATAGTATCCTATTTCCATTGTGAGGCGTTCAATACCGTTGAGACAGTCAATATTCTGACTGCTTGTAAATATTTTAGGTCACCATTTTCGTTTATAATTTCGGTCCGACTTGTCTCTCGACGGCCAATTGTTCTCAACATTCTAAATTTAATTGAAATAGATACTGTCTGAAGAGAAGCTCCTGTAGACCAACAAAATCTCAGAAATGGCTCTTTCAGTTCTCGGTAATTTTTTTAATGAATCATTGTTTCACGTTCTGATGTAACCACCTCTAAAACTCAAGTTAATCAGTGTATGAATCATTGTTTTGTACTAGGTTTGATATTTCTACACAATCGCATTTTTTGATGTATGTTAACATTATTTACTGCATTGTGTGCATTGAACATTCAATCAATCAAAAAGTATTCATGGAGTTCATCACAAAATTTCTCCTAAAATTCGAAAGTTTGGAGAGATTCTTTTAGATTTATCCAGTATGATTTTCCTGAAGGCTTGTTACTTAGATTCATTATTTTCTTCATTTAGTTCACTCGAGTTGTTGTACATTTTTATTGTTTGTATATATTGTTATATTGTATTAAGTATTGCATTTTATACTTTGATCAATATTTATACGAAATTTTCTATTTAGATTTCATCAAGAACTTTTTTTCACATTGATGAGTGATAAAGTGATATCATGTACAATACATGCATAAAACTATTTATCGATCTATATTCTTACATGATCTGATGCCAATTTTCAACCACAAGAATTTTAAGCAACACTTATTTCATGATTTTTGATATAATGCGATTCGTTTAAATCGCATTGAAGCTTTGATAAAAAATTAAATTTTCATAATAAGAGAAACAACCGTGAAAATTTCTAAGCGAATGAATCATTCCACGATTTTCCATCTGAATCCAAAACGTTAAACAATAATTTTTTTCTTTTGAGTTTCAGGAGTTGAGGGTTTGAGAAAAAACAGAGGAGATTGACTGAAATCAGAACACACAGAAGCTTTAGCTTTATTAAAATGGATTATTTTGTTTCAAAGGACACAATTCACTTTAAAACGAACACGGAGAACCTCTGGGATTAATTAGATGAAAATGCTGTCGACCTGCCCATTGTTAAGCGTTTTATTTATTCCACAGTTTTATGAAATGCCCTATTTTGTAATACCTTGCTAGAGAACTCTAAACTTTTTGTATTGTTTCTTTTTCTCGCTTCTATTCATTTTAGCGAAAGTTTCACAGCTGTTTTTACGCCGTACACCTTGAGTTTATCAATTTCTCGCTGCAATTTTCTCCTTTTCTCAGACCAGGGCTTTGTGGCTTTTCATTAGTCGCTAGCGACTAAGAACAGTTTCGAGTAGGAGATATCTTTTTTACTTCACATTTCACTAGCGGTAGTCATGGGATTGACGAATTTCAGAGAGATATGAAAGGAAAAAGTTAATTTGAATTTCTTCTTCCGATTTTCCTTCTTCCTTGCTCAAAAGTATAAGAAAATGCGAATTTTAGTAGGACTTGTGGAATTATCGACGTCTCTTATATTGTGTGGGTATTTTTCAGAATTTTCTCTGGAGAAAACTGGCTTTTTTGTTGGAAATTGGAATCATAGATAAGCTCAATGAATAAAAATAAAAGGCTTCAGAACGTTATAATTAGTATAAATCGCCTAAAAATGAGGAAATTGAATTAGCAGAGTGAATAGTTTTTTCTTGATAGAAATGTTTTTACTAATAATTCAATAGCTGTGACTCATTCCATTATAATTATGGCTTCTTCAGAATATGGTTTTCTGAAAATACTATACAAAGGGGATTGATTTTATTCTCGAAAATTTCTTCTCTAATTTCATTCGAATATATTTTCGAAATAACGGCAACCTTCAGTAAAGAAAACCTAGCCAGAAATTAATGCAAGTTCTAGAGACGGTTATTATTGCTATATACGCACAAAGTGAAAGAGTATTCGAAGAAACTTCGCAGCATTATCCGTTCGAAATGTGGAAATGGGGTAGAATGGAAACCATGCAATTCTTTAGCTATTTTTATTGTGACATTTGTTACCCCATATATAACATGCTTAAATGAGAAGTTAAAATTTATCAGTATTCACAAGTAAGGTATTCGTGTCTCAGCAGTGCTAAAGCAACTCAATAAACTATTCATGTTCTGTCGTTGAAAGTAATTCAAGGAGAATAAGGCAGTTTTCGGAAATATTTCAGCTCGACATTTATAACAGTAGTTGATATTCGCAATAAATCTATACCTCTTTTCACATGTAATCGATACCTTCGTTACATTTTAATACCAGAATTCATAATATATTGAAAAAAGAACATTTTGCATAAACATGTTCCATGGAATTATATTGTTACTTGCTAATTGTTCCGTGATGTTCTCTATACTAAAAAATGAAATTGAACACCTAATCTCGAGACATTTTTATATTTTACATCTTTACTTGGTATAGAAACCTGGTGGGTAACAGAAAGCAGAATACAATTCGAGAAAGGAAAATTATTTTCAAAAACGAAGAATTTTGGGCTAGAAAAATCACAATTGAGAAATTGAAGATGAAGAAAGTGCTGAAGAAAAACAACCCATAAAAGAAACCAGTGGAATATATATCATATTAATTGAACTGATTGTACCTACTACATGGATTAAACTGAACGGAACATCTCAAACAGAATTGAATTTTCCATATTACATAAATACATTTCAATTATACCGGACGTTCACTCAATTGCATTCAAAAAATCTACTTCATAGACTCGAACTCGAAGTGAAATTGGTGTAAATAGAGATGAAAAGACAAACTCTTGATCTCCTAGAACAATGCGATGACTAGTTACACTATGTCACTGGATGCATCAACCGATAGACTAGTCACAGCGAGGAAGAAGAAGAGAAAAATGAGGAGAAAGACTGCGCATGCTCGAAACGCAACCTCAGGAGAAGGCAACAGTATGTCGCTCCACTTCGGCGCTAGTCGCCAAGCAGTCTTCTTCGAACTTTAATAATGCAATTCAAATGTATATAGTTATAAATAGTTATTCAAATGAAGTTGTTCATATGGAAGTGTTGGGTATACACCCAACCGAACCTCAACAACAATATGAAGTTTCTGATTTTCACGACAAAACAAACCGAAGTTAAATGAATAAGTTACCTTCAATTTGACTCCATGATCATTTATTTTCTCTTTGTATTCTCAATTGTGATGTCGCTTGTTCAATTGATTCGATACTTTCAATTTTCAAATTTTTCATTTTAAAAATTGAATAATATCGTTATTTTCTCTAGTTCTTTTCTACTTCCCCTCTTTCGAAGACATAGTTTTCAAGATGCTCTTTATTTGTGTTTCTTCTTCATCATGCTTCTCTAGCAAGTAGAGATGTGAAATATAGAAATGCTCGTTTTGATGTTGAGTTCAAACTTTCGAAAATATCATCGCACCCTGAGACAATTGTCAGGCAACAATATTTTTCTGAGGAACTATGCTGAGTGTATTTGTTTCACTAAGAGATCAGCAAATATTCAAACAACTCTCACGGATTTCAAGACTTCGAATTGATGGTGGTTAGAAAAAAAGATTTTGAGGATTTGAAGGAGAGACACTTCTGGTTAAACCTTAAATATATTAGATAACAGATATGATATTATAAGTGCTTCAAATCATTGTATTTGTCATAATTCTCATAATTCTGGATAACCCTGTATGAAATATCCTAAAAACGATTTTATTTTGCGATGTACATCATGCATTATTCGTTAATATAATTGAAAATTGTATTTACATTATTCAAAATATATGAGTACGAATAATTCGATATCAAGCAGGATGTGCGAAGATCGCGAATGCCATAAGCTTCTCAACTTGAAAAGCATTACAAGATAATTCCAAGTTGAGTTGAAATGAATGGATTATATCAATGTTTAGTTTTGTGTTTACGAGCATTAATGTCAAACTTCTGTATCTACTGTTCCTGTAGAACATACTAATCAAAGTTGACATTTGAGAATCGTCCCTTATCCTTGTTTAGATAGTCCAATAAAGAAGTACGGAATTTCCGTTTTATGGAAATCAAGTTCACCTATATAAATACCCTAAGTGAGCCACAAAATTGGTTTCTCCACTCCAGGATGAAACAATAACTCTCTGGATGTACGGTTCTTCGCTACCCTGCACTCTAACCTCGTATTTAGAAAACACTGTTAGAATAGTGATTCAGTTTGTTTGTTTCACGAACCAGTCCATAAATTATATTTTGAAATCTCATAAAATCTTAATCAACTCTTATTCATTCGACATGACTCGACATTTTTTCATAACTTTTAATTATGGCAAAACACTTCTGACCATTGTCAAAATTCTTCCTAAATGTTTGGCATCTTACAAGATAGACTTCAATCATTTCACAAAAAGTTAAACTTTCTTTTGGTATACCATGCGTTACATTATCATTTCCGAATAATTAATGTTTCCTAATCTCGCTCATCAGTATCTTATTTAGCTCGTTGAAATTAATTTTGTTGTTACTCGATATTTTTCCCTGGTATTTTGTTACTCAACAAGCTGGAGATGAAGTTCTTCCGCTCAATCTTATGTTCATTATCTTTAAATGATCTGATATTCAAAAACAGCTGCTCAGAAATTCACAGGTAATCTTCCACGTATTTTTATCCATATATCAGTTCAATAATTATAGAAAACATTTCACCAAAGTGAATCATGTATGAACGAGATTTTTGTCTTGAGTAACTACATTGATAGGGTTGGAACCATGGCTCTATTAAGCTTACCTACTGGATAACCTTGCTCCTAAGCAATGTTATCAGGAGTGACCGTTTTCCCTTTCCGCCCACTTCCTCAGTATAACTCACTTTGTCAGAGTGGGACCTCATGAAGGCGTATCAACAACAGCAGATTTTCATATCGATTATTCACCTTGGGATTCTCTGAAGGTGATGAAACATTTTGAAGCAAGCGTGTAATTACTTCAGGTGGCTCAAGGAACGAAGAGACTGTGAAACCTGTGCAATATTATAGTAGACCTCGCAAAATGATCAACGAACCTAAGTTTTAGAAACAGTCTGAAGAGTCGGAATCAGTTTTGTGAGCTGTCCGATGATCACAATAAAAGAAGTTCAGCAACAGTCCAAACGATCTTCAGTGCAAGCCATAGAATTCTTTGAACATGCAAATCCTAAGTGAAAGCAAGACCCATTTTGTTTGTCATTTGGGAGAGTTGTTGAACACTTTTTACTACAGGCGAGATATAATTGGCTGAAACAAGGTATAAGTAATGCTGTTTTCTACTGGTAGCTATTGATCAGAGTGAGGAATAAACCAAATGATTAGTCTAGTCCATTCGAGAGCTCATTTATAGCAATCCACTTCAGCATATTGCAACTAAAATTGGGCTTCTTCATTGAAGAAGTACACTCGTCTTATTTTTATCATCCCACCTACAGCCGGACTTAACGCCAAGCTTTTTCCACTACTTCGGGCTACTTGAAGACGCATTGAGGGGAATCAGCTTCACAATCACCTTCATTCTGCAAAAGTGTAACAAACATTTCGTCTAGCGGGGAAAATTATTTTTCAAGGTGAGAGATCATGTTAAAATCAGTATATAATTTTCAATATATTACCTGTCTTCAATTTCTCATCAAACGTATTTTGAAAGAATATGAAATCTAGTTGATATCTAATTCGATGTATGAGTTAATCGTATACTGTCAGCATTTGAAATTTGCGATCAATCGATTATCATCAAAATAACATGACCAAATCGCATAAAAGGGCCCTTGATAATATTGGTCAGACAATGCTTGAATATAATACTCGAATAACCGAAAATCTATCGATATTTGTTCAGCAGGAACTGAAATCTCTTACGAGATTTATTTATCATTAGAGCTCCTAAAAATATACACAGGTTTCAGAATATTCGCTGCAACGATGTAAGGTCCCGTCATGTAGCTAATTTAAACATAGATTTAATCCTGTGTTTTGATCTCGTTTAGCGAAGAGAGGAACAAAATAATATGGAAGTTTCCATTTTAACAAACGGAAGAAGTATTGGTTGCGGAATGCCTCATTTCCAGATCGATAAAATGGGTTGGATTTCCATTGCTCTAAGGACTTCCTAAGGAAATATAATCTATTTCTTCTTTTCCCGTATTCCAATCGTTTCTACGTTTCCAGGAATCAGATGATACATTTCAATCAGCTTTTCTTCGAAGGAAATCTACATGATATGTACGAGTATTTCTTTCATCAGAAATACAAATTATATTGCGGTCTATTCTGTTTAATAAATCGGATATAGAATATCAATCAATTTCCAAGTGGGTGTTCTCTTCATGAGAAATATTGAAAATAATTGGATTGGAAATAGTTGTTCCAAAAAAAATTAAAAAATCATCTGTATGTATCTCCATATATATTTATATATATATATATATATATATATATATATATATATATATATATATATATTTGTATATATATATATATATATATATATATATATATATATATATATATATATATATATATATATATATATATATATGTATGTAAGGAAATATTTCCTTAAATATTTGAATTGCGCGCGTCCATAAGTAGGAAAATTGATTACACTTGTATATGTATCAATGTATGAAGTAGATATAGGACATAAAAAATCAGAGTCCAATATATTTCACATCTCTAAACTCACTCCATCATTGACCTTAGATACGGAAACTGTACTAGTAAAATAAGATTTATTTTACTTAACCTTGTAAATATTGTATATACACAAAATTGTTTCTCGTCTTAGGGGGGGTGATGTAAGGAAATATTTCCTTAAATATTTGAATTGCGCGCGTCCATAAGTAGGAAAATTGATTACACTTGTATATCGGATACGCGCAGGTAGATAATAATCAATCAATTTGTGAATGCAACGAAATAACATGTGAATGAATGGCTGCACGAATAAAATATTCAATTGTCGTGAATAATAACTTTGAATGTTGTTTCTTTGTTGATTTCAGGTAAGATTGAAAATTATATTTATATTTAAAGTTAGATAAATTAATAAAATACTTTGTTGATTTCAGAGAAACAATTCTGGTATTATTCAACCTCTATAACCTTTGACCCAATTAATAGAATAGACATTATAAAACAACATTCTCGTTGTGAATCACCATGGAAAAATTGCAGTTTACCTTTCAAGTGCTAGCATCAGCAGATGGCAAATCAAATATACTGTGTGTAACCAGAATAACCACAACGGATGGACGTATTTTTAAAATTCCAAAGGAACATATGAATGCATCACATCATAAAGAATTAATGAAAACTCCAGCATATACAAAGGTCAAAAATGCGTGCTCGCAAAGAGGCCATCTGAGAAGAGTATGGATCAATTTAACCAACGACTTAAGAAATACTTACTGTGATGAAGATGATAATATTCAATTCAACGAAGGATACTTGGAAGAAATAGATGAAAAAGACAGTGATGACACTGCAAATGCTTCAGAACAATCATTAGTAAAACTATTGGAAAAAATACTAGAGAAGAGTCAAAAAGAAACTGAACAAAATTCTGGTAAACTGGCTAATGAGTTTGCTATTGACAAATTTGATGGACGAAATGTGAATGCAGAGCAATGGTGGGGTGATTTTGAAAAAGAATGTGAACGTTTCAATATTACCAGAAGTGAAAAAAAAATTGAGATTTTGAAATCATTCATGGAAAAAGTTTGTACTGATTGGTATGATTGTACATTACTAAAACTCACTATTACAGCAGAATGGAATGAATGGAAAGAATGTTTTTGTAACACATTCTCTAGTAAAGGTTGGTATCCAATAAGATATGCAATGTCATTTAAATATCAAGTAGGCTCATTGTTGGAATACTCAATGAAAAAAGAAAAATTACTATTGCAAGTAAGGAAAACAATGGATAGTGACACAGTTATTGATCTTATCGCCATGGGTTTACCAAATTATGTAGTAGACAAAATCGATAGGGAAAACATTAGGAAAACTGAAGACCTACACAATGAAGTAAGTAAATTAGAGCATTTAGTTTATAAAAAGCATCCACAAGTAAGGAAGGGTAAATCTAATGTTACGGAAGGAACCGAAAAAAGACAGTGTAAAATATGCAAGGATAGAGGAAAAGGAACAAGATTTCATCCCGAGTCTGAATGCTGGTTTAGAGATCAAGAGAAAAAAGGTAACAATTGGAAACAAGTAAACAACTTAACTTTAGACGTAGAATTAAGTCCCGATGATCCAAAAAACTAATTGTGCCACCATTAATTGAACTCAAAATTAGAATAAATGATTTTTTGGAAGTACCAGCGATCTATGATCCAGGTTCAAATATATCAATTATAAATGGTAAACTTATTCATTTAAAATCTAAATTTAATTCTATGAGACAGCCTAATTTGAGAACAATTAATCGTGTTTATAAATCAGAGGGTATGATAAAAATAAAAATTAAAATATTAAATAAAGAAAAATATGTAAATGTGTTCATAGTCAACAATGAAAATTTCAAGTATGACTTTCTAATAGGACTAGATTGTATACAAAAATTCAAACTGATACAAAATGAAAAATTAGAGATAGAACAAAAAGTTTCCGAATCTATAGAGTTAATGAATGTGTATCAAGTAAACTTTAAAGAACATGTAGATGAAAATAATTTCAATATTTCAACAAACCATTTGAATCATAATGAAGAAAATATCATAAGAAACTTAATAGATAAATATAAAAATATTTTCGCGAAAGATAAGTACGATATAGGCACGGTAAAAGATTACGAAGCTAGAATAGACCTCATGGTAGACAGATATTGCAGTAAGAGACCCTATCGGTGTACAATCGAAGATAAAAAAGAAATAGAAAAACAAATATCGCATTTACTCGAAAAAAAACTTGATCGAAGAATCATATAGCCCTTTTGCAGCACCTGTAACGTTGGCTTTTAAAAAAGATGAGAATAGCAGGTCAAGATTATGTATAGACTTTAGAGACTTAAACAAAATCGTAGTCCTACAATCACAACCGTTCCCATTAATAGAAGATTTGGTAGTAAAAACAAGAAATTGCAAATTTTTCTCCAAACTGGATACAAACTCGGCTTTTTGGTCAATTCCTTTACGAATTGAAGACAGAGAAAAAACGGGATTTATAACACAAGAGGGCCACTTTCAATGGACTTGTTTGCCCTTCGGATTAAAAACATCTTCAAGTATCTTCCAAAGAATCCTCAGTAACATAATAAGAAAACATAAATTATCCGATTTTGCAGTTAACTACATAGATGACATTTTAATATTCTCAGAATCATTTGAAGAACACATAGACCATGTATCACAGTTATTAGAAGCAATAATGAAAGAAGGATTCCGGTTAAAACTCTCCAAATGCACATTTGCACTTGACTCAGTGAAATATTTAGGCCATATAATAAAACATAACTCGATATCTCCAATAAAAGATAATTTGATATCGATAAGAAATTTTCCTGAACCAAAAAATAAAAAAAATGTTCGCCAATTCCTAGTTAAAATTAATTTTTATAACCAATACATACCAAATATTTCAATAACCTTAGATCCACTCCATAACTTATTGAGAAAAGGACAAGAATTCGTTTGGTCAGAAGAATGTCAAAAAGTTTTTGATTACATGAAGCATTTTCTTTGTACACAACCGGTATGAGCTATCTTTGACCCAGACCTGCCGATTCATATATATACAGATGCTAGTTTGCTAGGAATAGGTGCTGTTTTAAAACAACCACAATTACAAGAAAATATAAAAACAGAAAAACCAGTAGCATACTTCTCCAAAAAATTAAGCGAATCACACAAAAGAAAAAAAGCAATATATTTGGAGTGTATAGCTATAAGAGAATCCGTAAAATATTGGCAACATTGGCTAATAGGCAAACATTTCAAAATTTTCTCAGATCATAGGCCACTAGAAAACATGAACATTAAGGCTAGAACCGACGAAGAACTAGGAGATCTCACTCATTATTTATCGCAATTTGATTTTGAAATAATATACCACCCAGGCAAAAATAATTTAGAAGCAGACTGCTTAAGCAGAAACCCCGTTTTAGATGCTGAAGAAGATGAAGAGGACAAATTAAAAGTAGTAAACTTAATAAAACTAGAAGATATATTGAGAGACCAAGACCACAATACAGCAATAAAAAATAATATGGATAAATTGAATTTCAAAAATAATTTATATTACAAAAAAACAAGAAACAGAGACAAAATTTTACTATCCGAAGAGTTTTGTAAACATCTAATAAAAAAAATACACACAGAATTTTGTCATATAGGTATAAACCAGATGAAAAAAAAAATATTGCCATATTATACAGCAGCAAATATATTAGAGAATATAATTAATACATGTAAATATTGTGAAATCTGCACTGCAAATAAATCCAGAGGACAAGCCAAAATAGGTTTAATGTCTCATCTAGGCCCCGCAAATAAAACCGTTTGAAATAGTTTCTGTAGATACCATAGGTGGATTCGGAGGATCACGATCCACAAAAAAATATCTACATTTACAAGTAGACCATTTTACAAGATTTGCCTATATACTAACATCCAAGACAAAAAACACAAATGACTTCATAAAACTAACTGAAAAGGTATTAAAAAGTCATAACATCCAAACAATTCTTACAGACCAATATCCAGGCATAAACTCCAAAGATTTCAAGATTTTTTTAAACGAAAACAATATCAACATAATTTTCACAGGAGTTAATGCACCATTCTCAAATGGTTTGAATGAAAGACTGAATCAAACTCTAGTAAATAAGATAAGGTGTGCAATAAATGAAAAAAAAAAATAAATATGCATGGACAACTGTAGCACATAACTGCATAAACAAGTACAATGAAACAGAACACACAGTCACAAGATTCAGTCCAAAATACTTACTAAACGGTGAAGATACATCAGTATTACCGAAAGAATTAAAAACGAATAAAAATAACAACTTACTACAGAATGATAGAATAACGGCATTAGAAAATAGCATGAAATACCATGATTACAACAAACAGTTGTATGACAAAAACAAAAAACATCACGAATTTAAGGTTGGAGAAGAGGTATACGTAGAGAATGGAAACCCAATGAATAGAAATAAATTAGATAAATTAAGAATAGGACCATACAAAATTTTAAATAGGATATCCAATTCAATGTATGAAGTAGATATAGGACATAAAAAATCAGAGTCCAATATATTTCACATCTCTAAACTCACTCCATCATTGACCTTAGATACGGAAACTGTACTAGTAAAATAAGATTTATTTTACTTAACCTTGTAAATATTGTATATACACAAAATTGTTTCTCGTCTTAGGGGGGGTGATGTAAGGAAATATTTCCTTAAATATTTGAATTGCGCGCGTCCATAAGTAGGAAAATTGATTACACTTGTATATCGGATACGCGCAGGTAGATAATAATCGATCAATTTGTGAATGCAACGAAATAACATGTGAATGAATGGCTGCACGAATAAAATATTTAATTGTCGTGAATAATAACTTTGAATGTTGTTTCTTTGTTGATTTCAGGTAAGATTGAAAATTATATTTATATTTTAAGTTAGATAAATCAATAAAATACTTTGTTGATTTCAGAGAAACAATTCTGGTATTATTCAACCTCTATAACCTTTGACCCAATTAATAGAATAGACATTATATGTATATATATATATATATATATATATATATATATATATATATATATATATATATATGTTCATTCCACACCCACAAGGTGCCCGGAATTCGGCATATATCTTCACTACGTGCCCAATTCGACCAAACCGTGCCCAGCCGCCCAAAATGTGCCCAGCTTCGCCTAAATTAATCGATCCTAGTTTATTTAGCTGAGAATGTTGGTAATATACGAGAATTTGATTTGACGTTCGCTCGGTTATTATTATACCGTTCGGGTACTTAGCCTCCATATATCTGAATTTATGAGGTTAGAAATATGATTTCAACGGAACGAATGGAAAATATGAAGTTCCATAATTATTATGAATATTCCATAATATTTATTTTTATCCAAACAGTATTTTGAGTGATTTAACATGATAAGTATAATTCAAAGTTGATCTTAATCTTTAATCTAATGTATACGAGCATTTAATATAAGGCATTCCTATATTAAATTACTATATCGAATATATAATTCAACAAGAACATTCGAATACGTATGTTATATAGCAATGTTGATTTGTTAGTATTTGAATTATTATTTTGGAGATGATGTAAATGAAAAGAGAGATGATAAAAGAGATCTCAATCAGAAAACTAGGCTTTTTCAATGAATTCTAATTCCAGGAAGTTCAGAAAAATTCAATAAATTAAAGCTGTTCTATATCTAATGAAATGTAAGAAACAATACTTAATATCAAGAATATAGGTTAATGTAATAAAAATTCTGAATATATCCGGATTAGTAATAATTATATCATAAATATAAAGTGCATTATGTTAAATGGAACAATATATATCGTCAAATAGTCAGCTCACATATATAACTTCAAAGTGACATGTGTGTTGCCTAATCAACAGGATGAAGAATTCAGGTTTCATTATTACTAATTTAGAATTATTCTATAGAGGAACATACAATACACGATCAGTAATATTGACTTCAACACTATTACAATTAATGAATGGTCATATGACAATAGCTTTTTTCCGAATGTGCCAAAATCTAACTTCATTGTTTTTGGTAGAAGTAAAACCCTTAAAACCAATAAAAATAAGTATATAACTATAAAGATTAATGAACAGAAAATTGAAAGAGTAGAAACAGTTAAATATTTAGGCTGAGATTGAATTCTCGCTGAACTCTTGGTGAAACATAATTGAATATTAAATTAAACTCTTGGCTTAATGTTTCACGATTTATTCAACAATATGAAATGATGAAATATTTAGGCATTATTTCAGACAAGAAATTGAGTTTCAATGATCATGTTGATTTCATAGCATCAAAAATCTCTAAAAAATATCTATTTTTTTGAAGGAATAAGAAAAAAAACCTGTCGACATATGTGAAATTATTTTTGTTCAAATCAATAATAATGCCACGTTTTGAATATTGCTCCACATTGTTGATTGGTTTGACTAAAGAAAAAGTTAAAAAATTACAGAAGTTACAGAATAGTGTCAAGCGAACCATTTTGAAGTGCTATATTATACCTGTGTTAAAATTATGCTGAACACTTTGGAGTTTGACTTATGTCTGTAAAACAAAGAATGATCTTTGCTTCATATATATTCATATATAAAATAAAAAATCATTGGCCATGTAATGTAATAAAAAATATAACATATGTCAGTGATGTAATACTAGAAATACTGATAGTTTTTATATCCAAAGTTGTTAGCTCTCTAAATCTAAAAACAGCATATACTATGACGGATTTGAGGCTTTCAATAATTTACCAAATATATTGAAAACTAGTACCACTATAAAGATATTTGAGCTCGACATTAGAAAGTATATTTTAAATAATGAGATAGGTATATAATTAAAAATTGACAGTTTTCGGTCATAATGGAGCTGAGATCAGAAAATTTTCACATAGGGTAACAAAGTTTTCAATAAAGGGATAATGAACGTGAATTCAAATGAAATTTTATCATTGAATGTTTTATTGAATATAATATTTACTTATTATTGAAATATTCTCTATTAAATTGAATTAAACGCTTGGCTTGATGTTTCACGATTATATTCAACGATATGAATTTTTCAACATGTTTCGAGCGTGAGCTCATTTTCAAGACTCAATAACAGTCTGTAGGTACTGTATCTAACTATATAGGTAATGGCATGAATGCATAATGCGATGAGCAATCAACAGCTATTTGATTGTTACAGCTTAATTTGGAAGTGTTATATTTTGTCTTAAGTTAATATGTTACTCTACTCATAATTGTTCATATAATTAAGAAATATTTCAAACATGAACATGTTTGCTAATTGAGTATAAATTATAGATGTCTCTAATAGTTAATTAGCTATGATTTCACAGTTTCATATAGGTTATAGCCAATGATTCTAACTTGTTCAATTCATATGTCGAAATTTCCGAAGACACCCTGTAATAAATTGTTCAATCAATTAAAATAATTCAGAAAGGATTGGAAACATCGTGGGGATTATTTTATAGTAGGGTTTTATTTTATATAGAGTATTATTTATGTAGTAGGGTCCATTTGTGAAGCACGTTGTAAACCACAATCTTTTCGAAAAACTTGAATTCGAGCTTAAAAACCTATAGACTGATATCAACGGTTTGATTATAATCAAATATAAGTGATATGAAAATTATCATTTCACTGTACCGCGTATTGAAGTATCTGTTTATTTATTTTTATCAAGGATACGTGTGTGAACCGTAAACATGTTTTATTCATAAAAGAGTCAGAATATGTGGGGAAAATCGTAAGAAACATTAAGAAACCAGCAAAACTAATTTAAATTTTGAGTGAAACTTCTATTATATTTTTCACGAATATAAATTGCATAGGTACTTAGGTATATATGAAGCAGTGAACTGAAATAATCTGAAAAAATCTGAATAAATGGAAACATAAGATAATTAATAACTATATAGTATATATGCTATGTAGGTATTATATATTACTTATATCACAAATATGCTCATTTCAAAATAACCTACGTGTAAGGACCTGAATAGATGTAACAACATGCACATCTAAAATCTGCAGAAATTATTCATAGTACCTAGATCTTTTTAAACGAGTTTAAAAAAATTAATTCTCTTTTGTCTTGAAGAATAGAAAAAAAATGTACCTTCTCAAATTAGATAGCTTTCCGATACAAAAGATTATTAATTTATTGGACTTCAGAAGTAATGCACATCAAATATTTTTTATATTATAAAAATATCAATTATTTTATATTTTAAATAATGTACAATATAAGTTTATAGAAAGTATATATACAAAGTGTACAATTCACTAACGAAAATGTTTCGTTAGGAATTTCGACATATTTCAAGTATTTGAAATATTGATTAATTTTCATGAATCAGTGCAGTTAAACTTTTTATCTCTCCTAACCCACGTTCACTTCTTCGAATCCATAAAAATCGAATTATGTCCAAGAATTTTTTTTATCAATATTTTGCATTGTCCTGGGATTTTGGTGTAGGCGAGATTTTTGACCTTCATTACAAAGTAAAAAGAAGACATTATTATAATAAGAGAAATATATTAGTTAGAATGAAGGTCAGAATTGTATCTTAGAGCAAAAAATATTCTTCATCTTCCATTCATATTTCTGAACAGTTAAAGGTTTTCATACGTTTTCCAAATATAATTCTTCACATACAAAAAAAAGATTAGCATGAAACATGAATTCTTCAACATACTATACATATATATTCAAGTAGCAATGTTTACAATAATGTAGGTCCTTTCCATTTCGAAAAGTGATAAAATGAACTTAATCACTATATTTTGAGGCATATAATATAAGTTCAAAGAATTCATGTCAAGTTACATTGAATTTTTTCATGTTCGCGTTCCTGTTTTTCTGCTCCTGTTTCTGTGCCTTTTGCCATAACATAATTGGCTGAAGCCAATTCATTTCATCAATTTTTAATTTATTACTAACCAAGTTCAATCAGTAAAATGTTGCATAAGATGCACTTCTCAATACAGGAGTATCATCTTTTTTCTTATCATTTTTCTTCTATTAAGTTATAAGAAACCAGGAGTTTTCGATACTTTCCAAATTTTCCCCTTCACAAGAAGTTTTTTCGGAAGTGACCGAGAAAATTTTATTCAATTAATTCGGTATTATATTTAACTGTATCTCACTTCAATAGTTATTATCACTTTATTATGTATTACAACTCACGACAAAGGTTCTCGACTATTTTTTATATTTTTGCCTCATTCTAGTATATTCTTTAGAGATTTGAATCACAACTGAATAGTGATTATGTAAAATGGACGGATAATTCATGTGTCCAGCAGTGGTTTTTAAAAAGTGTCCGTGCACTATTGTTGTGAAGGAAATTCAATTTTTTTAGATAAGCAACAAATTTTCCTGAAATCAGAAGCTTTTAGAAAATGTTCGGTGCCTTGGAAATTTATTTTGAAAGCTTGGATTGACTAGAATTTTGTGAAGACCACTATCAGAGGCATATATGATTCTCATGCATTCAGTGATGTACTTTTTCCATGTTGGAAAGAAGTAGGAAATCGAAATCAGAAACATATTCGCGCATCTGGTGAATCACACAATTAAAGAAAACTTCTTGTCTCTGAAAGCACAAAGTATAGTGAACACACAAGATAAAATCACGAAAAACTATTTCAAACAAATTGTACAGGTTTTTACTCAGAAATTGAATCCTACATAGAAAGCTGGGAAAAACCAATTGAGGACGTTGACAAATTTAACTGGATGAGGTCTCCAAAAATCATTGAAAGTACTCTACGGTCTGCTTTCGAAAAAACAGTCCGTTTTCCCAAAAAATTAACATTGAAATGGATGACACGAAGCTAATTGACGAATGTTTAAACTTGAAAGTTCTTAGCATGAACCTTTCTGACGACGACAAGCTTTTATGCGCAATTCAGCTTCAGCTGAATTTTTCTGAAACACCTAACACCCACTATCGTCAGAAATGCTAAATATCGCGAAGTATTATTTTTTGTATATCTGGACACAATGCGACCAGAGGGAGTATTTTGGCTGGTCGCGCAGCAATGAACGCAATAAAAAAACTCGCTCAACAGATCATTTTCGGTCTCTGATCAAAACAGTATAATTTCAATGGGCTGATTTGTTCTGACTTTCACGAATTCTTGTTGGAAGAGAAAGATATTTCATTGAAAATTAGGAAGACTAACAAATATCAAAATAGATTGAACAAAATTGATCTCATTAAAATTTAGAGTTATAATGAGTACTTTAAATTTACAATAAAATTAAATTTATAGGGATTTGGCTATCTAACTAGATGTATGAGAATATCATTGGCGTAGGCAGTTTGTTTTAAAATTATCAAGTATTATAGTCATTAGTAGTATCATATAATGATTTGATTGATGTCAGAAAAGAGCGCTCATATTTATTTTTGTTACCATACTACATCAGAAGTAGTATGGTATTTCAATTCTAAAAAAAGTGCCTATTATTTGTTGGGGTTGAATAAGTACTCAAATCGATTTCAATTGCAAGTTGTATGAATGAATGAAAATTGAACATTAATAAAGATTTTTCTATTTTGGTTGCAAAAAATATTTATTTGTGCAGAAACGTCAGGGGAAAAAAATATGTTTCGCCTAAATGTCCAAGATTTTTGTTCCAGAAGTGTCGGTAAACTAACAGCAGCCCTCTATTTTTCGTGAATTTTCTGTTCGAAAACATTCAAGACTTAAGTTTGCGAAAAAAGAATATGCCACAGAGCGCAGAAAGGATATAATTTTAGAATATTCGAAACTTTAATTATACTTCTATTTCATAAAATTGTTTTTCTGTTTTTTACTGAAAAACTATTTGTACCTATTGTGCAGCTTCATTCGAATGTTCATTTCTACTCATACCGATTCTTTGTCGTTCAAAATGTGGAAGTTTCCATAGGCTGAGATGCTCGTTTGCAATTAAAAATGACAAATAAATGGTCTCCGAATGAATATTAAACTATTACGAACGAAACTGTTACTTTTTATCATTATTTCGAATTCATCAACCTGAAATCCGAGTTGAAAATTATAAGTAAATATATATATATATATCAACAAAACTGTTGACTGCTATCAAGGACTTGTTATCATTATATTATATTATTATCGTTGTTTTAGAATATTTGTTTATATAATTCAATCAGGGTCACGTAAGTGAACTGTAAACAACTATTTTCATTCATAATACTCGTAGAGTCGGGAAGCTAATATGGCACGGAATAAACCTGAAGAAGCTCGAAAAATATGGAAGATAATTAGACACGGATTCGAGTTCTGTGTGAAGTTCATTTCTTTTTTTCACAAATTATTTTTTAAATTACAAAACGGAGGACATTTTGATGGTCATCGATATTTTGTCTACTGTACGATTTAAAAGTCTGTAAATTCTCAAGTGCTCGACTTGAAAATCTACAGATTTCATCGTGGAAGTATCATGTTATATCACGGCAAACCTACCGGGGCACTGAAAATTAAATGAATTGGAAAACATATTTTGCATAAATTGCAGACTATAATAATTTCCTCGAAAACCATTCTCCGCTATTTTACTGTATGCATTTGTAAAATCTGGAGGCACATTTAAGGAATCTCATTTAAAAAACAAAACTGAACTCAGACAAAAACGAATATAAGCATAGAAGTGTTTTGAATTTAAGGATGGCGAAATTGAGGAATAAAGGCGAATATAAGGAAATCGATTTTCAAATAGGTTCAAATTCAAATATTGAATCGATCAATGAAAAAATCCAGGCCTCAATAATCGATTTACAGAAAATGTTTGATAAAATAATTGATTTCTCAATTTAATTTTTGATTTGGTGTGTCAAAGCCCTACAATACATGATCAAAATATGATTTGTTCAATTTGGAGAATAATTGATGTATAACAAGAAGCAAATAATTTTTCAGATGACCGCTTGCTTCATATTCATATGATTTGCTTTCCGACAGTTAGTTTTTACGAATGGAATTCGTAAAAATTAGGTATATAGTATGAAGTTTATTTCGATTTTAGTTTTGAAAATGAATATAACACTAAAGAAGTAGTACTTCGAAACGTCATCATTCGTATTTTATATTAAATTATGAGAAAATTCTAAATACTGTTTTATTATAGCACTTTACATATTATTATTATGATAAATATCAGCAACTATCCGATAAGGTGGGATATCTTCGATATTCACATAATGACTGATACAAAAGTTCTGCATCATCTGTGGTTCAAATAATTAAAATCAATATAACCAACGTTAAAAAGATAGCATTTGAGTAAATATAAAAAATTATTTCTCTCAAATCAATAACATGTGAGATGAAAACCTGTAATTTTTCTAAATGTGATTGGAAAGTTCAGCTACATTGTAAATTATTGAAGTGTGTGCTTACTAGATCTATTCTTTAAATTATAATTGAAAATTAGTATTTAGGTTCATGAAGTGTATTCTTCGTTTAATCGGTCTCAGATTGCCATCACAAATAATAAAGTAAGTGATTTCGATATTTATGTTCCGTTAGAATACTTAGTATTCGAATTCGAAAAGACTAATGTTTACTTATTTTAATTGATAACTGCAAATGTTTAACGCAGGAAACCGAAAAAAAGATCTGAGCTTGAACAAAATAAGTTTTTACCGATATTCATCTGCTATAGCTTCTCCACAGTGGAGTCAGGAAATCAAATAGTTACAAAAAACGTTAGTACATTGAAAAAATATGAGAGGTAACTCCTTAGACCGAAATTTTTGAAAGACATTTCTTATTTTTTTCTACGTCAAGAAATTGCAAATATTCAAAGTATCATACTGAAGCATGGAAAAAGCCATGAAAATTTTTTTTTCCAATTGTATAATGCGTCTGTTCAAAAAAAAATGTGAATTTTCAATTTTCGAAGGCTGTGCACATTCGATTAACAAATTATTTTTTGTTAAGGTGCTTCACAAATTTTTCACATATGTTACCATTTATCAGCCAGTTTTGATTAGAAGTTTGTTTTTGACAACTGTGAATGTTAGTCACGTTTTTGTGTTCTTCGATTTCTTGATTTTTCAAAGAAATATGTCAAACAATCTGTATTAAATTTTGCGTTAAAAATGGAATAAAGTGCTCCAACGCACTCAAAATATCGATTGTGGCATTCGGCGGGCCTACTTTGTACCAAAAACTTGTTTATAAGTGGTACAAGCGCTTCACAGAAGGCCGAGAATATGTTGATTCCGATGAGCGTCCTGGAGTTGCAACCATGTCAATGAGCGACGAAAACATCGAAACTGTGAAGGAAATGGTTCTGGAAAATCGTCAAATTACTATAAGTGCAATTTTGTCGGATCTTTTGGGCATGAAACATGGGCTAGCGATGTTTGCTCAGAAATTGCAAAATTTAGAGAAAAAGCAACGTCGCATTAGTATAGCATAATATTTGCTGAAGAAGGTCATAACTAAAGACAAAACCTTTGGTATATGGTTATGCCGTCGAAACCAAGGCCCAATCACCCAATTGAAGCGGTTAGAAGAGCCAAGATCGAAAAAGACACGCCAAGTTTGATCCAATGTGAACGTTTTGCTCACTGTTTTCTTCGATTACAACGGCGTGGTTCACAATGAGTTCTTGCTAACAGAACATGCGGTTAATAAGGAATACTACAAGGAAGTATTGCTTCACGCGAAACTACGTATTGCGTGAAGCAATGCTGCTCAAACGATCTGAATTGTGGAAAAACAAATCAGGAATTCTGCATCACGATAATGCACGAGCTCACACATCATGCTAGTTCTTGATTTTTGGCTAAAAACAACCACCGCATTTACCAGATCTGGCTTTCCCTGCTACTTTTTCCTATTTCAAGAATTGAAGAGAACAATGAAAGGAAAGCGTTTTTCCACAATTGGTGAGATAAAATCGGAATCGAAGAACGAGCTGATGGCCATACCGAAAAGCACATTTCAGAATTTCAAGGATTTGAAGAAACGCTGGCATGAGAGCATTATATCTGAATGGAATTACTTCCAAAGAATGAAAATTGGAAAAACTGAAATTCAGTGAAAATATAATTGAAAAGATGTACTTCTAAAGTATGGACACATAAGAATATATTGCTCCTATTCAGAATGTATTAATTAACACAAAAATGTATAGCGAATAAAATTATGCGTCATATAATTTTTTCGACAGAATTTCTTATTATATTATATTTTATGAAACGTTTTATGTTCGAACGATGCACTTATTAATATATAAGCAAAAACTTTTAGAGTTCGTTTCGTTAGAGTTTTACGAGTACAAGATGCACTGCGTAATTCTGAAACAAATGGAAACTTTATTTTATAATATGATTGGTTGCATGCATTCTCAATGAGTAATCAAACGATATTTGATGATTCGATTGATGCAAGTCATTTTTATTGTTTCTCAATTTAACATTTTATTATATCTCGTCAATGTTGATGAACAATTATCGTTTGAATTCCCTACTGTTTGTCCGATCATTAATTTAAAAATGAATGTATTTTGACAACGCAGTTTCAAAAATTATATATTGACCGAAAATAAAGTAGGATTCACCATGTTTTTTCGAATTATTCCCCTTCGAAATTCCAATTCCAGAAATGCCTGAAACAATTGAAGAGATACTATTCCATTACTTTAATATGAGATATGGATATCAACTAAATAATTTGTAAAAGGCTGTTAAATGAAATTTTTACATGACATTTTCACAGTTTGAGTGCGAAATATTTCAAGCATCCAACCTGGTCTCTTACTCCTAACGATCTTCTAAGACGTAAGGATTTTTTGAGATTTCTGAAATTATTCCTTCACGAAGAATTTTAATTCAGAAAAAACCGAACGAATTGAACTATTTGAGTGTACAGTTGTATAGGTTAGATGTTATTGGATTTTTAATCACTTTTTCGGTCAACTAATTATTGCTCGCTAGAAAAAAACTCAAATTTGAAAGGAAAAATTAAACCATAAACTAATGACTCGTATATACGATTTGATATACATACATATTTAATAGTGTTGGCGTTTACTTGATGTAAATCCATTATAACTGAATTTAAACTTAAATTCAAACACTTGAGCTTATGATTTACACTTTATTAACTACATAGCATGACGCGTTTCATCGTTACAAACGACTTCTTCAGATGTTTACAAAATCTATGCTTACAGATTCTGTAAGCATCTGAAGAAGTCGTTTGTAACGACGAAACGCGTGATGCTATTTAGTTAATAAAGTATAAATCATAAGTTCAAGTGTTTGAATTTAAATTTATATTAAATTATACATACGAGTAATTTATCATCTTTTTGAAAATTTCGTTTTTAAAATTTGATTTGAAATATATAAACTAAATAATAAATATAATTTAAGTTGAATGCGAGTGAACTTTGAATGTTAACAATATCATTTATTCCTAGAGGTTTTGTGAATGTTAACAAAATCATTTATTCATAGAGGTGTTGTGAAGTCTATAGCTGAGTAAAATCGTAGAAATATGGAGAAGTTATGAAAGTTAGTTCATAAGCGCAAGTCTGAAATCTGAGGTGAACTGTTTCTACAAATACAAACTGCAAATGTTTTAAGCCGAAAATAAAAAAAAAGAACATGAGCTTTTGTTTATAACTTGAAAACGTAAATTATAGCAAAAAGCAGAGCCTAATATGGCTAAGAAGTATCCTTCAAAAATAAATGCATTCATTTACCGCACTTTCAGTCAATAAAGGTATTTATTTCATACGTTCACTCAAATTATAATAAAATTTTTTGTTTTGCAAATACCTCTAATTAAATTGAATTCGATATTTCACTATTAGGTATAGGTATAAAGAAATAGAATGTTTTTCAAGATTTTATTTCTAACAAAGCCAACAAAATGTAGCCTTGAATCATTCAAAATTAAAGAAAAAACGCTACTGTTTTACTCATATTTCTACATTCGTACATTTTTTTTTCTGTGCGGCTATAATTCCAATCTGATGGCAAAATCATAAATCAAAAATTTGTTTCTTTGGCGAAACAAAACTTCACTCTTTTGCTCTAGATATATTTTAGTACTACAAGGGGTAGTATTGAAAATAGATAGTAGTTAGGTTCTCGGATGAATTTTTATATAAAAGAGTGAGTATTTTTTATATCTGCGTGAGGCGGCGAAACCTCTAGCACCAATCCTCGTTTCTAAGATATAGTAAATACTTGTTGTGTGAGTAAGGAGATTTATTCTGTTTGAATTGTGTATATTAGTGATTTATGACTCTGTTTATGTTATCGGTTTACGAACCGCTTGACAATCTTGAGTTCATCGTGGGTGACCTTGTATGAATATTTTACCGAGTTAGTCGATCTTTGAGACTTGTATAAGAAAGTTTTGTGAGATAATTTAACAGTATTTTACTTGAATGTTCGTGAAGTTTTTTCACTTTCAATCAAATATAATATACAATTGTGAAGCAGTTTTGTGGAAGTTAAGTTACAGGCAATACGAACCGACGAAAATTTATAGTAAAATCATTCCTTCAGAAAGAAACGGGTAAGTACTTACATGAAAATAATAATATGTATTCATCATTTAGTTTTATTCATTGATGGATTTTCGATTATTTATGAAAAACAATACAATTCAGAATTTATGCTTCGAAAAAAATTTTCCTAAAAATGATAAATCGTTTCATGTTTGGCTTTTTCTCAATAAGTTTCTTCAATGTATTATTCAGCCGTATAGTTTAACGTGTAATGAATATCCTAAAAAGCTTACAATTAAAATTGCATTCATTTCATTAAGGGTAATTATTTTATGTTATTTAACCAGACCAAAAAATTATATTCTCCTATTGCTCTAGTCGCCCAGAGCATTAATGAATCAGGTGAGCGGAATAATTAACTTCAATAGATTAATTCTTTTCGTTGTATTCGTTTTAGTGCCTTTCCCATTTATATCTCTTCTGAAAGTAAACCCTAGTCATTGATGTTCAAATAACGACGTTGATAATTTTTCATCAAGAATGTTTCTCATGTCTGATTGATACGTAAACTATATAATCTTTGATATTTATTACTTTTGATTTGATTACTTCACAAATTAAGTCTATGGTACACCATTTTTGTTATTCGATATATTTTTAGGTAACAAAGTTCAACCTTCAATTATTTATCAATGAACTATTATGGAGAAAAAATGTTGTTCCTGTTTTTGCAATTGGTTGTGGAAACACATTAATTTACAAATATATCATGTTCTGAACCTTAAGTGAAAGAAAATTTTGAAACAGGTAAGAAATCAATTCATCAGGTATTTTTAGTTATTTAGTGGTTTTGTTATTAATTTCATAGTCTTGAAAATTTTGGTTTATTTTCAATTTATTACTCAATGAAATCACTTTCCCAACCTATATTATTCTTAGTCGCTGTAGGTTCGGTACTGCGCAGGTATAAAAGGTGTGATAATTTGGAGAATTTTACATTACGTGGGTAAAGTTTTCTGTGGTTTCCTTTACCATCAAATGTCAGATGAATTGAAAATCGGACATTTGACCAAATGGCACGTATTTAATGAAAATTTACAAAAGACGGCCACAGCCGTTGAATCCCTGCAGTAAATATATGATAAGAAAATTTGCTCCTGATTTTTTGAAAATACAATAGGAAATTAAATTCACACGGGTTGAAGAAGGTTGCAAAACCTTAAAGTCTCCCGACTTTTGATATATATTAACAAAAACAATGTTTCACAAAACAAATAATGAAAAATAAATGTTTTTGATTCGATTTTATTTGATTTGAGAAAAAAGGCATAGTTTAGGAAAGCTGCCGTTTTGATATGTTGGAATATATTATTATACGTACTCGAAAACCAAACGGCAGACCATTCCTGCGGTTATTTTCTTGTGTCAGACCATTTGAAAATTGAGAAGAAACACATTTTTCTTGTTTTATTTCAGAAAATTTAAAATTTTTATATGTTATTGATAGTATCAGAAGCATATATCTTTCGTGGCACACCGATCTGCTTTGGCCCAGCAGACCGCAAAACACTTTTTCCCTTTAAATTTACCTCTTTGTTCTATACCTATATGTATTATACGAAATGAGGGGATTTTCCTTTTCTCTTTCTTCTTCCTAATATATTACTACCGTATTTCTTCTCTTTCAATTCTATTTGACGTCAAAATTTACATATATTGAGAAAAAAACCAATATGAAATAATATTTCATCTCTAACGAATTTGAATTCAGTTGATTCGATAATAATATCATTAACAATTTCGATTCGAGTCATCACTCAACAAAGTAAATAATTTTTCATTTCACCCCTCGGCAAACCGATATGCCGGTTGCTTATACCGTAATGTATAGTCGTATTTGGAATAGACGCATTTTTGTTTTCTTTCTTCTACATAATAATATTGTCGTATTTCTTATCTACTTCTAAAATTGGCACACATAAAAAAAGCCAACCTGACAATATTTCATGTTCGAATGAATTTTGATTCATATATGTATTGGCGTTTTGATATATCGAAATCTATTATTATATCAACTACTCAAAACGAAGTGGCAGAGCATTCCACGTTTTAGCAGAATATTTGAAAATTCACACACGTGTTTTTAGTATTTTTAAAGTATTTTAGGAAATTCGAAATTTCATGTTATTTTTGGTAGTATCAGAAGCTTTAGACTCTCAAGGCAGAAGGATCTGCCAGTTATTTTGACTTAGCAGACAGCAGCATTGTGCTAACAAAAATAATTATAAATTTTTTCAGTATAAGGTATTAACTTATTTATATTTACTGACAATTCTTGGAGATGATATACACATAAAAATAGTTCTTGAAAAATAGATTAAAGGTACTGTCATTAACGAGGGAAATCTGCAGTTACAGATCTTCACTAATATAATAGAAGACACAATGAATATATAGATCTTATTTTTATTTAACGTTTTTGAGATTATGCTGTCTTCGTTAACGTAATATATTTCAACATGTTTCCGTTGTTTTGTCAGTGAATAAAAATACTCTGTCTCTTTTTTCCGTTGCACAAAACAGCGTATGTTTTGTGCAACGGTTTTGTTCATTTCACCTGACATGATAAGGTAATTTCAATCGAATTTAATCAAATAAACTTTTATTTGCTAATATTTCGTGAGTTTATTGAATTGAAGTGACTTTATATCACCACATTTTATTTATTTATTTTACATGCACTGATATAAACCTTCTTGAAAAGAATATTCAAGTATTCGATTTGTTCTAGGTCTCAGATGCGACAGAATAGGTATAATAACATAAATAACATGTTTATGTTTTGTTTAGACTACGAAGTGCACTTGAAATTAGAAAACGTACTAGGGGGAACTAGGTACCTTCTAGAGAGCAGCGAACGTGGAATAGCTACAATGGAAATATAAAATCTACAACCTACTTACCGAAGGTACATAACATAATATTAGATATTGCATTTAAAATCAGAGAAAATTATCTCAAAGAAATGAAAATTGATATATTTATTATGTGAAATGAGCAATTATGTACTTTTTTTGAGTGATGCATAAATCGAAATCGTTAATAATATAATTATCATCAACTTAATTCAAATTCCTTTGAAGATGAAATATTAGTTTCAGTCTGTTTTTTCTTTATGTGTGCTAAATTTATCGTGAAAAAGAATTGAAAGAGAAGAAATACGACAATAGTTTATTATGAAGAAGATAGATAAAATGAAAATTCATCCATTCCTTATGCTACGAATATAATTTATTACACATTGTTTTATTTACGCGGGAAAAATAGTTTTTCGGTCGGCCGGCCCAAAGCAACCGGCAGATCGGTTTGCCATGAGAGATATATGCTTCTAATGCTATCAAGAATAACATATAAAAATTTGAAGTTTCCTAAAATATGTCGGAAAGAAGTATTTTTTCCCAATTTTGAAATATTACACACTAATGTATTTGCGCGGGAGTAAGTGTTTTTCGGTTGAAAGTCTAGAATAAAATAATCTAAATAAAAAATAATCTCAAAGAGATAAAAATTCATAAAAATTATGTGAAATGAGAAATTATATACTTTATTGAGTGAAATCAATACACATGAATCGAAATTGTTGATAATATTATTATCGAGTCAACTGAATTCAAATTCGTTTGAAGATAAAACATAATTTTCATATTAGTTTTTTTCTTAATATATGTCAATTTTGACGTCAAATTGAATTGAGAGAGAAGGAATACGACAGTAATATACTAGGAAGAAGAAAGAGAAAACGAAAATCTCTTCATTCCGTATACTACGTAATAATACACACAGATATATTTCCGAGGGAAAAAATGTTTTTCAGTCTGCCAGGTCAAAGCAAACGCTAGATCGTTCTGCCGTGAGAGATATATTCTACTGATACTATGAACAAAAACATATAAAAATTTGAAGATTACTAAAATACGCCAAAAAAAAGTTCAAATGGTCTGCCACAAGGAAATAACCCCTTTTTTGAGTACGTATAATAATATATTTTAAAATATTAGAATTGCAGCCAATTCATGTATGGTAGGTACAACTGTCTCAATGAGAAAATTTTGGGATTTCCTGAAATGTGTGTCGTCAGATGTTTACTGGCTCTTAAACTACTAGTTTTAACTGTTAAAGTATAAATGCTCAAAGGTGCATCAGTGTCAAAGAATTCTCGACAGAGGTCATGCATGACATGATGTTGAGAATTTGAATGAAAAACAAAAGAAATATGCCCTTGGATTTGGAATATTCGTGACAAAAAAAGCAATAAGTCATCGATTGTATAATTGAAAAAAAACACAGGGATCATGGGTCCTGAAATAGAGATCCAAACTAACAGATTGACTAAAATTGCAGATACATAGGTATATATTAGTGAAATATATTCGCTCCTAGAAATTTGCTAGATGTAGGAACTGTGCTAGGAATTTCTGAAAATTGTGATGATTTTATAACTGCAGCTAGGTTCAACTTTTGAACGATAATTGAATAGATAATTTAATAACTTCTGGCCTTAATTGCTTCTTGAAGCAATCTCGGATAGTTTTGTAGATAAAGTATCAAATTTGAAAATTAACCACTACTTAGAATTAATACAGGATTAGGATTAAAACCTACATAAATTCCTATTACGCTTTGTAATTGTATTGTTATTAGTGTCCTCACCAATTATTTTATATGCACATTTTTCTGATTTCAGATGATACGTACGCCAAGAACCTGATTACGTGAACATATTCCACTTCAAATATCTTCACAAAATCTTACTGGCACCTGGATCTTCATTGTCCGTTCAAAATTGGTGGCTAATGTCTATTTTTAGTTGTTAAGGGTTAAAAACCCAAATTTTTGTTTTTCATAGCTGTTCATTTTCGAATAATTTCTAAAAAATGGTTCAATTATTTCAAATAGTAGTATGTACGCATTATATATTGCATTATATGCTCAAAATTTGAAAAACAACTTCTACTTCGCGATTGCTTTATTAAGCTTCATCAGGCTGGGCAATTTTGTGAGCAGAGTATAAAGCAAACACAAGTAAAATTCAATTTTCTTTTCTCTAGAAGTATTCAAGACAAATGTACTTCAGTTGGACTTTATTTTTGACAGATTTCAATGATTATGAATTTATATGACTTCAGAAGGAAGTATTATGTTATGTTGTCCTAACTTTAAAATTCACTGAACTCAATTTGAGAATTTTTCTTTTGGAATTCTGCGACATTATTCGAAATAAATTTAACTCTGTATGGATTAGTAAGATTCATTCTTTGTACTCAAATTATAAGGTTCTATCATTCCTTCCAATCAATATTGAAGACAAAATATCTTTCAGAAGTTTTATTACTACTTCGGTTTGTCCTCCGATCCTGGGGTAATAAAGTAGAGCTTTTTTGTCTCACTACATAATAAGAAGAAAAGAAATTATCTTATTAGGTGAAAAATGTAAGCTTGAGTAAAGATTAGAATTGACTCTCACAACAGATGAAGTTCTCCATCTTCACCTCCAATTTATATTTTTGAACATGCAATAAATATTCAATAGACAAGAAAGGTCAACCTCAAATATAAATTAAGTAACGTACCCCATATATAAAAGGGGTTTCCTTGCAGCTTCTTCCGCTCTAAGATACAAATTATTGACTGAAGCTGATTTTGTGAGCCGAATTGTCCCTTGCCGTTTTTAATTTTTCACGTTTACCAATGCATTTGAATAAATACAGAATTTATTGTGAATAAAGATGGAGCTTTTTTATCATGTTTTGTTTCATTTAAAAATCTGCAACGTATTCACTCCTTTCTTTGGTTTGTTCGTTCAATATAACTGGAAGTATTTACTTTTCCCAGTGGACAAATATATTTTAAAGTATTGAATATACCTAGAAACCAACATTCATGGAATTGTAATGGTGTATTATATTGAGTGAAGTGCTAATTGAGTTTTTCCTTGAAATATACTCCAGTTGAGCTCTATTCAACTTATTTCACTTTATGACATATGTATGTTACGATTATACCAAAAATAAATCTACCTACTTATATACCTCTAAGTGGCAAAACATTATACCGTCAGATGTAAAGTTTAGGAAGTCATTTCTGCAACTTCCTGGGATGTTGGTATGATTACATGAACTTGCTCTTCTAATCTGAGCCCAGGAGAATGCATAAAAATTTTGGAAATTTCTGTTCAAATATAATTATAGAAATATTTTTTTCATATTGTATATATTTCCATCTAAAATATCAGAATAGTATTATTTCATTTTACGTGAATGATATTTGTGGTCAGTTTGTTTCGAAAATTTTCAAAAAAAATATTGAGTTATATTTTTGAGTAATATACAGAGAAGACATAATGATAAATTTTTACACTACCCCAGTTATTTTGCTACAATTATTACCTCAAAGCAATAATACCAGTGTAAGGTGGTTATCTAACTTAGTTTTGATCATCAACTTAGTATCATTAGAAAATGTACAATTATTTATTATTGTTTTGAATATTGTGATTCATCATTGATTTAGTTAGAGATTAATTATATATGCAATGTGTGATATATCAGTTATATATGCATTATCATTTCTTTATTTTTCAATGTGTAAATGCTATTGTGAGTTTTATACTTGTCTGTATTCCATTTTCTAAAGTCATAAATATATAAGATACATCCATAGAAAAAAATATTTCACCCAATGTAGTATATTCCTCTGAACTTTATATTTCATGAAAAGCATTTTCAACTTTAACTCAGGTGATATCTGCTTTTTAAAGTCAGCCTCAATTGAAGAAAATACCTAATGTTTCATCATATGAATTGAAGTTTTTTTGTTCATATTTCCTCCGAATAAACAATTATAATCTCTTAATTCTAATACAGTCTCATTAGAAATATTTTACTAGAGTTGACGCTGTTTTGAATTATGTCCAACTACTGTATTGAATTTTCACTTCAGCAAGTATGGTCTAACATCACTTTATCTTTATGATTGAAGCATTGTTTTCAAGATATTTTATTCCTAATGTTCCAAGAATTTTATTTGGATTTTATTTGATCATGTTTCACCTAAAGGTAAGCAAGAATGCAATCTCAATTGTGTAGTACGAGTATATTGATGCAGACTTAATGTTGAGCATTTCATTTATCATTCTGTCAAGTATTTCTACAACACACCTACAATAATAAGTAGTATTCTATTAAATACACTTTATGTGATCATATTAAACAATAAATAGAAGATTTAGCTCTGAACATTCAATTCAGTTGCTTTATGCCTAGGTATATAAACAAATGTAGATTGATAATTGATGAGGCCGATACTTGATGTAAATCGATAAACATAATAAAGCAATTATTAAAATGTTGAATTATATGTGTGAATCTTTTTCAACAAATGTAGATTTTTTTAATACAATGCATTCTCCTTTATGATCTAGAACAATGAGTTGCACAAAAGACATGAAATAATGAGTACTTCTTTTTGCTGAAATGGTAACAATATAATGATGTTCAATATAGTATTTTATTATCATTTTTAAAACTGCTTGGACTCCCTAATATATTTTAAACCAGTTCATTTTCATTCTCAAATGAGCAGGTATCTCTCTTAGTAGTCCTACTCTTAGTAATATAGTATGTTATATGTAATAGTATCTTGTCTAATATTTATCAAATGGAAATTATATAGTAATTCAATTCGAAGTACACTGAATATTTTTGGTAACATGAAAAATACTATAAAAATACAAACATTTGCAACAAATTTCATATTTTCTCTCTAGTATTGATACTTAATTTCCTTCTTGCTAAAATAAATATTGTTTCTCATTTCAAGTCGAAGTATAATTAGGTATATAATAGACACTTATGAGGTATCTTACTTCCATGTGTTAACTACATGTCAGAATGTAGCACGATATAATATTCATAACACGAAGCAATTTCAACCTAGAGGGTTCTGAAATATTCACTCAATAGTAGGATATTTAATTCCATTTAAAACTCTCAATTGAATATCCTGAAATATTGTAAATTAAGTGAAATATTTCTATCACTATTTCAGTTCACTTTCATTTCATGAAGTGGCAGATTATAATATAATGAGCAGATTTATCTAGTAGTTATTACAAACAGTTTTAAGTCCAAACACCTCGAGAAATATTTATAACGAAATATATTCATAATATACAATATCTTCATTAATATTGGGAACCTAAAATTTAAAATCGCCATAGTATTCAAAGGGAACTTTCATTTGTTTTGATGAGCGGTAACCTGAAAGGCAAACTAGTCATTGACAGTTGAACAGTTGGTAACTACCAACTGCATTCCCCTCTTGCCGCACTACCACCCGTTCTAGTGATAAAAATATACATTTCAGGCTGGGCACCTTTTGCGAGCGGTATGTACATATATATATATATATATATATATATATATTTATATTTGGAAAGAAATTATCAGATTTTCTGGTTCTCAAAATCGTTTATTAAAAAGCCTCAGCACATTACGTTTCGGTCCATTTTTTTCAAATTATATTCATCAATACATTGTCATCACTAAAGAGAAAAAAGGAAATGAACGACATGTATACAAGATTACACGATCAAAAGTTACCGCGTAAACAAAAACTTTACTTATTACTACAATATGAAACGATATTCAAATGCCGAAATGTTTCAAATAATGACAATTTTATTAAAAAGTTATGTTACTTTTCAATCTATACGATTACGTTGACATTCGGACAGAGACTAATTTTCATTTCACTACATCTGTTTCTTCGGTGTCATTATGCGCATATGATGTTGTTATAGATTTTACTACGTCCTTATATTTCTGACTTGTCATTAATGGTATCCGGGTTTTTTTATAAACATCATTTCATGATATTCTCGTTATATTCGGATTTTAGGATTTTTGTTTTGGCGAAGTCAAATCTATGCTTCAATGCAATAAATCCTGAATAAATGCTAAATTCAATGCAAATAAAATCCTATGCCATTAATGACAAGATAGATATAAGAGGACTTAGTGAAATCTATAACAACATCCTATGCGCATAGTGACACCGGAGAAACACATGTAGCGAAACGAAAATTAGTCTCTGTCCGAATGTGAACGTAATCGTATAGATCGAAAAGTAACATAATTTTTTAATAAAAGTGTCATTATTTGAAACCTTTCGGCTTTTGAATATTGTTTCATATTGTAGTAATAAGTATTGTACTTGTTCACCTGGTAAGTTTTGATCGTGTAATGTTGTATAAATGCCTGTCATTTTCTTTTTTCTTTTTAGCAATATATTGATAAACATAATTTGAAAAGGGCACAAAAACTGGACCAAAACGTAATGTGCTCAAGATTTTGAATATAAGTACGATTTTGAGAGCCTGAAAACGCAATAATTTCTCTTCGAAAATATAAATAAAGTGGTTCAAGATAGCAATGATTATGAATATATATATATATATATATATATATATATATATATATATATATATATATATATATATATATATATATATATATATCTCAGGAGATGTATTCACAAATGTTGTCAACGAGAATGAATTCATCACTTTCGAAAGTTAAGTGCGCTTCAAAAAATCATCGAAGTTCTTGAATTTTGATATCATAGAATTCTTTCATCCTCATTATGAATCATCAGTCATATTCAATCAATCAATCAATAATCGATGACTTTCAAAACGCCTCCAGGTCCTATATCCGAATGAGTAGAACATTAGTTCGTTGACTAAGCTCGTAAGCTCCATCTATCGAAGAAAGAACGTATAAACTCTCTCGCATTCTAGATTTCTCCACCTGACAACATTAGTGAGAGTACATACAGGCCTTGTAGACATTTCTTTGAAACGTTTGAATGAAATGTCTACAAAGCTTCTACGTACTCTCACTAATGTTGTCAGGAGTAGGAATCTTAGATGATAGAGATAGTTTATATGTCTTTTCTTCGATAGAAGGAGCTCACGTGATTAACTTCACGGTTCTAAAGTGAAATAGTCACAGTTTCGAAGCGCACTCAATATTCACTCTCGAAAGTGATAGGTTCATTCTCGTTAAAACATTTGTGTAGACAGTTCCCTGAGAGTTTTATTTGAAATATTTCGACATTTCGATTAAGTGTCTCTGTATTGAATGCTCGTCAGAGTTACGAATACAATTAATCAATTTTTACATTGACGTGCAGCCAATTATACTCGTAGGTACTTCATTGTTTCCAATTGTCTGATTCTGCACCAATTTTTTTCGATTTCAGCCAAACGCCAAAACATTAAGTTTCGTCTACAAATGTGTTGACGATAATCGATAAATTATAGTTTAGAGACATATGCTGCATCTAACAATGTTGAAATCTACATTGTCTGATAAAATTTAGTGTTCTAACTTCGTAAATTAATCTCAAGTAAACCAAGCAAAGTCTAGTCAGCTACAGAGTTCTATTTTACAAGGATTGAATTTGTGCTAGATCGAAATAGAATGTGTAAATGAGGGGACAGCTTACCTGACAATTAAATGCATTAGGCACCCCATTGTGGTTGAACATTTCAGTTCAATCGCCTTGGGCCATATCGAATAATACGAAATCGGTATCAATTCAGAAGAGTCAAGGTCCTTGAACACCCCGTATTCATTCTACCTCAGGATCCATTGATTCGTTAAACTTGAAATTAACATTAAGGGATCTTGATATATATTTTAAGGGTGCGCAAAGTTTTTAGATTATTTCTTAGAAAGCCTGAAAAATGTCAGGAGGTGGATAATCGTAAAGTTAGCAGTTATACCTAAGGAAAAAATTTTCTTCTGGGCCAATAATGAACCATAACAGTTTCTCTAATTTCTGAGATGACCGAATTCAAGGTATATGAATTTAGTTTCTTAAAGAATGATATTTAATATTTTGAAAAGTATTAATTAATATTTGTAGAATTTTCGTTCACCACTGCATGTTACTCACAATTGATTCATTACAGAATATTATATAAATAATTTGAACGCTAAGACAGTTTTATCTACAATTTGGTATTGAATGTTCAAGAAAGAATGGCCCAATCCATGAATGGCTTCACTTTTCCGTCATGTTGTTGACGAATGCAATTCAAATTGTTTGGAATAGAAAAAACTAAACTATCACTACATAGTATAAAGCAAAGTCGCTTTTTCTGTCCCTTTGTACGCTTTAATCTTTGAAACTACGCAACGGATTTTAATGCGGTTTTTTTAAATAGATAGAGTGATTCAAGAGGAAGGTTTATATGTATAATACCATCCACTAAATAGTGGAGAAGTACTGTTATTTTTGAGGTTTCTAATGTGATGTCGTAAATAATTACATTTTTTCCGCTTACATTGCAAACGCAGGCTGAACCCTACGAGTTTTATCAAAATAATGTACTAAGTATTCTACACATTGAAAAGGTCTACAGAAAAGTCCGTGATGGTATATGTCTATCTCTTATGCATAACCCACAATAATTTTTTTTGTCAGTTACTTTTTGCGACAAATAATGGCTAATTTTCGAAGCGGTTTTAACCCATACAGCATTAATCCTCAACCAATTAAATACCTTGAATACATTGTTCATTTAATATCGATATATATGGCCCTTTACACCGTATGATTTAAGTGAATATTTTCGAAGAAATTACAGATTCAAAAATTGCGGGGCGTAGCGTTTGCGGCGTGCGAAGCCGGGGCGGGTCGCTAGTATTTTATAAATGAAGTTTATTCAATATGGTGAAAAACTATGTAAGTTTTTCATGCATTAGTTTTTTATGCACTATATACGCAACTAACAGAAGAAGTTCATTCATTCAATGTACAACGTTCACAATTTAAAAAACATTTTTATATGACAATCACAAGCCAAGTAATGAGGATTGCCTTCACATAGCCTTCTTCAAAGAATAAGATAAGTAACGGAAAAAACCTACGGGTGTTATTTAAGTTCATTTCAACATCAAAGTATTGGGATTTTTAGTGTAAACATATTTGGATTTAGTAGTTACATGGTTAAAACATCCATACTTTCAAATTTGTCCTAACAAGACTTGCTACTCCCCAGGCTCAGCATGGCTCTGATAACCGATTTATGTATTATAAATATGGCGTGCGAGCAACTCCTGAATATTATACCTACTATTTGAAAACAGTGACTGAAAATTAGGAAAATATCAAGCGATTTCTGAGATCTGAGGGCAAGTACGGTATAGTAATGAGTCCATCTTCTTCCCTCCAAAACCGCATGAGCGCTTCATCTCAAATGAGAATTAATATGAATGTCTAAATATTTCATATCATCTTTCACTTTGAGAATAGTTCCTTCGAAATGATGTTCACAAGGACTATTGATATGTGACATGCTATGAGAGAAGACAATGCATTTAGTGTTCTTCTCATTTAACACTACATCATTGGAGGCACATCATTCAACAAAAATATTCAACGCTTGATTGCAAAATGGAGATAAATTACTTATATCAACACCGGAGGAACTTTGTATCGTCGGCATACATGATTGGTTAGAAAAGTTCGAAAAGAAAAAGAAAAGAAAATATTGCAAGTAATCATGACAAGCAAAACAAAGAGTAGCGGGTCCAATAAACTTCTCTGCGGAACACTAGATAAAAGTTATAATGAAAAGTTTATCTTCAATACAAACAGTAGTTTTACATTTATTTCAACAACTTTCAATTATCCTGTGACCCAATATTAAAAACAATGATAGTATTTCACAAAGAATACAATACGATTAAATCAAGCTAAACATATAAATTTGACAGTTCCCCAATATAAATGCATCGAAACCACAAAGCCAGCGGACATTTATCAAAATTACAGGTTCAAACGCAATAAAAAGTATGTTCAACTAGAAATACAAAAGAAACAGAACTCAAACTCTGCATCGAATTACGTCATGCAACAACTCCCTATCAATGATGATATTGAAGAACAGGAATATTTGCCATTCACTTATTCCTTTGACGAAGAATGCGTGATTAATATGAAAAAAATCGAATAATACAATCAAAAACTGACCTATGAAGCAACATCAAACATATAGCATAAAAATTTAATAATCTGGACAGAAAATTCAATCGTCTTGCATGAAAAGAACCGTATAGTTTTTTCGAAAACGGTAACATACATTCAACAATTTGATTCATTATCGTTTACTCTTTATTTCCTTCAGTTGAGCGTAATTAGCTACTCCCCTGAAATGTAATATCGTCGAGACAATAATCTAGAAATGCAAAACATGCTGTCTGTATAGGGGCAGGTAATGTCCTTAGCCTGCACACAATCCCTTATCTCCAACCACAGTCGGCTAGTTTGTGGTCTACAAAGTTTACTCAGTAAGTATCTATGCTATTAGAAACCTTCGGTTTGAACATCTTCGGCCTCAGCGGTTGTCAAAGCCATTCAGTCATGTCTACCTAAATATTCCATCAAATTTTACCACAGTAGATGAATATCTTATCTGGCTACATAAAACAACATAACGCATTGCGTGAGAAGTCGTTAGCTTTCCTCAGATAAAACCGATTAGTTGGTATCTCCTTTATTGGAACGACAACGCATGTTATTAATTCGAGAACATTATCTATCGTTTTTTATGGTATAAAGAAACAAAAAGGGGAGCATTTAGATGATTCTGTATGTCACTTATAGATAGGCCGATACTTGAATAAAATTTGAAAACATAATTTGAATAAACCAAGTAGTTTTTAATTTTCTTTATAATTCAGTCAGACCTGACAATATTTTATCCTCAACACAGTGGTTTTATCAGATGTAGACTAAACATTTTATCATCTACATCTGATGAAACCACTTTGTTGGCGAAATCATATTGTCATGATTGACTTATAATTGTGGTGTAAATTACAAACCTCAGTTTCAATCAAATAATAATTCCTTATCTGTTTTGAAGCAAGCTGAATACGATTTTGAAACTCAGTTATAGAGTTGGGAAAAGGAAAATGAGCTTGTGAAAGATTTTATCAAATTGAGTGAGTATTCAGAATATTTCGATTAAACAGGATTTAATTCAACCCAACCAAATATATCGGCTTCATATAGTTCGGCATCCTTCGTCTTCGATGAAGATTTTTCCCATTGAATAATATATATTTCGTTCTGACTGAGAAACGTTTACAATATCTACCTCTCGAGAAGGATTCCATGAAATATCTCGCGTGTTGAGTACTAACTCTTCAGGCTGTTTATTTAGGACTGCAATCAAAGTCGTGTTTGCATATTATGTTCGTATAAATGGCTTTTGCGCGAAATATTGAAGTCCCATCAAATCTAGAGCCTCCTTATTTCGTTCAAACAAAAACATGAGGAAGTTAAAATTAGACCAGTTTGTTTTCTCGTTCGAATAAATATTGAATTATTAAAAACGGGTGTTAATTGGGATCTTTCAGTTTATATTATCCTTCATTATATGCTGGTACACCTGTTTCAGCGACACCAACGCAGTGATTAACGCAAGAAAGAATGACGAGGGATTCATCAATCTCATTGGCGTGGGTGCCATTAGGCTTACAACTAATTTTTAATTTTAGTCCTAGAGAAGTAGAAAAGAATATATATATATATATATATATATATATATATATGTATATATTTATATATATATATATATATATATATATATATATATATATATATATATATATAAATGAGAGGTAATAATAAATACTCGTCTAAAAATCACTGACTGAACAAGTCTTCATTCGACAGAGATTGAATTCTCGCTTAACTCTTGGTGAAACATAATTGAATATTAAATTAAATTGAACTCTTGGCTTAATGTTTCACAATTTATTTAACAATATGAGATGGTCAACATGTTTCGAGCGTTAGCTCATTTTCAAGACTAAAACTCGAGACGAAGACTCTTTTAGTCTTGAAAATGAGCTAACGCTTGAAACATGTTGACTATTTCATATTGTTAAGTAAATCGTGAAACATTAAGCCAAGAGTTTAATTCAATTTGAAATTCTTCATTCGACTAGTTTCTCCTTTTACCGCATTATCAAGAATTCATAAGTACAGCATCAAATTCCAACTCTGTATTCATAGCCAAGCTTTCGAAAACATGAATTTCTTCATCAGGTCAGCTGACAATCATAAACATTTGATTAAGTTATGTATAAATTTTGAATTCAGTACCACTCACCAAATGTGGGGTTATATTCATAAATATATAAATAGCTAGTTTTATTGCATGTGCTACAACATAGTGCTTACAATTGTCATGAAAGAAAAAAAAATGTATAAATTTGAAAAACTATATATATATATATATATATATATATATATATATATATATATATATATATATATATATTATAAATACAATAGACATGTACTACTATATATTCATGAATAAAATGAACAATATGAACAAACGATCCATAGAAAACAAACAACTGTGTTCAAAAACCAGATAACAAATAGCCCCAAGGCGACCCAATCGAGTCGAAACCGAATGGAAGATACTCCTGAAAATCATAGAACGAATGCTCAAGTAAAAAGGCTCTCATAGTCCTTTTAAATTGAGGAGATGGCAAGATCCGAACATGACTTGAATAAGCAATATTATTGAAAAGTAAAAAGGAACTTTCTCAGATTTTGTGAGCCTACGAAAACTTGGTCTCAGGCAGTATTCATCTCGGATGGAATACCGATGGCAATCCGCACCCGAGCAACATTTTCCAGCGAGACCATGAGCGAACATGATCGCCTCAAAAATATACAGACATACGAAGGTATGAATTCTATATTTGCTGAAAGCACGTCTTATCGTCACGATATGGAAGACATGAAACAACTCTTACAGCTCTCCTCTGGAGAGCAAGCATTCTAGATTACAAGGCACATGTGCCCCACGCCAGAATGCCATATCTAATTCGTGTTTCTATTAATGCGTAGTAAACCACTCTTAGGATAATGGAGAAAAATGTACCTGATAAGCTTCTAAGCAAATATACACCATTGCACAATTTTTTTGCTAGACATTGAGTGTGTCCTCCCAGCTCTGAACTGAATCCAACGTTATTCCAAAAAATCCAGCATTCCCCATGAAATCCCGTTCCTTCACACGCTTAAGCGTGAACACCATTTTGGAAGTTTTCTGCTTGTTTGTCACTAGTCTACTTGAGACGAACTAGTGAAAAGCCATTCAATGTGCCTTATCACCTTCCTCCAGCAGATGTGACAGACACAGTTGTATCGTCAGCAAACAGAATTGTGGAACACCTCCCTAGGTAAGCAGCATGATCGTTCATGAAAATACGAAATAATAGAGGTCCAAAGACAGATCCCTGAGGTACACCCAAGAAAACATTTTTTTTTTGGCAATCAGACCACTTATTGTCGAAATATACTAACTGTGATCTACCTGACAAGTAAGATTACAGTTCAAATACTGTACAGTCAACTGTTACAGATGTAACAGTTAACTTATGTAACAGTTAAATATAAAACAACCTACAGAAAGTAAATTGACCTAGGGTAAACTATTTAAGTATTTAGTTCCAAATAAAATGTTCGTGATTCTCCCACATATGTTTATGATTTACTTTTCACTATCAATGTCAATTTTGTTCAGTATTCTATTCTGAGCTTGTTTGAAGTTTCTTCGAGTGATTTAAGTGGTTGTTGAAGTGTGAACTGTGGTTGTTATGAATAGTAATAACAGATCAATTTGTTTATTTTCGGTTCTTTTATGTTTGAAGGCAGCTGTTAAATAAGTGAAATTACCGAAGTAGCATTATCCTTCAGAGTTTCTTATTTGGTTTATGTATATAACCTCACATTCGGTGAGTGATACTAAGTTTATTCATGACTTATGTAGATGTTTATAATTTCTACCTACCCTGACCAAGAAATTGAGTGAATTGATGATGTACTTAATGGTCGAAATCTCCCATCCCGATTGAGTATATATATATATATATATATATATATATATATATATATATATATATATATATATATATATAATAACTGAAATGGATCTACGTAGTGATAATAGAATAAAAATATGAAAAAATGAAAAAATGAATATTTTTCATTGACTGAAGTGAAAAATAATCATTCTGCTCTTTTTATATTCATAGTCATAGAAAGTTTATTATCTCCTTCGCATGAAGAAATGTTGAAAAACTCCTGGTTAGTCAAATAATGAAATTTTCTGTTCAAAGCGTATCATTGGATGGTCCTTTACATATGTAGATTGAAATAAGTTTTCAAAACTTAACTGTCGCTGCATGGAGAAATGTATGTCTGTAATGAAGTGTACACTATGAAAACTAGTGTGAATCTCAACTGAAGTTATTGTCTTGCGACCATTCATTATCTTGCGTTCATCAGAATTGAATGTGGCCATCAAACGTTATTTTGAAGAACTACATAGTCATAAGATAACAAACTGTCCATTGACTATGCATTCTACTATTGATCTACCTAATCCGGTTAATGTCTTCTACAACAATGAAATACACTTGCTTTTAAAATATAGCGTTCGTAACAAGTCGAAATATTCTTTGATATTTTCATATAATTGAACGTTAAGTATTCTAAATCCCGTGAATATTATGACACCAGGTGCGTGTGGTAACGCCGCCACTGTGTTTGAACTATGAATAACTCTTCGCTATATACTTACTCATGAACTGCGTTTTCAATAGCTCTCCTACCCATAAATTTAGATTCCAACCTTAATTCACTCAGCCAAACTATTTTAGACCATCATTAACGAGACACTTCTTTATCTTATTTCGGTTTGAAGGAGCTCTTCGAACTGACATTAAAATTTTCAATTACACAACGTTTTTTTTTTCTGACAGATTAGAACTGAAACATTTCTGTTCGGTTTACTTCAGTTCGAATTGAACTAAGAATGAGACCGAAAATTGCAGTTTCTTTTGTGAATTCGACTGAATTACTGGATAAATGGAACGCAATACAGAGTTCCTATAACTGATCCGAAGTTTTAACGTGTTCTTCTGCTCCATAAATGCTGCTGTCGACTTCTTGAATGGCTAACCGACGATATCAGATTTGTTTGCTGTCCTTTCAGAATTTGATTAATCCCTCTAATGGGTTTAATTTTATTTATGTACATGTAGAAAATAGAGAATCATTCGAGCAACAAAATTTCATTTTATCAAGTTATGTTATTTGAATCATGAAGGAATGCTGTATATTAAAAATGTGTTTCTTTACTGAAATGAGAAATAGAAGCGAGGACAACTGAATGAGTGTCGAGTTTTTTACATTTATTCCTCATGTTAACTCAATTTCTCAGACTGTTTGGTGATAATCAAACAAATTTTCAAGGAGTAATTTCTTATCTTGATTCAGGAATCGTTTTAGATATTTAAATTTAAAAATATTCTACAGCTATAGCATGCTGAAATTTTATATCGAAGAAGCTTGAAAACTGAGAACTTTATGTGATGAAGAAAGGTGTCGAACGTGATTTGTATCTATATGTTTTTATTGTTCATACATATTTTGAATATAACATGTTTCTCAACGATTTGATTTATAAGTTATTTGCCTAAATTTTGCATTTATATATTATATTTATATATAATATTAATATTTGCATTTATATGATCAAATATTTCGAGCCATAAATATTCCAATTGACAGTCAAACTCAATCAGTGAAAAGAAGTTTTTTCAGAACATTCAAGAAAACTCCGCATAATTTGTGAAATTTTGTTCCAAAAAGAATCAGAAATAGGGAAATTATTTTTATTTTCAATGAAGAGCTAAATTTTTTGTCATCTATTATAATCATTACTTCTCTAAAAATTGGAAAATATAAATCTTGAATTACTTCCAATAAAGGGCACTTTATTTGAAACCACTGTATTTTTCTGTTATATAGTTCGAGAGTAGAAGCAATTCTATTGCCAAAAGTATTTTTTGTATATTTTCTTGTATGAAATAAGGGAATACGTTTTATACATGTTGTGATGAAATATCATGATATTGTCGAAAACAAATTGACCGCATATTGTTCAGTTTTTTTTTTAATTTACCAAAATTATTCATTTCTTGAAGTCAATTAATTGAAGCCATTTTCAACTGCATTAGTACTTCAAAAAATTACTCACATCTTACGCTCATATAAAACTCTGGTTTGGTCAATTTTAGGAATGTATTTATTTCCGATTCAATGCCTTTATTATTAACCTCTTAAATACGTTTGCAAGATTCTTTTTTTATCTTTTCTCTATCAACTCGTGGAGTTTTCATATCAAACCCTTGGAAGATTTCTATAAGTGGATGTAGATTAATATTCCTTCGATCTTCTAATAGATAACAATAGAGTGTTAATGTTAGGAATGGGACATTGGTAAGGCCATCAAATCGTAGTAGATTGCGGTAAGCGACAATAAAGAGAACCATTGTGATAAAGCACTGCACTGTTCGACTGCAACCCCAAGTCCCATTTTTCTTCATATTGCCGTTCCTTCCAGGAATAAATTCCGAGAGGTCTGATCTTCGACCTTATATCATGGAATGCGACAGTTTAGACTCAAGGGATATGTATTATATTGATGCACATTTGTCCCTGTCAAAAACGTACATGACACTGGAATCAACATTAATCAACAATTAATACTAGGTGTCTATCGTGTCTATCTTTATATCATTACGATTTATACACTTGAAGCAATAGCGTCACAACTGAATATTCATTTGAACCAAATGAATTTGAATTTTTTGTTTGGAAACTCTGTTCTAACTAAGAATATTTGATGACGACATTATATTGAAAAACGGTTTATATATAAAGTCTTTATTCATCATCACATTAGTCCAGAAACTTATTTGTTAAATAATGTTATATAGGGTGTTTTTTTAGAGGTATAGAACTTCAAATTGCAATAAAACAACGATGGATCATTCGATTGACAAGAATATATTTTTATTCGAAAGATTATCTTGTGGCATTACATTTTGAATATGATTTCTGGCAAATGACCACCACGGCTGGATCGGATGTAGTCCAATCTGGACGTCCAATTTTCGATGACTTTTTCCAACATTTGTGGCCGTATATCGGCAATAACACGGCGAATATTATCTTCCAAATGGTCAAGCGTTTGCGGCTTATCCGCATAGACCAATGACTTCACATAGCGCCACAGAAAGTAGTCTAGCGGTGTTAAATCACAAGATCTTGGACGCCAATTCAGAGGTCCAAAACGTGAAAATAGGCGGTCATCAATAAGAGTGTAATTATGCGAGTTATCAATAAGAGTCAACGTAGTGAGAAAACGTTCCATAGTCAATCGAATTAACTGCTCTGGTGGACGATTTTGTCGACGATAAAATCGACGTACTGCGCGATACGTATTCCGCACAGAACCATTTTTTTCGGAATAAAATTGCACTATTTGCAAGCGTTGTTCAGGCGTGAGTCTATTCATGATGAATTGCCAAACCAAACTGAGAATAAATCACTTCTCAGCTGTTAAATCGGTCGCCATCTTCAACAGTAATACCAACTCAAAGTTCTATACCTCTAAAAAAAAAACACCCGTCAGAGATAAAGTTTATCTCGTTGACCACACCTATTTCAAAAACAAGTCGAAATTTGAGTGGATTTCTTGAATGATTGATCGGACATTTCTTCAATGCACATTTATTTGTGTGGATTTTGGACATACATAACACTTTACAATGGACATACACTTCAGACATATCCTAAGAAAAATAGTTTCAAATCTGACGTATAGAAGTCAATTTATCCTAAATTTTCTGAAAACTGATTTATATCGTGGTATTTTCGACTTGACGGAATAACATCTTTCAGAGATTTTTTTTTTTAGTCTCAGTTCTCAATTTTAAAACATACAATATTTAACTATGAAAATTGGTAGGACCGCAGATCAAATTGCACCCTCATTTGATTGCGTTTTTCATTCCATGATCCTCAGAATTTCTTGAATCTACTATATAAACTGTCGAAAAATATGTGGGAGGATGTATTTTGTAATTCTAATAATGTTTTTAATTATCTTCGTTTTTTTACACACTTCATAATTTGTTTTTTCGATTAAACAGTTATTATACTTCGAATTTCAATGCCTGTTTCTACAGGACATTGGGTGATTCATCAAATATATCATAACAACCTCTGAAGTCCTTGACATTAATGAACTTCCATACCTAACCCGAAGTTCCAACCCCAGCATATACTTCAAAAACCGTTGTCCACTAAAACCGTCGCCATGGAGGTCTCCGCCACAGGTCTGATAACTTATTGACTACATAGCATGACGTCGTTACGAACAATTTCTTCAGATGCTAACAGAATAACGTTCTGTTAGAATGTCTGGTAGAATAATTATTCTGTTAGCATCTGAAGAAGTCGTTTGTAATGACGAAAAGCGTCATGCTATGTAGTGAATAAAGTGTAAAACATAAGTTTAAGTATTTATGTTTAAGTTTATATTCAATTAGTTTATTGTCAATACATAATAGTAATTCCACTAATTCAACAGAATTCAAATACTCTGTGACCACAAAATTCACATTTTATGTCATAGAGTTCAGATTCATGATTTTGTGTCATTTGGTTCAAATTACTTATCTCGACATATTTCACATATTTAACGTGCACAGTTGCACTCGATAATACGTAATGAAAAAAAAAAACAATACAACCTTTTAACTTAAGATTGATTAACAAAGTTGATAGTACCCCAATATGAAATCATCTAAACCACAAATTCCGCGACTCTCTGGCATACTCATCAGTGAACTGAATGAATTTACGGGTCAATTGCTATAAACTGAACGATAATTTTCAATCAATGCAGATTGATTCCATAGAAAAACTTATGAAATGTAAATATGTTCAATATCGAAAATATTCTTGTATTCCATAATGCGACTTTCGAATTATGATTAGGTGGTAACTATGAGTTTGGTATTGCTGAAACGTCATTGTATTTATCAGTAATATTTCTGGCGCCTTGAGATACTTTAATTTCATCTCGTTCGTTAAACGGAAAACAAGACAAACTCGTAAAATCGTAACAAAAAAAACATGCACTCGAGTTGGTTCGGTTGAAACGATACGAACCAACAGATATCGGAGATATTGAACTCGTGGAGATTAACTTGACAAGAACTGGCTTACCAGTATAGAAAATCAGATTTCTGTGATTCTTTCGATCATGAGGTAACCATCTTGTTACAGCTGGCTGAGCGGGCAAGAATGATCCTTTTTCCTAATGCATTCCATCAGTCAGAAAGAGGGGAGAAAATCTTGCTGGCTTAGTACACTCAACGGATATCGATATTCAGTTAGCGGGATTTGACCAGAGATTTCAAATAGATTAATCATTCATCATTTTGATATAGCTGAAATAGAAAGAAACTTAATATTGCTCCTTGGTAAACCTTCGAAATAGCATTCGTATAATACCAACAGTCCATTTGTCAGTAACTGAATTCCCCAGAATACAACATTGCAGGAAATAACGTATTGCCCATTCAGGCGCCGACGTTATTTCTAAGACTGGGAATATATGTTTCTTATCTGGATTATGCAAAAACATCTTAGTGTTTATAGATAAATTCACTGAAAAGAAACCAGTTACCCATTTGAATAGATCAATTTAGTTATCTTATCTCTCATTTATATTTCAATGTTTTAACGCCCCTTTGGAGTAAACTAACGCAGAACAATGCTATTGTTTGCCTTCCGGTACAACGCTTTCTAAACTGTTATTTGTTTTTAGAATAGCTTTGAGCACTTCAAACAAAATTTAGACGTAGGTTTAAATGATGCTCTATTTGATATTTTCATTTACAAACTTGTTGAAATTATCTGAATTTCATCAGCATACATCATTCTCTCATCTTGGCTTATATGTAATAGGTGATTTTTTAAGCGTAGTTTTTTATTAAATTTAATGAAACACTTAATTTGCATCATATATTTAAAGTTTTCATTGAAATTGATAACTTGGCCTTTGCCATTTACATTTTGAAGACAACTTCATGTAAATGTTGTCGGCGGCTGCGTATAAAATCGGAAGGTCAAATCTGCAATATTCTCTTCAGTGCGCGATGTACGCATGCGAGACAATGATTTAATGTCCAACGAAGTAAACTTGGTGCGAAATTCGGGGATAATAGCACGAATTGTTGATTCACCAGGTCGAATATGGTCGTAACAAACGATACACATTTTTAACAGAACACAAATTTTTATAGTAAATTTCAACAATTTACAATCGTTGCACGTTTGTAGTTTTTTCCATGATGAAATGGCAGAGTATACTGAAAACTCCTCAGTTTAACAGATGACGTTTGGATGCCATTACCAACCAGTGCCGCCAACCTGAAAAACGTAACTTTTGAAAAATCGCCCGTTATATTATTATTATTATTACGATTGTTCCCCATTGCAGAGCAGAGCGATTGAACTTGAATTCGCAATCATTAGGAGTTTTGCTTAATTTTTCTTGCCTCCCAAAAACGCTTCATCCTCTCTGAATGCTCTTTCTTCCGTTCATCTGTCCACTTTACTCCAGGTTGACGATTTGATTTTTGCTCAAACTTCACATGTGCGATTTTATAGCGACATTCGGTGCGATTTTCGAGATTTTTCATATTGATCTGTTGTAGATCCTTTTGGACCTCTCTTAGCCACTCTGTTCCGCATTTACTATTCATAATTATATCGAGTAGTTTCTTCGGTATTCTGGACTGTTTCATTCTGTGAGCAAGTGCATAGAACTTTGCCCGTGCCCGTTATATATATATATATATATATATATATATATATATATATATATATATATATATATATATATATATATATATATATATATATATATATATATATATATATATATATATATATATATATATATATATATATATATATATATATATATATATATATATATATATATATATATATATATATATATATATATATATATATATATATATATATATATATATATATATATATATATATATATATATATCGCATTTTTCGCTGCCGAAAATTTGTTTTTCGCTGGATGTATTGCTGTACTCTATTTACCTTCATCGCTTTCCTTGTTGACGATCCCCTTTCGTGGTAAGTAAATAGGTGATTTATTTCATTGATATTGATAAGCTAGTGCTCCCTTTCATTTAAATACAGTCCACAATACAACATTTTTGGTTGGTAGAGCAGTGGGGCGTAAAGCTGAAAGCCCTGGGTTCGTATCCCAGTCGAGTTCCGAAATTATTATTCATTCTGAATTTTCACTCTAATAAAATAATATATAATATATATATATATATATATATATATATATATATATATATATATATATATATATATATATATATATATAAATCTTCCAAATAGAACGGGGAAACCTTCATAATATAGATGGAAAATAGATATAAACATTGCTTACGAAAACTCAGCATGACCTGACATTTCATTGATTTTGTCTTCCTACTTTTTCTTATTGTTAGGAGAGTCAGAATGTTTGAAAATATATCTTCTGCCCGCCAGATGACCCGACGGGATTCCAATATTATTTTTACAGTATCTGACAAATAACTTATAAAATTCTGTTCGCTTTCTTCATGAAATGAACGTGTTGCAAAATATTTACTTTTTGTGACGATATGTTTGACATTCAAATTAATTCAATGAAACATTAAAAACACGATAATCGAAATCTGAAACACAATTACTCAAATTATATTGCATTATTAGTTTTTTCTCATTGATTAGACATTTCCAATTTTCTTCAATAAATTTTCAAGTGAAACTAAGAAGGTTCAACGGATCAACTTTGTATTTAATTGAGTACTCATGAGAAGATTTCTTTTAATATAATGAAAATACAGAAAGAGATACTGATATTCATATGAATAGAATCTATTCGAAGCAATATTCAATAAAATACGAGTATATCAAATATGGATAGGTTTGATGAAGTTGATTGAATGCCCGCTGATCTCTGAGTGAAACATCGTTGAATATATTGAATAAAACACTTGGTTTGGTTTCTCAAAACTCATACTAATTGTTCGGCAATTGTTAATAGGTGTTAGCCCATTTTAAAAAGCTGAACCAGTCCAGCTTTTTAAAGGGAGGTTACAACTGTCATGCAAGTGTCATAATATTTGTCAAACCAAAATGAGTTTTTCCATTCAATAAAGGGTTTTATCAGCTGAGTATTTTGTGAAGTTCTTCATAATAATTCCAGCAATAAAAGTCTCTTCCAATTGAAAAATTGAAATATCAGAACTAATTAATAATTGAATTACATAAATCAGTGATATCAATCGAAATTGGTCCAAGTTGTCTCTCTTTAAGTGGTCCTGAGGAACTTTCGAAGGAAATGAATTGAGTTGAGCTGTGCATTAGAAGTGCCAGTTGTTTCTGTTTTTTCATCAAAAAGTCTCATTTTTTTCGTGAAGGCCTTCAGTTTCAAATGTAGCAGTTGAAATCACCAAAAATCAATTATACATTGTAACCAACCAGCTAAAATTCGTAGAGAAGAAAATAGCTGTGCTGAAGCGTTAAGGAACGATTTCTGATGAGAATTAAAAACGAACTTCGATTCCTATGTTTCCTATGAACATCACAGAACATTTAATCGTGGTTATGGTTGAAAGGCATTCCTGCGGGTGTTGTGTTTCCTCTGTACTGAAATATACGAAGTGCCCATCCTTCGCATACAAGATACTAAAGCTAATGTTCCCTGGAGGTTATTCTCTTGGCATAGGCTGCCATTGTATATCGAGCGTAATGTTATGCGTATAAAGTAATGCGTCTGGGATGCCGAAGTATCAATGTAAAATAGAGAAATAAAACCTCAAATGGCCAGGACCGAAAAATTGTTATCATGCTCTCGAATTTTATGGCATATAAATATAAAAGTTTCCTTCTCTCCAGTGAATATAAACCAACGCTTTATAAAGTGTTTCCACCTCAGTCCCACATCTTCTATTATGTTAAGAGTTTCTAACAACTTTGAAGAAACTTATCTTCAGTAAGTCTGCAAATTGGTTGACTTACCTGGGAATTTGTTGACAATTTCCGCATTTTTTCACCAGGATAATAAATTCAACTGGAGTTTGAGTGACTTCGAATAACAGTTTTCATTTATATTTGAAGAATTATGAAGTATTTATCAACTTTTTCAACTGCGTGGGCCAGTTAATCGGAAATTGATGAATTGAAAGGTTGCCGTTTCTCAGATCCCTGGAGTTCTTCATGTTCCATTTCGTACACTTTATGCTTCTCAAAATAATGATTGTAGAAAAAATTGATATCTATAATGAAACAATAATTTAAATTTTCTCGTTCATTAAATAATACCCATGACGCGCGTTTCGAAGTACAATTTTTTTTCTCAATTGCTAAGTTAACACTGGTGCAATTATTAAAATAACACGAAGAAAAAATAGAATGTAAGAATTGAAATTTATGGTAGAAGGTACATAAATAAATGAAACACTGCGCAACAATTGAATTGTTTCGGTCTCAAAATTAGTCCTATTCTTTGTTTTTTCGTTTACTAAATGCAAAAACGCCCATTTATAGAACCGATTAGCTCTAGTTATAAAGACACAAGCAATTTTTATATTTCATGAATTTTTCGCCTTCAATTTGCGGAAAACTTGTTTCTCGAAATCGGCAACATTGTTGATTGTCAAAATACAGATTCATTTTATTTGTCAAATTATTGTTTGAATGCCGGAATACTGCTGAGTGTGATACTATTGCGGTTACGGTAAAATTTATAGTATTTCCTGCATATCATCCTGTTTTGGAGTGTTTTAAAGAGGGAAATCAACATGCCATGGAAATGTGCACATTTAGTAAATAATTTTTGTTGCACTTGTGGCGAAATAACATTTGACTTACAGAAACGTAATTTGACGCCTCTTGTGAAAATTGCATATCAACATTATTTTGGAATGACGGTAGGAATCCAAAATGAACCATAAACTTCACACATATATACAATATATATATATATATATATATATATATATATATATATATATATATATATATATATATATATATATATATATATATATATATATATATATATATATATATATATATATATATATATATATATATATATATATATATATATATATGTATATAGGGTGTTTTTTTTAGAGGTATAACTTCAAGTTGGCATTACTGTTGAAGATGGCGACCGATTTAACAGCTGAGAAGTGATTTATTCTCAGTTCGGTTTGAAAATTCATCATGAATAAACTCACGCCTGAACAACGCTTGCAAATAGTGCAATTTCATTTCGAAAATAATGGTTCTGTGCGGAATACGTATCGCGCACTATGTCCATTTTGTCGTCGACAAAATCGTTCATCAGAGCCGTTAATTCGATTAACCATGGAACATTTTTGCACCACGTTTACTCTTATCGATAACTCGCATCCCCAGAGACGCCGTACGGTGCGTACAGAAAAAGCTTTTGCTACTGTAGAGCCTAGCATTTAGGAAGACCCGAATGAGTCCATCCGCCATCGAGCACAGGAATTGGATCTGTGTCCATCCACTTTATGGAAGATTTTGCGAAAGGATCTTGGTTTGCGTGCTTACAAAATCCAACTCGTGCAAGAATTGAAGCCAAACGATCATCAAGCAAGGCGTAGATTCGTCGAATGGGCCCAAAACGAGATTGCCGTTGTTCCTGATTTTCATAAGCGATTTTTGTTTAGCGATGAAGCGCACTTCTGGTTGAATGGCTACGTCAACAAACAAAACTGCCGCATTTGGAGTGAAGATAATCCCCAAGTGTATGTCAAAACACCGTTACATCCAGAAAAACTAACTGTTTGGTGCGCTTTATGGGCTGGTGGAATCATTGGTCCTTACTTCTTCAAAAATGATGATGGCCAGAACTTTACAGTCAATGGTGATCAGTATAGAGCCATGAATACTAACTTTTTCATTCCTGAATTGAACAACCATGATGTCTAGGAGCTGTGGTTTCAACAAGACGGCGCAACATGTCACACAGCTCGTGCCACAATAGATCTATTGAAAGACACGTTTGGCGATCGCTTAATTTCACGTTTTGGACCTGTGAATTGGCCTCCAAGATCTTGTGACTTAACACCGCTACACTACTTTCTGTGGGGCTATGTTAAGTCATTGGTCCATGCGGATAAGCCACAAACGCTTGCCCATTGGGAAGACAATATTCGCCGTGTTATTGCCGATATACGGCCACAAATGTTGGGGAATGTCATCGAAAATTGGACGTCCAGATTGGACTACATCCAAGCCAGCCGTGGCGGTCATATAACAGAAATCATATTTGAGATGTAATGCCACAAGATTATCTTCCCAATAAAGAACAACTCTTGTCAATCGAAGGATCCATCGTTGTTTTGTTGCAATTTAAAGTTCTATACCTCTAAAAAAACATACTATATATAACCGAAACATATGTAGAGTTTTTTGTTATATTCAGTGAAACTTAAGTCGAGTGTGTCAATTTCTGATTTTATTATATGAATAAATGTCTGAATTGTATTCCATTTGGGTCAGAATGTGCAATACGCTTGAACAATGTCTCACTTGACTCACTTTTTTGCAATTTCTTATTCAACCATAACTCACTTTCGAACACAACACTCTGTTCTATAATGTTTCGAGTTATGCACCAAAAAAGCAGACAAACGACAAGCACATGTGAGAATCATAATCTATAAAAGTCGCTGTTTAGTGTGGAAAACTCAGCGTTTACTTAGTTTACTGAGTTTTACAGACCCATAAAAAAATTGAAAAAGATATGGGTTACATGTGCATGTTTTGACCATTTGAGCACGCAGATTTAAAAACTGGGCACACCCCGAAATAATTGTCAACCAATTAACTCCATATAATTCTTCTAAAACCAAGTCAAGTGTTTTTCATTCGATATATTCAATTTTTTTTTAGCCGGTCTCAAGTGCTTAGTCGGTAGAACAGCCAACTTTAGTGCGTTAAGATTCGGGATCGAGCCTCGATGAAGGCATGGGTGTATTTGTTTGCCTATGATTTGAGTAGTTTAATGGGGATAATTATTAGGGGATGTACATTGATTGCAAGTCCATTGGTCGTTCGGAACCGTTCTCCCCATTTTCTCAAGCTGGTTTTTATCGATTGCTTCTCCTGTACATATTCTACGTTAAATTGCTGGTCTCCGGGTTTTAGTCGGTAGAACATCCGACTATAGTGCGTTCGGATGTCGGATGGAGCCTCGATGAAGGCATGGGTGTTTGTGTTTGTCTATGATTTAAGTAATTTAATGAGGATAATTATTGGGTGATGTACATTGATTGCAAGCCCATTGGTCGTTCGAACCGTTCTCCCCATTTTCTCAAGCAGCTTTTTAACGATTGTTTTTCCTGTAAATATCCTACGTAAAATTGCTGGTCTCCGTGTCTAAGTCGGAAGAACATCCGACTATAGTGCGTTCGGATGTCGGATGGAGCCTCGATGAAGGCATGGGTGTTTGTGTTTGTCTATGATTTAAATAATTTAATGAGGATAATTATTGGGTGATGTACATTGATTGCAAGCCCATCGGTCGTTCGAACCGTTCTCCCCATTTTCTCAAGCAGCTTTTTAACGATCGTTTTTCCTGTAAATATCCTACGTAAAATTGCTGGTCTCCGTGTCTAAGTCGGAAGAACATCCGACTATAGTGCGTTCGGATGTCGGATGAGCCTCGATGAAGGCATGGGTGTTTGTGTTTGTCTATGATTTAAGTAATTTAATGAGGATAATTATTGGGTGATGTACATTGATTGCAAGCCCATTGGTCGTTCGAACCGTTCTCCCCATTTTCTCAAGCAGCTTTTTAACGATTGTTTTTCCTGTAAATATCCTACGTAAAATTGCTGGTCTCCGTGTCTAAGTCGGAAGAACATCCGACTATAGTGCGTTCGGATGTCGGATGGAGCCTCGATGAAGGCATGGGTGTTTGTGTTTGTCTATGATTTAAGTAATTTAATGAGGATAATTATTGGGTGATGTACATTGATTGCAAGCCCATTGGTCGTTCGAACCGTTCTCCCCATTTTCTCAAGCAGCTTTTTAACGATTGTTTTTCCTGTAAATATCCTACGTAAAATTGCTGGTCTCCGTGTCTAAGTCGGAAGAACATCCGACTATAGTGCGTTCGGATGTCGGATGAGCCTCGATGAAGGCATGGGTGTTTGTGTTTGTCTATGATTTAAGTAATTTAATGAGGATAATTATTGGGTGATGTACATTGATTGCAAGCCCATCGGTCGTTCGAACCGTTCTCCCCATTTTCTCAAGCAGCTTTTTAACGATCGTTTTTCCTGCAAATATCCTACGTAAAATTGCTGGTCTCCGTGTCTTAGTCGGAAGAACCTCCGACTATAGTGCGTTCCGATGACGGATGGAGCCTCGATGAAGGCATGGGTGTTTGTGTTTGTCTATGATTTAAGTACTTCAAATAGTGATATATGCTGGGTAATGTACACTGATTATAAGTCCAATGGCCGTTCGGAACGGGCGTTAAACTGTAGCTCCACTGAATAAAAAACAAAGTATAAGTGAACAAATTGTAATTACATCATTTATCGTAGATAAACTGATTGTAATATTTCTGATATTGTAAAGCTCAATAGAGGTTTGTGAAAAATAGATTACACATATAACAACGAGCGTAATAGTATAATTATTTGTTCATATATTTTTATCTTTGTTTGTAAATCCTTTGTATATAATTTGTGAGTAAATCCTTGTTGAGTTGGGTTCGGAACCGGCGATAAACTGTAGGTCCACTGAATTATATGCAAAAAATTTCGTTGAACTTTTGATTATCGTAACATTTATTCCACAGAACTTTTTGAATCTTCATTTCGATACGGTTTTGTATATTATGTTTTATCAAACTGTGGATGCAGTATTAGGTTCCACCTGTTGGTATTATTTTTGTCCTAAATGAATAAACAAATTAACAAACATCAAGTTGTACAGAAAATTATTAATTTCAGTGAAAATAAGATCCTTAGTCCCACGTTGATGAAACATAATAATCAAAATTACTGAAAGGCGAAGCACACGGTTTGACGTCAATGTTGATTGATTTTAGCCCGAAATGTTTTCCATTTCTTCGAAAACCATTTCGGTATAAATAGACGAAATGAGGGTAGACGTAGTATTTCATCAAATGTTGCAGACATCTGTGTAGTCCCAGCAGAAACTGCATCAGTCCACCACCATTAGTCCGGCGTGAAAAGCTAATTTCAGAACCCATTAACAATACTGAAACGGGAAAATATTTGGAGTGGAAACAATTCAATAGGTTAGGGCCCAGGTGAAATTAGCCAAGTTACACATGTGTAACCTTTTTCCCTCTGCTACACCATTTCGAATTGATGGATTCGTCCGTGAAATATTCATTTAGGAACTGGACGCCAAATTTACATACTTATTACGTTTTACAAGTTGAATTTACATGGAACACCCAAATAGCTCTCCTCTGCAGTTGCTCGGTGGTGAGTTTCGGCGATGGTGAGTGATTACTGAATTTGCACGTCGTCCAGTTTACAGGGAGTAACAGCGTTTTTAGTAGGCAGTAATTTCGAATCAATTTGTCACCGTATGTATAAATAACCACCAGATATTTCAAGAATACATCAAACGAAGATGGATGAGCTCAATTATGCATCGACTCTTCAATTATTAGAGAAATATTTTTGATTTTGGAGATGTTACATGAACTCTCATCATGTCGGAATTCCATTGCATTTTATGAAATTAAGTTATTTCTGAAACAAAGGCTATAATTCAAAGAAGCAATTGAATGATAAATATTTAATATTGTTGGCGTTTACTTGATGTAAATCCATTATAATTGCATATAAACTTAAATTCAAACAATTGAACTTATGATTTACATTTTATTCACTACATAGCATGACGCGTTTCGTCATTACAAACGACTTCTTACAGATGATTACAGATGCTTACAGAAGTAAGCATCTGTAATCATCTGAAGATGTCGTTTGTAATGACGAAACGCGTCATGCTATGTAGTGAATAAAGTGTAAATCATTAGTTCAAGTGTTTGAAATGAAATTTTTGTGCTTATGGCACTGAATGAAATATTTAAGAAAATGAACACTAGAACATTCATTTGAAAAATTCAAATTAATCAAGAGAAGTTATAGTAATATTACTATAACATTCTCTTGATTAATTTGAATTTTTCAAATGAATGTTCTAGTGTTCATTTTCTTATATATATATATATATATATATATATATATATATATAAATGTAAAACAAAAAACTAAATGTTATACAGAGTGTCTCATTTGAGAATGAATTGAAGTCGTACACGTAACCTACAAACCTATCAAATATTCTCATAAAAACGGACACTTTGTTTTCGATTCAGAAATCGAAGAAGAATCAATAAATTAAAATTAACACACTTGGCAATTATTAATTTATTGTTTTCAACATAATGTTTCACCAAGAGATAAGCGAAACCTTCGTGTCATCTAATGAAGAAAAATCATTCTCTATTGAACCTAACTCTCAGCCTTGAATTCATAAAAATAAATATCCCCGTTCATTTCGTTTCAAAAATTTAAGAGGTTTGCTTCTATTATAGGACATGCAATTCGAGCTAACACAATATTCACTGGACTTGAAAGAGTTGGAAATTTTCTACGTATACACTGATGGACAATGAGACTGTTGTGTCCTATTGCCCTTTAGAAAGTTCAATTTTTATGCTGTGAGTTTCCACAACTGACCTCATTAGACGTAGAAGAGAGTGGGCGATATTATGAGAAAGGGCATGAAATGGAAATTATTCTAATAGTTTCACGGACATTTACTTTAATTTTTCAGAGTATTTATATAACAGAAACAGGAAGTATTACGTTCACACAATACAAAAGCCCTATAAAAATTCTTTATAAAATGCGCGAACTAAATTTCGAGGCGAAATAATGTTTCAGTGAAGCTGGTTATGAACCAGAAATTTTGGGGAATGTAGACGAAAATAGCATTTTTGTATGCTTCAGGTCACGCTTTCTATAATTCTATTATACAATAATCTGATTAGCTTTGTTTTGTGTTGAGTTCGATATTGGACACTGAATACTGTGAATGGGTGATTTTTTAAGCGCAGTTTTTTTAAAAATCGAATGAAACCCTCAATTTACATCATATATTCGAAGTTTTCATTGAATTTGATAACTTGGCCTTCGCCATTTAAATTTTGAAGATGAGTTCAGGTAAATATTGTCCGCGGCTCTGGATCAAATGGTCCATTGGGAAGGTCCAATTTTGCGTCATTTCTTGAGCATTTCGGCCTGTATCCCACGAATTACGCGTGTTATGTTATCCTGTAAGGCTTCAATCGTGTTCGGCTTGTCCACATACACTAACGACTTTACATAACCCTACATGAAATAATCCAGAGGCTGCTCACCAAATTCATCCTACAACATGTCCATTGTTTCACGAGCTGTGTGGCATGTGGCACAGTCTTGAAAGAACCACATGTCAACCAAGTTCAACTCAGCCAACTAGGGCAAAAAAAAGTTGCGTATCATGGCTGGATATCGTTCGCCGTTGGTCGTCTTTGAAGAAAAATGGACCGATGTTGCCAGCAGCCCATAAACCACACCAAACTGTCGTTTTTTCGGGATGCATCGGTGATTCTTGTATGGAATGTGGCTTTCATCACTCCAGATGCGACAGTCTTGTTTATTTAAACAAGAACCTTGAAAATAAAATATAAATATATATATATACTTGAAAAAAAAATTTTTAATTCTTGATCCGTTTCAACTATATTCTATAATTTTAGGTTTTTTTGGGAATGCTGGTTTGAAGTAGTAGTTAATACTCCATTAAAAACTTTTTATTTCAAAACGTTTCGACCAACACATGTTGTCTTCTTCAGTTACTAACAAATATTACAATCTATGGAAAAACAGAAAACTTACAGCTTTCACAATAAAATGTGGCAAAATTGTTTTTCAAGAACTCACTAGAAAAGGAAATTTCCATCTCGGTGATTTACATTTATTGGATCTTCCAAAAAAAAAACATTGAAACAAGATAACCTCCACAAAAATTAAAATCAGACGTCAAATCTACAAGGCTCGTTTATATTGTTCATTCACTGCGGTTTTGCTTCGACTGGATTCAATTATTCGGAAACGTATAAGGCAAGCACATTTTCGGGTTTTTTCTTTTGAGGGAATTCAGTTATTCATAAATTATCATGTGTTCGATCAAAACATATATATATATATATATATATATATATATATATATATATATATATATATATATATATATATATATATATATTATATATATATATATATATATATATATATATATATATATATATATATATATATATATATAAATATATATATATATATATATATATATATATATATATATATATATATATATATATATACATTTATTTTGAAAGTTTTTAGCATTAACAGGCTTTTTTAATATGAAAAAGTTTATTTCTGTTGACGTTTCGTTGTTATATTACAACTTTGTCAAAACTAATGAATAATTGAATTTGAGTTACTATGGATATCAAATGTCAAACTTAATTTTTTGAAAAATCAAATTAGTTTTTTTTTTGTATATTCACTTATTGATTTTCATTATCAGAGGAATATTTCTGGCTCAGCATTCGCTTCGGAAGTTTTAGTCTTCTTCACCATGAGGAAACCTCTGAAAAACTCATGGTAAGCCAGGTGATTCTTAAGTGTGATTATATTTACATATATACAATTACATATAGTTTTTTATATACTTATATATAAAAAACTATATATAAATATATATATATATATATATATATATATATATATATATATCTCTTATATTAGATATATATATACATATATATAATATATATATATATATATATATATATATATATATATATATATATATATATATATATATATATATATATATATATATATATATATATATATATATATATATATATATATATATATATATATATATATATATATAGTACCAAATAATGGCGTAAATGACAATTGACAATACTGACAAAGGCGGAAAACATTATCTAAGAAAAACGAATTTCAAATTGATAAAATCAATAGAAAATTAATGAAAATATTATCAATGGAAAAATCAATAAATACCTTCATGCAGACAATTCAAATTTGAATATTTATGAATTTATATTCGCTTTGAACACTTACACTTGACAAAAGTCAAGTAAGCTCCCAAAATGATATAAATACTTTTAAGTGATATACTGATAAAATTACGATATGAAGCAAAAATTTGGAAAATCAATACGTGACAGTTTCACTGGTAAAATTATAAAGGTTAGAACACAAAAGTAGGATCGAAAGTTGCACTATCGGAGATCTCAGAATTGATGGTATCCTCGATCCGAACCATCAACCAACCTATTCTATCGACAGGAGATGACTGTATATATTACTTCAATTATCTATATCCCTTTTTTTGTTGATGTTGTTTTTAAAGTTATTAATAGAGCACATCTTCAAAAAAGCTTTCTTTCATAATTTTAATCAGAAATTAGTATTATTTCTCAGCATTTCTGATGAAGAACCGCATTTTTTGATCCGAAATATAGAATTTTTGACATTCTCGTCTTTTGTAACAATTGCTCTCTGAACTGCCAAAGAATCAAGATTCAGATAATTCTTTCTTTTGTTCATATCAACTATAATAATCTAAATAATCAACTCATTGAAGTTTGTGTTTTATTCCATTTCTTCAGCATAAACAGGCTTTTTCAATTGAGAAATCCTCATTTCATTAAAATATAAAGTACATAAACAGAGTGATTGAACTTGAAATCGATAATAGAATACATCTGAATCAAATATTAATACACTTCTTCCATCATCGATACAAATCGTCACGTTTCGTTGCGAATTGAAACTTTCTCGAATGTAATGAATAATTGAATTTTATAAATCACCAGAGATATCAAACGTCAATTTAAATTATGATAATCAAATAAGCTTTTTGCTTATTTAGTATTCCAAGGAATATTTATTTAATTTCATCATTAATTTCTCCATTTTCTAATTGAATTTTATTTTATAGCCATACATGTGAAGCTGGCAAGTGCATCTAATTGGAAAGCACTCTTCACTACGAAAAGACATACCTACAGATGAAAAAGCAAACAAAGTTCTTTGCAGAGGAGGAATTTTTTATTCGAATTCAAAATTTCTCATACGATAAACCCTTTGTGTTGTATTTTTGGTGTTACATTCCCAAAGCATAAGAGGCTCTTTTGCATCGAAGTCCATCTGAAGGGTAAAAATGAGCTCTTGATTTTTCTGAGAGATCCTATTTATTTGTGTCATCTCCATTTTTGTACAATTTTGATTTTGCTACGCTCTTTTGATGAGACCCTAAAATCTCTAAATAGGTGTCAACTGCTACTTCCATAAGAAATCCGTGTCGATAGCTATTCCATTAGATTCTATAATATGCTTTTCTGAACGCCATTTAAGTTTACTCGAATTTTTGTTTCGATAAAATGAAAAAAAGTGATCTCCATGGCGGAAAGAAGATTGACACTTTCCATGCGGTTAGTTCATGCCAAGGACACAAAAGGACGCATATTTTTTTTATCCTTTGCCATCTATAAATTGGTACCAATCAAACTTGCCAAGACTGGCTATAACAACAAATTCTTTCCGCGATGCGTACATCGTACAACACAAAACATTTTTATTATATCAACGTTTGTCATTCCAATTTGCTTGAATATTATTCAGGTTTCCATAATTTTTCAAACGGGTGTCTTCGAATATTCTGATAGATCGCCCTCCATCCAATTCCTCTTGCTCTCGAATAAAATCCAGTTATATCGAATGTGTTTATTGCACAGGCTGGTGTAGAAATATTAATTTCGTTTGCTGCCATTTTTTACTCGTGCCAAATTCCCCTCTGTTTTTCATTTGAGTTGTCTGACGTTCATCCGACATTCATAGGGGGCACGGTTCGTTTCCAATCACTCGTTGTCGAGAAAAGGAAAAACGATATTCGGCGAATCAGCCTTCAGGAGCATCAGGAAGCAATCTTGTACAATTCCTATTTTTTTGCAACCACCGAAGCGACTCATCTGATTTCTTCCCTACTTTGAAGTAGGATAGGAAACGTGTTGTGTTTTCCTAAAAAGATGCTGCTTTAAGATATGTCGATTTTCACTTAAATGGAGGTGAAAGAATTACGATGATAATAAATTTTTCTTCATTTAATATTTATTTCGCAATGGCTGTTGCATATATCTATTCACGTTCAAAATTCATCAACAATTATTTGTTCAAAACGAATATAGATAATTAACGTTCAAATTTCTTGACGTCACTAATTGTTATTTATTGTGGAACTAAGCAATAAATTGAATATATTGAATCCTTCCAAAAATAAATTCTTTCTAGATTAAGAAAGATTACAAACTTGCATGTAGAAGCTGTCGGCATTTCTTGTATTATAACTGTTCACATCACTGACACATTTTGTATTTTTTCATTACTCTACATGAAACAGCTTGTTTTTGATTTCGAATATAAATATGGATGAAGCACAAAGAATTCTCTGTTCAATTGATAATGAAGCGTGTTTTTTCAGAGGTATAGAACTTTAAGTTGGATTACTGTTGAAGATGGCGACCGATTTAACAGCTGAGAAGTAATTTGTTCTCAGTTTGGTTTTGCAATTCATCATGAATAGACTCACGCCTCAACAACGCTTGCAAATAGTGCAATTTTAATTCGAAAATAATGGTTCTGTGCGGAATACGTATCGCACACTACGTCCATTTTATCGTCGACAAAAACGTCTATCGAAGCAGTTAATTCGATTAACCATGGAACGTTTTCGCACCACGTCCACTCTTATCGATAACTCGCATCCCCAGAGACGCCGTACAGAAAAAGCTATTGCTACTGTAGAGCGTAGCATTGAGGAAGACCCGAATGAGTCTATCCGCCATCGAGCACAGGAATTGGATCTGTGTACATCCACTTTATGGAAGATTTTACGGAAGGATCTCAGTTTGCGTGCTTACAAAATCCAACTCGTGCAAGAATTGAAGCCAAACGATCACCAAGCAAGGCGTAGATTCGTCGAATGGGTCCAAAACGAGATTGCCGTTGATCTTGATTTCCATAACCGAATTTTGTTCAGCGATGAAGCGCACTTTTGGTTGAATGGCTACGTCAACAAACAGAACTGCCGCATTTGGAGTGAAGATAATCCTCAAGTGTATGTCAAACACCGTTACATTCAGAAAAACTGACTGTTTGGTGCGCTTTATGGGCTGGTGGAATCATTGCTCCGTACTTCTTCAAAAACGATGACGGCCAGAACGTTACAGTCAATGGTGATCGGTATAGAGCCATGATTACTAACTTTTTCATTCCTGAATTGAACAACCATGATATCCAGGAGCTGTGGTTTCAACAAGACGGCGCAACATGTCCCACATCCCGTGCCACAATCGATTCATTGAAAGACACGTTTGGTGACCGCCAAATTTCACGTTTTGGACCTGTGAATTGGCCTCCAAGATCTTGTGATTTAATACCGCTAGACTACTTTCTGTGGGGCTATGTGAAGTCATTGGTCTATGCGGATAAGCCACAAACGCTTGACCATTTGGAAGACAATATTCGCCGTGTTATTGCAGATATACAGCCACAAATGTTGAAAAAATTCATCGGACAGTTGGACGTCCAGATTGGACTACAGTCGAGCCAACTGTGGTGGCCATATGCCAGAAACCATATTCAAAATGTAATGCCACAAGATTATCTTTCGAATAAAAAAAAATTCTTGTCAATCGAATGATCCATCGTTGTTTTATTGCAATTTAAAGTTCTATACCTTTAAAAAAACACCCGCTAGTTCTGGGCAATTTCACATGCTTCCGATTGGAGTATATCTATTACATTTCAAAATTGTTCGCAAAGCTCCATTCTGCAATTTTCATATTTGCTGAGACTTTTCTTTGCTCAATCCGAATGACAGAGCTGAACAATATTTCGAGTGTGGAATTATTATTGTCTTGAAAAGCAATAGCTTCACATATGTCGTCTGATTTTTTTCCAATTCCTTTCAGACAATTGATTTTCTTTGAGATTTCAGACGATATGAAGTCGACGATAATTGAAACTCATTTTCTCATCTAATATAATGTCTAATTATTCATCAACTTTTGCACTTTAATTTTTCTGGTTTTCAGTTTCAATAGGTATTTTTCGTCACCATCTACCTTCAGAATCTCACTTGTACATAGAGCTTAAAATTTTGAGTTTTTTACATTTAGCAGTATGATTATTCGAAATATGAAATCCGTTGAAGTGACAGGCATAAAAATAACATTCTTTACATTTTGCACTTTTCAACGCCGAGTGAAATGACACACTGCACAAAATTCCAATGATCACAGAAAAGAGTTGCTTAGTTCTTGGTCACAGATGATTCGAAAGCGAAGAGTACGTAAATAGAAATCACACCATGGTTAATTCTTAGACCTTCGTAGAAGCGTTTCAACCACTTTGGGTGTTTGAAACTGAGTCATCACGTCCATTTATTCATTCGAAAACAGTTCGTCAGTTACTTTATTTGTTACTATGCTTCGTGGATAATCATGTTTTCGAGATTATTAATTTCCGAATACTTTCCGTAGATAATCCGATTCACGTGACAATCAGGTGTAGAAAAAAAAAGAAATAGGTGATATGAGGAGATATAAATATCAAACTCTAGTGGAGTGCAATGACCAATGAAAAGTAAGAAAATGTAGTTTGGAAATTCTCAAGACATAGAAACAGGAAAAATCTGAAATTGAGAGAGAGGTCTAAAATTCTCAATTAAAATATAAATCATTATTTCATTATGTGCAGTGTATGTTATGTAGACTGTTTCAACAATTGTTCATTTGTTCGCCTTCTCAACAGAAGAGTAGTCTTTTTCTTGAGTGCAATGGAACTATTCTCCGTAATTCCAACATTTTCACTTGGTATATATGTACACGAAATTACTCTCGAAAAGGAAGTTTGCATGAGAATATGTTTAAGTTCCACAAAACAAAAAGTAATGCTATGTCAAGCAATTCGATTCCCAAGAAGTACTTATGTATTTGCATTTTAGTTATAGAGGATAACCTAGGGCATTTCAGTTTCGAGAATAATTTGCTAATCTATTCTGATAGCATTTCGTACTTAGGTACTGAGAGTTTCGTTGAACAAGCGTCCTTAGAGATTTTCCCAGAAGACATGTTCTGTTCCATGTATATCAGAAATACCCGCACATAATGCAGAAAGAATTAATTGCTTCTTGTTTGTTTCCAGGTAAGCGCCGGCAGGATTTAGTCAGGCTCGGAATAATTCATAACTAAATGTTGAACGAGCACTTGCTAAAACGAGAAACTTCTGAGATTTTAATTAGGTAAGTTTAAATGGTAGCATTGTTTACTAATGAGTCACGGCTATTTCCACCCCGAGACCGAGGAATGTCAACGAGAATAAGATACAGAACGAACATACTTACAGAAAAAGAAACGCAGATTCATTTTGGTCGCATTACACAAATGAATTCGAATGAGGGACAATAAAGCAAGGAGTTTCGTCTTCATTAAGCAGTTAAATATAATTTCCTCAACCAGGTACAGATTCGAAACAAAACGAATAAGGCACCATACGAATTCCAAAGTATTCAGTTGCGACTAGAAATGTCAAAACATTTCGAAATAATTTGATTTCGTGAATAATAAAAATGATAGATAGCACTTGCGCTTAGATACTTCAGGAAATTCCCAATTATTCAGTATTCCTTATGGAATTAAGTTATTACTTGACTATTAAGAACTTTTTTTAATATTCTTGATTCTGCAGAAAAACACAGACATAATTTTTTAACGTATTCACCAAGTCACACAGAAGTAATGTAAAATCTGAACATTTATGAGAAAATTATACTAATAAAAGTTTTCAGTGATATTGAAAAGTTCTCACTGATATTTCAGTGATGATTGTTCAAGAATAACACCTACGATTTCGAAAATATTTGAAGCAATAGCGCATTTATACTTGTTTGAAGAAATAATTCTAACCTATTTTTAATTTAAATTTATATTGAAACTACTAACAAGAACCAATGCTCCAAAAAACAATTCAACCCCTTACAATTTTAAATCACGTTTAATGTAGGTAATATCATGTAATACATAATATAGGGTGTGTTTTTTTAGGGTGTGCAACTTTAGATTGCAATAAAACAACGATGAATCATTCGATTGACAAGAATTTTTTTTTATTTGAAAGATAATCTTGTGGCATTACATTTCAAATATGACTTCTGGCACATGACCGCCACTACTGGCTCGGATGTAGTCCAATCTGGACGACCAATTTTCGATAACTTCTTCCAACATTTGTGGCCTTATATCGGCAATTACACGGCGAATATTGTCTTCCAAATGGTCAAGCGTTTGTAGCTTATCCGCATAGACCAATGACTTTAAATAGCCTCACAGAAAGTGGTCTAGCGGTGTTAAATCACAAGATCTTGGAGGCCAATTCACAGGTTCAAAACGTGAAATCATGCGGTCACCAAGCGTGTCTTTCAATAAATCGATTGTGGCACGACATGTGTGACATGTTGCGCCGTCTTATTGAAACCACAGCTCCTGGACATCATGATTGTTCAATTCAGGAATGAAAAAGTTAGTAATCATAGCTCTATACCGATGACCATTGACTGAAACGGTCTGGCCATCATCGTTTTTGAAGAAGTACGGACCAATGATTCCACCAGCCCATAAAGCGCACCAAACAGTCAATTTTTCTGGATGTACCGGTGTTTTGACATACACTTGAGGATTATCTTCACTCCAAATGCGGCAAATTCGTTTGTTGACGTAGCCATTCAACCAGAAGTGCGCTTCATCGCTAAACAAAATTCGCTTATGTGAATCGGAAACAACGGCAACCTCGTTTTTTGTAAAATTGCACCATCTGCAAGCGTTGTTCAGGCGTTAGTCTATTCATGATGAATTGCCAAACCAAACTGAGAATAAATCACTTCTCAGCTGTTAAATCGGTCGCCATCTTCAACAGTAATGCCAACTTAAAGTTCTATACCTCTAAAAAAACACCCTCTATATATATATATATATATATATATATATATATATATATATATATATATATATATATATATATGAAAAATGAAAAGATACTCGATAAGATTAATGAAAGAAGCGTTAATTGATTAATGTACATAGTTTGAAGTAATAGTTGTGAAATTAAAAACAAAACAATAATGACTTGGCGGTATTACTAATATACTCACTTTATGTTCTACTCAATATTGTAATCTCATGTATGTAGTATGTAGTATGTAGTAGTTTTCATTGAATGAGGTTATAATTTATATGTCATCGTAATATTCGGCTACCTTCTCGTTATTTCGAATTTAGATGACTGTGAAGGTTCAAAGTCAAAACTTCGGCTTTTTCAACAATTTTTCGATCATTTTCAGCTCACAAACCAATTCAGCAAAATATATCAAAATTCATTTGGAGTAGTTAATTGGATTAAATTGAGTATGACAGTTGACAGTTGACACTTACCAGTACACTCTCCAAGATTAAATTTGAACGAATCGCTCTTAAGAACTGTATAAAAACTATATAGTCATTGAAAATCCACCGTGTTAATATTTCTTGTATGACGTATTAGAGCAAATCATACAAAGTGTTTGTGAAAGCAGAACCAATTATAACGAGTAGGTATAATATCAAATTATTTACTAAGCACGTGTGTACCATATTTACTTCTTTTTTCATCTGTTAGGAAAAAGCTGAATACGAGAACAATTTTATGCACATTTATTTGAAAAATATATAATGGATTTCTGATGTATCTCTTACGTCAAAATGTGAGGTGGAAACTAAGGACAAGGCCCATCTCTCTAATTGATCGCAAGATGATACAAGACTCCAAAACATATTCCGATGTGTGCAGAACATTGAAAAATGTTTCTCCTGCAGAACATTCCAATTTTTTTCATTTATGGAAACGACAAATATAAAAGATCGGAAGATATAAAATTTCACAGTGTTATTTTAAATTCTCTACCGGAACACCATTTGCTAGGAGCACAAAACGTTTTCTTTTCAGACGATGTCTGTTATGTAATCTTATGATTGATGATATAACTGATAGGAACTGCGCTATTTATGTTGGGTCTCGAGAGCTTCGCGAGAATTGTTGTGAACATTTGATATGATAATGTAAGTTAAATTATGTGAATATTTTCCATATGAAAATATTTTATAAAGTATCTTGCAAAATTTAAGGACATCTTAAGGACCAATCAGAATTCCGAAATAAACATTCTTGTGAAAGTGCATGTTAGTTTCTATTAACAGAATGATAAAGAGATATTTACTTAAATCTTAATGTATTCCTTGATATAAAACGTGCGTTTGAAACTGTGGATCGGCAAAAATTGATTGAAATGTGTTCACGTTAAGGAATTGCGAAAACAGTTCTCGAATGGCTCATTAATTATTTAAGAAACCGTTACCAAAAAACTGAAATTGAAGATTATATGCCAGTAAAGTTGAAGTTGTGTATGGAGTTCTTCAGGGTTGTGTGTAGGGACCCTTGCTCAATATATACACAAATGATCTGAATTATTATCTTGAAGATAGTCTCATAGCATTGTATGCAAACGACACGTGTATTTCTGTGTCTGGCAATGATTTTAATGGACCTGTTGAAATAATAAAGAGGGAACTGAAAATGTTAAACAACTACCTGAGATTTAAAAAACTTATATTGAATTCGAGTAAAACGAAATTTATGGTTTTTGGTAGTTGCCATAATATTATAAAATATTTAGTGAAAATATCTTTGAAGTAGAAATAGACAATTGTACTGTGGAGAGGGTGGTGAAATCAGATATCTAGGGATTACTTTCGACCAATACTTGAATCTCAGTGAGCATGTGGATTTAATTTGAAGAAAATTTGTGAGTCAACAGGCTGGACCATACGGTGGATCAGTAATGCATTGATCTCTCCCCAATTCACATATTGTATGTCTCTGTTATATTATTATAATAAGGCAGATATATCTAAATTACAAGTCCTGCAGAAGAAATTAATGAGAATATTATTACATTGTATTCTATGGTCCGAACTGATCTGCAAATATTCAAAGGTTGTCTTTGTAATATGTATTTATTCTTGATAATGCCGTAAAAGGCGAAACTAGTCGAATAAGGAATTGTTCAGTCAGTGATTTTTAGACAAGTATTTCTTATTACCTCTCATTTAAATATGAACTATCACAGAGTTGATTCATCGTCCATTGAATTCATATTACTCTCTTATGTGTACTTACAACTATTCACTTAATAAGAGGTGATGTCAAAACCGTTTTTTAAATATGCATACATTTTGTGATAACTTAACATAGTATGGTAATTGATTATATAACATGAGACCACCGACAAAAAGAGATTTATATGCTGTGCCTTTTCTGTGTGATATTCTTACATATTCTGCAGTGAAATATATGTTAAGAAGACTAAATTTCCTTAATATTGAACGTTTGATTTATGAGTCCAACTTAATATTCATATATAAAAATGTAAATAATTCAGCTCAAAAATGCTTGTTGGCACCTTTTATTTAATGGTCCACTATGATATCATACTAATTGAGGAATATGTGAGAATATCACACAGAAAAGGGACAGCATATAAATCTCTTTTTGTCGGTGGTCTCATGTTATATAATCAATTACCATACTATATTAAGTTATCACAAAATGTATGCATATTTAAAAAACGGTTTTGACATCACCTCTTATTAAGTAAATAGTTGTAAGTACACATAAGAAAGTAATAAAAATTCAGTGCACGATGAATCAACTCTGTGATAGTTCATATTTAAATGGGAGCAAATAAGAAATACTTGTCTAAAAATCACTGACTGAACAATTCTTTATTCAACTAGTTTCGCCTTTTACGGCATAATCAAGAATAAATACATATTACAAAGACAACCTTTGAATATTTGCAGATCAGTTCGGACCAAAGAATACACCCTAAATTTGGTATGTTCTGTGCTTCGGTCCCTGGAGGGGGTAGAATATAGAACATCAATATCAACATCAATATATCCATAGAACATAGAGATGGAATTTTCAAACTATCAGAGATTTCTTCTCAATAACCTGTTAGACCTAAACCACCCCCGCTGTTAAATCTCTAGAATATAGAGAATACATTTGATATGGAAGTTACACTCAGATGGTAAGCATGTTCAATACGCTTGACGCATAAACACTTATAATAGCCGAAATAGTAGGGGAAATGAGAGAAGGCTTATTGTTTGAGAGAAATAGCAGACCATCTTCGTTGTCATACCTACTCCGTGAGAAGTGACACCGGTAGACACATGGAGGGGATAACTTACCAAGTGATAATTGATGTTATCGAACTGAATAAAAAAATTATAGAATTATTGAAATTACTATCAAAAAGCAGGGCTTGGTGATAGAAAATTGAAAATTTATGGTTGTATAATGCCATATAATAAAAAAAATTTTAAAAAATTGTTATTCAAAAATAAAATAAAAATTTTTGGAGTGGACACTCCTTATCACTTAGTGGTTCAAAAAATAAATACAGCTGATTCTCAGACTTACTGGATAAGCATAAAAAATTTCATAAGGATCGGTCAAGCCGTTGCGGAGGAGTATGGGAACGAACATTGAGACATGAGAATTTTATATTTAGATAGATAATCAACGATGTTTAAATGCAGTGCATACAGCTGAACTGTTCGAAAAGGTTTTTAATTAGTGTAATTCCGTAAACTCAAACAACAATAAACACCGAAACACTATGTTATTGTTACTGTTTACTCGTCATTACAGTAATGGCTAGGTACAATGATTTCTGAATACATAATGCTATAAATATACTGGAATTGATATTTTAATGAATAGTTTTTCTTTCAATAACGAATCATTGTTTCCGTGTTGGATTATATATAGCGAGATAAAGTACTGAACTTAAATAATAGGCACTGCTTCTGATTTTACTTATTGTATAATTTATTCTCAATTTCTTTCGTTTTGGGGTCTGATAATCTCAATTTCCGATGTATTCACAGATAACGACAACAAATAGTTTCTATTTCAAAGGTAGGATATAAATTAAAATCAGAAATACTACAATCCAATTATGGCGTGCCTCAAGGCAGCGTGTTAGCTCCAATTCTGTTTGTCACATTTATTATTGATATGTACTCTGCGACAGAAAATGTGATAACTGGATTTGCAGATGTCACAAATTTAATCATAAGAGGAAGTGACCTACAAGAGATGCAAACAAATGCACAAGAATCGTACAAACAGATTAAAACCTGATTTGACAGTAATAAACTCATAGTTAATAAATACAAAACATCAGCTGTAATGTACAGGACTAATGAGTCTTTGAAAAAAAATAATTCATCAATTTAGATGATAGTACAGTCAAATTAGAACAATTAACCAAATTTATGGGTATTCATACTGATGAATTTTTGAAATGGTCATGTCATATAGATGATCTATCAAAATAGGGCATGGAATAAGATCGCTTGAAAATTATATAAGACAGGATGGTATGAAAACCGCGTATCTTGCAAATTTTTAATCTCTGTTAAGATACGGAATTATATTCAGGGAAATAAACGCAGACGTTAGTGATGTATATGTTATGCAGAAAAGGGTTGTAAGATTGATGTTGGATTGAAATTACTGAAGTCATGTCGGGGAATATTTAGACAAAGTAAGATTTTGACAGTATGCAGAATCTATCTGTTTGAATATTTGATATTTCTCTTCAAAAACAGAAATAGAATGTCGCAGCACACCACATCTCATAAGAATCCAACAAGAACTTTGGACTTACACTATCCAAGACAGAGGTTGAGTTTGAGAGATAAGCATCCATCCTACAACTGCATCAAAGCTTATGATAGATTACCATCAAATATAAAAATAACAACCAATCTTACTCTATTTAAAAGGAAGATGAAGGAAATGCCAATCCAACTTGAGCCATACTCATTATCCGAGTATTTTCTTCAGCAATAATGTAACCACGAATTGAAAGAATTAGCCTAATGCATCATTTTAAAAACTTGTCAAATTATCTGAATTGTCAAAACAATTGTGTAACACTATTTCATTATATGTTGTCTTATTCTGAAATGAAGATATCAATTATTATTATTATTATTATTCTCAACTAACGGGAATTTGTAATTTATGTATGCTGCATTTAATCAGAATATTGAACTTGAATTAGCTACTTAGGGTTGAAGGGATGTTCACAATGAACTATTTGAAAAACATGCCAAGATAATAGTTGTTTCGTTATTTTCGCAAGAAGAAAGAACCATGGTTTCTCTCGAAAAACCAAAAGAAACTTGTTTGTAGTTACAATATTTGTAATAAATGACACAGAGGTTCCGCTTATCTCTTGGAGAAACTATGTTGAAAACAATCAATTAAAATTAACACACTTGACTCAAGTTTTACTGAATACATCAAAAACTCTACATATGTTTAGAGTGGTTAACCCATTATCGAGAGTATACAATGTTACTGATTTTCAAAATGTAACATTGTATACATTTGATGATGGGTTAACCACCCGAAACATATGTAGAGTTTTTAATATATTCAGTGAAACTCAAGTTGAGTGTGTTAATTTTAATTTATTATTTTTTACAATATTTGTGCTTTGAATATTTGGACAAACATCATTATAACGTGGGTACGCTCTACAGTACTTTCATGTCTCATTTATATCTATCAAGGATATGAATCTCATCGGAATGATCAAGTGATTATTTGATATGCACGTATTGGTATGGTAGAAATATTCCTGGTTCAATACGATTGAGAGTTTGCATAGAACTTTTCATAATGGTTTATTAGCGCAAAATGAACGTACAGTTTACCACAGAATTATCCAAAACTCTAGCAGTAATTCTTTGATTATCGATTTCAGTATCGATAATTATCGATGCTTATTATTCATCAATTTTGGAAAATTTTTCCGAATCAGATTCCTGGGTTTGATGACATCTATAAAGCAAAATTTTCGTCACACTGTTCAAAATCAATAAAATCAAGGGGGATGGACGAAATTATTGTGGATTATTTCCGAAGTATCAGTGCAATTCAAAAGTTTAAGAAATATTCCACATCTTTAAATTTTGTGTATGTTCGAAAAACAATAAAGCAATTTTCTGAACCACATTTTCATTATTGAATTTGTATGTTTCATTACTCGATAACAAGAAGGAACAAACTGTCTTGAATTTGAGTCTAAGAACTGCAATTCACTGCAAAATATATAGGACAAACTGGACGAACCATCGCCAAAAGAATGAAAGAGCTCGGAAAATCCATCCTACAATACAAGAACGACCGCGGGATATCTGATCACAGAATCAGAAATAACCATTTTATGGACCTGAATAAACCGGAAATACTATATTACGTGAACAAAGAAAAAACGGTAGAATTACTGGAGGCAGTTGAGCTAATGTCGCCAGTAAAACGAGAAAGAATCCTGAGCGATAAAATTCGGGAATTTAGGCTTTTCCTTCAATTATTTCAGCAATATGAATATATATATACTTTTCTGTTTCGATGTAGATATTGATAAAGTTCTCAAAAGTTCATTGAATATAAACTAAAATACAAATACTTGAACTTTTACTTCAAACACTTTGAACACTTTACTGACAACATAGCATGATGCGTTCTGTCGTTACAAACGATTTCTTCAGATGCTAGCAGAACCTGAAGAAGTCGTTTGTAACGACGAAACGCGTCAAGCCATGTTGTCCATGAAGTGTGATTCACAAGTTCAAGTGTTTGAGTTTTAGTTTATATTCAATTATAATGGATTTACATCAAGTAAACACCAACACTATTGAATTTGTCAGAAGATAAGCTATCCAAAACATATATGAAGTAGTTGTATAGAATATTATATCAATACTTTTCTACGTTTAACAATCATCAAGAGTTGTTGAATAGAAAACAATAAATTTCATAAAATTTTATTGTTTTCAACAGTTGTGTCGGAATATAATCCCATTTTCTGAAATAAAATTTTATTAAATAAATCATTTTGACAAGCAGAGCCCAGTGTTTTTCGTGCAATATATTGAACGATGTTCCGCCAAGAGATCTGCGGATATTTAGTAAACTTCATAAAGTGAAGTTTTGAAGAAAGCGGATAAAAAAATATCTCAATTCCAGGAAAAAAAAATTTCATCAAGAGATTAATTTTCCTACGACTATTCGATTATTATGATAATTCGACATCAAATTGAAAAATTGAATTTCACTGTAGTATTTCTAGGAGAAATCTGCTTCTTTTGACCTAGTACGTGAATATCAAACGTGAAGTAAATCCAGGAAAATGGATCTTATGTCTGTTATTGTGGTATATAGAAGTGAAATCGTTCAGAGTTCATTGCAAAATGGATGTTATGTTCAAAAATTCAAAACGAAGAAATGATATTTTCAGAATATCCGGTAAATTTAACTTCACATCTTGTGAGAAATATCTTGGCGAATAAAAAAATAATTATTTTGAGTGAAAAAGGGCATAAATTCGTTATGGACCTATTTACGATATCTTACATCATAAGAAAGCTGAATGGGTTCATAAATGTCAAAAGAATATTTAGTCACATAAAAGCAGTGTCAATAAATTCACAATATATCCATTGGTTTTTCATTTAGATTCTGTTTGTTCAAACCTCTAGGAAATCAGAAAAAAATTTGCAATGGATCTGTCTATGAAGACGAATTGCTGACACTAAGGGCATTTGAATGAATTAGATTTCAGTGAGCTTCAAAATGAGAAATTGAAGTCATAAATTCACATAATTAGGGATATATAGCAACAAATGTTTTCTCTCGTTGGAGATATTCATTCGTTGGTAGAACACGCTGACAAGCACTTCTATAGTCGCTTTTAGAACTACAAGTTGACTAGCGCAAAGTTTATTAACGTACTATTGATCGAATGAACAGTTTTATCCGGAAATTGAATTTTGGGCATATTTTTGTAAACATGAAAATTCGAGTATACTTCTCCTCATAAAAGATTGAATAAAAGCATTCGAATAGTGGAATGTAAATTCGCAAATGTAATTGGTCAATTTTTCCATATTTATGCACATATACAATATATACATGCCATTAATTTGTCTCTCAAGTACTACATGTAGGGTGGCATATGTAGGGGTAAATTCAATTTGAAAATCGTATGAAATACTTCGAAGTCAACAGCAGAGTAATTGGTACTCCACACTGGAACCTCTTTGACAATGCAGCTTCGTTTGAAATAAATCTGTTGAGAATGCAGAGCACTGTATTTCACTTCATGTTTATTTTCCGTTTTGGTAAAACTGACTACTGAGAAAAAGAAATAATGAAGGACAACCGAATAAGGAAATCTTTTGGAAAGTTCAACTCTAAAAATGGGTTAATAACCCGAAACAATTGTCAAGAAATAATATAATTTTGTGGAACTACATCAAGTGCTTTTTATTCTATATATTGAACAAAGTTTCATCAAGAGATCAGCGTTTGTTATGATGAAATTGATTAATTGCTCATGTCTGAGGATATATCATTTTTTTGTAGAACTATATGATATAATTCCAACGAAGCGATCAATTGATCGAGCTGGTTAATTCATGGCAACCTTGAGTGATCTAGTTGAAAGATTTGAAGTTATTGTATCCTTGGTATACGGCAAAGCTATGAAGAACATTGCCAATCGTACTTGGTGGTTCATCGGAGATGTCTTCCAAGAATATTTTTTCAGTTCCCACTGTTTCGCGTATACCAGTCAATTTATCAGAATTATGTTCAATACTATCCAGAGTGACAATTATGTGATTTATTGTCTCTCTGGTTATTGTGTTGATTGGAGATTGGAGAGATTGTTCAATATTAGATTGGGCCAGAGGGACACTTATATAATTTGTTGTTCCTCTTGTTATTGTGTTTATTGGAGATGTCTTCCACGAATATTCTTTCAGTTCCCATTGTTTCGCATATACCAGTCAACTTTCCAGGAGTATATTCAATACTATCCAGAGAGACACTTATATAATTCATTGTCCCTCTTGTTATTGTCTTTATTGGAGATGTCTTCCAAGAATATATTTTCAGTTCCCATTGTTTCGCATATACCAGTCAACTTTCCAGGAGTATATTCAATACTATCCAGAGAGACACTTATATAATTCATTGTCCCTCTTGTTATTGTCTTTATTGGAGATGTCTTCCAAGAATATATTTTCAGTTCCCATTGTTTCGCATATACCAGTCAACTTTCCAGGAGTATATTCAATACTATCCAGAGAGACACTTATATAATTCATTGTCCCTCTTGTTATTGTCTTTATTGGAGATGTCTTCCAAGAATATATTTTCAGTTCCCATTGTTTCGCATATACCAGTCAACTTTCCAGGAGTATATTCAATACTATCCAGAGAGACACTTATATAATTCATTGTCCCTCTTGTTATTGTCTTTATTGGAGATGTCTTCCAAGAATATATTTTCAGTTCCCATTGTTTCGCATATACCAGTCAACTTTCCAGGAGTATATTCAATACTATCCAGAGAGACAATTATATAATTCATTGTCCCTCTTGTTATTGTCTTTATTGGAGATGTCTTCCAAGAATATATTTTCAGTTCCCATTGTTTCGCATATACCAGTCAACTTTCCAGGAGTATATTCAATACTATCCAGAGAGACACTTATATAATTCATTGTCCCTCTTGTTATTGTCTTTATTGGAGATGTCTTCCAAGAATATATTTTCAGTTCCCATTGTTTCGCATATACCAGTCAACTTTCCAGGAGTATATTCAATACTATCCAGAGAGACAATTATATAATTCATTGTCCCTCTTGTTATTGTCTTTATTGGAGATGTCTTCCAAGAATATATTTTCAGTTCCCATTGTTTCGCATATACCAGTCAACTTTCCAGGAGTATATTCAATACTATCCAGAGAGACAATTATATAATTCATTGTCCCTCTTGTTATTGTCTTTATTGGAGATGTCTTCCAAGAATATATTTTCAGTTCCCATTGTTTCGCATATACCAGTCAACTTTCCAGGAGTATATTCAATACTATCCAGAGAGACAATTATATAATTCATTGTCCCTCTTGTTATTGTCTTTATTGGAGATGTCTTCCAAGAATATATTTTCAGTTCCCATTGTTTCGCATATACCAGTCAATTTTCCAGGTTTAAGTTCAATACTATCCAGAGGGACAATTATATGATTCACTGTCCCTCTTGTTATTGCTATATTGGAGATGTCCTCCGAGAACATTTTTTCTTTTCCCATTGTTTTGCATATACTAGTCAATTTTCCAGGATTCAGTTCAATATCAGCCAGGGGCACAATTATATAATCTGTTTTTCCCATTGTTAATATTTTTATTGGAGATGTCTTCCAATAATATATTTTCAGTCCCCATTGTTTCGCATATACCAGTCAATTTTCCAGGATTATGTTCAATACTATACAGAGAGACAATTATATAATTTATTGTCCCTCTTGTTGTGTTTATTGGAGATGCCTTCCAAGAATATTTGTTCAGTTTTCATTGTTTTTCCTATACCAGTCAATTTTCCGGGATTAAGTACAATACTAATCTAGAACGACAATTTATATGGACTTCTAGTTGATGTACTTGGAATATCATAAAAACAATGACCGATTATCTCATATTCGTTACATAACAGTTAGAAAAGTAATTCCTCGATATATTATTAATTCAAAATGAGAACTTCGAGACTGATGTTCAGGGAATGTTACTCGAAAGCTGGTTTTGTCAAGGAAAACAATATCATCTAAGAAAAATGTCTCTACGAGAAATTGGAGTTCCTTAGAAAAACTTCATATAGGAATGTATCACACTGAGCTTAGCGCTTTATCTCGCAATATCCTGAATTAAAGGGAAATGAAACCATTTCTAGATAGCTCAATTCTCTTTTGTTATGTCACGAGAAGCTGTGCAATAAACTGAAAGACTTTTCCTATAGTTCATCAGAATACGCAGTGCAATAGTGCAGAAATAATTCTTACTGAAATCGGCAAGAAACATAGGTTAGGCAGGGAAATGATTTTGAAGATATATACGTTTTGTTTCTCTTTAGGGTAGGTCATGTTTAACCGTGATATATAACACTTAAGAAATTTGATTTGAGCCAGGGTGTTTCTGTAGCTTTTCCCAGTTTCATTCTACGCCAAGTTGTTCCTTAGAATTTAGCTCGGATGTCTTATGTGCATGAAATATCGTCTTCAACAAAGTGAGCAAATTCACGGTATGTTGCCCTCATTTCCATACAGAATGGTTTATTTTTGGCGATATTCCGGCTGCTACTCTAACTAGATTATTAATGTAATTATGCTCATACTCGGCAAGACAGGTACGTGACATAATTGAGATATCCAATCAAAATTCATGAGGAATTGTTGAGATTCTTGTATAGAGGGTGAATGGCAGGTTTTGATTCAGTCACTCATTTTGCGGTTGTATTAGTACAAAGTTCTGTAGCTTCCTGCTAGAATGGGATGATGAGAAATGATAACGGAGTATTCGAATACTCAACACCTTCAATTGTTTTATTTAACACTCAAACTGTGCGAAATCGGAGAAAGTTGATATTTATCGTCATAAAAAATACAAGTTGAAACTTTAATCCTCTTTTAAACGTGGATACGATGAATTATATTTCGGCAAGTTACATTATGGTTTATTATTATATTCCGAAGTGATGCTACCCAGTCACTACGGGTCATTACATTATGATTTTTCTGATATTTCTCAATGAATTTTGTTGAATTTCATCTGAATTTATTAAAAAAAAATGGATGCAAATGTTGAAGTTACCGAAAACGGCTCGTTTTACTGATGCCTCTTTCCGTCTTTCCGTTCGGGAGTATTTCTTTCAATAATAATAATTATAAAAATAATTAGTTCTTTATTTTCAACAGGTATAACACCCAATCACGGAAAATAATAACAATGTTGAATACATAACTAAATAATTAGAAAAAAGATTTAACCAAATAATTGAAAAAAAGATTCAACAAAGAGCTCAATTTAATCTAAAAAAAATAGAAACTAATAACTTCATTTTAGTATTCAATGAAATATTACCAATAAATCAATCTGAATCAATTCATTTTAGTCAATTTTCGATGTTCACATAACTCCTGATAATAAATTCTATGGAGTCAAAGTGAATTAATTATAGGCAACTCTATTGAATGTATACGCCATGAACCAAATGGGGGATTGTATTAGGGAGTTGGTCCTCGGAGTATCTAGGTGGAATAATTCTGTATTACGAGAATTTTGCCTAGGAACACGAAATTTCAAAGCGGACAAGGGAGGAGGACAATCAATACTATTGTGCAGTAATTTGTACAAAAATTTTTTTGATAAAGTTTTTCTGTTGCTCTGCTTTTGCTGTGACTTCTCCACAGCTGTGAGCAATTGCGAATCATTGGCCTCTTTGGCCTCACGGGAGCGTCTGTTATCAGTCTCTGGGTCTTTTTGATTGCGTTTCAGTATGACCATCAAAAACTGTAAGGTTTTTTTTGGAAATGATTCAGTCTGAATACAGTCATTGCCTCAAAATATAACTACTTTGAAGGCTTATCATGTAGGACATCTTCATGAGGCATCTCCACATAGTGGTTCACAAAAACAGGTTGAGGGGTTCTCTAACTACAATGTGTTCTTGTACAATGGAAGAACCATAAGCCTTTAAATTTGTCACAGAATGCATTACGTTCGAATTTCTCAAAGTACGTGATTCAAATGTAGAAAAATGTATTTGTTAAAATGGTGTTCTGAAGAGAACAATTTCAATGTATTGGGAAAAGAACGAATTTTCATGGTTACCTATTGCCTGCGTCGTATCATATTCTGTCTGTGAGATGTTCGTGCTCGCTTTCTGCACATCTATTCGTTTCGGTTGCCAGGGTTGTAATGTGGTGAATCGCACAGGATTTTTGCGATCATTTACAGGTTTTAGTTTTCTATATCTAGTCGATGTTCCATTCGAGTCGATGAGAATAATTCGAAATCATATGAATTTTTGTATGTAATTTCAGATCGAGAATCCTTAGTCTATAGATATCATCAGGTATTAAAAATCAACAGATAAATGTATACTGCTCCGATATTTGCCCTGCAGTCGGCGAAAGTCTGTATATCCTACAATATGCAGATATGCGGATGACAGATCTATATTGTTATTGATATTTTTAGTAACCATATTTATTCATTATGTATTTACTTGTAATTGGGTAGTCACTTGTTGAAAATATATGCTTATTATTATTATTATGACACTTTGTTGGTAGCATATGAAAAAACAATAGAAAAATGCACTAGCAAAATACAGGAACTGATGGACAAAACAAATAAATGGTTTTCAAATTGGATCTAAAACCAAACCCTAATAAGTGTCAATATATTATTTACAATCATGAGATCTTACGAAATTCATTTGTCGAGTATTGTTCGACAAATTGAAGTTCAACCTTCACACATCGTCAATGGAAAAGAAAACAACGAAAAGAGCAAAACATTTCAGATGCCTAACGTATGGAATCCGAGGAAAAAGTATTGAGGGTGTAGTTAAAATGAACGAAACCATTTGTAGACCTATACTAGAATATGCACAAACAATCTGTGCAAGATACAAAATGTCCTCGGTTCAGAATAGGTATTGTCAGCTTTTAAAAACCGTTTTTTTGGAGAAAATTATGGAATTCGAAAACCGGTTTTTTAGTAAAAAATATCGGTTTTCAATCTGAGAATAATACTCTAAAAAAATTTAAAATGAAAAATGTAGCCAAATATACCAGATTTTGCCGGTCTCCGTAGCTTAGTCGGAAAAACTCCCGACTATGGTACGATAGAACTCGGGTTCGCGCCCCGCTGGCATACAAACAGGCATGGGTGTTTGTGTTCGTCTATGATTTAAGTAGTTTAAATCATGAAAAATGCTGGGTAATGTACATCGATTAAAGCCTATTGGACGTTCGTAACCGGCGTTAAACTGTAGGTCCACTGAATTAAAAAAAAAATACTAGTTTGAAAACGCTGTTGCAAGCGGTTTGGTTCTTGGAATCATACCGGTCCGATATGATTTTTTCAGCTCGTTTTCGATTATCACGCTCGTTTCTGAATACATTCGTACTATTGTAAAATATTGCATTTTATTTTCAATTGCAGCAATTGTCCGAATATCCCCGACCTGTACTGGTAATTCATGGTTCAACTTTCACCCGCCGTCTTTTGATTAATACTGCTGACTCCCGGGGTACACTATCGAAGGGACGAGTAATTAAACTTATGGTAACAGACTTGAACGTTGAAGAAAAAAATAATATGGCTATTATGAAAATATGAAGATATAGTGTTTTTATTTATTCGAACCCTTTACTGAATAACTAGTTTCACTATTATTAAAATATTTACATCCTTATACATATATCAAAATTATGCATAAACTACGAATAATTGGTTTTATAGTTATTTAATCCTGGTCAGCTATTACTATTTTTTTTTTCTACAAAATTGCATAAAAAAATTTCACTATCAATAAAATTGAACAGTAAATATTTTCAGTCAAAACAGCTTTAAATCACTCTAATTTTTCTGTTCCAATTTTCTCTTTGAATTACAGAATATTCGATGAAAAAATTTTTTCATAAAAATTCGAAACCCGTTAAAACCGGTTTTCTGGAAAAATTACTGTTCGAAAACCGGTTTTCTAAAATGTCGGTTTTTGTATAGACCCTAGTTTAGAATAAAGAGGTTAGAGAGAGATCAGCTCTGCGTACCATTACAAGAATAAGACACCCACTAAACAGACAACATAACCTCTCTAATGATCTGATGTATTGAAGAACAAACATAGAACCGATAAAAAATCGACTTCAGAAACTTTACAGAAACTTCCATTCAAGACTGAACAAACTGGAGTATATTAGCGATGTTCCATAATACATAGTACAGGGACTTTATGAAGAAAATTCCCAACTGAGACATTACTTGGAGCACTAAGCATGTTATAAACAAATTAAAATTCAAATGACAGTATATATTGAATAGGCTGAAGGATCAGGTCAGTAGCCTCTTAAATGAATGTTTCATATAGTAAAGAACTATTATTATTATCACTATTAGGAATAGATGATTATATCAATTTTCTGTATGAATCCTAAACTCTAAGTTTGTATATGAGCTTCAATATATCCATATCCTATCGAACAAGAATATTGTGTCTGGTATATACTCTCATAATCAAATCCCGAATAGCAAACTTACTCCAGATTTTGAGAAATTTCATTCCTTTTGTGAATGACGTAGAGTGGAATGTAAGTACGAGTATATAAGTATATGGAGCGAATTGATTGAATTCTATTGACTCGACAGTTTGGACAAAGCATCTGACCAAATTGAATTCAATCTGGGAACGGAAGACATGGAATTCTCCAAAACTGAAAGGCATTCGAATGTCTTATTAAAATTTTCACAACCCTTGCCATCGATTGAATTAAGTTGGGAGACAAATTTATCAGAACCTTTGACGAGAAGCTGAGTTCCAATATAAACCAATGAGGACCCTTATATATATATATAATGACTGTTGAAATGCACGAACTTCCAGATTGTCACACATCTTTGTCCTTCCATTACAAAAGGAATTCTCAGTGAAAACGACCAAATAATATTGAACATTCTCAAATCGCTCGAAATATTATCTCGTAATGGTTTTTCAACATCAAGTTTCAAGTTAACTTCGAAGTTGTGTTCGATATACAGATACGCGCTGTTTTCAAATATTCCCGCTAAACTTTTTGTTTCGGATTTGTCATTGAATTACAGAATGCAAAGTTCATATCAACATGTTCCAACAAATGTCGTTAATGAAATAGGTACGAAAAGATCAATGATCATATTATTTCATTATAAGCAATAAAACTGTAATAAACACTAGAAGAATAGGGATATATTGCATTAAGAGCACATACTCGAAAATTCACGATGATCTGAAATACGAGCAACGCTTGCCGAACCTTCGGCAAGACCAGCATTGTTGCGAATAACACTACAGCGCCATATAATGCGGTTCTCCAGATTTACTAAGATGTAGGTTGTGCAAATTAGTGATCTCAAATATCCACAAACACCCAAAAAGTCAGATGATTGTGTGCTGGGGTATCTTGGTGAACGATTGAGCAAAAAACGAACGAATGTTTGAATAAAGATAGGTGTACATTCGTCCAGCATATAAAGGAATGGTATTTGCTGATCCATACGTGTCCATTGATTAACTCTTTTAGCATTAGTAAATGAAATTCTTGTTAACTTACCAGAAGTACTGCTAGACTGAATTCAACATGACATTATCAACGACTTCCATGGATATTTATAAGAAATATTTATCTCAAAATATTTCTCTTTAGCTTCAAAACAAGCATTCAAGAAGGAAGTTGGCCTTTGATGATCTAGCAAGCCATTCGTGTTGACCATCTCTATGAATTCAGGATTCCAGTATGTTTATCTCGAAAGTTCACGAGCAACTAGTGTGAAAAATTGTGGCGCAACATTGTGAAAATATCACATTGCACATATTTTTGTGTGTGGTACATATTCCGTGAAGTGCTGGGCATCGTTGCTTTCAATAAATTTTTCTTGCCACTCTGTACCGTTTAAGTCAGATAATCACCCGAAATTCCCAATATTCAACGATGACTTATGTTGAAAATGATCTCTACATACCTTATGCGAGTTATGATGTGCCACACATAGTAACTCTGAAAAATCGGTATTGGGCTCCTCAGGCGCATATGTACGCCGTAGATGTCAACTGTCATTGCCTTAGGTTCAGCAAAACATTCACAGTGACAGCCTCACAATATCAGATCCAACATATTTCGAATAAATCTGTCGCATTTATTGTTTACCAGATATATTCAAAACAGAGGGATATTTCAAAAGTCATCATAGGGGTTGATATATTTTTCGAAAACGCAAAGAAATATCGTTTGGTAGTTTTGCCACATACTTATCTTACACCTTGTATATCCGATAGATGAGAATAATAGTTTTATTCGATCGAATTCTAGTTAAATATTTGAGTATTACGCCTGAAAACACTTTAATGTCGCATGAAATTTGGGAATTTCAGTAAATATTGGAAATATAAATTATGCAATATATCATCGATGAATTTGAACGTAATAGAATGAAAATGCTCACGAAAAAATATAGAAAATACGAAAATTCAAGACATTTTCGGTCGAGCGACCAATATCGAAATGATTGGAAGTGGTTAAAAATTCATTCATGAGGATTATAGTGCTTTTACCAAACTTATTGAGTAAGTATAACAAAAAGACTGTTCATTCAGTTTATTTATCTATTGTGAATTTAGGTGCAGAGAGCGAAAACCATAAGATTTTAAATAACCTAAAGAATTGTCCTTGTGCAATGTGCAAATGCGTTGTTGTAGGAAAAATTAGTGTTGGGAGTTTCAGAATCTTCCGTGATTTTGCCGATGAAGTCAGCTAATTCGTTGAATTCTTGAAATTTTTGGCTACGTTTTTAATCCTACCAGATCATCTACAGGAAAACTATACATTAAAAACACGACTTGATTTTGTTTATTTATCATAAAAAATAGGGACCAATGTCATTGTCCTACGGAACTCCAGGAATGGTATCGAAATGATCTGACTGACGACCAACTATAAATATTGGGCTTTTTTGGGCGTTATATGTGAGTTCAAGAATTTCACGTGACTGTCGTCCACACTGATCATAGCAAGTCTATTCAACTTCATCGGAGGATCCATTTTTTGGAAAGCCTTACTGAAATCGATGTAAAGGACACAGAGAACTGCTTCGACGTTCGATTTGTTTCATGACATAATTCGAAAATTAAAAAAAGTTTAAATTCTAGACATCGTTCCGAGTATGAACCGTGGTATTCTTCAATAATTCCGTCTGGGCTTGTAGTGAAATTCTTCCGTCCACAATTTCCGGATAACATGCATAACTCAGTTATCCCTTGATATTTTCCAAACTTTTTCTTACTTTTTTTCCTATGAACTATGTCACGGTTTATGTGAACTATGTCCAGTTTATTAGTTATATCCCGTAACAAATGGCATTATTCTATATAATCAGTAGTAGCTGAACCAAATTGTGATCCCATTTCTTCAAATAATCGTTTGTTTGCAATATTATGCGTATTTCTCAATAAATTGTGGTTACTCCCTAGCCACCCCTCACGAAGTATTCGGACAAAGATCCGAACTTCGAGCGGAACGTATCCTATTTGATCATACCCACATTTTCCATTTTCACGCTTTTCCGTTGAGAATTCCAGAAGGGGGAAATATGATTCCGTGATTCCCAATCTTACTACCTCTCCGAGGGGTAAAATTCACGTTTGAGTGGATACATATTATGAGAGGCTTCCCGACAGAACTCCAGTTCGAAATGGTGTTCGTATTCGTATGGGTCCGAATTCTATTACTTCTATTACGAAATCTAACAGCTGTAAAAAATCTACTTTCGAATCCGGCCAAGCCCGAAGAATCGTTGAATTGGATGATTGATGAGTGAAATTGAATGGGTTGAATTAACAGAGATGGGGGATTGCTTTGTGAAAACTTCGTGTGATAATAAAAGAGAAAGTTCAACCGTTTAGGCCCGATAATCAATATTCTAGTGACAAAGTAAGATCTGAGATTGGATTTGAGGATGACGATTTCTATTTATTGTCAGAATTGAGTTGTTGCGAAAGAATATATCTACTACAAAAATCTAAATGCAATTCAATGTCATCCATCATATGGAACTGTCACCTTATTTATGAAGGGTAATCAAAACTTAAACTCTAATTGTATTCGTATTATAACTTTCAAATACTTATAATACTGTTTACTACTGATTCGTCGATAGCCTTCACTAGTTGTTATCTACTCTTCAACTACATATTCGGCACGGGACTCTACTACTCATTCCCGGTGATCCGTGCTTCTCATGGAGACAACAATGATTCTAGAAAAATCCATTACAGGAATACTCTTCCACTTGAACACAACCTCCCATGGAATAATCAAGAAAACACAGAGTCGGAGTTCTCTCTGAGTTCAATTTCTTCAGGAAAAATGAATGCTAGTTCCGAATCAGTCGAACCGAAATAATTTTCTATTCAGGCTCTGATTTTTGCGGTTACACTTGCAACTATGCACCTATAACGACCTACGAGATATGCACTCTGATATTCAGTATTAGGCGGAACGTGATCCTAAAAAGTAGCAACCATTATTTCCAGTGTAACATTAATCACTTCATGATGACAAAGTGTGTACAGCGTTTTGATAGATAATATATAAAGTGCTCGCATCAGCAACTTTGCACACGGCAAATTGGGAACATCTCTCCTCTTTTCCACAAAACGATTGCCGTTGGCCATCGTTCTTCCGACCATGTGGATCCTTATCTGGTTTACAGCACGTTTCACATTTCGCAGTCATCAACGAAATAACAAACGCAGAGAGATTAACTGGTGGCCAAACGAACACGCCATGGTTGCCGCTTTTGATAATACTCCTTTTCGCGATTTTTGGGTTTGATTATGAATATGTCTCATGCCGTTGCCGCATTTTAAAATGGTACCGATTAGCATATCGCGCTTGTTGAGAATTGCGTGAATGTTGAAACGAATTAACACACGCATCGGCCGACTTGTATCAATGAAAATAAACAGAACAGTCACCTCAAACGTGCCGCAAAACGTGCCTGAAAAAATAGATTCCAATTTATACGCGATCAGAAATTGTTGTTTCTCGTTTTAGTTTTCGAGTAAAAATGTTTAGTGCGGAGCTCATCGGCGACGTATAACTTACCGTCCAATCTAGCAGCAACTCAGGTTGCTGTTTTAATTTCATCGGTAATACGCCATCAGACATTATTATTGTTTCCCGGTCAATTTTCCCAGTAAAAATGGCAAGTGGCAAGCTTATCGGCGATATATAAAACACCGTTTGTTTCATCAGCGGTTTAGGTTGCCTTTGAGATCGCTGTTTCAGTTTCATTCTGACTGGTGATGAGCATATTGGTCGTTTCAGGTCACCGGCAATACGCGATCAGATAAGTGACGATTTATGGCGATTTGTAAGTGACCGTTCATTTCACCAGCGACTGAAGTCGCCCTTGTGATCGCTGTTTTGGTTTAAGTCTGACTAGTGATGAGCTAAGCGGTAGTTTTAGATTACCTGTATATCGGCAACAGCGATTTATAAGTCGACCTTTATTAAACAGCAACCAATGTGAAACTGCTAACATTACACTGCGCAACAATGAAATTGTTTCGGTCTCATAATTAGTTCTATCCTTGGTCTTCTGGTTTACTAAATGCAACAACGGCCATCAAAGGAACCGATTAGCTTTAATTTTAAAGATACACGCTACTTTCTATATTATATAAATTCTTTATCTATTTTTCTAGAAATTGGTGAGGTTGTTAATGAAGAAAATACACATAAATTTTACTCGTGAATTATAATTTGACTGCCACAAGATTACTTAGTGCGATAATATGGCGGTAACACTGAAATTTATAGTATTTCGTGGATATCATCTTGTTTTGGAGTATTTTGAAACCAATATGCCACGGACATGTTTATATTTAGTGGATAAATTCTGTTACATTTGTGGCTAAATAACATTTGCTCCACAAAAACGCAATTTGACTCCTCTTGTGAAGACTGCATATCAACATTATTTGGTACTAAAGTAAGCCATGGGCTCCACACATATATTACATGCATGGCAGACCTCCTTGATTCAATCAACTACCTGGAAAAGAAGTTGAAAATATGCGGTAATTTACAAGTGACTGCTATACTCCTAGGAATTCGATTATACTCTTGCGTTTTAAGTACGTGGGATAGTAGGTAGCACATTATATTCAAGCAGATTGGCCTGCAAGAAATCTTAACCCTAGTGAGAGCAACTTCATTGCTGAGCCACTCGTAGATCGAAAAAATGTTTTCCTTCCACCTTTACATATGAAGATGGGTTTGATGAAGGATTTTATCGAAGCCAACCTGGAGAAGGCCACTCTTTCAAAAACTCAAGTGACAATTTACCCAAATTAAAAGATCCAAAGGTCAAGGAAAGCATCTTTGTTGGGCTACAAACACCTAAACTTGTAAAGAACATTCTATTTAATTTTGGGTAGGAAAGAGGCTTGGGAAGCTCTCAAAGGAGTAATGCATAGATTTTTAGGAAACAAAGGAGATGATAACTACTCTCAATTGGTTACCGAACTTCTGCAAATATACCACTAATCTGCAATATGTCCCTAAAAATCCATTTTCTTCACCTCCGTCTTGATTTTTGCCCACCCCACCTAATTGCGGAGGTGTCAGTGATGAGAAAAGAAAACGTTCTCGTCGAGATATTCCTTTGATGCAACGAAAATATCTGGGACGCTGGAATGAAGCAATCATTGCAGATTATTGATGGTTTAAATGTGGACATGCTCCAGAGGTCACCCACAAGAGGAAAGCTGAAAGATCTTCATCAAAGGAATCTTAACTTGATTAATCTTAGGTTGATTCTTAGTAGATCTAAAAGGCAAGTGTTTTTGGAAGAATTTTAAATTAAGATATCATTAATTATAGTGCGATCAAACTTTAAATGTTGTTAGCATGAGTAATTTATATTAACCAATTTCTGAGAAACAATAATTTTGATAACTTACATACCAAAAAATGTAGAGCCAATAAATTTCCTTAGTAATTTTTTTGTTGCGCAGTGTTATCATCAATAAATGTTGCCACTCCGCGTCCTACTATCTGTACCTTAATTTTTCTGAATATTGAGTGTTAGCACGTCGAGGAATACAGAAGAAGATCATAACAAAACTAATCACTGAAATCTACTTGCCGTGTGTCATGCAGAAATGATTATTTGTATATTAGAGTACTCCAGTAGGTACGCATTACAGTCGGCCAGTTGATGTTCGCATTTTACGAGTATATCAAATCTAAAATGGTTAAATGGTTCAAAGTAGTTTTCACTATGAATTTTGTTGATTTGAATGAATAAATAAAACTAATTGCACGAAGCAATTCGAATAGTTTTGGTAAACTGTGATTATACTGAATAATCTTAAATTATTTATTCATCAACCTTTCTCAACATAAATCTTAATGAAATGAGCTGTTACACCAATGAAACTTTCTGTGTTAATGAACGTCCAACGACGTAGTGACATAAGCTCTTCTTCCATTTTCCTTCAAAAAGAAACATTTTGATAAAAGTTGAATATTTTGCCAAAATCAGGCAGTTTTGAGTAGTATGCTCGTTGGAAATATTTCAGATATCACTGATTCTTTGACGTTTATGTGGCGACATTCGATTCAAAACTCAAACTAATGGGATAATGCGAAACGAACAAGGTACAAAACCGATCGACGCTCATAATTGGGCATGGAATACCGTGACTGTCCTAAGTGATTCCTTAGGAAAAAAAAATGATTGAGAAAACTGAATTGAAATATTGGAAATATTAGATATGCATATCAAAATCGAAATAACCATCCATTAGCACTATCAACTCACAAAAACAAATATAAATCATGAAATATACCATTGACCAGATTGAAGCACGGTGATCCCGTCAGCCCAGCGATTTTGATAACAAACACCAAACGGTGGTAATTGTTACGAAATTAAGCCACAGGGTGAAAGTCGCTGGTATAATAAATCGGTTAGCACTTATATTGTTACGGTAATTCTCCTCTTTTTCCGCGCTGTCTTCTGAAGTTCTTGTAGATACCGAAAGTACCCATGGTACTTTCACTGGTCTACTCCATAAGATTGAAAGCCCTAACAACACGCATCTTTTTTTTTATTTTGATATATATTTACTGGCCTCACATACAATATCCGATTTCTGATATCGGCGGTATTCCTGATATTTCAATTATTGAAATCGAACTCAAAAAGTGTGTTTCATACATTAATTTGACATCCGGAAAATTCATCTTCAACTTTAAACCCTCATTTGTATTTATGAATTTGAAAAATATATGTTATCCACAATCATAATTATTCACATCGTCAATGCTGTTTCACATTTCCAGAAAACACCAACAACTTCTCAATCTATTTCCCCATCGTTGTTATTGAATGGGAGATGAGATATTATGAATATCAGCTGTGAAAACCTAAAGTCTTCCACATTCCATTCCAAACAACATACAAATTACATTTTTATTTGGAGTTTCGCAATATGTAGGAAAAATTAATAGTACACATGGAATACGATGGCGCCTGTTATATTGCTGGAGCTACTAGCCTAGAAAAATTCCCCGAACAACAAAAAAATCTCATAAATCAACTCTAATATCCCTCATTGCATGTGCACCCGAACTATGAGGGTTGTCCGTGCTACTAAAGACAGCATTTTCATTCGGAAATATCTTTATTCGCAGTCGGTTTTATCCAACATCCTCTATGAACTCAGTTCCTGGAAAAACTAGATGACTTACTGAAAACCGAGACAAGAGAATGCTAGTTTCATTTCAATATATCGACTAGCTTTTAATATAAGACCAATATAATTGGTTAGGTTCCAATTCATGAAGATATAGTAGTTAGTATTCATCATAAATGGAGAATTATTATAAAGAATCATAAATTGGAATTTGATATTATACGTAATACCAGAAGGAGAAAAAGGAAAATAAATTTTTTCACAATTTCGTTAATACCTTGAATTGAATGATTTTCACTATTAACAGTACATAAATATTTCTATAATGAAACAATATTCAGAATTTTCTCATAATTTAATATAAAATACGCATGACGACGTTTCGAAGTACTACTTCCTTATCAAATGCATAGTTATTAATACTATGTGTAATTTTACAAAGTCATTACTTATAGCTATTTTCACAGAACATACCAGGTATATTCTATGACTAACTTGGAATGAGGACCATAGAATACACTGATATTTAACAAAAGGATCGTATACCTGGAAATGAACACAGAAAATCAATTCCTCAAGTCAGGTATTCCAACTAAATGTAGGAAAGATACAAAAATACAACTTCCTACATTTAGTTGGAACATCTGACTTAAGGTATTCCAACAACTGAACAATTATTTATTCGACTAGTTTCGCCTTTTACGGCATTATCAAAGAGTCGAATGAAGAGTTGTTCAGTTAGTGTGTTTTAGACAAGTATATCTTATTACCCCTCATTTAAATATGAAAGATCACAGAGTTTATTCATCGTCCATTGAATTTATAGTAATTTATAGTTCTACAGAGTTTTTTCTTATACTCGTACCAATATACGATATCATTTGTTTTTTTCTGTTAATTTGAGGACATAGAGTTCGCCACACCACACTCATAAAAAACTGCAAAATTTCGGGTCGCATGAAAATCTCCCTGGTCTTATCGCTTCATATTTGAACGACCGAAGACATTATGTAGTTGTGAATGCTCCCAGATTGAATTCCTGGTGATATCACCTATTCAGCCGGTAACATTGGGTGTGCCGCAGGGTCCCCATCTTGAACCGCTCCTTTTTCCTAGTTTTGTGAATGATATTAGCGAATGTTTGAGATACACTGAAATAGATCTATGTGTGGATGACCTCAAAATTTCAAAGCAAATGGAATGCTTCAACGATTATTTTCTTTTACAGTCAGACCTTGATATATTCTCTGACTATTGCATAATCAATAAGTTGCAACTGAACTTGAACAAGTTTCATCATATCGGTTTTTCCAGAAACAAGAATCCTGTCTCTCCCAGCTTGATATTGTCTGGTCAATGTTGACTGAAGCCAATTCAGTGAGTGATTTGGGTGTTAAGCTTGATGAGAAACTGACCTTTGAATGGCATATTGAAGGAATCGTTTAACATACCCGCAGAAATTTGAGTTTCATATTAGGAGTGACCAGGCCTTTTGGTCGACAAGAGTATGTTATTGCTTTGTATAAGTCTATGGTAAGATCCAAGTTTGAGTACACATCGGCCGTCTGGAATCGAAAGTATGATAACTACAGGAATAGATTAGAAAATGTTCAACGGAAGTTCATTAATTCTTTTTATTTTTGTTTTAACAGACACCGTCATGCATTTCCATGTGAGAGTAATATGAGATTTTATAGGTTGGGATGTTTGAGTTTGAGACGTGAGTACTTTGATATGTGCTTCTCCTACAAATTACTTAATGTCTTAACAGATTCTGCTGCGTGTACGAGCATTATAAACTTTAATTGTTCTCCACATGTAGTTAGAAATAGTACAAGATTGCTTGTAGGGAAGAGCAAAACAAATTATACGAGTAGGTTGAATTCACCCATCCATTGATCGCACAGAAACCAATTTGTATATTTTCTCTACTCATTTTATTATTTTCAAGAGACATTTGAAGGATATTTTATTCAGAGGACTATAATAATATAATTATCAGTTTACATAGAACTAGCCTTTAATGATGTATTACTTCAATCTTTTTCAGTAGAAATAAGTACACATTTCATATTGTAGATCGAATGAAACAAATAGTAATGTATCAAAAACTTATACAGTTCCTTGAACAGTTTATAATCAACATTCGTATTAGGTCCTCATCTGTTATAAGGCAGTTTTCAACTGTCTGTTGAGTGAGCCCGTTTGTGAAAATAAAAAATTAATAAAAAAAATACATATTTATATTTATTTTCAAATTATTGTAGTTTATATGAAGACTTGTGTAAAAACAGTTATTCATAATGTATTGCACCAATTAACTTACTAAACTGAACTATAAATAAGTATAAATGAAGCTTTACACCGATTTTTCATTCATGTTAATCCTAACGGACTGTTTGTAGGTGGTAACCCTAGATTATCCAAAATATAATCAAGCAGAACAAGAACGAGAAGAACAACGAACTAGTGGCAACGACAGAAACGCTACTTTTTAAATATACGTCTACATGAAGAATCTGTCTTCCATACCACTGAGAAACCAAGTGTTCTGGTAGATCAGAGCTTGACCAGGTTTTGGAGTAGGTTTGGCAATTTCCACACACAGGATGATGCATATTATTACCACCTGTATCACGAATTACTACCGCTTGTAGCAAAAAAAGTCTGTGTAAAGCGTTAATCGAATTCGTATTTTCCAATACATCCTGACATTAAGTAAGCAGTCAAAAACATACCACGAAATAATGAAATAATTTTTCTAAACTCCAGTCAAATGTTAAATGATGTTGTTATATGCATTTTAACATTGACATTTTAAGTATGCAGCTTTTATCCATTCTTCCATCACGATTAATTAGATATTTGGCTCTCAAGATTGATAACATGGAATATCGTTCGCAGAAAAACATTATGACCAATCATTTCTGGCTTTTGTTGGATGAAGATTGAGAAGGTATAACAAAATTTTGTTCACTTCAAGACTCAAGTGATGAAATAATTCAACATTTGCGACTGAGATAATGAAAATAAGATTTATTTGTATAACCTTGATACCAAATACACTGATGAATTCAACCCTGAGCATTCACAAAAATAATTTCATTTAATTTGGCAACGGAGCTCTGTTGAAAAGAAAAAACAATCTAAGCTCTGCTGAGTCACATTCGGGATTCCCTGGAGCATAGTTATATTCGCCTCTCCTTTCGCTTGGGGGCGCATTTTCGAATCCTACCTTCCTAAATTAATGTTCTCAGCGTGAAACAGTGAGAACCTGATTGAGGATTTAAGATTCAACTAATAGGATAAGCATCGCAATACCTTCAGACCCGAATTATAACTATTACTTACATGCATTGATAAGGAATAGCCTATTAAGAAGGATTCCAGAATATTCGAACCTCCTTTCGTGGATATTTTTGGAAGATATACCATTCACTCATTTGATTTCATTATACTTCGGACGAACTTTCTTGAAGCGGATTCCCTGGTCAATCTGTATGTTTCAAATTAGGTTAGATTCGGTTGCAGGGTTCGTTATTGCGACTGAAGCTGTGCACTTTAATATTATATATTCACATCAATGCTTTTGAGGTTATATTAAATTCATAATCCTTAGCAAATTGGAGTATGGCAGCATGATCTGGCATCCCATTTACACTTGCCATCAAATAGACCTTGAGTCTATACACAGAAGGTTCTTGAAATTCTTAGTTTGGAGAGAGGATAAAGTTTATCCACATAGAGGAGTCAATCATAGCGAATTATTGAGTCGATTTAGTTTAATCTCATTGTCTCATTAATCTCTATTGTCCGCTTTGACATTTCGTGTTCCTGGTTAAAATTCTCGTAATACAGAATTATTCCACCTAGAGACTCCGAGGACCAACTCCCTATTACAATTCTCCATTTGGTTTATGGAATCTACATTCAATAGAGTTGCCAATTATTGTGACATTCACTTTGACTCCAATGAATTTATTATCAGGAGTTATGTGAACAAAGAAAATTGACTAGAAGGAATTTATTTAGATTGAGTTTTATTTCATTGAATGCTATAATGTAGTTATAAGTTACCATTTTTTTTCGATTAGATTGAGCTCTTTGTTATATCTTTTTCATTTTAATTTTTCAGTTATGTATTCAACATTGTAATTATTTTCTGTAATTGGGGTGTATACCTGTTGAGAATAAAGAACTTATTATTATTATTATTGATTTTGCATAAGGAAACATGATTGATAGTTGTTCAAGTAGTTATCATCAACTTACCAGTTCTTGATCATATCACTTGGACATTTAGAGAAAGAAGAAAGTGGAAGATCTTTCCACCTGTATAAAACTGTTATGTATATAATATTGACTAGATTTACCTTTATTTCTTAGAAGTGAGTGCATGTATTATGTACTTTGTATCCAAACGATGTTGGAGGCATCGATGTTCGCTTCAGTTCCTTCGACAGAGGTGCAGTGTAAGTGAAATACGTTGAAAATTGATTATGTGAATGTGAGCGATAATTAGATGCTTGTCTTTTATTATAAATGATTCGTTCTATTTCACGATTAAATAAAAAACGGATCAGCGTGGTGTAAGAGGTGTCCTGTGTAAATTACGTGAAGACTTTCAATAAATCAATTCAACGAAGACAAAATTCACTCACATCTGTTGAAGGTTTAATTAATCTAAGGAAAATGAAACAATCGAGGAAAGTTTGAAAAGTTTATAATTACTTAAATCCCCCTAAACTGCCAATTGGATCGTTTATCTTAGGAATAAATTATCCGCTCCATTGAAATATTAAATTCGTCCATCGTTCTGTTCCTTGTTTCTCGATAGCTCATCCGATAATGAACTCCATTCTTCATGGAAATCGAATATTTCAGAATATAAACCACAATTTCGCCAAGATATTGTTATTTTTTTTGTTCCTTTATTGCGTAAAATGTCTGTAATACTCATACAGGTTTACTTCAGAGGCAGAGTGTCAAAACGTGAAGCATACGTGCTGATTTCGAACCTTGGTAGGTATGTATGTTTGTGTATGGTTGTATACAAAATTTTTCAATGGTACAAGTGGAGTATAATTCTGGCGAATCATTCAGTTTCTCATTAATAGGTTTTCAAACTCGTCTATACTCAAATAAATCACTATAATAATAATAATGAGCATATATTTCCAACAGGTAACTACCCAATTAGTACAGGAAAATACATAATGAATAAATATGGTTACTAAAAATATCAATAAATACATCGTATCCAATATTAAGAACTAATTATAATAGTAAAAAACATAATCAAATATAATAATCTAAATCCATAATATCAATGTCTAAATGGTGAATTATAATTATTATCAAGAAAACAAGAACTCAGAACTCCATTCGGAAGAAATCAAGATACCTGACTGTCAAGATTTGAATACACATTTATGATAGAAACGAGTGAGTCCTAATGTAAATCACAGCAACTTGATACCTGGCTTGTAGTATAACATTCAAAGCTAAGCGGCGAATGCGACAGAAGATCGGTTCTGTGGGTTTAAGAGTAAAATGTCTAGCTTATTCTAGTACACCTCGGAGGAACGAAGAAATTAAGTTTACCCAGAAGCTCAGGACTGTCGATTTCAATGCATTCAAACCTCTGCTGGCGTGGAGGCTCCTAGTGTCAAACCTTGATAGCAAACAAGTGTGATCGCAACCCCTAGGTGGATATACACCATCCGTTCGAAATGAAAGCCATTTCAAGAACTTCCTTAGCAGTGCCTCCAGGCGGTTTATGTGACAATTATATATTGGTCGCCAAACAAGACAGCAATACTCAAGTTTGCTTCTCACTGGGGCATCAAATAAATGGACAAGTGTTGAGGAACTCGAAGAGAGTCTAGCATTGTGGACGATGAAACCATAAACTTTGCTACATGATAAAATTAATTTGTTGATATGAGGTATGAATGAGAATTTTTGATCAAATACTAAGCCGAGATTCTTAACCTCCAGAAGTCGAGTCACCTTTAATGTTGTAATCAAAAGATATGACTTTCTCTTTCTACTAAAAATCACCACTTTACATTTCATGACATTCAAGTGTAAACAATTATTATTACACCACAGGCACATGTTTATCTTTCAGGTCACTTTGTAGCGTCAAACAATGATAAAAGCCTATATGATAATATGAAGTATTTAGGGTGTATACAAAAACCGACATTTTAGAAATCCGATTTACGAATATTAGTTTTTCAAGAGAACCAGTTTCAACCGGTTTCGAATATCTTTAAAAAAATTTTTTGCTCCAATTTCTGTAATTCGAACGAAAAACTTCAACAGAGAATTTGGAGTGATTAAAAGTAGTTTTTGACTGAAATTGGTCAATTTAATTGATAGTAATTTTTTTATGCAATTTAGTAGAACAAAGAAATAATAGTTATTCAGCAAAGTGTTGGAATGAATAAAAACAATATATTCTCATATTGTTTTAATATTAACCATATTATTTTTTCAAAAAACGATATTGAGAGATACAAATGGATACTCATTAAAAACAATTAAACAATATATAACTGTGTATTATGTAATGTAAATTATAATCAAAGCCTGATATAATAATTCTAAATTTTTGTCCTTATATTTGTGGGTTCCAGGACCAGAAACGGTTTCTTACAGTTTGAGTAGGGGAAGTCACTTCTTCCGATTCTTTTAAATATTTATTAATTGCCACTTCCATAGCATTTTCCAATAAAACATTCTCTGGCTCTTGAATATCGCTTTCATCACGTTTTTGAATATAACATTCTTCCCCTGTAGAGTAATCTTTATAAAATATTGATAATTTTTGTCCGGATAACTTAATGATGCAACTTTTCGTGTTATTTGAGTATTATTCATACATTGAATATCGATTTTTTCCCTGAAAAACCGGTTTCCGAATTACATAATTTTCTTCAAAAACCGGTTTTTAAAAACCGACAAACCCTAGAATATTCTTTATGAACACTACTTCGAACACATGTAATTACATAATTTTCTTCAAAAAACCGGTTTTTAAAAACCGACAAACCCTAGAAGTATTCTTTATGAACACTACTTCGAACACATGTAATTCAGTTGGAAGAATTCTGAAATATTTTGAATACTAATTCTGTTGAAGATTTTCCCAAATTGTAATAAGTTTTTGAATTCTTCGTTTCCATAGATGAGCTGTGTTCAGTCTAAAACTCAAGTTGAAAGTGGAATTATTCAAAAAAGACATTTTATGCAAAAATTTTTTTTTCATTTTTTTCGGTTTGTCATCTTTGAACTTCACCCAATTTTATCATATTTTGATATAACCGCTGAAACTGAGTTACACACACAAACGTCCATGTCGCACCCGGGATTCCAAATCAGATCTACATAATGAGAATCCGTCACTCTCCCACTTCGCCACAGAGACGACTTTTATAAATTTTTGCTTTATAATTTTTTCAATGCCGCGTTTTTTACTCATGTGCATCTGAAAATATAAGACGATATATATTTCGAGTATTTCGGTGTAATATTGTGCGTTTAATATCTCCTTTTTGGAGGTCTCCCTTCTACATTTTCATATCACTCTAAAGCCCTTATTTTGTTTAGATCATTATTCAATTTAGAATGATAATAATTCAGACATTCTCAAAACTGAATCAGATAATGTAGATTTTGCACTATTTTCACAACACAGCTATGATTGAATGAAAAATTAAATGATGAAATTAATCTTATTGAACTGAAAAAAATTAAGAAACATCTGAAACAGAAATGTAAAATGAAATTATTACGAATAAAAAGAAATTGAACAAATTACGAATAAAATGAAATAAAAATGAATTTAATAAATGAATGAGTGCTTGCCATTGATGAACTAACAGAGGGTTGAGTAAGAAATCCAATTCACACGACGTTTCGTTTAGTATTGCATCTCTACCCGTTGTGTTGGATTTTTCAGTTATCTTTCAACTGAATTTGAAGGCTAAATTAAATGTCCGAGAAAAAATTGAAAAATTTCCTTAGGACATGCTCCCCACTGACTGATTATTCTAGCTATTCGCATATCGAAATGACACTGAAAACCCAAAGAATTTATCACAAATATAACGTAATACTCGGCTATCAATATTTATACAATCCATATCATGTATAACCACTCTGAAACAAACAAAGAAATCATTATTTTTCAAGTAAAATTGAAAATAAACGTGTTTAAAAGCAGCTACTTCTAAAGTACGGCACTGGTCAAAGGTATGATCAATTCTCGAATTTTCTTGGTAAGCATGGAATGAATAGATCAATAACATTTCATTCATTCCATTCTTTCATATAACCTATGGCTTTTTTGTGGAGAAATCCTGCTGCGTGCCTACAAGATATTTTATATAATATTTTGTAAGACGTACATATTGTGGTAAAGAATTTTCTATCGAGCGCTGCGTATGAAGAGGATATTTTTTGTAAAAGGTTGAATATCCGCGAATATATTTGCTACTAGTATGAGAATGCAGATTTAAGGTCTCAGAAAAGTTGTAGTGAAGGAATATATTCGTTTTATAAAACTAAATGATGCCTTTAAATGATATCTGATGAAAAGCATGCTCCAATTCTCTCGCAATCTGCTTTTCTTTTGACTCATTTCGAATGTATATATATATATATATATATATATATATATATATATATATATATACACGATAAATACGGAGTATTGCCGTATGATATTAATGAGTAAAAGATGATGAGTTATTGGCAAAAGTAGAGCCACTATAATTGATACACAACCAATATATCAACCTTGTCTATATTTCGAACATGTTTACATTCTTCATCAGGACTCTGAAAAATAAGTAAGGGTAAAACAAAGTGTTTTAACCAAAAAATTACATCTTACGGTTAACTGGGCTGAAGATGTAGCCAGACTGTACGCAGCAGAGAAAATAGATAATAAAACAAATTTTGGAACTTACAAAACCAGATAATCTCATTAAAAACGTAATATCAAATATATAAAATCAGGTGTCAGAACAATCAGATGTCAAAGATACCGAACTGTCAGGAAACACAGACAAACGTCACTGAGGATCACAGAGTGTCAAGTGCAAAACTCTCTGTCAATTGTCATTTTACTCATATATATATATATATATATATATATATATATATATATATATATATATATATATATATATATATATATATATATATATATATATATATATATATGAATTAATTAATAAGTGTTAGTTGGGTACTAAGCAAAAGTTTGGGCATTAAATCACCAACTAAGTGTCATCTCATCTATATTTCTATTCAAATGCGAATCTTCAACAGGATGCTGGAAAATTTTACATGTATTAATTCAAAATTCATTTCTCTGCTCTCATTTGAGATTGTACATACCTATGACGTTAAGGAAGAAATAGATTAGGAATTAGTGCAATAATCACCACCAAGATGAAAAATATATACAGATTATCGTAAGTGCAAAATCCAAAAGAGCTAACCGTATATGTCCAAAATAACAAATCCACAAATTGCAATAGGCATGATGACACTAATCAAAAATCACAAAAATACTATATTTATCTGATAAAACTTGAAGCTTAGGATAAAAAACAAGCATTGTTTTTCTTATTAAGAGTGTGATTGATATATATTTTTATAAAATAAAACTACAAAATAAGGCAATCCGCCATGATATCTTGAACACCAATCAGAGCTCATGACGTCAGTGTCAAGTAAACACGAGACGGCGCCAAAATTACATTTCGTATTGTTAACCTCCACTACGACTGTGTTTTCATTTATTAATTCAATTTCACTATTTGAGTGTGAATGTTATTAAAATAACACGAGTTATGGATCAAGGATTTATTAAGGCAAACAGCGAATGTAGAAGCAAACAGATGATGTAGAAGGTTTCAAAGGAGAAGTCATTTGATTAACTAAATTAGTTTTTGTTTGAGTGGCTTTACTTCGAAACTTATTTGTCGTCTATACTTGGATTGATTTATCCACCATCTTATTTGCATTTTCTTGTGAAGTATTGCTTATGGGTGCTTGTGAAGCTGAAAAAGACAAAAAAATAGTATTTATAAAATATTACCTTCAAATACACATTTAAAAAGAATTTACAAAGATTTACAAAGAAGTGGAATAAATTTGTATTACAAATAAGTACCTACATGAACTTCCACATGACACCTCTTCAAGTTCCACATGCTTTGTACCTATTTCCTCTAAATCTTTCAGACATTCTCCTATCAATGTCTTTCTTTGTTTTTTGAGAATATATGGTCTTTCTGTAGCATCTGATGTTCGTTTCCTTATATCTGGTTGACATTGAAATTTAGAGGGCATACACCCCGGTTTCATGCGGATCTTTGACACGATCCTACACGATTTGACGATCCCATCAGATGATATTCCATATAATTATCCATATCATTTGGTAACTGAAATTTGAATAAAATACATAATATAACATCAATGAGATGAAATTTCGAGGTTAGACCTCGAAATAGATTGTTTATATTTTTACATTTAGACCACGTAGAAAATATTATTACCAAATATTATATAGTATACTAGAATCTACAAAACAATGTGAAAACTTACATCAAAGTGATCTTCACAAAAATAGAGGACAGTGCTGGACAATATTGCATTTGAATCTCGCCTTGCAAGTTGAAGCCACTTGTTTCGTGTTGTTTTATTTTTAGGAACGAATACAAATAACTTATTAGGAGTTTTTATGGATGTGTTTGCACACTGGGGGACCCCACACCACTTATACACTTTCGAATTCATTTTTAATACCATAAAATAATTAAATTGTTGCACGAACCCAGAACCTAGTGTTTGAGTTACCGATTATTGACGTCACAAGCGCCGCCATGACACTGACAAGCGTTTTAGGTAAACAAATAAATTTCTATCTTAAAATTGCATTTTTTTCCTATTAAACTCTTGATTTCTGCAGAAATATCTTATTTTTTGTAAATAGTATACATTTGTGGACATTATAGGCTCGTTTTTAAAAAACTGTCATCATGCCCATTGTAGGTTAGATACCAGACGGAACATAAATATATGGAAAGCACAGAAAAAAATCGCAGTATAATAATCTTCAGCCCTTATCCATAGACAGCAAATAGGTGTAAATCTTACTAAGACCACTAATATTTGTCCTCCTGTTAACACTGTTTTTTGTCTCATTGATACAACACATCTCCAAGAAGCGTTTATCATAATTAGAGATGGTTTTCATTATCTTGACATCACCGAAATTGAAGTTATGAAGCTGAGATGAAGCATGTTCTGCTGAGGAACATCTTCCCGGATACAGTTTGATGTCACTCTTATGTATAGCCAGACGTCTCTTAAGTGATTGTGAAGTTTGTCCCACATATACACCATGACAGCCACGACAACGAACACAATATACACAGTTAGATTTGCATTCATTTGTAATAGAGTCCTTAATAACACTAAAACAATTTTTATTAGTGACAGTATAATAGTTAGCGAACTTAATGTTCGGAATGCAAGATACAATGCAAACCAGCTTGCCAGACAAACCCTGAGCAAATGGTAAAGAGACAAACCTCCTTACAGCATTGGAGGTTGGAACCACGGAAGTTTCACCTGTTTCAGTGGAATTTGTAAGCAAAGAACCAGCAATGGAGAGATGTCTCGGGTCTCGGAGGGTGTATATTGTGTTCGTGTCGCGATTGTCATGCTGTATATGTGGGACCAATTTCATAATCACTTAAGAGACGTCTGGCTATACATAAGAGTGACATCAAACGGCATCCGGGAAGATGTGCCTTAGCTAAAAATGCTTCATCTCAGCTTCATGACTTCAATTTCAGCGATGTGAAGATAATGAAAACCATCTCTAATTATGATGAACGCTTGATCTTGGAGATGTGTTGTATTAATGAGATAAATAACAATGTTAAAAGGAGGACAGATATTAGTGGTCTTATTAAAATGTACACCTATTTACTGTCTATGGGCAAAGGCTGAAGATTCTTGTACCGTGATTGTTTTCTGTGCTCTCCATATATTTATGTTCCGTCTGGTCTCTAACCTATTATAACCAATTGCAATTTGTGAATTGTTATTTTGGACATATATGGTTACCTCTTTAGGATTTTGCATTTACGATAATTTATATATAGTTTTCATCTTGATGGTGGTTATTGCACTAATTTATCATCTATTTCTCGCTTAACGTCATAGTTATGTACAATCTTACATGAAAAATTAATTTTCATGTAATTCATGAAAAATTTTCCAGCATTCTGATGAAGATTCGCTTGTGAATCGAAGTATAGATGAGATGACACTTAGTTTGTGATTTATTGCCCAATTGTTTGCCTAGTACCCAACTATTTTCCATCAATGATCACAACCAGAAATCAATGTAGTTTATAGATAATGAATTGTAAAGAGTAATGAAAATCGAACTGAGGAACCTGTCAGTATGAGATTGAATGGATGAATTTTGTTATCAATGAATGTGTCATAAATATAATAAAAAAGGAGGGATTTTTATAATTATAGCTAATTCTGAGATTGTATTATATTCGCAAATGTATTGAATGAACAAAATATCGGGAATCTTCAGAAATCATGTGAAAGGATGAAGAAATTCATAATATACAATCAGAAATGAAGTAGAATTTCATGAACAGACGGCGATGAAATACCTGAGATTCGAACGCAGAGCTACAATTTGCTAGGCTCTCGTCCAATTATTACGTCATGCAGACAACGAAACAGAAGTTGATCAAATCCCTATAATTTTTATAGTGAATTCGAGTCAAGTTTTCGTTTTTGAAAAGCAGACCTGATGGTTTTGCATTCCAAACTAGATATAAACGTTTGTGTGCAAGTATTTCTCTGAATTTAGGCGTCGTATTGAGAATAGTAAATAAGGGGTGCCTATTGTGAAAGATTGACTTCTGATCAATCAAAACCGGTGTTGAATTGAAAGTGTAAATATTCAACATGCTGCTATGAAACGATAAAACAAGTTCTCATCTATTTCATCACAGTATGGTTAATACATGGAACAACTTTATCCAAAAATTAGTTTTCACAGAATAATCCTTACCGTACCCTTCGAAGATAAATTAGCTGAAAACATTTTTGTAGAAGGAAAAAACCCTTTTTGATTTGACACTTTTTGTAATGTATCATATGACCCACAAAAATATTTTCGTTGTTTCAGAAAAAAAATGCACAACAAATCTTATTCGCCAACCTGTCCTTCACTTATAACTCATGAGTCTGCTACGGTTCCGTAGCTTATGGCACACATGTGACAATAGGTTTTTGCGAGGATTAAGACGGATAGAAAAAGTTTTTGAACTTATGAGAAGATGTTATATTTCTTGCACCTATCAATCTTTTATTCGCTTTGCCATTTGAATCATTGTTTGACAGCAATAGATATTCTCATATTTCAGTATAGGCGGTCAGTGAAAATGTGAAAATATATCGGTTGAATATCCACTCCAATTTCTGTATGTGATTTTCATTGGAGAGTTATTGATGAATAAAATAAATCTCTATTTGAAATTCTATTTGTAGGTTTTTCTCATCCTGTGCATAAAATTTAGACGTAATACCTACTATGATATATCTGTACTTTTCTATTTTGTCAGTACTTTCAATTGAGGCCTGATCGAATTGCAGAATTCCATGTCCATGAATAAGGGTTAAATAATAATAATAATAATGACACTGGGAATCAGCAATTTTCTTGTCGTAGATCTGTGACTTGTTTTCGGCTAAATTTTTGTCTCTGAATTCAAAAATGTTATCAATTTTTTTCTATCAGGTCATGTATTTATACTACAGGAAATCCTCTCTTTACCCTATAAGTCATAACAAAATGGGCATACAGAGAAAAATAAAGTGGATACTAACCAAACGTATTAGAATATTTCGTTCATACAAAAATTATTATATTATTAAAAGGTAAATTGTGTTTATACAAAAAAAAAATTCCTTTCTCTAACAAGTTTTTTTCGTGCAGTCTTGATGTTAAAATTTCTGACGCTTTTTGTATAGTCCCAAATCTCGTATCAAGTTATTCAACTCATGCTGATTAAATCTTTTACGAACAGAATCATCGTCAACTTCAACATCTTTGTCGTTGGGTCACTTCCATCGTCAATCAACTCATCTTCTTGTATTTCTAAGAGGTTAATTCTTGCAAAACTGACACTGTTCTTTCACTTTTGTCACTGACACTGTTTACTTTCAAAAGTGACGGTCATTGGAGTTGGCTTTGGGTTCTCGCTAAATCATTGGTATGCCCAGCGGAAGTTTACCACGTGCTGCTTTTGTCCACCTTCTCAAACACTCCACACACTGCTTGCAGACTTTGTTAGAGGCCTATCATTTATCTTGGTCGCCAATTTTCACTTCGAAATGAGCAAAATAGGTTTGCCTGACAAAAGTTCTGAGGTTTGTCCGTTGACTGGGAATTGTAAAACTGCCACATATATACATAAAGAAATTTTTCAGTTTATATATAAATAAGAACGAAATACTGCTAATTATGTGTTAATACACGATCTTGCATTCCGAATCGGAAATCGGCTTCACTATTTCGGAGCGACAAGTACACATGTTTACTACAGTGCGCAACTCACCAAATCAGTCTAGACAATACGAATCTAAACCTATTGCGCCGCGTCGTTGCCCCCTCCAGTCATTACTGGAGAAAGTTCCGCAGACAGAAGTGCAGTAGGGCCTTCTGTAATTCGCGTTCAGTTCCGGGAAGCGTTTCGGGAGGGTTATCGTTTTTTCACTTTTTCAATCAGTTTTTTTCTATCACTTGACGTGGTAGAAAAAAACTGATTGAAGTTTAGGAATCAGCATGCCAATTTACCCCAAAACCCCCTAAAAATTAAAGTCAACAAACATTATGTTACAAATTGTTCCCCAGTGTAATAAAAGCTATCACAAAATTTATATACATTTACGTTCAAAATATATTATGGGCAATTATTTCTTTAAAACGAACTGAGCTAATTTACACTTTGAGTTCAGTAACTTTTCTTATGAAGCTAGGCAATTCGTTGAATCCATTGAATCATTCCTAAAATATACTATTTCTAGATTCAAAACGCTTACAAACTTGTATGTAGAAATTGTTGGTATTTCTCGTATTATAACCGTGACACATGTTACCTCTTTTATTAATCTATATGGGACAAATTGTTTTTAATTTTAAATATAAATATATATGTACAATATGACTATTGTTCTAAGCCATTTAAAATGCTTTCGATTGAAGTATATCTACTACATTTCGAAATTCCTAACATAGCTCAATTCTGCAATTCTTGTAGCTGTTGAATTTTTTCTTTGCTCAATCCGAATAACATATAGAACAACATTAAATGTGTGCCATTATTATTGATGTTGAAGAGTCATAACTTCACATATGTCGTTCGATTTTTTCCAATTATTTTGAGGAAGTTGATTTTTTTTGGAGATTTTAGACGATATGTAGTCGATGTGTATCATTGAAACACAACATCTCATCTAACATAATGCCTAAATAACAACTCTTTCAATATTCTGGTTTCTAATTTCAGTAGCTATATTTTCGTTACTATTTACCTTCTGAATTTTACTTGTAGACAATACTATAAATTTTACATTCAGAGATAAACTGATATCGCTCATTCATTTTCGACATTCACTTATTGCAGCCAAGTCTCTATTAATACATTCTGTCATAGTCTGGATATTTCTACCACTAACATTAATCATTGTATCGGCTGCAAATAATCGTAAAGAGCATTTTTTAACATGAAAGACAATATCATTAATGTATAAGGAATATAGTATTGGTCATAAGACCGTTCCCTGAGATACGCCAGAAGAAACTCCAATGGTGTCCGATAGTATTCATTAAAGTTGGTTTCGGCACATAAGTTTGATATTCGATACATTTTTTCACACATAGTAGAGCGAAGAATACGCTAAAACATGGTTGTAGTGTATTGTTGATGGTTTTCGGAAGCAATTATTGAGATACCGTGAATTATTCATCATCGTGATAATTCTTGTTGCTGAGAAAATAGAAGTAATTTGAGCACTGTTTATCTGCATTGAGTTGTTTATCTGCTGCTATGGTTCATGTCAAGGCGACTGGAGATTTATAGAAGTAGACTGAATGTATCTAATATGAATAAAAATTGCAGAAAAATTGCAATCCAATTTTTCTCAATATCAATGTAAATGATCATTTGGTATAATCATTTCAAATAAATTCTCATCGATAGTATTACCATTTTGAATTTCAGCGTTCTTTTTTTTAAAAAGGTATTTCAGGCTCTAACAGATTCTGGTGAAATTGGTATTTCATTATCGCAGTGAAAAAAGCTGTGAAACAAGTAGAATGATAAATACATAGATAATGAAAAAAATAAAGAATGAGGCGTAAAATTGCCACTTTATTACCTACCATTACTATTCGAAATGAAAACGGTGATCTGAATTCGAGGTTTCCATAGTACGAATGAAGCTATTCATTATTGATTGATCACATAAAATACTTTTTCATTGGAAATTACCAAATCACATTACATTTGATAAAATGGCGCAAACATTTCTGGGATAGTTGATATTTAAATAATAGATATAAATTTATCACTCCGTTAATCCTAATGCAGGGCATTTTATCTGCCCTGGAAACGTTGAAAATATTTTACAGTCCACACCACCATTTCATTCTTTAAATTATTCGAAAAATGCTAGGTAGGCGAAGGTTGAAACATTTGATCTCGTGATTAAAAGAACATTAATTTTTCTCTTGATCCTATGTGTTTATTTGAGTTTGCATAGAAATTCATCAGGATTGAAATGAATGTGAAATATACGGGCTTTGTTGCATTTTTTATTGTTTTTCGAAATGCGGTTATATGCTTTGAAAAACAAACTGAATTTTACTGCCTGCGAATATCAGAGAAATATTTCAGGACTTTCACAGCTAGTTTTTCGAGATATGCGCTCCTTCGTGCAATATTCATGAGTGGCTTTTGAATTGACGAATAATTTTCTTTTTTCAAATCGCAAATGAGTGTGCCACCGTGACACAACTAGCAGTTACACTTGACAATCGACAATTATTTGACACTTCTTCATTTTTATTCTGTTTTTTTCGTGCAATTCCGTTGTAATGAAGCACTAGTGTTTTCTGCAGTTTCAATTCAACTTGGGATTTTATGTGAAACATAGTTGTATTGATGAAAATTTTGGAACTTTCTTCATATTCATGTGAGGTACTACAAATTCATAGCAGAAAACGCAGTTCTATTATTGCAAATCTGTAATGCATAGAGGAAAATCTATAATACAAATTGTATTCTTACTTGTATTAATTCTATGATTTGAAATATAGTATACCGACAAAAATAAAATTACTATTTTCAAGAGAATTATGAAAATATTAATCACAAATGATAGTTTCTCAAATTCCCAAATTCTCATTTGTTCTCAAATTAATGTTGGGGCCTCATTGCGAATTTAGACTCTGACTACGTGTGGAACACCATCGGAGATTGTTTGGATGCATGGCACTGAAGATTTCCATAATAGGACGGAACGATTTTATGGTATTTCCGTTCAACAAGTTTGATGTTGATCGGAACGAATCTTGCAATCACCCTCGAAAGTGAAATGATGTGTTGACGTTGACATGTGCCCAGACAGAGTCCTGAGGGTTTTAGTCGAAATATTTCGATATTCCAATTATTCCAGTATTGATATATATATATATATATATATATATATATATATATATATATATACAAGAAAATGAACACCAGAACATTCATTCGAAACATTCGAATTAATATCGTTAATTTGAACATTAAGATCGTAAACGTTCACATGTATCTAGCCCCACTATAACATTCTTTTGGTGAATTTTTCGAATTAATCTTCTATTGTTCATTTTTTTGAATATTTCATTCAGTGCCATAAGCACAAAAACTTCATTTCCTTATATATATACATATATATTTTTGTAGAAAAAAAAAGTTTTATCGAAAGAGAATTTCTTCAATCAAAACGAAAGTAGTTAGTAAAAGAAATATTATCTGAAGTGATAAAAACAATCTTGTCAAAGAAATAGAATATTTCAAACTTCAGAACTGACTCTCGCAGTATGTAATGTCGACCAATAAAAAAAAAACATGTAGTGAAGAAACACATTTTCCAGAATGGAAATTCTGAGCAATGCGTCTGCTCTTTTCATATATTTACAGTTGACGGAATAGAAGGTCACGACTACCTAGCAGTAATTCAAGAAGAAATTGAAATAGGTTACGTTACGGAATATTGAAAATTGCTTGGTGACATTGCCTGAACGGTTATTCGAAAAACAGCAATAATCCTAAGCGACTTTGTGCAGACAGTCTCAGGATCAAGCCAATATTTTACTTTCGAAGTGCACAACTCCATAAACCGACTATTCTGAAATGTGCAATATCGAAGGATTTCACAACATTCTGTAGGTTATAGAGGAATGAGAACTTCTAAGAAACAACATCCTATGTCTTCATCTCATTCACTCGAAATTGTAACCTCAAAAATAGAAGTACACACATATATATATATATATATATATATATATATATATATATATATATATATATATATATATATATATATATATATATATATATATATATATATATATATATATATATATATATATATATATATATATATATATATAACACTAGAACATTCATTTGAAAAATTCAAATTAACCAAGACAATGTTATAGTAGAGCTAGATATGTGAACGTGTACGATGTGATGTCTCCATTATCCTTCAAGGGATAAATGTTAGAGAAATATTGAAATAGATGCCACACCTGATGGAAGTGCGAGACATATATGTTTCGTTCTGCAAGGAACTCGTCAATCGCACCACGTCCATCGAAGTGAGGCAACGACTTCAACCTCCAAGCATCTTCTTGTGACTCCAAATGGACGACCGTAGAGTTATGGATATTCCATAATTCCATCTATAGGAATCAGTAGAAAACACCTCTCAGATTACATTCTCACCAAGCAACGAAATTTCACATATCTTCTATACCCGTAAAATTTTTATTGAAATTTTAATATTATTTGAAATTTTTTGAATATTTGTGAAGAAAATATTTTCTCACTTGTGAATATAATGCTCGTAGTTTGCCCTCAAAGTTATTTCATGTACAATTAGGTGATAACATCCTGAAGAAGGACGGAGGACCCAATATAGGACCGAAATATTGATGTAAATCGACAGGTGTTGTCTTTAATCATCCAGTCTTAACTTTGCCGAGTACCCACCTTTTTATTCCTTAGTTCCATAGTTCCTTAGAATTCACGGCAATACTCCTCGTATATATATATATATATATATATTTATATATATATATATATATATATATATATATATATATATATATATATATATATTATATATATATATATATATATATATATATATATATATATATATATATATATATATATATATATATATATATATATATATATATATATATATATTTCATTCGAAAAATAGGTCGAACAATTGTCGAAAGAAATTTATAGTATACTTTCGATACAAGTGCGATAATATACCACGAGAACTACATAATTCTTTTTCATGTATTAGAATTCTTTTATGTTTTAAGTGGCCATTTCATGATACTTTGAAAAATGACCTCGAGCGTTTTAAAAATCGCAACCTAGATGGCATCACTTCATCAATTTAGACGAAATCGTTCAAACACTAGAGTTTTAAAATGTAGTAACTCAATTGATAAGGACGTATGAAACTTTCAATGTTAGAGGTAGTCGTGTGCTTTCCATTGATTCCTAAGATTTGAGATGTACGTTAATCTATGCATAAGATATGTATAAGACTCACGGTTTATTTCTGTCTTACGATCGATAAGAGATATGTGAGGATTGAACGGACGTTACCTTTCAGTGTTTGACGTGGCGTAACTGGTTAGTACTTGTAGTACGAAACAGTTAACTGTCTTACTCTTCCAATAAACGTAGTTATCGATTTCAATATTCTGTCACATTTATCCCTAAAAGAATAAAGGAGACATCGCATTGTTCACGTTTCACATAGCCTGCTCTGCTATAATGTTATTTTGAATGATTTGTCAAAAAATTATCGATAGAAAGTCATAGTATGCTTTTAATGTCGAATATTCACAAAGAACGATAATATCACGAGAACTACAGAATTCTTTCTTCTTGTTGTATTAGATTCCTTTTATATATATATATATATATATATATATATATATATATATATATATATATATATATATATATAAATATATATATATATATATATATATATATATATATATATATATATATATATATATATATATATATTGAATGCGAAAGATGAATTTATACTTATTCATGTTGAGATTTTCTAACTTCAATGTAGGAAATTACGACTACGAATCATGCATTTCACAAATACACTTATTGCTGCCTCAGCTCACAAATTGTTCATGTAGAAATATCTATTTTTCAAGAACTGGTCCGTCTGCAGAGCATGCAAAATTAATTAGAGATCTGAATCTTGATGATATTTTTGGTGAACTTTTTAATTAGATAAGTTCGTCGGTTGAAAACACTCAGCAGAAGGGGGTTAATGTTTTCTCTCCATGTTTGAAGTTAACTTGAAGCAATGAAATCATAAACACAATCTACAATACAGAAATGTATGTATTCATTTTTAAAATGATGAGAAATTGGTGCCAGAACCTTGCGACGGAAATAACTGGTGTTTATCTTCAAAATTGAGTTTACGGCAACGCATTTATTTCCTCGTACATTATGTTTCGTTCATTTATTTTTCGATTTTGCACTTATGCGTGTTATAAATTTTCTTTTGAACGATTAATCCGTCTTTTATTTCGCTAGTATTTCATGACAATTATTTGTATCAATCAATTTCACAGATCTCAATTTTTTCATTGATTTTCATTAATTCGGTTATGATTCATCATATATCTCGATATGTTCATTTTCAGGATTTGTAAGAGATTGTTTCAGTTTGAAATCGTTTCCTCAGTTCATGACCGACGTGCCAAATTATGAAATAATTGCTAAAGGAAAGAATTGTTTTGTGTTTCTCAAAACAACTCAAGAGTACCGATTTTGGGGTCCATGTGGGTAATTCGTAGTATTACATTGAAAACACTTCATCATATTCATAAAAAAAACTTTTATGTTTCTATCAACATCCGAGAGCGTATTCGAGGAACAACATTATGATTCATTTTCGGAGACTTATCTTGAGTGTCTAAGGTGAAGACAAGAATTCTTCACATCTAATTTATTGTCCTAAAGAAGTGTTTAACTGTGGAGGGCAACCATCAACGCCATATATTGGACAATCGGGGTATCATTCGCAAAATGCTTCAATGATGTGATTAATAGATGGATGAGCATATATGTATTGTATTTATGTGTGCAATTTGATTCGATCGAGACAGAAAATTGACTAATTTGCAGAAACTAGCATCATCTGCCGTAATGTTTGGATGAAGAAATTTATTCAGGGAACAGTGAGGTTGATATATTACCTGAGTCGATATCACTGATATAAACTGAAACGAGTTTTTTCTGCAGTAAATAAGGAATGGAAGTCCAGTGGAATTCATTATCAAAATCACAATCGATATCGAACGGGAGTTTTTATAAACCGAGCCAAGTAAGTTTTCGCATAAACAGAGCACTGAATTCTACACCGTTCCACCAACACGCTTAAAATGGCTATCTGATAACCGTGACAAATATAAAAGGAAGTTAAGAAATGAATATTTATGCGATTACTTTCGTATTTCTTTGTAACCCAGTTAACCGTGCTTAGTTCAGTGTGGAAACGTGGACTCACGGAAGGTTATTAATAGGAGTAGTTAATCTGAGTGAAAAACGAAAACTTGTGACAAATGAGCAGAAAATCCGGCAATTCGTTGCAGTTCGATATTGGAAGTTTCTTGAGTCTTCCTTCCATTCATTCTGCAGTTAACTTCATATTTTCAATATATTGACGTGATATTCTTCTATCCTAGACATTATGGAAACAATGTTCTCAACAAAACCTGTGTAAACTGTATGTTCTGATAAACCCATGAAATAATTTTCAATTTGAAGTCAGAATGTTTTCACAGAGTCCCGATTAAAAGAAAGGTGCGTTAAGATCTGTTGAGTGTTAAACAGTGAATATGTGAAACAAAGGAAATCATATCATTGACAATTTGATTTAAGCAAAAAAAAACTGTTATTGATTAAATGAGAAGTTATGTTATGATTAGATGAAACAGTAAGATATCAGTTGGACTCAATGATTCCATAACGAATCCAGATATGCAATTCGAATCAGTGCTGCCCTCTATGGCTTGGAAAGCAAGCAATTTCATGAGATATAACTGGAACCGCCGCTATGGAACCGATGACTCGAAGATCACTTCTTTGAGGCTAAATTCCTCCGATATTGACTCTCCATTATATCAAATCATAATTACTACCATTGTTGAGAGTCCTCCTCATGTATCCCATCAGAAATTTCATTTGGACTTTTTTAAATCCTAAGTTTCGTCCATTGTTTCGAAAAAATGTAACGGTATCCGGTTTGTTATCTTTCAATTACTTGAAACATTCAGAATTTCTCTGTAGCAACGCAGTGTAATAATCTCGATATTTTCATCAACCGGTACGCGTTCACAAATATTGACATATAAAGACGTGTATATACCGTGAAAGCAGCTATCTCAGTAATCATTTGCATAATTCCGTCCGACAATATTTCATGTCGTTTTTCATTTGTCATAAATCTAACGAAATATTCTGAAACGTTCGTTGAATTAAGGGACGGTATTCCTACTATTGCATTTCTTATTCTGGTGATTCCAACAAACAAGAAAAAGCTCTCAGGCTTAGAGTATGTCACGTCATATATTATGACTGCTTCAATATTATCCAGATCAAGAGATTGCACGGCAAAACTTCATGTGAAAATGTTGATGCATTAGATTTTCGTCGGTTGCGTGTCTTCAAACATGTATAAATCAATCGATATCAATGAATAAATGCTGAGAAATCATGTGGAATATCTACAAATATGACATTCCTATCGGAAAATTCAAACTTCAAACGATAATCATCATTTGATATTTTAACGCATCATTGTATTGCATAAATATATATATTTTTTGAAATATTTTTTCGGGTTCGTCATCTTTGGACATTACCCATTATATCATTTAATTATGTAACCGCTGAAACTCATTTGACTTACACAAACGTCCATGTCTTACCCATGATTCGAACCCAGATCACGCTAGTGAGAGTCCTCAACTCAACTCAACAAAATCTTTATTTACAAAGTATTTACAGAATATAGGAGATACTATGAGATATGTAAGAAATTTAGGCTTAAATAACTTAAAATAATTACATAAATCATTTTTGATTAGATACAATACAGTTGCTATATTTAAGTTTTACTGTACATTTATTCGAATTTTGACAAATTTTCATCTAGATATATGAAGGTACATAAATGTATAGATGTTTATAATAAAACAATTGTTGAACTGATTTACACATATATTAAAAATAATACTGCATGACGTACGTTTCGATGATATTTCCCTTTTTCAAATGCTACGTGCAGACTAATGACAATTTCTCGAATACATACAATATATAAACTTAAATACAGAGAAAACAGGTAGATAACAGGTGGAAGGGATGAATTCATACTGAACTATTATATAGTAAATTAAGTAATTTTGAAAAGATTGAGAAGGGGGCTTGAGGTATGATCGATTTGGCTGTTCAAAAGGTTGCCAGAATATTTGTATTCATCAATTTGAAATGATTCTAACAAATTAAGCTCCATTCCCTTGTTTGCGGTATTCAAAATTTCAAAATCGGAATTGAATATATGATTTTCGTTAATCAAATGATTCGCATAATGAGAATCTGTCTTCTGATTATCAAAGCTACGTTTATGTTCCGAAATTCTTATTTGAAAACTTCTAAACGTTCTACCAATATAAAACTTATCACAACTACCACAGTTAATTTTATATACACCGGATTTTTTATTTTTGTTGACTTTAGATTTGTTATTTTTGATAAGTAAGTGTGGATGTTATACTTAAAAAGAAGAGATTTGAGTTTTTCACTGGACTTACCGATGTATGTAAGGCTGTTATAGTTGATATTGTTTTTGACTAGGGGATAAACCAAACCAATCGCCTTTTTGAAGTTTTTCTTCAATATCATATTATCTATTATTTCAGGATTATAATTATTATTCACGGCTATTTGCTTGATTAATCAAGCTTGACTCACCAATTATTAAGTATAGATGTTTATTTTGTCTTAAGGAAATTATGTTTTCTGTTTGATTGGTCGCTATCGTTGTATTTACATATTTTGTATTTTTATACAGGAAACTAGTTGTGAAAACCTGGTTTCGATATTTAAATCGAGTGACGATGAATCGTTGGCTTTTGTATCAGGTTATGAAATAGCATCTTCAGTATAGTGGTCCAAGGCTTTGCATTCTTTAATGATTTTATTAACCGGACTGCGGAAGTAAATTTTCTATTCATATTCTTTCATGGAAAATGGGTAAATTTCGATACGGTAGTTAGTGTTTGCTAATTGGTTCTATGTTACGTGCTCTGTATGTGTTATGTTCTTAGTGAATTATAATTAAGTTGGATTTTTTAGAATTTATTGGCCATATTATTGTTATATTACCTTAGTGATTCTATTTTTGCTTCTCTATGTCGTATTTCTATAGCAGTGTATCTATTCATTCCAGTCATGCGTCTCAATATTTTGTTTCGAAATACTTGCAAATGTCTCAGTACTGGGTTACTTACGTTGCACCAAGCTGGCGCAGCGTATGTTATTATAGGCCTTATTATGGTAGTGTATAATATCTTTTATTCTTTTTACTTAAATCGCTGTTATTGTTTAGGAGCACAAATAGATTTTTGGTAATTCCGAATGCTTTTTTAATTGTGTATTTTATGTGTCTCTTGAAATTCAGTCTACGATCTAGTTCTACGCCTAGATATTTAACTGATTGTTTTGTATCTATTTTATGCTTCCAAATTTTTAACGGTGGTAGTATTTTGTTGTTAGTATATTTACGTGTGAATATGATTTGTTGTGTTTTCGCTTTATTCATTAGTATTTTCCATTCTTCGAAGCATGATTTTAGTTCTTGTGTGGGATATCCTACTAATGCGTTAGCTGCTTCTGCCGAGAACGATTTTGCATAGATTGCTGTGTCATCGGCGAATATTGCTATTTCGGTGTTGGGAAATTAAGGTATATCATGGTTCAAGATGTTGAAAAGTTTGGGCCCCAGTACTGATCCCTGAGGAACTCCCGCTTTCATGTTTCTTCCTGATGAAAGAGTTTTATTTATTCTGTCCTTTATCTGCGTTTTCATTCTTTGAAGTGGGAGAGTCTGTTACTCTCCCAATACACCACAAAGACGACGTCCATAAATTTCACACTCGCATAACCTCGTCTTTCATTCTTCGGTAGTTCAATATGGGAATTCAATCAATTCATCATTTAGAACTGTGGAATGTGCAAAAGAGGAGAACAATAGATTAAAATCTCTGAATCAATTGAATATTCATTCTTTCATAACTTTTCAACAGATTTGAAATTATTTCTCAATAATTTCTCAGTATATACTGTGAATTATTCAGTTATTTTAATCTTGATCTTTTTTCAACATATCTGATGAAACCTCTCAGAAGAAACTGAAAATTTCTTCATAGAATATTGATGCATTCAAATTTATTGATGCATGTTGTAACTGTAATAATCCTCTACATTTCAATTTAGAGTGAAACTGAACTGAATCGATTTCATTATAATTTTATTAGGCTGAGCTATTCGTTACAAAATTCATATCAACATAGAATATCATTTTATCCCAATTGAATGATTAACCGCCACCCCTATTTATGAGTATGACGGATAATTTCCCATAATTCGTTCATGTTCTGAGATTATAAATAATACTGATTTGTATGACGTAATTCATCTAATCTATAAATAGTTTCGATTCTAATTTGAATATGTGGATGTAATCAATATTATCAAATAAATGCGTTCAATATATGAAATTATCATAAACTGTGATTGTTTTGTTGAATCATATTCGAAATTGATCAGATGATGAAATAAATAGGAAATTTCTATTCTGAATAATAGAAACAGTGAGGTTTAAAATTATATCGAATTGAAAATATACCATTTCATAACGACTTCACCAACATTGATTGAAGCTCTTTCAGGGTCAGATTTTATTTTATAAATATCAATGAGAATTCCTGAATCGCTCTGGATGATTTATGTCCTAATATTTTCGCTGCAATCACGTGAATTCCATATATTTCATCAAATGAATCAGTTAATTCAATCAAAGAAAAAATCATAAGGAAGCAATATCTAGAATTTTCTCATATGTATATTAACAAAAATATGCATGACGCGTTTCGGAGCACTACTTCTTTAACAATGCTGAATTATCATTTTTAATTCAGTATTTGACAAAGAAGTAGTACTAAGAAACGCGTATTGCGTACTTTTGTTTATATATGAGAAAATTCTAAATATTGTCTCATTATGGGTATTAATTTTCTCCAATTATCGGCCTCATCAATCAATCATCAATTGAAAGAAAAAGTGTTTCTCGTTATTTTAAAATTTTTGTTTTCACTATATATCATACAGAATTGTTATAGTAAGGAATAAACTATTTTACTACATCACAAAAAACATCTTCAGAAAATTTAAGTTGAACTTGTATAGAAATATCGCCCATCATTATTTGTTTTACATAACTATCATCTTCAAATTTTTTTTTCAGTTGAACTAGTGTTATAAGAGTTTCATTCCGATGGAGATGCCTGGTCAAATCACCAGATAATATCAACACATTTCTTCTGGAATGAGTTATTCATTCTCAGCAGGTATGATACGCAATCATAGAAAATAATAATATAATGTTGCATAATAACTAAATACATAAACTGAGAAGAAATATAACAAACAGCTCAACCTAATCAAAAAAAAACTGAAAAAGTAACTGATAATTGAATATTGAAATTAAATGAAATATTGAAAGAAATATTACTCAATCTAGTTCATTTTAGTCAATTTCTCTGGCTCACGTAACTCCTAATTATAACTTCTATAGATTCAAATTGAATTTTACATTTATTAACAAATGTATTGATTATTGAGTATTGGAGATTGTATTAGCGAGTTGGTCCTTGGAGTTCTAGGTGAAATGATTCTGTAGTACGAGAATTTTTCCTTAGGAACACAAAATTTTGTAGCAGAAAAGAAAGGACGACGAACGATGCTATTATGCCGTAATTTGTCTAAAAATTTGAGTGGTGATGTTTCTCTCCTGCCCTGCAATGAGATTTGGTTTACGCATGAATACAATTTGGTTTTATGCGTAAGCAAATTATGTATGTGAAATTGAATTGATCGTTAATCGATTTATATTCTCTTAGTCCAAGTATTCATAAAATTTGTATATTTGATATTCGTCGAAATTCGAAATTGAGCTCGATCAATACTAGTAAACATGAAATGAAATGTAATTTTTGATTAGTTATTGTTCAAATATCAATAAGTTCCTTGGTCAATACAAATGTACGAAAATTTCAATTTTCATTCATTCCTACAGACTCGCTAGCTATTATGAAGCACTAAAAGTGGCTCATCGTACTTCGAAGTGGCGGGGTAACTTGATATCCGGAAATTAACAAGGTCGATGCCTTCAGGTTAGATGTTTAGTTTGGATATTAATTGTTTACATGGTGTTGTTATAGTGCTGTTATAATTTAACATTGAATTATAAAAGGGCCTTGCTTTACATGGGATACTCAGATATTAATTCAGCTTTCTGTATGTATCAACCTGACATAGAACCTCCATTATTCCGAAGGGAAAGGAGTCCCACAGTAATTTGCCCCATTCCAGGTTCGCTTTGGTTTATATAACGAAGCTTCAACAAACCCAATTCCACGGTGGTTCGAATAAACGGATTTTATTGTTTTGATTACGAACATTATGTTTGAATTCATCTCTAAGCGTATTTATATAACCTGGCTAATATTTCTTTATTTTATCGCGATATGCAATATTTTGAATGTGTCATATTGTTCTATTGCTTGTGATATATATGTGTCCTTTTGTCAATCGGAAAAGTAAACTTGAAAGACTGAAACCCGAAGATTTAGGAGAATCGACTACAGAATTTATAGTCAAACAGCTTTTATTTAACTATTATATCTCGTTTATTATATCATTTAATCACTTAGTGGTTATTATTGGCTAATTCACTGTTTCGATGGATATGAAAGCAGAGTTTTCAATTCATAGAATTAAATTGAAATTCATTGAAATAATTTTAACAGAATTATATATCCCAAATCCTCCGCCATTTTACACGGGTCATAAGAAATATATAATATAATATTTCATTTATACATATACAATTCTTTGATATAATGATTTATATATATATATATATATATATATATATATATATATATATATATATATATATATATATATATATATATATATATATATATATATATATATATATATATATATATATATATATATATATATATATATATATATATATATATATATATTTTTACAGTGAAAATTGAGAATTGAAATTACACTTCAAAAGTTTTGAACTCGACTGGGATTCGAACCCAGGTTCTTTGGGTTTACGCCCCACTGCTTTTGACCGCTAAGCTACCGAGGTCTACACTTTGAGATGCAACTTCAATTCATATCTAACAACTCTTTTATTCGTCAAGCTAGTTATTCGACGCTCGGATTGTCGTCTTTCGAATCCCAGTCGAGTTCAAAACTTTTGAAGTGTAATTTCAATTCTCAATTTTCACTGTAAAATATTAATACGATTATTCATGTCCGCACGTGGTTGGTTAACACGATTAAATTACTCTTCTATATATATATATATATATACATATATATATATATATATATATATATATATATATATATATATATATATATATATATATATATATATATATATATATATTTTTTCTTCTTCAGGGAATTACTGTGAAGTTAGTCCGAAAGTATATTAGTTGTTTGAATTTTGAAAATAAGTACAAGTGTTCCCAAATGCATTGGGTTGGAAATATTACTGCATTCTACGTGTTGGGTAGTCGAAGGAAGCGACGACAATTCCTTCGACTACCCAACACGTAGAATGCAGTAATATTCCGAGCGAATGCATTTGGAAACACTTGTACTTATTTTCAAAATTCAAACAATTAATGTACTTTCGGACTAACTTCACAGTAATTCCCTGAAGAAGAAAATAAACATTTTCGAAAGCTTGGAAAATACTAGAGAAGTAACTGATTTTCCTGTCCTAGACTGCAATCCCAATTAAACACTGAAATACATATCTACAGTCGTTAAACATTAAACTATATATATATATATATATATATATATATATATATATATATATATATATATATATATATATATATATATATATATATATATATATATTTATATATATATAATAAATAATTCGAATTTCGTGGCTCATTCTGCAGAAGAATATTTCATATTGATGACTGAGAAACATAATTGAATTAAATTGAATTAAACTCTTGGCTCAATGTTTCACGATTTATTCAACAATATGTCAACATGTTTCGAGCATATTTCTAAATAAATCGTGAAACATTAAGCAGAGTTTATTTCGAACATATTGTTGAATAAATCGTGAAACATTAAGCCAAGAGTTCAATTTAATTTAATTTTATATTGAAATGATATTATCAATTCAGAAACTATATTTCCTTGGCTATAAATTATGATTCGCTGACTCTAATCAAAAGCTTGTTATATCGAGAAGTTTGTGAAGTGATTATATTCAAACAAGCCGTATCTGGAAAAATCGAAGTAGAGAAACGAACTTATCTACCTTGATAAATTCTAAATATTTCCAGGGAATTCCATTTTCTCCCACAGGAACTACAGTGGTTTACTTGACGAAGTTACTCGGATTCAGGTGATTCAATGTGTATATCGTGCGACTTATGGGATCAAAATCACCAACAGGAAATATGGGAGCTCCATGAAGCTGTGAAACTACTTGATATTCCCACTGAGAATCGCTACGAACACAATTAATCCTTCTTGAGTTGAGTTTTTGATGAAAAGTAGCTCCGATCTATTGTCAACGGTGATAGGGGAATATCTGAGAATATTGCTAGAGAGAAAAATTTACATAAATTGGCAATAGATTACAACAACTAGAATCTTTTTTTTTTCAAATGATGATAGGAAAAGTAATAGTGAAACTATGTTTGAATGTTCTGTATATTGAAACATGAAGTTCATTCCGAAATACTTCTTCTTTGGATGCTACAATACCAACTGATTTGGTTTACAATAAGTACAAGATGCTTATTCATAGTCTTGAATACCAAAAAAAAAAGTTTGAAAGGGAAGGGCCAATAACAGAACTGCAATTGAAACTAGAATACAGGTAATATAATTACTACATCCAAGGTCAGTAAACTACCTGAAGGTACTCATTTCGACCCTCTACTTAAACTCTTCTTATAGAAAATGTCAAATAATGAGCTACCCTAGAAATTCTCACTACTTGATTCACTCAATATTTATAATCGTTGAAGTGAATCGTTGACAATGAAGTCTGTGAGAATATATACCTCCCTGATTTTTATATCTAGTGTTATGAGACTTCCGTTATTTGTTTTTATATTTCATTTGTGTTTCCGGAGCCTTTTCCTTTCGATGCATTCCGTTATTATTCGCACTCGATCTAGACTATGTTTAAACATCTGTTAGTTGTAAATTAAATTAGTTGTAAAGATTGGTTTCGAAGAAGAATCAGTACTTCCGAACGCTCAACATGCTTATCTGATTTGTCTCTATGTAGGTAAGAGTTTGAACATTAATTAATCAATTAATTATTCATGAGAATCAATAAACCCAGATATTTATTTATTTCCATTTTTAATTCTTGCAGGGTTGTTTCTCATAAAAACACCAAAATCAGTGCAGATTATGCCTGCCTTAGTTTTATGTTAACTGTGATCTGTTCATGCTAATAATGTTTGTCGATTACTTGAACAACACTTGGTGGAACATTCTCAAATAAAGTAGACATATTTCGTGCCTTTGACGTATTATCAAGTCTTCACTATTCAGTTTCCTCTTTCGATTTTCTCTTTTCCAAAAGGGGCCAAGGAAAGGAATGCTTCACAAAGACGGTCGCAAAAATTATTTTGATTATTCGTACCTCACTGACAGGAACGAAACAGATGGAAAATGTTGCAAATACTCCGGCTATTCACAAATATATGAATAGTGAGCGAAATATGTGATATATTCTTCAACAAAGAACGGAAGTGTTTCCGAAGCTCTGGAGCTGAAAATAAATCAGTGATTCTCATATGCTTTATTATTTTTTGTCGCATGATTTTCATATGTGCTACAAATCAGTTTCTTCAAAACAATAGATCTTATTTATTGCTGATAATGCTTGTAGCATTTTCCTGTCAGAAAAGGTAAGAATTACCTCACAAATGAATTGTTTTTGGTATCAAAAGGAAAATAATAATCGACTATGTGACTCCTGAAAAACTTCTGGAGGCATGTGAATGCATTGTGAGGAAGTTTGTAAGCTGGTGTCAAATGAACAATCTGATGGTGAACGTTGACAAAACTGTATGTGTTCATTTTTGTCTGAAGGCGATTGAATTAGTACCTTGGATGTTAAATATGGGGACAACACTATATCATCATCCCAATCAACAAAGTTTCTTGGAATATATGTATGTAGACAGAAATTTGAGATGGACATCACAGATTGATGTTTTATGTAAAAAATTGAGGAACTCATTTTTAGCAATCTCTAGAATTAGAACATCGTATCTAGAAACTGTATTATGAATGTGTATTACAGTCTTGTATATAGTCATATAAATTATAATATTCTGCTGTGGGGCTGCTCTACAGAAATAAATAGGGTGTTCATTACGCAGAAGCGAATACTTCGATTAATATTCAATATTCATCAGCGAACATCTTGTAAACCTATCTTCATTAATAACTACATACTCACCTTACCGTGTTTATATATTTATAGTTGTTTGTTATATGTTAAAGAACATGAAGATAGATTTATTGAATTGAATAGTAATCATGAGTATTCAACAAGGAACAGGGACGTGCTACTTATTCCTATGCATAAAACAGCTAAATTTGAGCACTCTCAGAGTATTGAAGTTTTCAACCATGTACCATCGAATTTGAAAGTACTGAAAGCTCATTTGTTTAAGAGGAGAGTTAAATCTCTGCTCTCAACAAAGGCATACTATAGTGTGGCAGAGTACTTCGATGATTCGGATGTAGGCAATAATGTATGAATCAATTTTTTGTATCATATGTTTGTATTTTTTTTTAACACAAATGTTCTTCACCATGTGAAATTGTCTCAAATGCTTAATATCTCTGAGAAAATTTTCATTTACTTCTCTTCTCAATCAAAGTTGTATATTATTGTAAATATGAATTTAACCAAGATTTTTGTTTGAACCAATATTTTTGCTCAAGGGCTGAATGGAAGATCAGACTCCAAACTGAAGTCGGTCCTTGAGCAGATTTGAGAGCATTTTTCTCAGTTGTAATTATTGTATCAGTTGAAATGAATGTAATTTTACAATGTAAGTAATGTTTCTCAATAAATTTATTTTATTATTATTATGATTATTATGAGGAATAATTTCGATTCAGGTCGAGAATAGTCTGATGTAGATTAATATCTGATTCAAATTTCGCAATATTCATTCGAAATGTAGGTTTGCGTGAATGAATTCCAATAGCAATTCTCAAAGAAAATTTCCTGGGCTTTTGATATTCCTATTATGTAATTTTCCCATAATTAGTCCTTTTGACTAGTGTACAGGAAAGGGTTTCCATAGAAGAGAATGTTCTGCGAATATTTTGTACAAAGAAGATAATGAAAAACCGTTGAACAAACCCAATCATAATAGAGGCACACATTTTTACTTGGCCTAATTTGTTTCTTATGACAACTACATGAAATATGCTGAGATGTATGGAGGTAAAGGGTACCCAGCGGGAAACAACGCGCAGTAATAAAGGTTTTCATTGTTCGCAAACTCTGCTTCAGAATGAATGTTCTTGGTCCTACTTATTTTTCAGCGTTTGTAAGTGACAATGAATTCGGAAATATACTTTCCTTGTTGCGTACACACATGAAGAGTTAGAGATAAAGGGAAGATTCGTTTGTCAAATCGGAAACAAAGCCAATTTCCTTTCAATAATATGAATACAACATTGAATAAATCGACAGAAGCACTTATAATTATTAGACTGAATTATTGATAGGGATACCTCAGTTTCCAACGGGCAATCCATACACATACCCATTGTCAATTTCGAACATGGATGTTGAATGTTGAATTTGTCGTTAATTTACATCCCCAACTCATTTTCGATTAAATTTCCATCTCATAAACTTCAAAAAGTTTCGAGATTTTTCAGGAACTTTTCGGAATTTTTTTCAAATGCAATGTCCAAATTTACAAATCAATTTCTTCGTTTGTTTTCTCCAGTGCTTTTCTATCGTTGGATGATGGATTCCTTTCAATGAAGCATTTGACAACTTACAAGAGAATGGGTGTCTGGAATGTCGCTTTTCCGTTCTGAAAAACGAACATTTTTTCAATTCGGTTTTTTAATATTTTGATTATTTTTCAGTTTTTTTCCTCCTAAAATTGAGGAATTAATACTTGTCAAATAGTCGATCAACCATTGTATCTATAGAAGTTTTATCAATTTTTTTCCAACTATCTCTATGAGGAAAATGCAGATATATCAGAAGTCTTTTGAAAGCAATGAACATTTGATAGTGTTGGCGTTTACTTGATGTAAATCCATTATAATTGAATAAAAACTTAAATTCAAACACTTGAACTGATGATTTACACTTCATTGACTACATAGTTTCGTCGTTACAAACGTCCTCTTCAGATGCTAACAGAATAATAACAACATTTTGAAAACACAGGTATAAATATCAGGGAATTTGGGATTCTATGACTTTGGTTTTACCTAAGATATTCCATTCTGAAATATAATTTCTATTACCTGAAAAGGTTTAACAAGGGTTCTTGTAACAATCTGTTCATTGAGCAAATTTCCAGAATTTTTAAGCCGATTTATTTCCACTATTTCCCCATAATCTAATTGACTACTTCTCTCTATATTGTGTAGAATTTTGAAATTCGTTTCAAAAGTATGGTTTTCTGTTAATGAAAGGTTAGCATTATTCGAATTACTTTTATTATGCGCGAAGCTATATTTATGTTCCTGTATTCTAGTACCGAAATTTCTACTAGTTTTACCTATATATATATATATATATATATATATATATATATATATATATATATATATATATATATATATATCTTCTTTTTAATTTTGTTTTTATTGTTCTTAATGTGTCTCGATAAATTATTGTTCGTTTTGAATGAAATATTGAAATTATGTTTACTTAGAAAGGTTTTGACTTTTTGACTGACGGTTCTGAAGTATGTTAAAATATTATATTTACGATTTCTATCCGACTGATAAGGAAATAATAATCGTAGATCTTTCCGAAAGAGTTTTTTGAGACACTAGTACGCTTTCATAATTATTATTAACCGCAATCTGTTTTATGATATTCAGTTCTTTATTGAAATTTTCTCCTGATAAAGATCCTTTAAAGATACTTCATCAGAGGAAAATTTCAATAAAGAACGAAATATCATTAAACAGATTGCGGTCAATAATAATTATAAAACCGAACTAGTAACAAAAATTCTTGACAAAAAAATCTATCGGAAAGCTCTACGATTAGTATTTCCTTAGCAGTCGAATAGAAATCGTTAAATATAATAGTTTAACATAATTTGAACCGTCAGTCAAAAAGTCAAAACCTTTTTAAATAAACATAATTTTAGTATTTCATTCAAAACGAACAATAATTTATCGAGACACATTAAGAACAATAAAAACAAAATTAAAAGAGAAGACAAATCAGGTGTTTACCAATTGAAATGTGGAACATGTCCCGATATATATATATATATATATATATATATATATATATATATATATATATATATATATATATATATATATATATATATATATATATATATATATATATATATATATATATATATATATATATAGGTAAAACTAGTAGAAATTTCGGTACTAGAATACAGGAACATAAATATAGCTTCGCTCATAATAAAAGTAATTCGAATAATGCTAACTATTTATTAACAGAAAACCATACTTTTGATACGAATTTCAAAATTCTACACAATATAGAGAGAAGTAGTCAATTAGATTATTCGGAAATAGTGGAAATAAATCGGCTCAAAAATTCTGGAAATTTGCTCAATGAACAGATAGAATTAATATTAAATTACATTAAACTCTTGGCGTAATGTTTCACGATTTATTTAACAATATGAAGAGTCTATTATAAATATAATATAGAATATATAATAATATAGAATATAATAATAAAAAAAAATTAAAAAAGACTATTCATATTGTTAAATAAATCGTGAAATATTAAGCCAAGAGTTTAATTTAATTTGATATTCAATTAGGTTTCACCAAGAGTTAAGCGAGAATTCAATCTCAGATAGAATTAAACAATTCACTCTTGTTAAACCTTTTCAGGTAACAGAAATTATATTTCAGAATGGTATATCTTAGGTAAAATCAAAGTCATAGAATCCCAAATTACCTGATATTTATACCTGTGTTTTTCAAAATGTTGTTATTATTCTGTAAGCATCTGAAGAAGCCGTTTTTAACGACGAAACGCGTCATGCTATGTAGTCAATAAAGCGTTAATCATGAGTTCAAGTGTTTGAATTAAATTTTATATTCAAGCAATGAACATGTTGAAAAAGCTTGACCAAGACGAAACAATATATATGAAACAACATGAGGAATTGAATCAAATCTACTCAACTTATCAAAAAATTCTATGGTAGTATTAATACACGAAATGGATGAGTTAATTCAATATTTGAAAAACAATAATGGCGTTATCGAAACATTTCCGATTAGATATAAATTTCCTTAATAATTGTCATTCTATCATTCAATATTAACAGCAGAGCTAATCCCGAACTAATTGTATATATCGATGTTCATTTAATTACATGGAATCAATTCAACGATCCATTTGATCAATTTTAATATCAGATAATTTAATAATTCCGATTACTGCTCTGTAAATTGCTAATCCGCAGATTATATTGAAGCAGTTCATATGAGCATATTGGAGATTTACTTTCAGTATTGTGTACTTTTATCTACTGAAAACTCATTGAAAGAAGGAGAAGTACCTACTGGCATTTCGCTTAAGATTTAGATTATCAAATTGATGATCATATTCTATTGGATGTTGATAGTGATGATATTGATGATGGAATGAACGTTGATGTTAAATTGCGTGTTTATGTTGATGAAAGTAGAATTTTGCCTCTTCTCTAAGATTTTCCCATTTTCCAAACACGGAGCAGTTGAAATACTTGCTTTCCCTTCCCTTATGTTGATGAAAGTAGAATTTTGCCTCTTCCCTAAGATTTTCCCATTTTCCAAACACGGAGCAGTTGAAATACTTGCTTTCCCTTCCCTTATGTTGATGAAAGTAAAATTTTGCCTCTTCCCTAAGATTTTCCCATTTTCCAAACACGGAGCAGTTGAAATACTTGCTTTCCCTTCCCTTATGTTGATGAAAGTAAAATTTTGCCTCTTCCTTAAGATTTTCCCATTTTCCAAACACGGAGCACTTGAAATACTTGCTTTCACTTCCCTTATGTTGATGAGAGTAGAATTTTGCATCTTCCCTAAGATTTTCCCATTTTCCAAACACGGAGCAGTTGAAATACTTGCTTCCCCTTCCCTTATGTTGATGAAAGTAGAATTTTGCCTCTTTCCTAAGATTTTCCCATTTTCCAAACACGGAGCACTTGAAATACTTGCTTTCACTTCCCTTATGTTGATGAGAGTAGAATTTTGCATCTTCCCTAAGATTTTCCCATTTTCCAAACACGGAGCAGTTGAAATACTTGCTTCCCCTTCCCTTATGTTGATGAAAGTAAAATTTTGCCTCTTCCTTAAGATTTTCCCATTTTCCAAACACGGAGCACTTGAAATACTTGCTTTCACTTCCCTTATGTTGATGAGAGTAGAATTTTGCATCTTCCCTAAGATTTTCCCATTTTCCAAACACGGAGCAGTTGAAATACTTGCTTCCCCTTCCCTTATGTTGATGAAAGTAGAATTTTGCCTCTTTCCTAAGATTTTCCCATTTTCCAAACACGGAGCAGTTGAAATACTTGCTTCCCCTTCGCACGAAGTACTTCTGATGGTCTGAGCAAATTATTTGCTTTCATGTAGCTGCTATGGTTCCTCCACTTGTCTCAAATTCTGGCGTTTCATAGACGTCTTCTCTATCCACAACATTTTCTGTCAGACTGGCCTATTTGCCATCAAAAGAGAATTTATTATTTATTCAAGTCAGTCCTTCGAATTGAAGCCAAACGTAGGTAATCTCTGATTTCAACTCGCAAAATAGTATTGACAACCTATATCATTATAGTTGGGCAATCGAAACGTTGAACAGATGTGTTCAAAAAAGTATTTCTGGATATTGCGGGTCCTTGCCATTTATACCCTTGAACAAAACTCTAATTGCTTGACCGAAGTTCCATGGAGGAATATCTTCCAGTGGTATGCTTCATCAAATTCACATAAGAGATCGATAATCTCTTGGTGTGACCTTTGAAATTAAGATAATGAACACATACTAAAGAGTTGCTTAATTGCAACCCTTCCTTTCATAAGTTACTGGTTAGGATTATTTCAGAAATACTAGCAAATTTGTAATGATTGAATTTCTCTTCATTGTATCGGTGTTGCTTGCCACAGCAAGGACTGTCAGCCAGTTTCTAGAACATAACTGAAATAAACGCTATGAAGCTCGCCGACGCTGAGATCTCCGCCATAGAGACCACCACCACGGGCGTAATAACTTGGCCTCCACAGAGCTTATTTCCCCTGACATATAATACCTGGGATAAGTGAAAGTTCCACTGTGTGGGAGTATGAAAGCCCTAATGCTTGAAATCGGGGATAATTATAAATTTATGCCCAACAGATATACATCCAATTACAGAAACAAAATAACAAATTGTACGAAAAAAATTATGATAATTAAAAAACAATCAGAGTAGAAGAACAAAAAAAAGAGTACATAAGAGAAACAAAAATTCTATGTGTGAAATCCAATGAGAATTTTCCTTAGAAAGAAAAAAAACCCTTTTTAAAAACATGAAAGAATTTGGGATCGATGGAAGACCTGTAAAATTATAGAACAAACACTTAAAAGTACAACTTCCAAGGTGAAATTCATAGGAAAAGTATCAGATTGAACTGAAAAACTATATTAAATTGCGTAGAAACCGAATTATAAATTTCTTGTGATAAAACCAAATACATGGGAAGGAAACCAAAAATCAATCTTCTCTTCTCACAAAACTACCATTTTAAATACCTCGGAGAAGTTATACAGTCCTCAGGTTTCAACCGAATCGCTAATGAACAGAAAATTACGAATCTCCAAAGGGCCTACAAGCTAACATGGGCGTACTATAGCAAAAACTGCATTTCGAGAGTCGCCAAATTGAGGCATTATAACACAACGATTCTTCCAGAAGCACTCTACGCATCTGAAACGATGGTTATTGTCCGTCATTCAAGAATTAGAGAAGTAGAAAAACAAGAACGGAAAATTCTTAGAAAGATTTACCAAACTATAAGCAACAGATTCGCCAATCAATAGCAACGGCATTTAGATGGAAATACCTCAGAATGAACTTTATCGAAAGACAAATACGATAACGCAAGAAATCAGAAAACGACGAACGATGTTCTATGCACATGTCTATAGTGAAAAAGTCCACAAAAAAGAAGAGACTGCTCGATGTAATTATGAAGAGTAAATGCAGATGAGAGTGTCTAAAAGAGGTCCAAAAAGATCTACAACAGATTATTATAAAAAACCTCGAAGATCGCACTGAGTTTGAGCAAAAATCAAAGCGCCAACCTGGAAGAAAATGGACAGATGAAAGGAGCATTCAGAGAGGATGAATGAAGAAGCAAAAGTCCTAATAATTGCAAACTCAAGTTCAATCACTCTCCTCATGGGGAACAATCGTGATTATATATATATATATATATATATATATATATATATATATATATATGTTTATATATATTTATGTTGACAAGGTGTTTTTGTCAAAAAAAATATCAAAATCTGAGAAATACTCGTGTCCATAAACTTTTCAGCAGAATATTATCTTTCCACTCTTGTGCTATTAATTTTTTCCTTGAAATGCTATAAGTTAGAATGTCCCTTCCGATTACGAATGAAACAGGTGTTCCACTTGTTTGCATCCATAAAAATGCTTCTAAAACTACTCGCTGCTGCTATCAACTGAATATTCAGTGGTACACAAATTGTACACAGCTTATTTTCCTTAAAAGACAAGGAGAAGCGATTTCAAATTCACTCCACTACGAGGGGAGATGGAAAGTTCGTTTCATGCCGATTCGAGTTATATCGGAAAACAATAGAGAGTTTGTGTAGTCCAATATCGGGTTTTCTCTAATTCTACATTCGGCATAAACACGGAATTCGCCAAAAAGTTTGAGCTTTGTGCAAGAGAAGCTTTACGTGTCTTGAAAACGAAAACCCTGGCCGAAAAAATCACACCGACACGTGCTATTGGCTAAAATCGATATATCTATTCGACTTTATTGGGAGTCGAATGTCGTTCGGTTCTTCAAACAAGGGTGGAAGCTTTATGAGCGTAAAATCCTCCATACGGTAGACTTCTCGACTTGCTCAAAATATCACCCCTAATTTTGCAATAGCCTCGCCTGGATTGTTTTCTTTCTTCCAGTATCTCTTTCACTGTATATTTTTGGTATATATGGGGGCGTAGTTATCTGATCTGAATATGATTGAAATACGAAATGAACGGATTTACAAATTCGAACAAGAACTTTAAGGATCTTGAAGAATAAACTTCACATGTGGGAATTAAGAATGAAGTTTGCATTGCTATTTAGCAATTATTCAAGATAAAACAGAATCAACACTCTATGTACATCGTGAAAACTTACCATTTTGATGCTTACGTAAATTCCAAATATCAGTTGCTAATTGAAAATATTGAAGGATATATATATATTTATATATATATATATATATATATATATATATATATATAAATATTTCTATATATATATATATATATATATATATATATATATATATATATATATATATATATATATATGTATGTATATATATAGTAATACTGTTTCGTATTCCTAGGATTCGAGAAAACTGTGTATTCTCTGTATTCTAAACTTCATTTGTCGTAATCTTCAGTGATCATTTCATTCGATCACTGATTTATCGAAAAAAGTTCCATATATTTGAAACACATTTACAAATTCTTCAATTTCAATATGATTATCAACACAACGTATCAGATTTACATTATATGATTGTTAATTCATGATGATGTTCTTCTCTATTTTAATGATCCCTAATCAATTCACTAATTATCGTTATGGATTTCAGAAGTCATGGGCTTAAATAATTTAATTGCCTTCAATTTGTGGTTTAATTACATATCATTAATTGCAATTAATTTCGTACTGATTTAATGTTTTTTTTAGTAGCAGACGAACGAATATTCCTGAAAAAATGGAGGTATCTCTGTTGGAAATTATTGGATGTATTTCATTAGTTTTTTCAAAATAATTCCGGAATATTTTGGCGGTTATGTTTCTCTTGTTCTCATTCGTGAACTACGTGGGGTTTATACGAATGCAATTTGAATAAATAGAATAAGTAAAACTAGAAGATTTAATGTATTATATAGTTCTAAACTATGCAGTTCTATAGCAAACCCAGCAAAAACCATATGTTAATTCCATTGCAACTTCTAGCTATGTAGTTGCTGGAATGTGGCTTTGTGGGGCTTGTTTCGATGCACATTTGGGCGCTACAGCACCCACCACCTCTCCATGAAAATTAATTTTTAACATAATGAACTGAGTAGATTTTGAAACCTAGGAAACGAGCCTTTTTACTCGAATAATTCTGTTCTAGTGGTTGAAGCGAGATATAGACGAAAGAGATAAATTATGAAGGAAACCACAACTATACAATTTTGATGGCTACAATCCCCACATCCGCTATGATATTACTTTCAGTCTCTCATATTCATAGTGCAAGAAGATGAATATAAAATATAGATAGATGAAAGATGATTTGAAATTAGTCAGAAATTTATGGATGAAGTTTTGTTCACCAAATTTTACTTAACATGCGATAGGTTTGTTCTCGTTGACAACATTTGTGTAGACAGCTCCCTGAAGTTTAATTTGAAGTATTTCAATACTTCAATTAAGAGTCACAGTATTTGCTATATATATACCTATATATATATATATATATATATATATATATATATATATATATATATATATATATATATATATACATATATATATATATATATATATATATATATATATATATATATATATATATATATATATATATATATATATATGTTCAAGGAGTGTTGCCGTAATGATAAGCAAAATATTTTTGGGTTATCGGCAAAGGTGGGCAGAACTAATTTAAACGACTAATCGTCAGCAATTCTATATTTCACGAATTTCGTTCTTCCTCAGGAATACTAAAAATATAGACAGGTGTTAATAAATCAGTTACAACTTCTGAAACAAGGGAAACCTTCATCTGACACAAGTCAATAAGCCAACAAAAACGACGCAATTGGCATACAATAATGGTTATGACAATATTAAAAATTACAAAAGCAGCAGTATTAAGGACGTATGGATCCACAGAAGTGATGGCAGATTGCAACCACAAAGATGCGCACTGGCAAATCATGCGTTTTCTTTGGACCACAAGTTTGATTTTGAAGATCCAAAAATTCTCTCCATCGAATATAACTACAAGAAAGAATCTTCTTGGAGATGTGCTATATTAACAATACTCCTAACAACATTAACAAGAGAACAGATGTTGAGAGTCTCAGTAGTGTTTACAGTTACTTGCTATCGTTGGGTGAGCCTGGCTAAATTTCCAATGGCAGGACCATCGGTGTTGTTGATTGTTTTATGTGTCAATACAGTTTTGTACGTTGATGAGTCTTACTATGTGTTCTATGGTTTAACCTCGATTTAGGAGTTTATGTATATGTCATTTATATATCGTACGTCCTTAACACTGCTGCATTTATTATTTTTAATATTGTCATAATCATTATTGGATGCCTTTTGCGTCGTTTTTGTTGGCTTATTGACTTGTGCCAGATGTAGGTTTCCCTTGTTTAACAAATTGTAACTGATTTATTAACATCTGTCTATATTTTTAGTATTCCTGAGGATGAACGAAATTCGTTCGAAATATAGAATTGCTGACGATTAGTCGTTCAAATTAGTTCTGCCCACCTTTGCCGATAACCCAAAAATATTTTGGAAAAATATATATGTATATATATATATATTCATATATATATACTCCTATTTACTAGATCCAATCAACGAAACATATGTTTGAATGTAAATTTAAATTCAAACACTTGAACTTATGATTTACACTTTAATAACCACATAGTATGACGCGTTTCGTCGTTACAAACGACTTCTACAGATGCTAACAAATAAGGCCAAAAAATATCTGGCGACATTTCAAAAAAAATCACGACATTTTTGAGCAATGTTTCATTCCGCTTAAAGCAAATATATCATGAAGAAGAAAGAAAAAGTTAAGTCTGATATTTTTCCACGATTCTTATTTTCGTGAAATTCTTTTCCATTCGAAAGAGAATTCTTCTTTATCGAAATGATACATTTATGATATTTCAAATAAACTGAGATCTCTCAATTATATTTGGATATATACTGTTTTGTAATGTTCCGAATTCCTATCTTCTGAAAAGGGAGAACAGAATACCTTGGTAACACAGAACTTATTCATCTATGTAGTTCAAAATGAAACTCATCTCGAACAAGTTCTGATATAATATTCTAATGTTTCAGATTTTCTGAGAGATCAAATGAAGCTCAGAATAGAACATTTTGCTTGGTTTTTCAACTATTAAATGTATTCAGATTTTTTATGGGGATGAAATGAGCTATGAGTGAACTATACTTCTCAAAATGAAACTGTGAATATGTCGAAAATACTCTGAAACTCATCAGTTGTCAGTTCAGAAATACGAAATCATTACAAAACGCTGTCTTATTATCACAAATTTGCCGAAAAGGTAGCATATTTTTTCGATTTCTCTTTAATATCCTTCTAATTGATATATAACAACTTTTACAACTACTATTCAACTACAAAACTGGTTGAATAAATCTGTAACATTTCTACAATCTAATATTTCTGGTAAACGTCCGCTTTGAAAGTGACGTATTATCAATCCTGCAGAAGTGCTATTATATCAGCACTACGTCAAATAATTTCCTTCAAAGGCAAATTGGGTGAAAAATAACGTTATTCATATATATATATATCGTCCGCAAATTTCGAGCCTCGCAGTCCCCACTGATGAATCAATAACCAAAAGTTAATTTTTGCAATTGACGTTTTCGAATATAAATTGATTTCATGGGATGAAGTGTCGAAATTTGGGATGAACGCGCCGCCAATCCTGAAATACGAGAGCACAGTTTCGATAACGTATATTTTGATGTATTTAATGTGTATTTTATTCCAAATATTCAAGATTTAAAAATAATGATATGTTACGAATTCTGCAATATGTACTCGTATACTGATTCTCTATAAATAAGATAAATGAATCTACTCTGAACTGGATAAATTTGATTTATTCAATATTATCTAAAAATCAAGAAAATGTTACTGCAATGAAATATTCAATTTATTTCGGATTATTAAGCAAGCCAGTCTTCTACTCCACGAGAGATCAATTTCAGATGAACTGCTGATTGAAAAAAAAACTATTGAAAGTTTCAAACTTTCGATAGTACTATATCACTAAAAATTCGATAACAATAATATATTATTGTTTATTTACATTATTCATGAAGAATGTATCGAATAAAATAGAAAAATTAAATATATATATATATATATATACTTATATAAATATCTATATATATATATATATATATATATATATATATATATATATATATATATATATATATATATATATATATTAGTCGCGACTGACTAGTTAGACATAAATCAGATATTCGTGGATAGCAGTCAGGTGGTGTCAAATAAGAAGACTAATCGTCTTCTTATTTGACACCACCTGACTGCTATCCCACGAATATCAAATTTATATATATATATATATATATATATATATATATATATATATATATATATATATATATATATATATATATATATATATATATATATATATATATATATATATATATATATATATATATATATATATATATATATATATATATATATATATATATATATATATATATATATATATATATATATATATATATATAATTATGAATAGTACATGCGGAACAGAGTAGCTAAAAGAGGTCCAAAAGGATCTACAACATATGAATATAAGAAACCTCGAAGATCACACTGAATTTCGCTATAAAATCGCATATGTGAAGTTTGAGCAAAACTCGAATCGTCAACCTGGAGTAAAATGGGCAGATGAACGGAAGAAAGGGCATTCAGAGAGGATGAAATGTTTTTGGGAGGCAGAAAAGATGAAGCAAAAGTCCTAATAATTGCGAATTCAAGTTCAGTCGCTCTCCTCATGGGGAACAATCGTAATAATAATAATATATAAACATATATATATATATATATATATATATATATATATATACATATTGATGAAGTATCAGAAACCTTTGAATTCAAAACCGGTGTGTGGCGTGGGGACGGATTTCCACCATATCCAAAATATCGTCTCGCTTTCGCAGACGATATTTTCATCATCACAGACAACAGAACTGAAGCGATTCTCGTTGTAGAGAAAAACTACACAAAATTACGTAAAAACACTGAGTTAAAAATTTCTGATGATACATAGAATAAAAAAATACATCTCTTCTATTCACAAAACATGGTGAAATTCTATAAGCCATTTCAAATATCTCCAGGAAATTATACAGTCCTTACGCTTGAACGAATCGCTAACGAACAGAGACTTACGAAGCTTCAAAGGGCTTACAAGCTAAAATCGGCGTATAAAAATAAAAAAATGCATCTCGAGAGGTGCTAAATTACGGCATTATAACAAAACAATTCTTCCAGAATCAATCTACGCAGCTGAAACAATGGTTATTGACGGTTATTCAAAAATAAGAGGAACAGAAAAACAAGAACAAAAAATTCTCAGAAAGTTCATCAATAGAAACGGCATTTGGTTGGAGAGGCCTCAGAAGGAACTTTATCAGAAGACAAATACAATAACGGTCGAAATCAGAGGGCGACGAGCAAAGTTCAGTGCACTTCTGTAGGCTTGAAGAGTCCACAAAACCGAAGAAACTACTCAATATGATTACAAAGAGTAAATGATGAACATCAGATGAATATAAGAATCTTGAAGATCGCACGGAGTATCGCTATGAAATCGCACATGTGAAGTTCGAGCAGAATTCATCCACATGGAATAAAATGGAGGAAGAAAGAGCATTCTGAGAGGATGAAGCAATTTAGGGAGGTGTAAATTATGAAGCAAAAGTTCTGAAAATTGCGAATTCAAGTTCAATCGCTTTCCTTATGGAAAATTATCGCCAAAATAATAATAATAATTATATATATATATATATATATATATATATATATATATATATATATATATATATATATATATATATATATATATGTCCAAACTCTTTGAAAATGTTGTGTAAACAATCATGATACTGCTTTATCTTCGAATGTTTCATTCTTTTGTCTGGTTATATTGATTAAAAGACTACGAACTACGAAATCATACGGTATCGTTGATAAATTTGTTGTTTCCAATTATCGTGATTTCATTGATTCATATCATAGAATTGAAAGTTAACCAATGGAAAAAGCTGCTATCAGAGAATTGCTGCATAATACATATTTCTGTGACTATATAATTCAAGAGCCTCAACCGACAAATAATTCACTACATTGAATACATTGTTTTCTGTAACTAACTTTAACTGCATATTGTCAACATCTAGCTTAACGTTCAGCTTAATTACCACTTTCGTGTCAACCCAAATAAAAGGATAATTTATGGTATTATCTGACATGAATGGAGAATAGAGAAGGTTCATGCAAAAGAATCTTCCTCGTTTCGCTTATCTCCATCTCTTATTAGTGCCCTGTTTATCTTCAATGAAATACTACTATAGTGTAAATATTAATGTTTGTTTGGAATTATCAAAATAAAATGGACCAATCATTAAAAACCAATGAAAATTTCATGACTGTCATATAAGAATATCATTCCTGCCCAAACCCTGTAATCAGATATTTCCAGATTTTTTTTTGTTAACTCATAACATTCATCTCAGACAGCTTGAAAAGACATACTGTTCGGAACAAAGAACAGCAGATATAAATTGGATGATGGATTGAAGCATTCACACTAGCGAATCAAATACAGAAAATCGAACAGAAAAGGGAGGTTGATTCAGAGTACACTCTGTTGAAAACATGTTTAAGCGGCCGAGTGTGTCAAATGTCTTTCTCAATTGGAAATAAATCATTGAAGGAAGTGTCAAAACAAATGTCGGGCAGAAAAGGCGGTCCCGGCAGCCGCCAGAGGGTGATTATTGAAAACCATTCCCATGGCCAACATTCGTTTTAGTCTGCTAAAGCTACCGACACGTAGACGATGGCTGAATCCCGAGCGAAAACTACATTTTGGCTACCTGCCAAAGCTTTCTGGGTGTTCACTAACTAAGAGACGGGGAAATTCAGGAATTAGATATTTAGTTTGCCGTGTTTTTCAAGTTCTGATCAGCCAAATACAAACCGGGCAAAACAGATATGGGTTATCGGTAACAAACGCTTGTAAATCATTATGAGCAGAAAATTCTAGGAGAATGTTTTACAATTTACTTTTACAAGACCCCTATCACTTCGTTGTGTGTATCTAACGAAATGAAATTGCAGATGAATATGAATAGACGATCTTAGTCCTTAATGAATGATTTCATTGAAACTATTTTACAGTTAGAGAACTCGGAAAAGTCTCAACAGGAAATAACATACCACGATGTTGGACAGAACTAACTGATTTCAGTACGAATGAGGGAAATGAATTCCAGTAGAGGAGACTTGGCATGAAAGGGACCTAGTAAGTGATTTAAAAGATATTTGAGACAGCTTGGAGTCAGATAGGATGCGTTTATTATTAAACTATTGAATTAAAATGCAATCATTTTCATAAATCAATTCTGAATTCTTCATTTTGGTATCTTTACAACATATCTCTGTCCCTTTCATAAATTGACTGTATTTAGAGGGACGTAGTAATTTATGAAAGGAAGAATACCTAATTTCACGGAAATATGAACCCATAATATGTACAATAACCATCGAGGTATGTTGAAAATTAAAGTTGAAAGTGACTAGAACTATAAAAACTATTAACTTTCATTTTGTCGATTCTGAAGATTAATATAATTGGACACTTTTACGTAACTCAAACAGAAATTAACAACATGAAAATGTTCTTCTGAGATGTGATGATTTCAAAAATTATCTATAATTTCCATACTGGAACAATATTTGGAATTTTCTCATAATTTAATAAAAATGCGCATGACGAGTTTCGAGGTACTACTTTTTTATCAAATACGGAATGAAAAATTTGTCAACAAATTTGGTAACAAAACTGAATTTATTGATTCAGCATTTGATAAAGAAGTAGTACTTCGAAACGCGTCATGGGTATTTTTATTAAATTATGAGAAAATTCTAAATATTGTTTCATTATGAATATTAATTTTCTCCAAGTATCAGCCTCATCAATCTATAATTTTTCTAAAGCTACTAACAAACAGACTCTTCATAATTGTCGAAAAATGAACCACATTCATATTATTAAAAACAAATTAACAATGCATCTGTTTTAAGACTTAGACTGCAACTGAAAATTGATAATTCCTTTTTTTGTTTTATTCAATGGACCTACAATTTAACACTGGTTCCGAACGGCCAATGGGCTTGTAATCCAAGTACGTTACTCAACAATTATCGTGCACTAAACTACTTGAATTATAGACAAACACAAACACCCATGCCTTCACCGGGCACGAACCTGTATCCAACTCTATAGGTCTAACTATGGTCAATTATTTGATTTCAATTTTCCGACTAAGCCACGAAGTCGATTATAATAAAATTATAATCAGCCTCCATAAAATTCGATTTAAAATCTTATAAAAGTAAATATACTAATAATTGTGATTTTTAGTGAAATAAAGAGCAGAAATGATTGAAACACTGCAATCCACCGCTTTGCTGTGCCCATTTCATGCAAATTTCACATTTATACGAATCTTCAGTGCTTTCTGATATATTTTTTTACAAACATTATATTGGTCATCATGCCCTGTTTTACTTTTCGTATTCCTGTGATTTCTCAATCTTAGACTGACTTCTTCATCTTCAGAAATATCATATGTTTATCCGTACCATTGTTGATAGTTTGTTGTTTCCCTTTCGTAAATATCAAATCTACAATATTAAATTGAAGTTAACGGCATTAAATTTTAGTATCTTTAGATGCTCAGCTTATATTCAGCCTCGATTCACGAATGAAAAATTAAGTCACAACAGTTGATAAAACGTCTCACAATCAAAGCAAAAAAAATACGATTCAGTCTCAATATCAACACTGGCACATATCCGCCATGTTGGAGATCACAGAGTTATGAAGTTAGCCGCGAATGAACTTGCATTCAGGTTGCCATAAGACAAAAATAGTGTTGTCTCGAAATTGTTTTTCGTTTTTTGGTTATTTGAATTGTCTCTTTCAATAAGTGTCCCTTTCATGACAACCCTTCCCTATGCAGTATAAATTGGAATGTTTTATAGGGTGTGAGATTCACAAAAACAGTTTATGTCTCCCTCGAACGGCATATCATCAGAAAAATAACATCAAAAAATAGCATACAATAACGTTTCCCAGAAAAAACTGGTTCCTTCCAAAATGAGAATAGTAAGCAGAATGAGTGGAAATGTTATATGTCGTGTGGAATCTTGAAAAACAGTTTTTGTCTTCATCGAGAAACTTTCTTAGGCTTCATGAAGGAGTTATTGATGCACACTGGAGATTCGAATTCATCTGTTGAAACCGGTTTCAAAATTGAAAGAAACATTCAAATGTGAAACATAAAAAACGTTTTCACATCAGCGAAGCTTATTCCGTATAAAAAAACGAAATTATCGAATTTTCAGGAGGTATATTGTTTCAACTGTAATTGTAAATTCTCATAGTAAGGCCAATCGTGATGAAGAGATGATCGACAAAATAACTTAACGAGGTAATACTTCGTTCGAAAGCTCCATGAAGAAATCTGAGTTTCTCAAACATCCAAAAGGGAAACGTCCAAATTTAATGAGCAAAGAATTGAAAAAAAGAATCTTAGATTTAGGTATTATTTCACGTCCAGTAATATCTTATAAATAACTTTATTTATAACTAGTCTCATAAACCGTTCAGTAGATAATCGGTTTTTCAGAATGCTCTCTTGTTAGAAATTATCTGAATTTTCGAAAATAATATTAACGAAACTTGAGATTTTGGATTGCTTCATATAAATATAAAATTTTGATGATATACGCATATTCCTCCAGTTATATATTCGTAAAATCCTTTTTTTTATTTTTGTTCTGAATTCACTCTTGATGTTGTTTTTCATACTAATCATATCCAAAATTCAGCCCTTCTTGTTATTTTTCATGAAACGTGGAAGGCTATCTCGAAAAACAGACGGTTATTAGAAATATCAGATTCGAAAATTACTTCAAACAAAGGGATTACCCTGAAGCGATTGATTTCGCTTATCAGGAAATACGTTAAGTTCGAATTTTGGTTTGAAGTCTGTTTTAGTCGGGTATTAATAATGAGAAAATCTGTGTTTTTTCATAAAACAGAGACTGCATGATTTGTAAATCGATTTGAAACAAAATTGTTTACTTTTGTCGTTAACTTTGGAAACTCCTATACGATACAGCTTCTAGTCAATGAGTAGTTTGTCGTTTTGCCAAATGATCAAATGCTCAACAAAGAATAAAATGAACAATACATGGAATGGCGGATTTTTCTTTGAATTTGATACGTATATGGTGAATATTTAGGTAAAAACATTCCACCACAGATGGTCAATCACGCTTTATTACATATTGAAGCGAATAAGTTTTACTTCAAGGTCGTTGAAATTTTGACAAGAATGTATTCATTTAGTATTTTTTCTATTATCAGTAGAATAAATCTTCATTGAATAATTGGATGTACGAGAGGATAACATTTTTCGAATACCCTTTCAAATTTTTGGCAGTTATATCAATGAGATTCTTCATTTGATGTCCAAGATATCGACAAGTTCAGACGATCTTCTAGTGGATATTCTATCTTTTAAAAGTTATCTTCCTCAACAGGCATCATTCCTGACGTCTGGTTATTGAATGCGTAATAAATGATAGGTTTGTATGTTCTCTAATATTTAGAATATTTCAGCTTTTCATCAGAAATTATATTATAGAAATTTTATCAGAAATTTGAGAAATACCTAATACCTGGAAATACCTAATTTGAAAAGCGGTTTCTTGAAAGACGAATTTCAGTAGAGGACATGAGTAAGTCGAGTCGGAAGAATTCGATTCAAAATTTGATTGAAATGGTTTCTTCTTCGTATAATACCACACATACATCATCTTTCTTCTCCACGAGTTCAATATCTATCAACCAATATTCTTTGAGGAAACATTACCACTATAGACTGAGAGGATGATAGCTAATTAGTCTTTTAATTAAACGATCTGATTCATTCAATGCACTTCTCAGAATATTCTGGTCAGATTATGAAATAGCTTTCCAAAGGCGCTTATTCTATAACATCTATTCAAAAATTTCGAAATGGAAGTCCGAATGATAAATTACAGTAACAGAATAGAACGATTCATTTTACAATTTTTCTTGATTCATAGAATGAATTACGTAAGTCACACGAGAACTTTCTACGAATCAATTCAACGAGTATACGGACTCGTTCGGACAAACATATTTTTTCGTGTACAGAACCATAATAAATTCACTTACAATATTACATTGAATTGAGCTTTATTTCATAATTCGAGTATGTTATTGAATCCAACGCAATAATACTAATCAATATCGAGTTGAATCGGTCGCTTGATTCCGAATTTTATTATATAAATACCAACTGGTTGATATATATATATATATATATATTGTCAGTTTTCTATTTATGAGCGTTCACTAAAATTTAATGTCACAAACGCGTCACAGCTAGTTTCAGGTACTGAGAAGCAATCAATTTTTTGAGCTGAATATTCACTTAACAACCAGGGATGTCCAAAGTCTATAGCGACGCCAGGGGTCGATTTCAGGCCGAGGGATGTCCATACGGACGGAAATAGAAATTGTGCTTGGGACATCTGAATATTAGGGCAATTTTTTTTGAACTGATTATGAGTCACGATTCATCATTGTTTTTATCCTTCCTAATAAGTAAACTGTCGACTAAGTACTAAAAAACCGATTGCAAATGAAACCAGTGTAAATGAAACAAATTTAAATTGACACACTGATTTTAACAAGATTTTATGCAGCATATTATTTATGATATCTAAAATATAATCACCATTAAAAGCGAGGTGCTCAACGATGTAGTTTTCTTTGTTGAAATTATATTTGAAATAAGTTATATTCTAAAGTCTATAAATCATATCATTGTAAGTGACATGTTATTTTGTCATGGGTTGTACTATCTATTACGATATCTGTGAGAAATACAAAATGAAGTTCTGAATTGTATGGTCTAAAACATTGAATCTGTTATATCTGTTTTTGATAACAGAGGAAATTTTTTATGTAAGGAAATGATGAAATTTCTGCGGAACATTGTAGTTCGTGGTCTAGGAGACCCTGTCACGTAACAAATTGTCAGCATATATATACAAATACAGAAAACTACGGTTTAATCGATGAAATGAGAAATTTTGTTTCAAATTGTCTATGAACATCTCGACCAATGACAGACCAAGTAAATTTTCCATAATTAATCGCTTAGTACTGCTGAAATTATTTTTCGATTGTGCTATTCCATTGAAATCACTAATGAATTCACAAAGTTTTTTTGTGAGAAGAATTTCAAATGATGTTAGTACATTTATTGGTGTTAAACGTGTGAACAAAATAACATCATAACGCTAAAAAAGATTCGTGTTTATTGACATCACTACATCTTCAATATCATTGGCCAATTCATATGATTTTTGAAAAACATATTCAGATTGAACGATTCCTGACAACATCGATTGGGAATATCGAATACCGGTGGCAAATCGATCAACAGATACACAAGCAGTGCCTGTTTTGTGTCATTTCACTAAAGAGTGAAGCTGTGATATTAATTTATTCGAAATGTTCAGCTTGCAGATCAAATATTTCATAGGAAGATAAATGAAAAAGTAATTTGTTATAAGACACTAAGATTCCTTATATCTGAAATCGATTACCAGGCTGAAGAGAATACAAGTTCGAGAACCTGTGGTTTAGATCAAATCAACCACTGCTCTCCTATAAAATTCGAACTCATCTTCCACGCCTTCAAACCTTGTTGATTCATTCCAAAGAATGAGCGAAAGATCTATCAACAACCACTCATTAATACAACAAAACCAATGGAATTTATCTATTAATATCAGTGTTGTAGTTCTAGAACTATTCAGTCCTGGTACACCTCCACAATCTTCTCTTCGTGAAAGTTGCCAGATATTATTCCTCTCGTTCTCTCTCCTGTAGAAGTTATAATAGGATATATATATATATATATATATATATATATATATATATATATATATATATATATATATATATATATTTTTATTTTGAAAGTAGTTTTTTATTTCTGTTGATCTCACTGTATCTAATTAATTAATTAGAAATAATTCTAATTGAGTTTTTTGAAATACGATTTATATATATATATATATATATATATATATATATATATATATAAATAAATAAATATATTTTGACTGGTTTGATAATATACTAATAGAAAATATGTATTTGGGATAGCAGTCTTCAGGTTGAAATAAGTGTACTCTTTTGTTTTTATCTCAAGCTTTCGAGAATTATATTTATCTCTTCATCAGGAGCAACTAAAAAATTGAAAGTGAGAAAATGTCAAATATACACAGATATGTGGTAACCTACGACTTGAGGATGTATTAAAAAAATGTTGAAATTTACCGAAAAATCATATAAAAGATACTCAAAATAAACAAAACGCTCAACATGTAGTACCTACTTACAAATTTAATTCTATTAGTATATATATATATATATATATATATATATATATATATATATATATATATATATATATATATATGAAAATTGATTTATTGCCCGGTTAAGATAATTTATTTTGTATGTTTTCAGCAATAACAGGCTTCTTTTGATATGAAGAACTTTATTTTCGTTGACGCTTCGTTGTATATCACAACTTTGTCAAAACTAATGAATAATTGAATGTTATGAATTACTATAGATATCAAAATGTCAAACTTATTTTAAAAAAAATCAAATTATTTTTTTTTATTTTCACATATTGATTTTTAGTATCAGAGGCATATTTCTGGTTGAGCATTCGCTTCGGAAGTTTTAGTCTTCTTTTCCATGAGGAAACCTCTGAAAAACTCATGGTAAGCCATGTGATTCTAATAACTGTGATTTATAGATACATATATACATATATATATATATATATATATATATATATATATATATATATATATATATATATATATATATATATATATATATATATTATTTCGAAAGTTTTTCGCAATAACAGGCTTTTTTTGATATGAATTAGTTTTGATAAAGTTGTAATATAACAACGAAACGTCAACAAAAAAAAACTTTTTCATATCAAAAAAAGCCTGTTATTGCTAAAAACTTTCGAAATAAAATATCTTAAACAGGCAATAAATCAATTTCAAGAAATATATATATATATATATATATATATATATAATAACATATACTTGAGTTTCATACTCATCCAGAATATGTATATTATTGGTTTATGTGTGTGAAATGAAAGTAGATCTTGAAATAATGAGTTTTGAGATGTGATGTTTGGTTATTGTTGTGTATTCATTTTATGAGTTTTATTTTTAAGGTTTATTGAATCGTTGTAAATAGAATTAAGATGTTTATTACCTGTTCTTTCATTCACTTTGTTTTCTGAATTTTTACGAATATGTAACATTTCTAAAATTTCTCTACCTTTTTTTTCAATTCGTAAAATCTTTGTAATATATATATATATATATATATATATATATATATATATATATATATATATATATATATATATATATATATATATATATATATATATATATATATATATATATATATATATATATATATATATATATATATATATATATACAGCTAATGTTGAGTTTGGGGACAATTTGTTTCCGTATTGATGTGTTCAGGGACATTTTGTCGTATTTGGGGACAGTCCCCAAACTTGATCAAAACCGCAACGATAACTTCGAGGACCCGTTTATTCGGGGACTTTGAATCATGTTTGGGGACTTCCTTGCTTTGTGTTTGGGGACATAACTTACTACTCCTGTGAATCTCACTACTTACTATGAATTCTACTTACTATGAAGTGAATCATTTGTAATTTATAGTTTCAATTGCTAAATCGTTGAAACTGTGTTATTCCATAATCTTCGATTGAATGAATCGTTTTTTGAATATGTGACTGATACCTCCGAGGTAATTTTGTATTTCAATTCATTTTTAATATAATTCATCTTGCGACTAGAAACAGAAGTATGTTTCAAAGTTGTTTTGACAGATATTATTTGAATTTAGGGTATAATAGCATCATTGAGTTGTTCCCAAAGTACTTTCCAAATAATTATTAATATGATCCCATCTATTAATAGTCCAGTCAATTCAGACATGTGATAGTAAAAAAATTGGCAAAGAGCTAAATATTGATATGAAGTTTCGGAACACCATTATAAATGAATGCTGAAAAATCTCCATCGTTTCCGTACCTAAAAAAAATTTGATTCAAGGTTGAATTTCCCAAAAATGCTTTTTTCGCTTTTTTTAGTAAAAGAGCAAGTTTTACCATAAAATTAGTTCGGACAAAAATTGTAGATCATATAGTGGTCTATAAAAATATTCAATACTTTTTTGTTAAGAGCCATCGTTTCGGAGATATATCGATTCTTAAAGTTGAAATCTTCATAGTATGCACACATTTCGATGCCAGGTGGTGTACTTGGCGCGTTTTTCTAACGTGTTTCATTACGTCACATATATTTTTTTTTTTTTTAATTCAGTGGACCTACAGTTTAACGCCGGTTCCGAACGGCCAATGGGCTTGTAAGCGATGTACATTACCCAAAAATTATCATCATTTTAACTTTTCAAATCAAAGACATACACAAACATCCATGCCTTTCCCGGGGCTCGAACCCGGTACCTACCGCACCACAGCGGCGTACACTGTCCGCTGTGCTACGGAGGCAGGTCAATACGTCACATATATTAATAGATGTTATACGTCTATTAAGATCCTGTTTGAGTAAAAACTATTGAATCATATAATATAATACTATTGGGAATGGCGAAAGCTATATAAATTTCAAAAAACTGGTGAGAATTATTCGGCAGATTCATACTGGTCTAATACTTCTTCCTCTCCTTTTTCCCCCTAATATTAATTTTAAATGATGTAAACTTGATTGTTCATTTTTTTAAATTTGTTCCAAAAAGTGTATTAGTAACTCAGGTATGTCATTGTTTTAATCTTCAAACATACGACATGGCCAAGGGTAACTAGAATTATCAAACACTGCGGATTGAATATCTGAGAATCCTTAAATTTGGAATTATAAATCGTTCTTCTTTCACATTGAACTTTTTTTTCGTACCACACTTGATTCAAAATTTCATTATGATTGTCTATTAAGCATATGAATGTTAATCATCTTGATTTTTCAGTGATAATAATTTTATTACCGTACCTTAGCTTTAATTGTACCTTAAGCGTCTTTTAATCCAAAGTTTCATTTTTAATTCAAAACATTTCTCAATGATATAAGTAAATATTTCCTCTATTGCCGGATTTTGAGAACGACCCACTTTACCCCCAGTGGATGTTTTCAAGAAAGAATTATAGCAATCATTATGATTCTTATCTTCAGCAACTACTAAATCACATTTGATTCGAGCAACAACAGCTTCAAAATCTTTGATTGAAAGTGTACTTGGAATAATAATTTCACGTCAAGAATCTGAAAATTGTTTTTCCATGCCCTTCATTCAATTCTTTGGCGCAAAATATACATAATTCTTTAAAACAAAAACCTGATACACTTACACGAGCTCTAGTACAAGGAGGAATTTATTTAGATGTGCTGGTTACACTGACTTATAGATAAATATTTTTAGCTGTTAAAGCTTCAATGATGTGTATACCTGGCGTACTTATTCGTATTATTAAGATTATAATTTTTTCAACTTACAGAATCGTTATATCTCAGAAAGTATGGCTCTTAGAAAAAGTATTGAGATTTTTTTATAGATAATCATATGATCAACCATCTTTGTCAGAACTAATTTTATGATAAAACTTATTGATTTGCTATAGAAAGTGAAAACCAATTTTTGAGCCCTTTGACCTTGAATAAATTGTTTTCCAAGAATGGGATCGATGAGAACTTTTTAGCATTTCTTTAGAATAGTGTTCGGAACATTTATACTAATTTTCAGCATTGTGGGAATTTCCGTAGCTTTATTAGTATTTTTAGGGGCAATGTCACCGGACTATAAGCATATCACCGAATAGATGTGATGGAGCTTAAACTACACTTTGAACTCTGTGAGCTTCGCGAAATGGTTATGTTCAGACAAAACAGGAACGCAACTACAATGTTGGCGCCAATTTATAATAAATCAGATTAATCATCATTGAGTAGTAGGAAAAGTGATGTATCGCGCTTTATAACTAATCGTCCTGAATATAAATTGTTTGTGGATCAAAACTGAACTTCTGCAAGTTTATAATATTGGCAATTTTGATATTTATTTTCGCGGTTCAAGTATTATTTGTTTCATCAAGATATGATGAAACAAAAAAATAACCGGACATTGAAAATAATGTCTCTTGTAAGCCAAAATAGTGGATACGATATTTCTGGTAAGTATATAATTTATGGTACTAAATTAATAATTATCATCAGTTTCTTGACTCGCAATTGTTTACAAATAAATGAATGACGGATATGAATGTGATTTTAGATGCTTCGACACTGCATGATGCAAGTCAGAACAGTCTGGATGAGATGTCTGCAACAATGAATACTTCAAGTTCGATAATATGTAACCCAGGGTATTTAGAAGTTAGTAGAGAAAACTTAATAAACAACAATTTGAACAAACAGGTATGTGCTTGTATTTCAAAAATTTTAGCACTTTTGTTTTTCGACATCCTCTGTGGATTGCACAAGACTTTCTATGTAAAGTTTATATTAAGAAGCATATCTATAATACAAGTGAAAATGAATCGCTAAAAAAAATTTTTTTTTCATTCAGAACAGAAACAAATTTTTCTCAACATTTAATGCTTTGAAATGTACTGTTGGTTGACAGCAGACTGGAATAGTTTGTTAGAAAACTTTTTAAATTTGATGTTAGGAATTGACATTGTAATATAAGTATTACAAATGAATTGAAACTTACATTTAAATTGGTTTATTATGAGATATGTAAAAACATTTTTATAGTTTTATATTGCAATTTGATCCATTGATGTCATTGAAATCTACAAACTGTTCTAATAAATATAAATATTCACTGAATGCAATGCATATTTTTTGTTACAAAGTTGATAAAATTAAAACCTCGGATTTGCAAACATTTTAATTGTAGGAAAAAAGTTGTTATTTTAAGTGTATACCATAGATATCTCTGATCAATGATTGCATTATGACTTTACAGGATCCAGAAGAAAGTATTTATCACAACAATACATCTAGCTGTATTTCAATGTGTAAGTCTCCATGCTAATATTTTTTAGAAACTTGATTTTGTTTTCTTCTCTGACAATATTCTAGATTTTCCAATTACACTCAGGGAAAATTATTGTGTACATAATATTTATATTGATAATAATGAATATTTCTTCAATTTAAATGAATTTAAATTTAGAATGCAAAAATCTAAAATATTAAATTTGATAATTTGCAATTATGCATTTTGATTATGTCAGGATAATATACCTATATATTTTTTATATTCAGGTGTTTTTAACGATGATGTACATGATCCAGACTATGATTGTGATGGAGAAAGCTCTGAAGATGATGGGGAAACAGGATATGTGAGTGTTTCTCACCAACAAAAGGTTTCACATGGTTCAAGTGTTGATAAAAAAACGTCTAAAGAGGATAAACCCAATGCTAGAATAAATAATGTTGAGAATGAATCAAATTATGATAATGAAGAAATACTATCTTATGAAAACTTCAGAGACAACATCAATAATAATGAATTCAACCTTCAATTGATTACTGTGAATCATAACTATTTAGGGGTAGAGTCATCCAATCACACTACAAAAAAACATTTTTGTATATTCTGTAAGACAAAGCAAACAAAGTTAGCAAGACATTTCCTGAATAAACATAAAGACGAGGCAGATGTCGTGCTATTTGCAAACTTACCAGTCAAAAATGAAGAGAGATTGAGTATCATCAGCAAATTGAGGAAACAAGGAGATGCTGTATACAACTCTAACCAAAATTATAACAAAGGAGATATTATAGTAGTTCGTAGACCTCAACTGAAAAAAAACCGTAATGGTGAACATTACTTACCCTGTAGTAAATGTTCTGCAATGTATTCAATTTTATCCTTGAGAGCTCATCACAGTAAATGTTCTAAGATGAAAAACAAATTTCAAAGAAATGTGACAGTTGCAAGTCGTGTTAAAACATTTATTAACTTGAAAGCAAACTCAATAATGAGGAATAAAATATTACCCCATATGAGGGTTGATACTATAGGCAAGTTAGTTCGCAATGAAGAACTCATAATATTATTTGGAAACAGGCTAACACAGAAATATCGCTCTCCTCATCTTTACAAAATGATTAGAAGTAGATTACGATGTGTTGCAAACTTCTATTGGCATTACCAACAAAGGAATCATCAAGTACAAACATTTGCAGATTTGTTTGATCCACAAAATTATGATGAAGTTGTCATTTGTATAAATAAAATGGCTGGACTTAATGAAAATTCTGGACAGTATAAATCTCCTGCAACTGCAGCAAATAGTGGCACATATTTAAAGAAAATATCTCTGCACCTCATAAGTGAGATGATTAAAAGTAAAAATCAAATAAAGTTGCAGGTCAAAGAAAAAAATGAGGTGAACAAACTATTTCAGAAAGAGTTAAAGGATAATAAATTGCCCAGCATGGCTGTTTGTAGAAAAGTAATTATGGAAAATAGTATTTTATCTAACAGAACACCAGAAATGTTATGAGCATTCTTAAATAATACATTTAAAAGAAATAAATGAATTTTGTAATATTTCAGATTTCAATAAAAGAAAGTTTCAACAAATTTTTGTGTTATTATGTCTGCGTATAGTATAATTTTTGTTCAGTAATTGGTCATTGAAATGGCCAATAATGAATTATTATTATTATTATTATTATTACATGCAATCGGATCAATGTACGTTATACAAGTCAATTGATAAAATTAAAATTAAATTTCAATAATATTTAAAATCAGTGATAACTAATGGACACAATTAACATAATAAAATCAACATCAACTAGGCAATAAACAGAAACAAACTAACAAAATTTAGTCGATATATCACAAAACAACCTATCCGAAGCATGTTAAAACACCATCAAGTTTACATGGCTTGTCATGTTAAAAAGATTGAATGCCAAGGCATCTTCACTGGAGGAATTCACCCAGTTTATACAGCGTATTCTCAATCAGGATTTTCTTTACGTTCTTAGAGAATGCTGGTGGCGGCATTGATTTAATGTGGTCCGGTAGTTTGTTATAAAGTTTTATGGCTGTATGCTTTATTGGTTGCTGTGCCTTTACAATCCTAGAATATGGGATGGAAATTTTCTTTCTCTCTCTTGTATTATATTGATGGAAATCTTGGTTCCTGGTGAATTTATGCTGCTGGCGATGTACATGATTCAAGCAGGTAAGTATGAACATTGATGTGATGGTAAGTATCTTTTCACGTTTGAAAACTTCTCTGCAGCTCTCGGCATTTGTCATACAATAGATTGTCCTTATCGCCCGCTTTTGTAGCACAAGGATTCTCTCCGCCTCGGCGCTCTGACCCCAAAGGATTATACCGTATGTGGCTTGGCTGTGGAAAGTAGAATAGTAAGTGAGCTTTGCTGATTCCACTCCCGCTACCTGCCTCATCCTCCTGATTAAAAATACTGCGGTTGACAATTTATTGCTTAGCGTATCGATATGGTTTCGCCAGCTTAAAGAGGAGTGAAATTCAATGCCAAGGTATGTCAGAGATTGATCTTTGTTTTCTCTGTTTGTAAAGAGAAGTCTTTGGGTTTTCTGGTTGTTCATAAGAAGACCGTTTGCTAAAAACCAGTTTGATGCGTCTTTCTCTGATTTTGTGGACTTATCTAGTATTACAGCCTGTCGACTAGAACTGTTGAGGATGCATGTGTCGTCCGCATAGCTCACCATCCTGTCTGACGAAATGTTGTAGGGTAGGTCATTTGTGTAAAGTATAAATAGCACCGGACCGAGAACAGAACCCTGCGGTACTCCTACAGTTATCCTGCTAAAGCCACTGAGTGTATTGTTCCATTTGGTACGCTGGAATCTATCTGTTAGGTAGGAAGTAAATAAATTATGTGCAATCCCTCGAATTCCATAGTGGTAAAGTTTTTTAGCAGGATTTCATGGTTTACACTATCAAACGCCTTACTCAGGTCAACACAGATTTGTTCCAGGTCTTCATTGTTATTGTACGCTTCGATTATACTTTCAAGGACGGCTAGCATCGCAGTCACCGTAGACCTACCTCGCCTAAATCCATGCTGCGACTCGTGAAAGCAATTATGTATTTCCAAAAATTTAACCAGTCTGTGTGTCAAGACCATTTCGAACACTTTTGAGACTGTAGGCAGGATCGAAATTGGTCTGTAATTGGAACATTGGTCTGGGTCTCCTTTTTTATGAATTGGAGTAACCACTGCGAGCTTCAGTACGTTCGGGAATATGCCCTGGTCGATACAATCGTTAAGAATTTGACAGAGGACATGTGATACATGCGGAACAATTTGCTTCAACAGAGCCACCGTCATTCCATGAATGTCCCTCGAATATTTGGTTTTCAGTTTTTTGGATATCCCAATAACTTCGTCCTCGGTTACTTGGTACAAATACATAGAGTTTGTTACATGTATATTGGTGTGCTTCAACAAATCGATTGATTCATGAGGGGAACGTTGAGCTGCATCCTGGATCCTGTTTCCTATGGATGTTAGGTAGTCGTTCATTTCATCTGCGGTTATAGTAGCTCCTGTCGCTTTTGGAGATTTTTTGCTGGTTTCTTGTTTAATAAGTTGCCATATTCCTTGTAGCTTATTTACCGCACTTTTCAACTTTTTGTTATTTCCTGACTTTACCGATTCTGCTATACACTCTCTCAATTTATTTTTCAGTGCTTCATATAGTTTCTTGCTGTTGTCATCTTTTTTGGTTCGATATATAGTTCCCGCTGCATCAACTTTATTTTTTAGTTGTTTAATGGATTTCGTATATTTATATTTTTTCCTTTTAATAACTTTAACTTTTCTTTCAGGAAAAGACTCTTCAAAAATTTTCATTAGTGTATTGTGGAAGTTATTATATTGTACTTCAGCCTGCGGTGCTAGAATAGTTGTCCAATCGAATAAGGTAATAGCTGATACGAACCGGTGAGTATTTTCTTCATTTATAAGGCGTGTGTATCTGTACTTTGGTTCATTTTTAGGTTAGAATAATATAGTATTGGACAATTCAGTTTCAGTATATCAAAAGTTTGCTTAGAAGTTATTGAACTCGCATAAACATTTGTTGAAATCAAGCCTTTTAATAAAAATAGATAGATTCTTTATTCAATCAAATACATATTACATGTGTAGATCTTGTCAAATACAATACAATTTTAATATAATTCAATGCCATTGATCAATTCTTCGATGTTTTTTTCTTCTAGGAATTCGGTTATACTACAATATGCTTTGCTTATTGAAAACAGTGAGGGCTTTAGTGAAGGTCCTTGATATACTCTTAAATTTTCCAGGCAAAATATTCCAGATTTTTAATATATTGTGCGTTACGTTTCCCTGGAGGTAGGTATAATTCAGTTTCCCTTCAGAAAGATAGTTTTTTCCTCTGGTATAATGATCATGTTCCAATCGTATACTACTTAATTCACGAAAATTATCCATCACAAAGACCACCGATTCATATATGTACAGTCCATATAAGGTTAACACATCTTTGCTTTTAAACATGGGCCTACAGGATTCTCTCTGGGTCATTCCAAAAACAGCTCTTATACATTTTTTCTGCAATTTAAAAATTCTATCAGCTTCAGGAGACCCAGTCCAAAAAATGAGACCATACCTGATCTTCGATTGCACATATGAATGGTAAGCGGTCAGAGCAGCACTCAATCCCACAGTGCTACTAACCAATCTAATAGCATAACACTGCCTTGCAATACTAGTAGCAACTTTTCCGATATGTTCTTTCCAGTTCAGTTTTTGGTCAACATGAACATGAATTGAAATAAAAATATAATGGTAACATGGTTAGGCTTAATCACAGAAAATTCTTAAGAGATATATAAATTAACCTGGGTATATTCTCTATGGGCATAATATCAACGCTGGCCCCTCCTGACTTTATGGTGATAAAGCGGACAGTCAGGGTTCGATTAACATAACATACTTGAATATTGTTACTAATGACTATTGTGTTTCTCTAGAATATTCTAGTAAACTTTGATATAATGGCCTCTATGTTCTAGAAAGAATTATTCCTTGATTATGATGTCATTTTTCTACTACTGAGGATGGCAACGAGTACATATTAGTTGCTATAGATTAATTACTTCAGCAAGTGGACGGAAGCCTATGCTCTACCTAACCAAGAAACCCAGACTCTTGCACGTACACTGGTAGATCAGGTCATATGACGATATGGAGTTCACTTGGAATTACATTCGAACATCCGAAAGACAAGAACAACTTCTTTATATCCATAGTCTGACGGAATGATAAAAAGATTTAGTCGCACAATGGAACAATATTTGTCTAAAGTAGTGGCTGATCACCAAAAAGATTGGGACAGACATTTGCCGATATTGCTGATGGTTTATCGAGGACCAGTTAATGATACTACGGGCCATACTCCAGCCGAAGATACTCTTTGGACGAGAACTGTGATGACCATGTGATTTGTTGTTTGGTAGTCCGGAAGAAACACTCATTGAAATGGGTACATATACAGATGAGCTGAGACTGCATTGAAAGAAGATACATAAACTTTTTTTAAAAGCAAATTCATCCGGGTTTAAAGGAGGGAACTTGGTATGGTTCTACAATCCACAACGGAAGAAAATGTTATCTCCGAAACTAAGTCAGATAACTACGTCCTCTACATAACCCAACATACTCCCAGATCAAAGCCGAAAGTTGTACATTTAGATAGATTGGCGAAATACCACGAGGGAATCATAATAAAAACTTGTGACTTTTGTCGGGACGAGCAAAACTAAGATGGCGAGAAGCAGTAAAAAATGGTAGTACAAAAAACAACTAAACCTCTGTTTCTCTAAAATATTTCAGAAAACGTTGATATAACGGCTTCTACATTCTAGAGATGGAAACTTCTAGAACAAAATATTCGATAAACCTTTCAGGGAATATAATAAGCCAGGAACAGAAGAGTGACAATTGCAATCGTTACAGTACATTGAATAAGACAGAAGATTAACGTTTGTGACATCGACATTTCTATGGTTGATTTTTTCAGTTTGTAAATGAAAAATTATTTATTGATTTTTAAACTGGTTATTGAAATTCAACCATCGAACCCCATAGTCGTATCGATATTATAGTTTGTACTATGGTTCGATTAAATGTAACTGAAGGTGAGGTGTAGCGTATGTATTCGCTACCAAGTAACGAATAGTATTAAGGTAGCAAATGAGGTGTGCTGGTAACGCATGTGTTCGTTACTAAGTAACGAACCATAAAGTATTCGTTACTAAGTAACGAATACCTTATTGTATCGAAGTTACAAATGAGAGAATACTAAAGAGTTTGAACATTTCGAGTTGTTATAATATAGAAGGAGACAACAAACACTATGTTCACTGACAGAAGTAAAGTATACAAGCGGGAAGCTAATGTTCGTTACTTTCACATGTCTAACTATCACAAACCTTCAACGAATAATAGCATCATATTTGTAGGCCAAATGCTATTAACATAGGATGAATGATATACCTAGAGAATGCAAAACGCAAAATAACTTACTCAATAGAAAATGCCATTGAAAGTAACCATCCAATTAAATTCAACTTTACGAAAGAATAGCAGAGAATGAATGATACAAGCACTACGATATTATATTCGTAGCATAGAGTAAGAATTAAAGCGCCTACCGACTCATCTATTTCCTTAAAGGAATGAAGAAACAGTCTATGAAAGCGAACTAGCCTATTAGTAAGATTTTGAATTTCTAAATTGTTGAGAAAAACACTACCACTACTGTTGGAACTGTAGATAAATATCACTTTATTTCAATTTAATTAATACTGTTAGAATACGACACCAACGCTTACTCTATTACTAGTTGGTACTTTGTTGTGCTTCCAAGATTTAAGTCAATTAGTATCTTACTCATTGTCCTTACAATATTATCGTCTATAGATTATCACTCTACAACAATTATCTCATCATTCCTGATCTGTTGGATATTGATTCAACATGAAATGAGTCGCACTTTAATACATTTTCGAAAACCTGATGGCAATTATAAATGTCGCATGCAGAAAAGTCTAATATTTGGATTGTCTTTCCAATGTTGACGTTGGATTACAATAACACAACCCTAATAAACAAACCATTAATTTCAACCGTGATACACCTGACTTTCATGATTTCAACCATAACAATATCTGCTTTTACAATTTGTTATAAAAACTGTACTATTTATTTTCTCTAATTGAAGTATTACGAAAGTACAGTCGAATGTAAAAACGAATATTGTAATATTAAGGGATATTTTATTGTCATTATTCATCATTTACCATAGAATCATACCTAATATGCATGAAAAGAAACTTTTCAAAGAAACAATTTTGAGATTTATTGAAAAAATTTTAATTGTTTGCGATCAGGAAGTTTTCATTGAACTAGAGAAGTTAGAAATTTCTGGTTCAAAAAAAGTTATCTAGGTATCTTGCCAATTTACTTTTGTTATGATTTAAAAAAATTGAATTCAGAGATTATAAAATACAATATATCCTATATTGTAATTTATAATCTCTGAAGAATATTAATTTAAGATGATGGTGAATCTCCACATTACGAAATATATGGGATCGTCCACAAATTACGTAACGCGAAAATTAAAAAATTTCATGACCTGATTCTCTGTCCGTAACGCAAACGTAAGAAAGCTACACTACCCTGTCTGTCTGTTATGATAACGTAACGTTCGTCAAAAAAATTTATCAATGTTTTGAAACAAAAAACTCTCTGCGGCGGCGGCAGCGGCGACTGTAACACGGCACTCTAAAAGAAACATCACGCATGCTTGCAGAATGTATTTTAAGAATTTCAACCTTAGCTCCAGTTGAAATGAATTCAAAAACATTCGTATCTTAGCGTTAGTGTTGATTTTGTCAAAGATACTTCGGGAAATCTCTTGAAATTGTAAATTTTTTTCAACGAAGTTCGATTTATTTAAGACAGCGGAGAAAATCTAAGGTATATAAACGACCAGCACTGGTTCACATTATCAATTCAAATTTAAAAAAAAACGTTACGTCACATTTCATAAAACCTAGTCTGTCTGTCCGTAACGCTACCATAACAAATGGTAACTAGTCTTTCTGACTATGAGAGCGTTACGTAATATGTGGACGGTCCCTACGATGTATTGCAGAAAAACATAACCTAACTTTATTTCAAATAATATTATAGACCTAAAAATCGACTAGAGGCTACGGATAAATATGACGAATGACCAAGAAACAAAAACCTGAATTAAACTTACTAAGCTACCATTATATCAAATGAAAATGTTATAAAATAAAAATTGATCAATATCCAAATTTTGAGTTCATATTCGTTATATTCAGCACAAAATGTGCAAGTAACAGAAATTTTATGAATTTACTAATTTCTTGACTACTCGGGCTAATTAGTAGGTATCTAATATTTTTATTACTAATAATTCATTCGGTATTGAGATGAGTCAGATAATTTTCATTACAATTTTTGATTTCTTCGACTAAACAATGATTCCAACACTTTTAGATGGAATTTCCTGTTAGCATTACATTAATAATTCAAATTTTGAAAGGTTTCGTTCTGTCGAAAAATAATTTATGTAGCACCATGAATCGAAGGATATAACATTAATTATTTCTCTCAATATCAATTTTTAGGATTACCTATATAAAAAATGATCGCGATTTTTGAGACAAAATATTGTTAAGACTCAATTATTTTTCAAACATTTTTATGCTGTTCTATGTAGCAATTCGTTCTCCTTTTTCTCAAAGGAACTTCACATATTGTCGGAATGATTTCTAATTGCTAACTGAGTAAAATGATATAGCATTCCGCCGTATTCAATACAATTATAAATTAACCGGTGATACATGGAATTAGGCAGTGTACTAATTAATAGAAGATACCTGAATATTAGAAGTATACATTTGCAACTGTATACTTCCAATATTATTAGAAGTATACAAATACCGGACTAGTATTAATCAAATTATATAAAATATGTTAGTAATAAACTTATTTTATCCCGAATTCAGTTTGGGGACCAGTATATAATATACTAGTATATGATATACTGTCCTCAAATTTATGGTTGAAGGATTTGAGGACAGTATATGATAAACAACTCGTCATATAACGATGTGTTCAGGGACCAGTATATGATATACTAGTATATCATATACTGACCTCAAACTCAACGCTAGATGAACATATATATATATATATATATATATATATATATATATATATATATATATATATAAGTGTTCATTATCCTACTATATATTTCAAAATTCTCCACCAAGTGTTTTACAAGGAATCAATCAACATCATCAGGTAAGTTGAAATAATTCTGTTGAAAATAATTGTCATAGGCAATTCACACACATTGTTTTATGTTGAATTCATTATTTTGCCATAAAATATTCATCAACAGTGTTATATTATGTGTTAGCTCACTCATAGGTTATTATGAGGTTAATTGAATTATATACCACTTCCTTAAATTGTTGCACGTAACCAGACGACTATAATGTGTTTCAGTATTCGGATTCTTTAAATACCTGGGCTTTTCTTTATATACACGAATGCAGTGAACTATAAACTAGATCGTTCACCTCGACAGAATTGAAATTTAAAACACTGTATCACTTTAAGCAGGAGCAATGTGCTGAAAGGTTAGGTGTGGCACACTCAGTGGTGCATTTGATATAAATCAAATATAGATATAAATTCAAGAGTCAACTTTAAAATACAGTGAAATCACTTTTTCAATTAATTTTCAAGGCTTCAGTGTTTCGAATACAATATTCATAAATGACAGACGTAAACAGTTTGATGTGTAAGATTCTATAGTAAATAATATAGTACTTCTGCATTGAAATGGTTAAAAACACTGTTTTCCAGATTTACTAGTATGTATTCACCTTTTTTTTGTGACGTACGTTTCACCATAACGATCAACTTTTCTGCCAAAATATTAACGGAACAAATTTTAACGGAATAAATTCAAAGTTTTCCAATCACGTATTATTGGTCCCGATTTTTGTTGACACTATTGCCGATGATTCATCGATGGTTGTTTCTAGCAGGACTCCTGAAGAACTTCTGGAGGCATGTGAATGCATTGTGAGGGAGTTTGTAAATTGGTGTTGAATGAACAATCTGATGGTGAACGTTGACAAAACTGTATGTGTTCATTTTTGTCTGCAGGGCAATGGAATTAGTACCTCGAATGTTAAATATGGAGACAACACTATATCATTATCCCAATCAACTAAGTTTCTTGGAATATATGTAGACAGAAATTTGAGATGGACATATTGATATTTTATGTAAAAAATTGAGTAACACATTTTTTGCAGTCTTTAGAATTAGGAACAATATACCTAGAAACTGTGCCATGAATGTGTATTACAGTCTTGTATATATATCAAGATATTATCAATTTTTTTCCAAGGGCTCATCAAATACACCAAGATATATTCCTCTTCGTAGTTTTCTGAAGGATTTATTCAAAATTCATTCAATTTATTAAGAACAAGTTGAACATTCATCTCTACTGACATCTACATCAAGGTGAACAAAAACGCTTCGTCATTCCAGACTGTCAGTTATTATGTCAAATCCTGAATACTCTAGACTGATAAAACTGGGATTAAGTTAGCATATCCTACAGGGACACAAGTTCAAAGTTATTCTGAGTTTTTCTTACTTCAAATTTGTTTCAGTCATATAGCCCAAGAATTGATTTCGAATGACATCTAACGTCAACAAGAAAAACCGCGGTCTGAGAATGAACTCAACAGAGTTCTCACTTTTTACGTGAGATCATTTCAGTACGATAAGTACGTGACTATAAACTCAATTCTTGAGATGGATGATCGTAAGGTTGACACGCAAAATAAAGATACATGTACATTTTCTTAAGGATTGCGAAAATCGGCGAATGAATAATTCATACCTCCTTCTGTATGATTTATTTATATTTGATATTGAGTGAAATGAGCTTATGTTGTCATTTCAGGATCTGATTCATGAAAACTGGTGGAAAGACTTTCTTCTTGAGAAAAATCTTCACTTGGTTTATTATCCTCGGTTTATTGGAGAAGGAAATTGAAGTGTTTGAATTATAATACCGAATATTCGCCTTGATTTTCTGATTATCTTTGACTTACATTATCCCAATCAACATCGAATGAAAAGTACGAAATTAGTCCTCAATATATCCATTCCATTTCAGCTCTGAAAGCTATCTAAGTGATCCAGCAGATGCCCGAAGAAAGTTCAATAACATAATAAAAACAAACACCAATTTATTCTCGCGATTTTCTCTATATATTGTTAAAACATAACAATTGTTTCGCTAACACATTCGCTTTTTCAGATTTTTCAGATGAATTATTTCAAGAAATTAAAAGATGTAGGCTATTTACCTATGGTTGTAAAAACTTTCAATCAGTAAGTAAGTAGAAAATACAAACCGTTTTGTGAAAATAATAGTAGCTCTGATGTCTAATGGTAGCGTTGAAAATTTAGACTCGCAACAGAAATCGTTCGAAAAAAAAATCGGGTAGACTTTTGAAGAAAATATTTCAACAGTTATTGTTATTTATATACATCAATGTTCTTCTAATATTATTGATCTCTAAGCCTCTCATATTTAAATTCGAATTTAAAAAATGAAGCAATGTTGAAAAATTTGCAGAGTAATTGGAGCTATGAGTTTGTTCCGAAAAATGTGTGGCATACGTGAAATCCGTTTGTGTTATGTCAGTGACATAATGTCATAGCATAGTTTAAGTTCAGATGCACAGAGCTTGATGTAAGTACAAACGATATGTACCAACAATTTCAATTCAAGATGACCGCCACCACAAAATGGCGAATTTTGAATATGTTTTTACAAGTCCCTATGTATGGGTATCGAATGAAAACGCTGTACTAGTTGAACACTGAACACTAAATCAAATTTATACGACGATTCGGTTAGTAATATATCTCTAGCCGTTCTCAAGTGAAAACTGCGAACCGTTCTCAAGTGAAAACTGTTCACCTGAGAACGGTTCGCAGTTTTCACTTGAGAACGGCTAGAGATATATTACTAACCGAATCGTCGTATAAATTCGTAAAGTTTTTACTTGAGAACGGTAAGTGATACATTAACAACCGAAACGTCTAGGAATTCGATTTATGATTCAACCCTCGTTCGATTCTTCGGCGGTAAGAATTATTAATTTTATTTTATATAAATTCATTTTTATTCTCATTTGATATTTCTGTTTCTGCCCTCAGATTATTATTAATCATTCTTTTTTCAATTTAAAGCTAATTCCTATTAATTTCACCATCTTCCATTTAATCCTAGTTTGATTCAAAATTATAAATCAAGTTTATAGGCAATGGAAGTGTGAAAAATAGTGAAGAATCTACACTGCTCGAATATTCGAGCAGTGTAGATTCTTCACTATTAACTGCTTCTAAAACTGCTTATTCGAATATTTTCCCTACATTTCTGTTTGTGCTGAAATCACTCTTGGTTATTTCAGGTTATTATTCATAGATGGACAATAACGAAAACGATTAATAAATGACATAAATATCCATTATTATAAGAAACTTGTTTTACAATTTGTAACTCTCTACAGATACGTTCATGTGTCTATGTAGGTGTAATATTTTTAAAGACTGCTGATAAATGTTGGAACGAACGAAACTTTTCACATTGTTTGCACTCGTCAACACGCAAAATACTGTTGAACATTAAAAAACAAATAAAAAACATAGTCATACATAAAATTCCAATTACAAACGTCAGAGAATGACATGAGTTTAAAAATTTGAGACTTACTCCAAAAAACGTAATTTTTTTCAATATATTTTATTAATAGTACAGAACATGTTGAGTAATCAATTTATTCACATATCAACGCACATATATGAAATTACTTGAAAAAAAATTTTTTTTTTCAAAATGGCGGTCCTGAAAATGGCTGCTGAAATTCATCTGAATCGGAGATGAATGACATCATTTCTTGAGAAAGAATTATCTGAAAGCAAAAAAACAGAACGGTTTCATGTTCTGTATCGAATTGGCTATGACCTCAAGCCGAATGAAACATTTTCAATGAAAAAAAAATAAAATGACGGACTTTTGAATTTTTTTTTTTTTTTTTTCAATTTTGATTGTTCATAACTCTTTTAAATAAAAATGAATGTCTCTGGTTCTGCTTGAGGCCATAGCCAGACATCTAAAGAGTAAAATGCCGTTCGGTTCATATCGATAAGTGCAATAGTTTCGAAATGAGAGTGTAATTCATGCGAAAAAACGTGGTTCGGAGAAAAATCAGTTCAAAGTTTTCATTCGCGAAAAATCGTAAAAAAAGTGAATTTAGTCACATGTCCATTCCAGCTTCATACACAACTCCTTCCTGGTCTTCGTAAGCATCATTTTGAAGAAGTTTTGCATTTCTCAAAGCAGTTCAACGAAATAACAAGACAATAAAAATGAAACTAAGAACAAAACAATAAGACGACCCGAAGGCATGCAGCAGCTGCCGCAACCGAAGGCGTTCGAGCGGCCGGATTTACTGCAGCGCTCCCTAATCTTTTATACCTGCTTCTCGGCCTTGCTGACCTTCGGGACTAATTTTAAATTATTTCTACGAGTATATAGTAGCAATTTATGAAAAAAAAATTTGATTTTTTCAAAATTGTTTGGAGTAAGCTGGCCTTAAACTCTAAGAATTCATCCACATCATAAAATGCTGATTGGATCACAAAAGACTCGATATTTTTAACAAACGCAGGCATCTACAAATTCCTAACATACAGAGGAAGCTTATTAAATAATTTTTTTGACATGTAACACGGCCCCTTTTGAGTGAAACTTAACCTGCACAGATCCGTCCGCAGATGACCACCATGCCTGGTGGAATATCCATGAGTACTGCCAGTCTCGACGTATGAGAGCCGATTTACATGTGCAAATTTTAGGGCTTCAAGAATGTACTTGGGAATGTTAAAATTTCGGGTTCAATAAATGCTGCTCTGCAATCTTCTCGGTAACTTAAACCGGCGAACCATACGAATGACTTTTCTTTGAATTCTAAAAATTTTAACATGAGAAGCAGAGTTACCCCATGCTAAAATGGAATAGCGAATCAATCTCAACGAATGCACCATATTTACTCATTTCATAATGCCTAAGTATGATAATGTTTAGGAGAAAAAATTAATATCTTTCATAAAATATAGTGAAATTGCGTAACCAATTCATATAATATCAAATTGTTCATAATATTATTCTTCTCGTTTTCAATACATTTCGATTTCGTCTACCCAGCATTATCATGCAAGAATAACACCCCAAAAAAACATCGAGAATACAGTAACAAAGTTGATTAGATTAACTTGAAAGTACCACTAGAAACTGCAAGGCCGTCTTGAGTGCCGAAACATTTTCAAACTTAATTAGGAGCACACATCACTAAACGCTTCTGCCTCAGTTCTGAAGCCGATAAATTATTCACTCCCTTGAATTTTCGCTGCATCGTACAATGATTCAGAAGTAATCAGGTGCAAGCACGAAGATAAATCACGTTTCACTGTGATGTCACTTTACAAAGTCAGCGAGGCAGTTTATAAAGTGGGCTTCATCTTGCACTTCGAAATGAAAAATTTATCTTCTACTTCCACGAATATCGCACTTCAATCAAACTGATTATCAAGTCTTTGATAGCAAATCGATAATGTGAAATGTTCCAAGAACTCTGAACAGAAATTTCATTGCATTGCACCAACATTGCATTATATATACATATATATATATATATATATATATATATATATATATATATATATATATATATATATATATATATATATACGTGTATATATAACACACAAAACCACACTGAATCTTGTACGAACGCTGCCATCCATTTTTATTGCATTTGTCCCTTAGAGAAAGATCTCTCGAATATGTCACTGGTTCTGTCCCGCCGTATGAAGAGACGGGGCTTCGGTGCCTTTTGAAATGACATTGAACCCCAATTGTTATAGAAGGATGAAACAGCGCTGAATTGTATTTTCAACAATCTCGATGTTTTTCGGAATGCATTTAAATCGTTGCGTACTCAAAAAATATTCGAACCTATTCTCTCAAAAGTTGTGATTTGTGTTTTCGTTGATAGTATTTCAGCTATGATATTATGCTTTCATGACATATAACATTTCGGAATTCGATTCTCATATTCACTCAAAATGCATGTTATGCTAATGTCTCATGTTCGACGTTTCACAAAATCTGTTGAAAAAACTACCATAAAATTGTAGCCCATGGTAGAATGTATGTTTAATTTCATAAACATTAAACGAAATATATATTTGCCATACGCGAAGTTGAACCGTGTGGTTATATCTGTCTGAGGAGGTCAACAAGCTCGAAACACATGTCAACGGGTGCTTTTGATGCCGGCTACACTGGTATGTTTCATTAAATTTTTTATTACGTGATGAAGTACGTACGATACGATGTTAATTTTTTCTTGAGAGTTGAAGAACATTGAAATTCAAAAACTAGAGGATGGTGTCCCAGAAAGCCATCATCAACTGTGCTTCGTTTTCAACCAACTGAAGCAGTAATTCTCATACTCAATGTAATTATTTAATTTCAAGAATTAAGTTTCATTGAATCCGTCTCAATTGATGAGAAACTCTTTCAAAGTTGTTGAAATTGCAGCATAACTTTTGTCAAAATCTAATGTTTTTCTCACAATGAAAGATCGCGCTGACATATTTCAATAATTTTCCAATAGAATGCATCTCAAAGTTTGTGGAAAATATTCCACAGAAATATCCGTATGCTATGAATATTGAAGAAATCATTTCATATATCCTTGAAAAACAAATTGTTTCCGTATTTATTCATAACCAACTGAATAAAAATGAGAGATTTGTTATTGACATTATATTGATCAATGAATAAATCACGGTTCATTTCAAGAAAACTAAATATCAAACATATTTTGTAAAAGAACTAGCAAACGTTGAAAAGTCACACAAAATAATGAGAACAGAATGTAAACAGAAAAGAGTTGTTTGCTACTAGTGATAGCAGAAGTAGAATTATATATAGTTTCCAGACTGCACAAATGAATTCATCAATCATGAAACCACAAATCGAATTGGATTTCACCCAATATAATTAGGAATGTTTAATGTTGCTTTTTTTCACGTACTGCAGTAAAACCACACGAATAAAGTGGAATCCACAAGGCAAATCATGTGCGGTTTCATGAGACTGTAACAGTTTGGAACGCAGTATGTTACATTAACAAGCTTTGGCCCTGAGCACTTGAGCTAACCACCGAATTATTTCTTCTCGTTTAGTCATGGTCAACTCTTATTAATTATTCTAGAGTCAGACCAACAAATCAAAGGGAGATAAGGAAAAAAACATTGATGCTCAGAAGGTAATAATAAATTAATTCTTGAAGTACTCATATTTTGGGACTCTAAGGCTACGAGTAACAACAAATTGAGAAAGGAAAGGACCTGATGTGTTTAGACAATTGATGTGAAGTACTAAACGTGGTGAATTGTGGTAAAGTCCATGACTTCTTCTAGCGGAGATAAAATGAAGGACAGCTATAACAGAGTTTTCGCGCTATGAAGATTAACATGTTTCGTCATAACTTTTTGAAATCATAATCTATAGCGCTATATATTAAGCCGTCAGAAACAGCATCAAGATTGAGCAACATGCATTCATTTCAATGAGATGTTTTCTCAGTACGTTTTTGAAGTACTCGACGCCACTGCTCGAGTTGGTGTGAGTTATACAGATTTTCAGAAAGCCTTTCCTGGAGGAAATACGGTCGTCTGAGTTCAAACCTACCTCTGGAATACTTCAGGGAATTAATCTTGGGTCACTCTTATTCATTCTGTTCGTAAATGATCTCATAGATAATATTGATTCGCAACATTTGATATTCCCAGACGATTTGATAAAAATAGATCACAGGACAACTGTGATCAACTTGCAATCTCGCGCTCAAAGCCAGTTGGTGCTAGGATAATGATATCAAATAATTAGTTCCAAGGTGTCAAAGTGTAATACTGTCTCTTCCGCAAGGAAAATAGATCGGATTCAATGTAATTTTAGCGTTGGTGGTAGGGTTCTTTCTCGTTCGGATGGGGTGAAATATCTTGGCACAGTCTTCTATCAGAAACTTTTTTCATTCCACACATCACCCAACTTATTTCATTTGCTTCGAAAACATATTGTTTCGTTATACGCAATGGCAAATATTTCAATAGTTCCTCATCATTCATAAGACTATTCAATGCCTTAATCCGTAGCAAGTTGGAGTATGGCAGCATGATCTGGCATCGTTTTTATACTTGCCATTAACGCCATCTAGAGGCCATTCAGAAGAGGTTCTTGAATTTCTTAGTTTAGGGAGAAGATGAAGTTCATCCAGAGGGAGGAGTCAATCATGGGGAACTATTGGGTCGATTTAGTTTAATGACATTGCAGGCAGGAGAGAAACTTTATCACTCAAATTTTTGTACAAATTACTGTACTAGAGTATTGATTGTCCTTTCCTCTTGTACGCTTTCAAATTTCGTGATCCTCAACAAAATTCTCTTATTACAGAGTTGTTCCACCTTGAGACTCCAATGACCAACTCGCTAATACAATTCTCCATTGGGTTCATAAGTCTACATTCAATAGAGTTGCCAATAATTGTGACATTCAATTCGACTCCATAGTAATTATAATTAGCAGTTATTTGAACAAGTGAAATTGACTAAAATGAATCTATTTAGATTGAGTTCTTAGTAATATTTCATTATTAAGTAATTTTTCCTGTTTTTTCATATTGGATTGAGCTCTTTGTGTGAGGTCTGGAGTAATACCTTGAGGTAATACATTGCAAACTACTCTTCGAAACAAGGAATTAATCTTCTCTAAAGTTCAAAATAATAATTCTTGAAATAAAAACGTCAATGAGATGCGTAATCATTCGAAAACAACGTCTTATGCTGAGCAATTGAGACTACATCCTCCATGAATGGAAACTTCATACTAATTGGTGCAGTGAATATCATTGAAGCGTGCAGTGAATCTCATTGAATCTTGCACAAGAATAAAAATAAATGAAAAGAACTTGAAGTAAACATTGCACTGTTTATTGCAAATAAAGACTCATGTATTTCACGGAACTCTTATGTCTTGAGTGATGAAACTTTATATGTATCATGAAGACTAGCCTTTCTTTTTTTTATTTTTTTATTTAATAGTGTTGGCGTGTACTTGATGTAAATCCATTATAATTGAATATAAACCTAAATTCAAACACTTGAACTTATTATTCACACTTTATTGACTACATAGCATGACAGTTTCGTCATTACAAACGACTTCTTCAGATGCTTAGAGAATAAGATGCTTACATTATTCTGTAATCATCTGAAGAAGTCGTTTGTAACAACATGCGTCATGCTATGTAGTCAATGAAGTGTAAATCATAAGTTCAAATGTTTGAATTTAAGTTTATATTCAAAACTAGCCTTGTTTTTGAAACAACTATTGAAGCGTCAGTGAAGCAGACAGTTGCTTCATAATTTGATGATATCTGGATCAAATGTTCTAGGTTCCAACCTTGAATTTGATATGTTCACGACGTGGTTTAATAGTCTGGGTATATAATGAATTTGATAGATAATGTACTAAGATCACAACCAGTTACAATCTACCTTTTGTAAATTGTAACTGGCTCTGCACTGTGTATCCTGATTCAACAACTGTCGAATGATAATGAAGAAATGGTACGGAATGATCGTTCTTATGAATTTGAGAAGCTGGAAGAAATCGAAAAATTTGTGTTGAAGAATGGTGTCACAAAAAGTGACACTCCCCAACAAAAACATCACAATATATAGAAATACTACAGTTTTACTATTCCATAGATTCCGTGAATTTGTTGATTTTTCGGAGAAGTTGAGTTTTCGGAAACTATTAGTAATGTTCGTTCGCGTTTTCCTGTGAAATATTGTCTTTTATTTTGTTTTTCGAATATTTGGTATCAAAACTACGACTAACTGCAACTTTAATGTGAATTCGATCTCCAAAGTATAAATTATCAGTTTCAGTGTATGTGCCATATCGCTATGAAAATAATAAAAGCTGCAGGGAAACTCCATATTTGTATAGCTGAATGGAATTTTTGTAACGAGTACTGATACACACTCCAACATGCACATGCCCATAAACCACAAAGTTGAATATGCAAATGTGGAAATTTTGCGAACCTACAGTTTCTAATGGACTGAGAGCGGTCGAAATTGCATATATATTTTTTAGCAAGCCTGTAATTTTTGTTGTAATATTTTCAAGAATGAAATAAATCTAATGGTGATGCTTTTGAAACGATATATTAATGAGGGAAGGTACCGGAAAATTTTTTGAATGAGAAAGGAAAATCAGTCTCGAATTCTTGTCAATGAATGAAGTGAAATTCATATTCATATTCAACAATAAATTATCAATACACACTTAAAATTGGTAAACGATTTAGACATTCGTCATCTCCCAAAACTGATTATCCTAGGAAATGACCAGATGTCATTTTTTCCAGTTTTTTTGTTCAACATGAATGAACTTCAATATTAATTCTCAAAGTATTATCATACAAAACGTTTCACTGGAAACTCGAGTTTCATCAGTTTATATAAGGAAATTTTATCTATGTTGATTTTCGATTGGTAATCCTGATCCAACCAAATCCTCTGGGTTGAAGAAAAGGCCAGAATTTCTCGTTCGAAAAGTTCCATCAATCAATTCAAATTTAGCTGTTGGATTATAGAATGAATAAATTGAAATATTATTCGAGAAGACGCACATCTTCCCTACTACCACTGATAGAAAAATTATTTTCGAATTTCGATAAAAGGCAATACCAACTTGCAGACGACAACCTATTATAAGTTTGAACAAGTAGGGATACGGTTTTCGTTTCTTGCAATAGATAATATATTAGAGCAATATATTCAATATTGTGAACGTGAACGAGAATACAACTTGGGTAATAAAATCTTGGGAAACGAATTCACAAGGTAGTAAACCACTCGTAGTCGTGCAGAGACAGAGAAGTTTTCTTCGGAAAGCAGTTCCGGAGTTAGCGGGGTAATAATTTAGTCCTATATTCAAGTTAGGGGCGCATATTTCATGTTTCATTTACTTCGAAACTCTAGATTGTGAGAGAATTCAATAGATCGCCTCAACTGCATATGCTTTATAAAGCACAAAACCAAAGTGAATAATTATCATCGAAAGGATTTTCATGTATCTCATCAATTTGTGTTTTGAGAAAAAAAACCTGAGAGCATAAATCTTACTATTCCAGCAAATTTTTTCTTTCTTTTCAATTTACTTCTCATTTCTTCCGGAATAACGATCTCCTCCCACCGGTTGGAAGCTTTAGGCTAGACAATAGAAACTCAGTTCAGAATATTCACCAGAGAAAAGAAATTTCAAAATTGAAAATTCGTAGACTCAGATCATATGGAACAACAATACTTCATGAAATACCGAAAAATGATGATTTCTTCAGAAATTGAAGAAAAGGTTAAAACAAATCGAATGAATAAGATGATTTTCATTATCTGTTCCTTACTTTAAAAGAAGGATCGAATGTAAATTGTGATAGAAGTTTTTTATGCACGTTTGTGAAAAACGTGTAGAAGTTTTTTATGTCTGTTTTCAAAATTGATTAGTTTTGAAAGCATGTCATATCGAGATGAAAATTGGAATTATTCGTCGAAATGTATTTCTTCTATGCACCTACCAACTAATTTCAAAGAATTGGAAATTATTACTAAGATGAATACAAATACAGGTTGAAACACGACCTATTGGTTTAAGTTTAGAGTAATGGTCTTCAAATTCAAATTCTTCTCGAATACCTTTGGATTTCCATACTAGATCAAAATCAGAAGGTAAAAGTCTATGTGCACGTAGAGACGAAAGTCGAAGTCTCTCGAATGTTTTTTAATATTCATCGTCTGCAAATTACTTCAACACACCCATTTTCTATCACGGTTTCCATGATTTATAATAATTTTTTAAATTAACTCTTGACGAAGGCGTTGGCTTCCGTTTCGAATGAAAAACGAGTGTGTTATATATTCCACAGGAAATTGTGTGGAGAAAACCTATTTTTCAATCAGATATGTATTTGATAGCATTCACACTGATACAAGGGAGTGTGCTTTATGGTCATTGATAATAATTTTGAATTCATTTGGAAAGTGATGAATATCTGAAACACCCTTCTTTTTCACGATGAATGATGTCAATTGATTTCAAAGTATCCTCATGGCATATTTTCATATGCCATTCATTATTCATATGCTTATATTGTATAAGTACTTATATTTTACACTTCTACGGTTTATATATTTTGCTCGACAGTTGCTTCTGCAGCTTCGTGAATTCTATTAGTTTCTGACGTTATATTCGAAAATATTAATACATCTTCAGGCAGGCAGTACCCAGCTATGGACTTCCTTTGCCGTGTGTTGACGTACAGAAAGAGGCGGAGCGATTACTTGCTCTAATCAACAATTCAATAGAGGTTAAGTCGCCTAAGAAATATTTTATTCAATGTTTTTACATTTTTGCGATACAATGAAAATTCTTGTTCATATATCTTTTTTTGAAACTTGTGTTTGAAAAGATTATGAGCTGAATTATTTGATTGAATTAAGCCACCTGGGTAAAAACGGAGATGATTTGCCAAAATCTGTACAAAACAAATGGACATTTCCTTCTATCCGAGGGCTGAATGGAAAATCAGACTCAAAACTGAATTCAGTCATTTTGAGAGCATTCTTCTTAGTTGTAATTATTGTATCAATAGAAATGAATGTAATTTTACAATGTAGAGAATGTTTCTCAATAAATTCATTTTTATTTGATATATTTTTTATATTACTTCAAATGAAAAAACACTGCATGAAAATATTCTTATGGGGTTTCACACTAATAAGTTAATTTTTTTTGAGTCATTATAAGCGTTTTACTCATTCCAGTGACGACAGGCAGTCCATTATAGAAAGTTATTTTTGACTATCTCTGTTCAGTAGGTCATTGAACGTTAAAATGGTATTGTTTGTTTAATTCCAAAATGAACCCAAAATGAAATCGGTTTATGACTCAGCTTAAAGTTCATCTTGTTCTTGATCGATTCTGACTAGGGCAGAAGTCCCCGTCATCTATTATTGAAAATATATTTTTATATATTTGCAATAATATTGGAAATATATGAAAATATTGAAACGTATATATTTCCGTATTCAACTCTGAATCATTTTTCATTTGGTGAAATAGTTAGAAAGAATTTTTTTCCTTGAAAGTGGGCAAAGAAAATTGGACAAATTCCACTTAGGTTTCGAAAATAAGAAATGAAATACCTACCAATTTCATTCTTGCAAAATCATCTTGCATAGCTTTTAAGTTTTCATTTTCTAGAGCAAGATTCGAAATCCACAGCTTTGTAAACACAAACAGCTTGATAAAGTAGAAAGTCATCTTGGTCTCCGTAAACTGAAATTAAATAATGTATATGGTTTTCAGCTTTAATTTCACCGTTGCTAAACGTTTCATGTAACGGCATATGTTGCCAGAAGGTCTACGAAACTTGACATACTCAAACTTATATAACTGCTGCCAGATTTATTCCATCTTAAACTCTAATTAGGTCTCATATATACATAATTCTCTTTCATTTCCACTTACTTTACGATTTCATCGCAGTCGTACGCAAGCCTAGTGTCACTTTCCTATTCCACGTACTGTTTATTCGCATATTCCTGCTTTTTTATTCTACTGCGTTTTCCTGTTCTTCTAACAGACTCACTTTCGTTACAATACAGAGCCAACAAGCACTAATTAACCACTATTTGAAATACGGTTAATTCATAGTGTGAAATATATTTCATGAATCTTGCATATTACAATTTGGATGAATTATAATAAGTCATAATTCGAAAAACACCACAAAAGCGAGTAAACTAATTGGCTAAATGAATAGAGTTCAAACACCTAACTCTCTAACAGTTTTTTCTTCAAACAAATAAGGCTTTGAATATTAAAATGATGCTTCTCTAAAAGAAGAATCAAAAAATTGATTCCTCTAGAAAGTGATGGGTTCGTTCTCTTTGGAAACATTTGTGTAGAGTTTTTTAAAACTCTCTGCGAGTTTTATTTGAAATATTTCGATATTTCAATCAAGAATCTCAGTACTCACTAGTATAAGATGATTTGTGAATCTTGAAACTAGCTATACTTTTGCCCGCAGGGGCGTGATCTGGAACGATTAGGCATGGGACTATTCGTACACATTGCGGACAATTTTCTGTAGTGTTCGAATGAAATATCTTCAAAGCCTTTCACTCGCGCTACTGTTGTCATGAGTAGGAATCTTGAACGCTAGGGAGAGTTTATACGTCTCTTCTCCGATAGAGGGAGCCTACGTGAATATTTCACTAGGAAAAATTCTCCTCAATTTAGTATAGGACGTATATTCGTTTTGAAAGTCATCGATTCCTGATTTATAGATTGAATATGGACCGATGATTCATAATAATAATGTAAAAATTGTATCCTATTATCATTCAACAAGATCAAAAAATTTTTCGAAAGGCTCTTAATATTCACTCTCGAAAGTTATGGGTTCTTTTTCTTTGACAATATTTGTGTAGACAGCTCCCTGAGAGTTTTATTCGAAATATTTCGATTAAGAATCTCATATATATATATATATATATATATATATATATATATATATATATATATATATATATATATATATATATATATATATATATATATATATATATATATATATATATATATATATATAAATATATATATATATATATATATATAAACTTGTCGGAATGAGCCGCGTTCTAGATTTATATAATCTCGACGTTTCGGCTTCCGTTGTGAATCCAACTTCAGGAGTTGGAATAAATTAGTGAAGGTAAGGGTAACTTGGTTACGTGGCCTCAATCTGCCTACTCCACGAACTGAATGAAGGAAAATGAGGAAAGGTTACCTGGTTACGTGGCCTCAATCTGCCTACTCCACGAACAAAATGAGGGAAACTAGGAACGATAAGAAGAGTTGATTCCGAAGTTGTTTAGAGTTGACTCCGAAGAGTAGGCAGGTTGAGACTTCGGAGTTAACTATTAGAAACGATTTGGCTCGTGGAGTAGGCAGATTGAGGCCACGCAACCGAATTATTTCTTATCGTTTCTAGCTTCCCTCATTTGGTTCGTGGAGTAGGCAGATTGAGGCCACGTAACCAGGTAACCTTTCCTCATTTTCCTTCATTCAGTTCGTGGAGTAGGCAGATTGAGGCCACGTAACCTTTACTAATTTATTCCAACTCCTGAAGATGGCTTCACAACGGAAGCCGAAACGTCGAGATTATATAAATCTAGAACGCGGCTCATTCTGAGAACCAAGTTTTATACATACTTCTGACCGCGGAAACCTTTCTGAACATTTCATATATATATATATATATATATATATATATATATATATATATATATATATATATATATATATATTATATATATATATATATATATATATATATATATATATATATATATATATATATATATATATATATATATCTATATATATATATATATATATATATATATATATATATTTATATAATAGTTATATGACCTCAACATAAAGCTATGAACATTCAGCCCATATTGATTTAAACGATTTATTTTCTGTTACTCACGTCGTTTTATATTACGATGATCAATACAAATCCTCCCACAAATCCAAATTAGCGCTCGAAACAGCAGCAAATCATCAAACAGGAAAAAAGTGGGTGGTTCAATACAAAGAAGGTTTCCTACGTCATCGCAATGAGGTTCCACATTAATCAATTCTTTTGTTCTCTTACAAAATATATTCTTCAAACTGTTGCTGAATTCTGATGTGAACTCCACATCAACACAAACAATTTCATATTGAACCGTATAGCCATTTGATGTGTAATACGAAAATATCTACCGAATATGATAGGTTTTTGAAGAATAAACATAGTGTGTAAATTAATTCACTTGATTTATCAATAAATTTTATCGTGTTAAATGATCGTCCTCGTGAACAAGTAATAAATGAAGGAGTTTTCAGTTGCCTCCGACAATTATGAGATGATAATATTACCTAAAAGTTAAAATTTCTTCGTTCTTGGGTTTTTCAAGATGATGTAAACCGATGATATCGATGGTATTGATGACGTCAAGAAATGTAAACTTGCCAAGTCAGAGCTTCTCGTTTGTCTCTGTCACTGGTGAATATATTTCAAGCCGGTCTGTAAGACAAAGCAACTAGACCACAATAAAGCTGTCAGCAACATACATTCGTATTTATTATCCATAATAAGAAAGAGATCGACGTGTGATAGTTTAATCCAAGTTGTATAGCATTCTGTAATTGGATAGAAGTTCATGTTGTATTCACTTTGAATCATTGACTCTATTAAGTAATAGACAATTATTTATTGAATTGAATTTATTAATTGAAATTCAGATTATCTGAATCTCTTTATGAGTTGAGTATTTTACGAAAATCAAATCGGGTTCATAGAATAATATGCCACGGACCTTGAAATATTGAGATGAAATAGGAGCAATGTTCAAAAGTAGTGGATATTTCTGTGCTTCTTCCGAATAGTATTGCAGCATTCAACATAAATCTGAAGCAATTGATATAGATGGTTCGTTGATTACATGGTTAACCTTCAGTTTTTTGTGTTGATAAAAATTGACGATGAGATGATTTAGTCCTTCGTATTTCACTGCAGATGCACCCCTTTTAAGGTTTTCAATATGTGGTTTTAAGGCTGTCCACTTTAAGGTTTTTCAGTATGTTTCCTTATATAAAGTACGCATGATTTGGAACAGATATTTGTGCTGAATACTATTTCTGTTTCAAGATCTGCCCTTTCAGAAAATCTAGTCTTTTTACAGATTCCGTATAAAATTAAATTATTATAGAACTTATATTTCCGGAACTTCATAATTCCCAATTCTAGCCGCTATTTTATTCTACTTTAAGCCATGCATCTTCCTTAGGTTTGGTCAATCAAATAATGATTGCGTAATTGCATGTTGATATTGATTGATATTTATCGAAATTGAGAACTGATACTCATTGTTTCATCAATTAGAGTGGGGTGGCAATAGGTGGGATAATGGCACTAAATGGTGCTTCTGTACCGCTTTTCATGAGATATGTTAAGAATTGTAAATTGTTTAACTTATTTTTTTTGTGAGAATCAGAAGATATCTCGCACAGAAAGGAGAAATCAGAACTATCACTCATATATCTGGTTCGGCTATTTACTCGTTTGAAAACGTATACTATCAGAAAAGTGAAACAAATTGTGAAACTGTGTTGATGAGAGAAACCTGCACTTAAGAATATCTGTTCAGAATAATTTTGCAGGAGATTTGGACGTATCATTTCAATGGGATTTTTGTTTTAGCTTGTTCGATGTGAAATTGTGCCTTGGCTCTTCTGATTTCCGATTATCCGTTACGAATTTCTCAGAAATCTACGATAGAAAATGGAACGTGCCGGAAAAAAACCAAGTGTGGGTTCGTGATTCATTGCTTTTATCGAACGTGTTCTAATCGAGAAATATTTTCGACGAAGGAAAATCGGTTCAGTACTAAAAGGCCAGAAATACTCTTACTATCATCACTGAACTAGATACGGTAGATTTCCTCTTGTAGAAACGAAGGAACACATGATACTCAGTCCTCATTAATCCGCATTTATGTGAATAAATGTTCAATAATGAAAAAAATTCAATTAAACTCCTAGGGGGCTTTTTGAACAAACGTTGAACGCGGAATCCCAATCAATCATTTTCGAAAACGAATATTTGGTGCGTTTCTAAGAACATCGACGTTGTTGGAAATACTGATCAACGGTGTTTCATGCTTCCATGGAATTCCTCAGTGGCATGCATCCAAACAATCAAATTTCGATATTTTTTCCAAACGCACTTTGCCTTTCTTCTTAAAAGCTCCCTCTATCGAAGAAAAAAGATAAACACTCTCAAATTTTGGCAGAAGACGTTGATAATGAGATAATTCCATACAAAGATTATATGCATGTTACATACGTATCTGTGAATATGTTAAATTGTAGTTTTATAGCAATTACGAAACCGCAGTTCATAATGTATAAAGTGATAAAAACAAACACTATTTTTCTGAATAATAATAGGTATATATGTTTATATATATTATTTATATACGAATATATTTTTATATATTCGTTATATATATATATATATATATATATATATATATATATATATATATATATATATATATATATATATATATATTTATATATATATATATAAACGAAGTTACGGACGAATATATCCAGTATTTGAAATTGTATCTTTCAATATTCCTACTGTTCAATAATTCCACATCAGGTTGTTCGGAATCAATATATAACATGAAAAAGAAATGGTAAATCGCAGACACAAACATACCAATAAGTGTGGTGATGATACTTGATAGGATTGGACGTCAATCCTCTGAAAAACAATTAAATTAAAACTTAATCTCACAGCTAAAATAAACCCAACTAGTCTGACTGAAAAGCTGAAGAAGTAACGCTAAAAAGACTGAAAAGTACTATGGAATCAGTAACAGCAGTCTCTGCTTACAATAACAGAAAGTCACATTCATTACGAAAGGAGAGAAAAAGATGAAGAAAAACGAATTGAAATGAAAAGCAGATGTATTTCAAGTGAATAATATAACGATCACGCTTCGGGTTTTTTTGCACGAAGATATTTCACATCACTCTTTTGATTTTACACTGCTGAAGGATGTTTTCTAGAAATTTTTGTAGATAATTTATGACAATGAATATAAAACGTAATGAAAAATATTTTGTTCTCAATCTGTTCAACATAATTTTTATGTCGTTACAAAATCAAGAAAAAGTATTACATTAATCAGCAATCGTTTTTAGTTAGATCATTATGATATATAAATCATCTGATCATCTGAAATGAATTGATTTCCAAGTAAATTGCCCCGAGAATTAAGTCTAAATGTTTCACTTTTAGAACGTCATTCTACTTTATGACTTTAAGGGGTGACGAAGACCTTGTAAGAAAATACCTAATTGTTAGATCGAGTTTGGTAAGCAGTTCATGTTTCGCAAAGAAAATATCCTTCCTCAGTTAATTCGATACCTTTGCAGAAGCTACTTTGTAAACTGATTCTTTATAATTTATGTAGAGATAAGTGAAATTCAAAGTTTTGATTGCAGAAATTCAATTTTGAGCTCATATAGATTACTTCCGTAGTAAGATGAATAGAATGATGCATAGTTCAACAATTTCTTCCAAAACTCTTGATATTACACGTTCATTTCAATTCATATGAATGAATTTCAATATAATAAATAATATGAAGCGATGAATATTTAATACCAATTTTTGATAAATGCTTATATCAGAATTTCACTATATTAATATCCAAAACTTGTTTCGAAGCCTTTCATTAGTTTCAATTAGACAGAGCAAGAAGAGTGATTATGAACCAGACAGCAATGTTTCTCCATATACGAGGGTGGAGTGAGGAGTTTCCGGCCTGACCAAGAAATAGCGCAACTAGGTCTTCTTTTGGAGCGGCGTCCTACAGTACCATTTCCACTGAGCTCGTATGTAAAGTTTCAGCCCAATCGGTACGTTAGTTTGCGTTTGAGAGCACATTGCGTGAGACGCTTCCTTTGTTCTCGTGGAAATGGAGAATTTGGAGAAACGTGCTGTCATCAAATACTTCTATTTGAAAGGTTTTACTCCAAAACGAATGAAAGAAAAGATCGATTCAACACTGGGAGACTCCTCTCCATAATATGCAACTATTAAGCAGTGGGTTTCTGAATTCAAAATGGGTCGTGTGAGCACCTCTGACGAGCCTCGATCAGGACGGCTCGTTGAGATCACAACTTGTGAAATGATTGAGATAATCCATGAAATAGTATTGGAATACCACAGATTGAAAATGCATGCGATGGCTGAGACCTGTAGGACGTCAGCTGAACGCGTGGGAAATATTTTTCACAACAATTTGAGCATGGAAGAGCTGTGTGCATGGTGGGTGCCGCGTTTGCTAACGCTAGACTAAAAACTGATTCGAAAAAACATTTCTACCAAAAATTTGGCCCTGTATAGGCATTATCCAAACGAATTTTTGCGTCGACTCATAACTGTTGATGATGAGAGTTGGGTTCACCACTACACTCTTGAAAATAAAGAACAGTGTAAACAGTGGGTTGGAAAGGGAGAATCAACTCGGAAGAAGACAAAAACAATTTTATCGGCAAGCAAGGTTATGACTACTTTTTTTTTGGAATGCGAGAGGATTACATGCATTGATTATTTTGAAAAGGGTAAGACTATCTCTGGTCAATACTACGCAGAGTTATTGCAATGTTTGAAGGACGAGGTGCAAATTAAACGACCTCAATTCACGAAGAAAAAAGTTTTGTTTCATTATGATAACGCACCAGCGCATTCGTCGATTGTTGCCATGTCCAAATCAACGAATTCGAGTTTGAATTGATGCCACAACCTTCCCACCCTCCAGACTTAGCCCCCATAGACTTCGACCTGTTTCCTAACCTCAAAAACTGGCTTGGTGGTAAAAGGTTTGAGAGCATCGAAGAAGTTGTCAAAACTATAAATCAGTATTTTGAGAAACTTGAATAATCTACATTTAAAACCGGTATAACTCAATTAGAACATCGTTATGAGAAATATGTCAGAGTTGATTATGTTGAAAAATAAAGCAAAAGTTTTATAAAACATCGTTTTTCTTGGTCAGGGCAGAAACCGTTCACCCCACCCCCGTAGTCAGTTAGACCAAATGGTAAATGAGATGTCAATTGAGGTTGTTATAGTTATAATATATGAATATAAGATAAGACGGACACTTTTTCATAATCGCTTTATACAAGTTAATACTTTTGCGACTATTTGATGTAATTTTCAAGAGCTTGGTCAAAAATATATTGAAGTCACTTCAGCAAAAAAAACGACCCGCGTTATATTTTTATTCATTTCATTATTGAATCAAGCCCGTATATTCGAACAAAATTTTTGTTTTCGTTCAGAATTCTAATTTTAATTAAGGTTATTGAATTTCACGACAATGCACATCCAAAGAGGTTTCCCCAAGAATAAGTTTCTTCTATTTTCACTCGTGTCACAGTTAAAAGTAACCGCTAAAACATGAACAGAACGTACCGCCAATTCACTAGCATAATCTGGTAAACATAGTTCTGTCTGATTGAGCTTGTAACATTTAATAATTTACATAGAATTGAAAAACAGAAATGAAGAGTTCAGCGTAGAAATATTCGTCAATTTTCATATGACCAACAGGTTTGATACTATTTCGGAATACTCAACACGCCAGCTTTGAATATACCCTCATTGCAATGAATGAAAATAAAATTTATTATCAACTAGCTTTTACCCGCAACGTATCGTCGTCTGCGATATTGAGGTTATTATATTGGCCTACAGTATATCGTCTATAGATAGATTTGGGAACTTTGTGAATTTAGTTTAGTAATTTTGAAATTTATTTTTAGTAATTTGGAAATTTCGTGTTCCTAGGCAAAATTCTCGTAATACAAAATTATTCCACCTAGAGACTCCGAGGACCCACTCGCTTATACAATCCCCCATTTGGTTTATGGAGTCTACAATCAATAGAGTTGCCAATAAATGTGACATTCACTTTGACTCCATAGAATTTATTATCAGGAGTTATGTGAACAACGAAAATTGACTTAAAAGAATTTATTTGGATTGAGTTATTTGTAATATTTTATTGAATGCTATAATGTAGTTATAAGTTACTTTTTTTTTAGATTAGATTGAGCTCTTTGTTGAATCTTTCTTTAAATTATTCAGTTGAATCTTTTTCCTGATTATTTAGTTATGTATTCAACATTGGTATTATTTTCTGTAATTGGGTGTTATACCTGTTGAGAATGAAGAACCTATTATTATTATGATTATTATTATTATTATTATTATTATTATTATTATTATTATTATTATTATTATTATTATTATTATTATTATTATTATTATTATTATTATTATTATTATTATTATTATTATCATCATTATTATCATTATTATTATTATTATCATCATTATTATTATTATTATTATTATTATTATTATTATTATTATTAGTATTATTAATATTATTATTATTATTATTATTTTGTAAGTCATTCAGGGTAGGTACGTATTTCATAATATCTATGAAAGTATTTTATTTATTTCATAATATCTATGAAAGTATTTCATTTATTTCATAATTGTTCTTTTATATCTTATATATATTTGAAATATCTTCACACGTTATTCTATATCCTGCTCTTTTTGCATCCTTCTTTGCGATGTTGTGGCAACTTTGTAAGAGCTTATTCGATTGTCATTATATTGAGTCTCATATCATCATTGCATTAAATCACGAATGGAGATTTTAAAATATTTTTTCGAGCATATTCTATCTAATACTTATAACGTACTCCCTTATGAAATGTTGGTGATTGCACCGGCTAGCTCTTAAATTTTGGGAGACGTATATAAATTCACCTGATTTATGCACAATATAGACAGGGAAACTAGATACTTATGTTCAAAACTTCTATTCAAAATGTTTTGATTCAAGATCACAAATTTGAATGGGAGATCTTCCTCTTGAATCTTGATAAAAAGCCGGATGTTCTCTGCTTGTTCAGAAGGCCTATAAGATGTCCAATCTTATAGGCCTTATATATAAATAATAATTATATATATATATATATATATATATATATATATATATATATATATATATATATATATAATATAATTATATATATATATATATATATATATATATATATATATACAGGGTTAGTTTAAAGTATGGAAACATCTGAATATCTCACAAACGAAAAAAGATAGAAATACGATCTTAACAGGTGTTGTATGGTTGCCATAGGAGCATATTTTCACCTTAAAACAAAATATACAGGGTGGTCCTAAAAATCGTAATGACTGCAATGATGGATTTTTTAAATGGAATACCCTGTATATTATAACAGTTTATGAATTCTTTTGACCTCTAGAATAACTTTGATACAAGGTACCATATGCCTAAATTCTATGGTTACGCAGATATCGGCACTTTAATTATTGCATACCCAAATTATGTCTGCCATATGGTTACGCAGATCTAATGAACGGCAGACATAAAGACATCATTTTACACATATTGCAGGGTTGCCAGGGAAAATAAAACAAACGGAGGGATAATGAAAAGCGTACCGACTACGCCTCAAAACTTTTATTCCATTAATATTATAACTTAAATCCTAATAATAACAATAACCATCATTTAAAGAGATGAAAAAAAAAATATCAAACAAATACTACAATAAATGTTCAAAGTGCGAACCATTTACTATTTGACAGTATCCAAGTCTTTTACAAAAATGTTCGATTGAATCACTTAGATATGTTTGTGGCATCAGATTTATCTCTTGCAAAATACGAGCTTGTAGGGTTTGTAAATTTAGTGGTTTATTCTTGTAAACTTTATTTTTAAGATATCCCCACAAGAAAAAATCTAAAGGAGTCAAATCCGGTGACCGTGGCGGCCATTCTATTGCTCCTCGACGTCCTATCCATCTCTGTGGAAACACTGTATCTAGGTAATTACGTACAGCCAGGGTGTAATGAGGGGAAGCACCATCTTGTTGATACCATATGTCATCAGAAGGTAACATGGGATTGTTGGGATGGGGAAATATGGCTGCTATTGCTGGCACAATATTATTCCTTAACAGGTTCAAATATTTGTCACCATTTAAATTACCTTCTATGAAGAAAGGTCCGATTATGTGGTTATTAATAATCCCTGCCCAAACATTTATTTTCTGCGGCCATTGCGTGTGTCTCTCCCTCATCCAACGGGGATTACGGCTAGACCAAATCCGGCAATTATGTCTGTTCACTTCACCGTTGAGGCAAAACGTTGCTTCATCAGAAAATACAATTTTTTTTTCAAAATTAACATCAACATTCTTCTTTCCTTCAACTAATTCACAAAACTGCAATCTGCGGTCTGGGTCATCTTCTGCAAGTTTTTGATTGTAGTGAATCTTATAAGGTTTCATTTTTTCTGACTTCATAATTCTTATAACGGACGTCTGAGCGATATTGTTGTCTAGCGCTAACTGGTTTGAAGATACTTGAGCATTTTCTTCAACTTGGAGTAGCACATTTAGTTTCGTATCATCATCTGTAGCAGTTTTAGGCCTGCCAGATTTAGGACAATTTTTAACATTTCCAGTATCTGTATATCTCTTGATAGTTTTGCAAACGGTTGATCTATTAATAACGTGTTGAGGATTCAATTCATTAAATATTCGTGTAACTTCTTCATACGTTCTTTTCTTGTCACCAAAACCTCGTAAAATTAGTATTTGTATGCGTTGTGTATCGCTAAGGTAAACCATTGTTATAAAGTGATTGACACTAAATAATTATGACAGTTCACTAATATTTAGTTAGAAACCATAGCCACCTTTGTCACAATGGCTTATCTTAGCGATACACAACGCATACAACTACTAATTTTACGAGTCTTTGATGACAAGGAAAGAATGTAAACTTACACGAATAATGGTTCGCACTTTGAACATTTATTGTAGTATTTGTTTGATATTTTTTTTTCATTTCTTTAAATGATGGTTATTGTTATTATTAGGATTTAAGTTATAATATTAATGGAATAAAAGTTTTGAGGCGTAGTCGGTACTCTTTTCATTATCCCTCCGTTTGTTTTATTTTCCCTGGCAACCCTGCAATATGTGTAAAATGATGTCTTTATGTCTGCCGTTCATTAGATCTGCGTAACCATATGGCAGACATAATTTGGGTATGCAATAATTAAAGTGCCGATATCTGCGTAACCATAGAATTTAGGCATATGGTACCTTGTATCAAAGTTATTCTAGAGGTCAAAAGAATTCATAAACTGTTATAATATACAGGGTATTCCATTTAAAAAATCCATCATTGCAGTCATTACGATTTTTAGGAGCACCCTGTATATTTTGTTTTAAGGCGAAAATATGGTCCTATGGCAACCATACAACACCTGTTAAGATCGTATTTCTATCTTTTTCCGTTTGTGAGATATTCAGATGTTTCCATACTTTAAACTAACCCTGTATATATATATATATATATATATATATATATATATATATATATATATATATATATATATATATATATATAATCAAAAAAATCGAACGATAAGAAAACTAGTTTTTGTAAGAAAGAAAATACAAATTTGTATCTACGCAACAAATCGAGAGATTGAAAAAAAAATAAAAGACTTGACTTGCTCATTGAAAATTGAATTAAGAGAAAAAAAAATTTAATAAGAAACAATTGAGCAAAGAAGAAAGGATTGAGAAGTTGAAAAAGATTGTTCTTATATTCGAGACCATTTTGAAATTTCATGTAAAATTGAAAATGTTATCTTAGGTTCATAATTTTGTTGGAGAGAAAAATAATCGATGAAATAATCAATAATTTCATACACTTACCGCTCACAAACGCACTCACGAAGAAATTTTTTGTTTCATGCCTGTGCAATGTTTGTTTCGGATATTTAAGCACAAAAAACAGCTGGTTGAAATGGACTCATCTTTCTGAGTTGGTCACATGTCATCCGCATGAATTTCTACGATAATTTCTGTACTAGTCCAGCATGAAGCTGAGTTTTCAACGACGACCTATTCATGTCAGATTTGTTTGCAGGAGGCGTGAGAATTTTCAGTGTTGAAGTGTTGGCTTTTCATTATTACGGGAACGAGTGGAATAATAATTGAACTAATTTCACAGCCCACGAATAGCTGAGTTGAAAATTGTTGTCAGAAATCGTGAAAATGAAGCCGAATAGATGTCATCAGACAACAAACAATTTTTGCGTTATAATAACACGGTATGCTGTCATGAAACTGGACTCAACGTCCTTTAGTTAACTCCACATACGTGAATACTTCATTATAGTTCGCAATCTGATTTTGAATGGAGCCAATTTTTCCATAGTCTAACCGCCAACAATACGATATATGATGACTTTATTTTTTTCGAATCGTATGATTGAAAACTCTTGGCTGAATTACACAACATTTTTCAATATATCCGACATATGTTCATAGCAAGAGTGCTACACAGCTCGTTGTAATGAACTCTCAACAAAGATTAAGTAGCTCGAAACATGCGACTGTATGGGAAAATTTCGTAGAATTTGAGCGTTGAAGTGTTGCCTATTATATAATACATTTCCATCAATTTATATAATTTTATATGAATATAATCATTGATGAAAATCTCTGAAATCAACTGAGGAATGGAACTGCGTTTATTTTGGTCTCATTTTGTTGATATTCTCCTCTTTTGATGTAGTAGAAAAAACTCGGGAGTATACTCAAATAATATTTTATTCAAGACATTCTCTCAGTTATAGGCGTTTGAAATGGTTCAGTAATATTATGGACCGATTAAATATTTATCTATTCTATCAACGAATTTCGGCTTGAGGTTTTTTTCCTGTCGATTTCAAAGCGGCTCGCTGAGAAATGAAATGCGAAATATAAGCAGAATGTATCTGAACGAAGTTGTATGTTATTCATTTTTCCAACTTCATAGGAATTCAAAGGGAATGGAATATAGTCCAGAAATATGTTTTCACCTGATTAATTGAGTTAATACCTATAATATATTCGAACACCGTTCTGAATAATTCATAGTGACAGATTACTAAGAATTCATGATAAAAAGAAGTGATGGAGAGATTTCAAATTACCTATAACTGATCTGCTCATGAGAAGTTCATCACTGAAAACGAAGAAAAAAATTACTGTATTTTTTTATTGGAAAATTGCCCGCATCAACCGCAAGGGTTATCAGCGGAGGTGCAGTGAAATAACAAAATTGATAAACTGAAACAACTTATACAACTAAACAAAACATAATCTCAAATAAATTTCAGCAAATTCAGCTCAATTAAAAATCTGATAGCGTTACTCCATTTAGCAGTCAAGGTGGTTTTTAAGTCATTGTTCGGGTCATGATTTATTCGTTGCTCACTATATTCTTCACAGTTACAAAGGATATGAAGCACTGTTAGGGGAACTGCACACCTCGCGCACAGAGAAGGAGGATCTTTTTTGAGTATGTAGCCATGTGTCAGTACGGTATGGCCAATCCGTAATCGAATTAATTTTACTTGCTCTATAAGGCTGAAAGGAAGAGGAAGTGAGTGTTGCACTGAATCAACTATGCCTTTTAATTTGTCGTTGCATTGATCCCAATCCACTTGCCATTTTTTCAAAATGTTTTCCCTGGCTAGTACAAGTATGTCAGATGCTGGATAATATTCATACAATGTGCTGTTCAAATTAGATGTTGTATAGACTGCCAGGTGATCCGCTTCCTCGTTGCCCATGATACCTACATGTGAAGAAACCCAAATGAATTTGACGATAATATTCAATTTCTGATATCCAGTTCCTCTCTTATAGATATCAGAATTGGGTGCTTAGGATAAGTACGTTTTATTCCTTGTAGCGCACTGAACGAGTCAGATATAATAACGTTTTTTCCCTTCTGAGCCTTGCAGAGTATCAAAGCTTCATATAGAGCTGTCGTCTCCCCGGTAAATATACTACAATGTGATGGTAAAAGGACTGCGACTTTCATATCGTTCATTATCACTGCTGCCAAACATCCCCGTTCGGATTTGGACGCATCTGTAGACAGCTTTATTATTTTCAATAACTGTATTATATTACCAAATTTTTCCCTACTCGATTAAGTGAAACAAGGCAACAAAATACGATTGATTCCCCAAGTTCTGATTCGAATACTAACGCACTGAAAAAATGCTACAGCAAATGGTTTGAAGTCGTTATATCGTGTCACGCTTGATCTGTTTTGATCAGCAGGACTTCCGCCCCTTGCTGTGCTAATTCCTCTCTTTCTCTACAGCTTCATTAGGGAGAGTAGTTTCGCCTAATTTCACAGAACAGAATTAATACGGTGCACAAACAGAAGTGAAACTCGCTCATTATCTTTCATTTTAGAAGTTATGCGTCTCATCCTTGCGAGTGCAATTTGGTAGCGTTATCTTATACCCCTTCGTGTTCTTGGTGAAATGAAATGTGTGTGTTTTAAGTAAGTTTACCCACATTCAGGAGATATTTGCTTAAAGGCGAGGATATACAGTATTCCAGGAATATTTTAAACTTTTGGTAGCCAAACTTGCTCGCTGGAAGCCATAATGTATAGTTTTGTGTCGAGAATTAAGATGTGAAATTAAGTTGTAACTCAAATATTTCATCATATACGTCAAGATTTCATATAAAAACTCGCATTTCATTCTTTCGTTCTACTGCTCTCGGCATTCAGGATCAAATGAAGAGCATTTCATTCATTTTTATCAGAATCAACTATTTTTATGTGAACGTCAATTGCAACCTCAAGTAATGGAATGTTAGAAAGAATAATATAATTTAATCCACATAACCAAAAAAGTGAAATGTTTGAGCTGTTAACCTATTGCTAACATCTGTAAAACATCTTGACAGTGTCGAAATAGTTTCTCGTTTCTTGTTTCTTGTGCAATGCTTTTCATTTCGAAACAGAAGACGATTGAGTAAATACTGCTTCTTGCTGCTGATAATGTTGTAGTATCTGCAGATAGATTATAGCACATAAATTATGCTGCTTCTTTTGAGGCCATATATAGGTTGGATAACTTAGAGCTTCTGGACTATCAACCGAATATGTAACTTTCACATCACCTCATCTAACTATTTCTTCGGTATAATGGATCTAACTTACTAAAATCTATTGCAGGGAGAGGCGATCCACACGGATCCCTTTGGGGAGCTGTGTTATTAGTGAGGAAAAGTATTGAAGTTTTTTCGCAATTCACAGTATTTTTTATTTCTCAATCATGATTGTAACATATTAATCGTTACACTGTATTGAGAAAAAACTTCATCAAAAACCGCGAAGAAACGAAATACCTACTTCTATGAGTCATGAGTTGTATTTATAGTGGAGGTACTAGAAAATATTCAACCAAATGGCCAGTTTCACCTTCTAAGTTTGTTTGACCAATCTCTGTAATGAAAATTTTGGTTCGATGGAACTAACAATCTCTTCTTACTCTTTGAGATCAAACTTATAAAATAAACACAGGAATCAGGAATTTTTTCGAAAGAAACGAAGCGAATAATAATAATAATAATGTATTTATTTAGCAGAATTGCTACATCATATTACAAAATATAGTAATAACAAGTTAATTAAAAATTAAAATAATGAAAAGTAAAATACTGTGAATTAAGTGAAGTACCAATATATGTAAATAAAATAATATAGTAGAAAAACAAAAACGTTATACTTAGCACCTGACTAATATTACATGATAAACATCAATTAAAGTACTAGCAGAAACAAAGCCCAATTGAATCATAGTGACTTTAAACTATTGCATTTGGTTGAGATGAACGTTCTCAAAAGTCTTTTGAATACTTTTAAACTTTCACAGTTTTTTATATCTGCAGGAAGTCCATTAAATTCATTTAAACCTTTATATAAAACAGATTTTAGCTTTTGTGTAGTGTTAAATTTTCCAACGGTAAAGTCTGTTTTGAATCTCGTATTACAATTATGTACATCTGAAAATAATCGAACTCACTAATGTAGGTTGGTAACATAGTCCTTTTCAGTTCAAAAATGAACACTTTTACATTAAACACAACTCTTTGGCTAACAGATGACATATTGAACACATTAAGCATGGATTTGACAGGTGTATATCTATTACATTTTAATATAAATCTCATAGCCCTATTTTGTATTTTTTCTAATCGACTTATTTGCTATTGAGGACAATTAAACAATTAGGAACAACTGAATTGTAAATGAGGAAGTGCGATGGCTTTATAGAGTGACAACTTTGTTCTCATAGACAAAGATTTGCCGATTCGTGATAAGAATCCTACTTTTTTCGAAAATTTTCTCGTTATATAATCTGCGTGTGCGTGAAAGTTTAAATTCGAATCCAGAATTGTACCCAAGCATTTGATATGTTCGTCGTGAGCAATGGCTTTCTGTAGAATCTGGATATTCGACTTGAGTATTGATTATGTTATCATTCGAGAGAAAATTTTCCGGAAGCTTAGTCATAAAATCGAAAAATCTCCCTGTCATCTATAAGACAAAGCTTTGTAACATCCATCACAAAGTTTACTAAGTATAAGTAATTAATTTACGGTTAGTTTTTGATATAACTTCGGAAGTGTGTTCTCAAGCTCTTTCATGAAATAAAAGTTTGTAGCTTCAATGCAGCTTGAAATATAAGTGAACTCAGTACACTTGAAGATTGTTATAGGGTAATGAGTTACATTTCAACATAAAAACCAATTTTTCCTCAGATCAGAATATCCGTTTGGAGCTTTTACTAGTCGAAAGGTTTTGGCTCGAATATTTGAATATCTCAGCTACTTCATGTCCTGAGAATTTGGATCTATTTTATTTCAAATGCAGTTTCAAATTTCGGTCTCATCCTGTAAAACACAAATAATTTGCTCCATGCAAAAATAGTAATTTTCAATCAAAAAACAAAGTCAACAATTTTTCAATAACGAATACATTTGGTATGTCGATATGAATTGAAGCGACATTCGTTCATATTTTCCATAGAAAATTTCACAAGCTATTGTTTTATTTATGAATGTTTTATCATGTTTGTCATCAGATTGTGAAAATAATGCTATTTTTTCCGCCCAATTTTGATATTTGCTTTGGTGATTGTATTTGACTACAGATGACATGTTATTGGCGTTTCAATAAATTCGAAACCAATTTCATGGTGAGGGACTTCTCTTGGGATACTTAAATAATTCAATTAGTATCCATTTATCTCGAAACGTTAATAATGTTAATCAAATTTGCAATTGAGAAAGATTTCGAAACTTGTAGAAGAGTACAGTTTTTGGGACTTTCCATACACAGAATGGAGTGATATTATGGAGAAATTTCTACTCGCACCACAACTTTAATACCTGCCTCAATGATGAAAAATACATATTCAATATTATAAATAGTTAAAGTTTTACTTCTTCAAATATTTATATATGACGAGGACAAATAAAAATTTTGTGGAAATGAGTCAAGTAATCTCAAGATATACTGCTGCTTTGTTAGGTGATTGGCATTTCTGTAAATGAAGATTAATGGCTCACATTCAGTTTGATCTCAATTGTGTTTCGTCTTGGGTCGTTGAAATGCTCAAAAGTGAACAAGTTCATTCGAAGTTTGCATAGATTAGCACTACTCCTTTCAGTTAACGCATTGCCGAATTGAAGTAGATATATTTTCCGAATTTCGGAAAACCCCAATGCGTTTTACGTCTCTTTGGGGCACTCATTTCTCACGGAAACGTTCAAACTTAACTTCTTGCTTCGATACTGCTCTGCGGTGAGCTCAGGATCGATGAAACAATTTGGACATTAATTTAAATTCCACATTGAAGTTCAAAGTTCGGAAATTCCTTCTTGCAGATGGATTACTTCGTATCGAACTGCCAAAATATGAGTGAAGAATTTGAGCGCATATTACTTATATCATATTATATCGAAGGCCATTTTATGAACGTAAATATTTGTTCACTACATATCACACTGGGTTTTCAATCGATTGTTACAGAATATGTGTTACACAAGTAGGGAATGTTCAACTTATATTTTCAATTATCTTCCTCGTGAATTTGTTTGGAGAAGATATAATCGATTAGGAGTCTAATATATTTCTTTCAATCGATACAAGTTTTTCACTCATTCGCTTTCGACTGAATTTTTCTCCTCACAATTAACGGAAAATACGAATTTTCCGCCATTTATGCAGTTAAGTCTGACAGCTGGCAGCTTAGGGTAGGTAACAATGGAGATTTTCACTATAGAACGACGTGTCGTTATTATTGAATAATATTTCAAAAATAATGAAAGCTTGGCGACCGTAGTCCGAAAATTTCATGAGAAATATGGTCGGAATAGTGTTTCAACTTTGTCAACTGTAAAGAGATTAATTGAAAAATTTCGTTGGAGACGCCAAGCACACTGGTCGTTAAAAAAAGTCGTTCAAATATCAATATAGAAGCAGTGCGCTGACCCTCAATTCAGCACCGTGGACAAGAATTGCAAATTCGAAGAAGCTCCCTGCAGTATATATTCCATGTATCTCCATGCTCACAATAGTCAATTGACACAACAACTGAAGCCTAATGATCATGCGCAGCGAAGAGAGTTTTCAGAATGAATTATTGAGCATCAATAATGGGTGCTGATTTCTCGAGCAAAACCATTCTGAGCGACAAAGCATATTTTGACCTTGATGGTTTTTTTGATCGTCAAAACTGCCATCTTCTCAAAGATCTGAGAACCTACATGTGATTGTCGAAAAACAAATGTATCCACAATGTGCCACTGTTTGGTATAGATTTTGGGCTGCAGGCATAATTGGACCATACTTTTTTAAAAATGAGGATGGTCAAGCAGTAACTGTTACTGGTACTCGATAACGCGACATTCATTTTCCAAAACTTGAAGATATCGATGCGGTTCAACAAGAGGGTGCCACATGCCATACAGCCCGTGAGACAATTCAATTACTGCAATGAGTTATTTCCAGGACGTATACTCTCTTGTTTCGGTAATCAGCATTGGCCCCCTAGGTTGTGTGATTTAACACCATCAGATTTCTTTTTATGTGGTATTTTAAAATCGCAGGTTTATGTCAACAAGCAGATGATCAAGCTTTGAAAGTGGAGATTCAACGCTGCATCAACGAAATTCAGCCACATTTGTACAGAATGCTATGGAAACTTCGAGAAACAATTGCATGTGGTATGCAAAGACGTAGAGGCCATTTGCCTGATGTGATTCCAGAAATAACCGTATGAACTTCGAATATCGTATAATTAAAAACACTAGCCTCAAGTCCTCAAAATGATTTTGTACTCTCCAAATATGTTCCAGACTACTGACTCATCAATAAGAATTAAGTAGAATCTGTATGTTTAATGGTGTTGGCGTTTACTTAATGTAAATTCCATATAATTGAATATAAACTAAATTCAAACACTTGAACTTATGATTTACACTTTGTTGACTACATAACATGACGCGTTTCGTCGTTACAAACGACTTCTTAGATGCTTACAGAAATCTGTACTAAGCATCTGAAGAAGTCGTTTGTAACGACGAAACGCGTCATGCTATGTAGTGAATAAAGTGTAAATCATAAGTTCAAGTGTTCGAATTTAAGTTTATAGAATCTGTATGTGTAGAATGTATTGAATAATTTGTTGGAATTCAGCAAAGAGTTTTCAATTATATCATGAAGAAATCACTTAGTGTTTTATAAGGAATCAAGAACTTTCTGAATAACGTAGTGGAAATGGACAAATCAACTGTAATCTGATAGGTATATTTATCTCCAATATATCATTTGTGCAGTAACAGAACATCTATGTTCAAGATTTTGAATTTTCGCATGAATTTATTCAGCAAAGTTTATACTTCTACAAAATACCATAATAATAATAATAAAGAATATTCGAAAGAATTTCTTTGTCGAGTTCATCTGATTTAGGGCATTACTCCTGAAGATATATATGAAAGTATACCTTATGACAATTCCTATTTCATCCAGTAATCAATAAATGAAGAACGAAATGATCGTGATGAATTACAACACGCACATGTCAGGTTGAAGTATAATGAAACATCATAAAAAATTAATCTGAAGGAAGACAGCCATAACATTGTATTAGGGAAAGAGTAAAATATAATCAGCATTCAAAAAAAATGATTAGTGATTGTGGCACTTGCATGTCTGTGAAATATAAAAAGTGGCGTAGCGAAGGAAATCTATATAGATTACAAAATGAAGTATGACGGTAATAAAAAGTGTATTCAATTAGTACAGAAGGTTTATTGATAAGGGCTCGGTCAGAGTTTAATTCTTTATAAGAAACAACGAAATTAATCTTGAATGAATAGTTCTTGAGGAATAATTGATGATTATTTTGTGCAAACAAGATTGATTTCCAGAATGTATTAACGTTACATTTCAGTTTATTAGATTTCAGCGGATGGTAGTAAATGAAAGGAGTTGGAGGCGGACATATGCTGCTGGCTGAAATGCAGAAGAAATTATAAATCTTATTTCATCTGAAAAGAGGTCAATCAATCCCGCTTCCCATTTTGATAGCAAAATACCTCAAAACAACACCTCCTCAAACATTTAAAATCCGGGTAATCCATCCACTAAATACGCCATTTTATCTATAACAAAAGAAGAACAGTTACGTTATTAAAAGTATCTCTAATGTCGGTTTACTTCTGAAGAAGCTTTGCTACCATATATTCCCAAACAAATAGCACCCTAGGCGTTACGAAGCCTCGACCCTTGCTCAGTTCACTCGTTCAACGAGGTCAAGAATTTGAAAAGACTGACTTAATTTGTGTTTACTATTAGAAATTCTCAATTAAAACCCTCTCGATACGAAACTGCTACTCTGTGGACTTATCTATGATAGAAAGTGTTTTTTTTTGTGACTCAGAAAGAGTTTGGATATTTACTGTAATCTGTACTCATCAAGGCCCAAAGAAATTCACTATGAGCCTTTCATTGTTCTCAAAAAACACCTAATAATTTTCAGATTCATGAGACTTCATTTTGACATCCGTTCGTTTCTACAATTTGGGAGAATGAAATTCTGTGACTATTCATACAATTCATCTTGACGAAGACGTAGTCAAAAGCAGAATCCGAAATTGCCGATAGAATAAGTATCTGATGTGAACATAAATTCAACTTAATTGAATAGCTTGCCTTGTTCATATAAGCTGCAAGAACTTTCTAAGTATATTCGATTGCTTTGAAGTGGGGCCATTCACAAAACATATATAATTTACTTCCTCGAACTTGAACGAAACTTGGTATAGGTAACAAGGTCTTGAACTACGAACGAGGCCTGTTGAAATGATGTAGTTATAACAGAGACTGGCGGTATATTTCATGAATAAATCGGAGATGTGACAATTGACTATGTAAATCTTCAAGCCATTGTGTTTCCAAGTGGATTTAGCAGTCTCGCAAAAATCGGGCTGTGAGTAGAATACGAAATGATTTTCCTTCTCTTAATGTTCAGAATTTTCCGCATAAGATACGGTATATAACGAACTCAAAATGAGAAGTCTGAAAAAATTCCTCATTTCCAATAATATTCAGGTTTTCTCTATTAACTCAGAGTTTTTTCATACAGTTCCAATCATTCTCCACAAAATTTCGTTGATATTTGCAGAAAAAGTGTACAGAAAATATTCTTCCATTCGAAAAGATATTTATTGGCTGGAAAAATATTATAATTTCGAACACTCAGAGAAATACAAGAATATTTTCGGCTATGATAATATTCTACACGAAGATTACAGATCGGAATGCTTTTTCTTTTTTCAGAACATTCATCATGTCAAATAGTATAAAGAAATCGCGAAGCATTTTTTGTCATAGAGTTACTCTCTTCTAACTCATTGGATCCACAATTTGAAATCATTGTGTTAATGTTTTTTAATTGATAATGTTCAACCTTACTGCCCTATATCTCGTATTTTAATCAATAAATTTCTTCGAAAATATTGGAAAAACAGTTCTTTGCCTCAATTTCTTCTACGAAACTCACGAGAAAATTTGACCCGCTATATTACAGAAAGATCATAGCATATATATTGAGTAGTAGTTCCAATTTTATCGATTCCGAATGGTTAGTATATTCAATAGTTGGCCACCTTTAATGTCTATCAGACTTTTCTATGTGAAGAAACTGAGTTCGTCGACGAGAAATCTCAAGAAACAAATTCTATAGAAGTTGTGGGACGAAGAAGAATAATGAACAGTACTTGAGAATAGGATCAACGTCCTTCTGACATCCATCATAATTGTGCTCGCTTCAAACCTTTTCTATCAATCTTGAAAATCACTTTAAAATCACCATATCTTCATAACCTCTATGAAGTTAACTTCTCATTCTCACAATTATTTTCCGTTAATCATATATATTCCGAAATTATCAAATATAATCATTTTGGTTTCATTTGATTATTGCAATAATCAAAAATACCTAATGAAGACTTCGACAGCAAGGGTGTATATCCACTTTCATCCTTCATTCTGAGAAAATGTGGCGTCTGACACAAATTTCCGTTCTAGGTCCTTTTTGAAAAAAAATAGATCATTGATCATTTTCACTTCTGAAAACGTGTATCATGCTACCCATACGTTTCATGGACATAAAAGTAAGGTTATATTTCAGGGTGTATCGACATATTTTGGAGCATATCCTTGTTCCTGTCTTAAGCCATTTGTTTGTGTCAAAGTTTGATAGATCTCCTCGGCGTGGCGATTAAATGGATAACCTAAGTATTACGTGTTGCAAACTTCCATATAGAAGACAAATTCCTCCGCTGCAGCTGCTCTACATAATGTGGAGTGAAAGCATCGAGTTTCTCAGTTTATCTCCTCATCAAAGAACAAAAACTCGTTGTGTGGTACAACATCATCCAAAGCACTAGAGGATACTTTTTGTTGCCTCTAACTGTACAATTTTCTCAGCAAAATCTGATAACAAATGTTAATTTCTGTGGAATTCTTGATTATCTGTCATATCAGATGCCGTAGCTTCTCGCAAGTTTCATTCAGTGTAACTTTAGCGACAGAACAAACTTCATAATAACAAATTCCAAACAATTCATGGACCGAGGGTGCAGTATCAGAGTGTCTTCTTTTGTAACTACTCTTGTTCAATGTTATAAGGGTATACATAATTTGAATTATCAAACACTTTGAAAAAGTTTTTCGATTTTCACTCGGGCAATTTTTCGCAAATGAAAACCACGAGAGAAAACTGTATACGTTGAAAATTTCATTAAAAATTTGTACTTTAATTGAGAAACTATGTGGCAAATTGAATCACGTTTTGCTGAAACTATAAGCTATAAGTTCAGTTTCCATTCGAATGCGTATAACTGAACGATATATCGCATATTCCAATAACCAAAAATTCAGTCCATCTTACAACGCATTTCCAATTGTTGCATTGTAAAATTTTGAATTGAGGCCACGATGTCAGCTACAATTAGTGAGTTTTGAACACGGATTGTGAAACTTCAGCATCAAACTTCAGACTCAAAACAGTTTTCTCATTTGAGTTAATACAATTTTAAATAGATCTAAGATCTAGTGAGATCCATTCACTCAAACATTTCATCATCTCATTTAGGGTTCATTATATTCTTGTCATAGTTCTATACTATCTTGTCATAGTTTCACTATATTTATATACTAGCGACCCGCCCCGGCTTCGCACGCCGCAAACGTTACGCCCCGCAATTTTTAAATCTGTAATATCTTCGAAAATATTCACTAAAATCATACGGTGTAAAGGGCCATATATATCTATATTAAATGAACAATGTATTCAAGGTATTTAATTGGTTAAGGATTAATGCTGTATGGGTTAAAATCGCTTCGAAAATTAGCCATTATTTGTCGCAAAAAGTAAATGACAAAAAAAAGTTATTGTGGGTTATCCATAAGAGATAGACATATACCATCACGGACTTTTCTGTAGACCTTTTCAATGTGTACAATACTTAGTACATTATTTTGATAAAACTCGTAGGGTTCAGCCTGCGTTTGCGATGTAAGCGGAAAAAATGTAATTATTTACGACATCACATTAGAAACCTCAAAAATAACAGTACTTCTCCACTATTCAGTGGATGTTTTTATACATATAAACCTTCCTCTTGAATCACTCTATCTATTAAAAAAAACCGCATCAAAATCTGTTGCGTAGTTTCAAAGATTAAAGCGTACAAAGGGACAAAGGGACAGAAAAAGCGACTTTGCTTTATACTATGTAGTGATTCACTCGTCGTAGTTTAAAATCTATATTCTATCTTTATTAATATCTATATCTGAAGAAAAATTTTATGGACCTATTTCCGAGTGTATCCCACATTTTTCCAACTGTCTTGCAAATGATAGTTTTCGATAATTCATTGCTAAAAACCTTCAATTCTTGTTATGAATTCTTTCAAATTATACCAATTCCATACTCAAAACGTAATTTTTATTTTTCGATTTGTATTTTGTTGTAATAAATCATTTGAAATATTTTTCTATTATCAACAAACAAAATTGTTACTAATTTATATATCGTGGGTAAATTTTAAGCATGATATTGGAACTGGTGTCACGTTCACCGCTATTTTGTTGAAGTTTGAGCTGCCATTAAGATAATGTTCCGCATTAAAATTCGGATACGTTTATTATAACAGTTAACCGGTGAGTTTGTAGTCACTTTGACGTTTCTATGTTCAATAACAAGTTTGGTGGGTAGTAAAGTTAGTTTTCCAAATTTAAATATCCTTTGTTTCGGATTAACTACTGAAATTACAAATAATTTCATTTGAACTTCAAAATACATGTAGTCAAAAAAACAGACTGTTTCAACCAAAACAGTCACTCATCAGGCTTCACTGGGGCGAGATGGACACACACAATATCACAATCCATTCTTTGAATGTAAGAGCCATAAACATGACAACCCTAAGCAATATTGAACAAAACGTATACTGCTGTTCGCTCCGTTTTGGAACTCAGCAGATAGGAATTTTGGATACTCACTTAAACCTACCACTGCAATAACGCTAATATGGCAACATACGAAAATGATGAAAAATGAAGTTTGAGAAGGTAGAATACAAACTCTTGTCCCAATATATTGGATTTCTGATCACGATTAATGAAAAATTATAGAAGTTATTAGTATAGTACGTATAATAAAAACAGCCTTCAACATTTCGAGAGCTCATCAGTTGTTTTCGAATGAATTTTTAAAATAGAAGATCCCATTGTTTTTTTGCCAAGAACCAGATTTTTATCCTTCAAGAATTATCGATACAGAAATTTGAATCAGGAACATTATTGTGTGATGTAGAACTTACTGAATCATAATAAAACGTGCTTTCGCTGTTTGGATATGAGAACCAACAAGCTTTTCTGATGACTTTTCCATTTCATTTTAAAATACATAACATAACATAACATAACATAACATAACATAACATAACATAACATAACATAACATAACATAACATAACATAACATACATAACATAACATAACATAACATAACATAACATAACATAACATAACATAACATAACATAACATAACATAACATAACATAACATAACATATAACATAACATAACATAACATAACATAACATAACATAACATAACATAACATAACATAACATAACATAACATAACATAACATAACATAACATAACATAACATAACATAACATAACATAACATAACATAACATAACATAACATAACATAACATAACATAACATAACATAACATAACATAACATAACATAACATAACATAACATAACATAACATAACATAACATAACATAACATAACATAACATAACATAACATAACAAAACATAACATAACATAACATAACATATGATAATATAATATAACATAACATAACATGCCATAGCATAACATAAAATAACATAAATTCTCCTCGAAACTGAACATATATTTATACAAATTACTTTCAGTCGTTATGCATGGGTTATATCTTTGGCTTTGATGGAGTGACTTGTAGGTTCATTATATCTTATCTTGGTGGTCGTAAGCAGAGAGTAGTTCTGGGTGATGAGAAATCAGTGGATAATGACATTGTTTCTGGAGTACCACAGGGTTTTGTACTCGGTCCCCTATTTTTTCTGCTACATATTTCAGATCTACAAGAGTGTGTAACACATTGCCAGATTCATTCGTTTGCAGATGATACACAATTGCTGCGACTGAACAGTGTGTAGATGAAGACTTGATTGAAATAGTGGAGTACTGTTCATTACATAATCTCAGCTTGAACCCTCTCAAATGTAAATTAATGATTTTTGGCAGCAATAAACATCTAGAGAATATGACGAAAAATATCAGAATTGAACTGCACCACCAAAAAATAAATTTTGAGAATAATGCTAGTAATTTGGGCCTGCACTTAGATGATAATCTAAGATTCGATTGCAATTGCAACATAAAAGTAAGCAATGTTACTCGGCTCTCCGATTGTTGATTGTGAATAGGAGTATTGTGAATTACAGTTTGAAAACGGTTCATGATAAAGCATAGTTATGTCAAAAATGCTATATGGAAAAACAATATATTATGCAGGCCTTACTTATACAGATTCGAAACGACTTTCAGATATTGCAGAGTGCCTATAGTAGATTTGTTGATAATTTGAGAACATATGATAATACTTCACATACTTTCGCCTTGCTTAGGTGGCGCAATGTGAAAAATCTGTTCAAATAAACCGATCTGTGCCTTGTATATAAAATTAAATAAACTACTAAACAACTATTTCTTCATATCTTCATTAAAAGCTTATTTAAAGGGACTCGCTACATAGTGTGTATGTTCGTTACGAATCTATCACTATTAACTGTGCCTGTTCATCGGTGTGCAATATTTAATTGATCATTTACTCAAAACGCGGTGAAATTGTACAATCATCTGGATAATAAACTCAAGAATGTGCAGTCTTCATCCTCATTTAGAGAAGGTTTGAAATCGTTGTTATTGAAAGAAAAAGTGAAGTGATATATAATTGCCCTGATGTAATACATTGTTCTTTTCATTTTTAATTTTTTGCTAGTGCCAATATTTTTTTGAGTTTTTTTTTGTATATTTCTTTTTTGTGTATTTTTTCATCACGTACTCAATGAGTGTAATCTTATCTCAATGCCTCATACATGTATCCTCCTTTTTTATGATGGAAATTTCATATATAATTTTGCATTGGCTGCTTCAATTTGTAAGAGATTAGGTGTAAGAGTAGCTAATGCTAAATCTCGCCCCCATTCGATAAATTGTATGGAAATATGATTTGAATAAGGGCATATAATTATTGATATTTTTATTATTATAAATTGATTTCTCGTAAAATAACATTCGATTTGATCTGAATGCACTGCCTTGCAAAAACTATTATTTTGAAGGAAGTATTTCCATATTTCCATTTTGAAGGTTCTCATTCTCATTCTGCATTTCAGTAGTAATTGTAGATACATAGCTTCCGAAATTGACGAAACTTGTAAATTGCAAATTCAATTGCTTTGTCGTTCTTCCAGAAATGTACGTACATGTTTGGTATCAAATGATATCGCGATAATGTAAGCTGAAACATGTCTTCTTAGAAGCCGGGAATCCTTTATTCAAATTAACATTTGTTGTCGAACTTTACGCTTAGCATTTCATCTTACTCGAAAGTTGTTGATGAGAAAATTATGAAAGACAGAAGAAGCGTTATTATTTCCAAGATATTATTTTTATTCTCATATTCGACTGAAATAATAATTTTTACACATCTACAATACTGAAATAAGTTTTATGAAGTATTTTTTATCCCATTAGAACTTACGTCATGTATTTGAGAATTTTACTTTTCTGTCTTATTTTATCTACTTTTATATTTTTATTTTCTATTATATCATTATTTATTTATTTTTTAATTTTATGTCGTCCAGTATGAGTTCTGAATACTCAATTAAACTTCTATGAACATTCTTATTTTCATAGAATATGCTATATTTTTGAAAGAACATCTCGAAAACAAATAATATATATGTGAAGGGAACATAAAATTTCCCTTGATATGAATTTTCCCAACATCGCATCAAACATCATCGAACTCGCAGTGACATGACAAATAAAGTTTGTTAGATATAGAAAAGATAACCTATAAGCATCTCGTGATTTTTATGAGATAATTTATGATATTAATTTCATTATTAAAGAATTCTAGTTGTAATTTGATTCAGGAACAGACGTTGTTAATAATAACATTTAATGTTGTTTCTTTTCTTGGAGAGAAACTCAATTCTGTTTGACTGACTATTTCGTATGAATTACAAAACAGGAAGGAAGCTATCTATCTGGAATGCCTGGCAATAAAAGAGTGTGTAAAATATTGGCAACATCTATTAATAGGTCGGAAATTCACTGTATTTCCACATCACAAACCACTGAAGAATATGAACATGAGATCTAGAACAGACGAAGAATTTGGAGATCACAATATGATAATTCTTTCACAATATGATTTCCAAATGAAATGTTCTCCAGGAAGATACAACTTCGAAGCTGATTGCCTAAGCACGAACCCGGTTCTTGGACCAAATCAAACCCTACCTAGAGAATCAGTTAAAAATTTAAAAACACTAGCGTTAAAGATCTACTCAAAAATAAATATATACAATGACGAAACGAGAAGATAAAGAAAGTGAAGACAAAAGAGAAAATAATTATACCAAAGGAATCTAGCATAGATTTCATGAAAATTTTACAACCAGATCTGGGTCATATAGCAATTAAACAGCATATAAACTTAAATTCAAAGACTTGAACTTATGATTTACACTTTATTGACTACATGGCATGACGCGTTTCGTCGTTACAAACGACTACTTCAGATGCTTACAGAATAATTCATATTCTGTAAGCATCTGAAGAAGTCGTTTGTAACGACGAAACGCGTCATGCCATGTAGTCAATAAAGTGTAAATCATAAGTTCAAGTCTTTGAATTTAAGTTTATATTCAATTATAATGGATTTACATCAAGTGAACGCCAACACTATTAAATAATTAAACAGAAGCAGATAAATATAAGATCACTGTATAGAGGAGCAAATATAACTGAAAACATAAAAAGATTCTGTGAGAGCTCTACAGTATGATCAAAGTATAAATCAAGGAGACAAATTAATTATGGGATGTCCCACTTGGGCCCCACGACAATATCTTTTCAGAAATGCTCATTGGAGGCTTCGGAGGTTGCAGATCGATAAAGAAATATTTTCATCTTTTATTAGATCATTTCACCAGATATGCGTATATTCTAACATCTAGTACTCAAAATGCAAATGATTTCATCAAATTCATGAGGAATTGTACAGAAAGTGATGACATTGAATTTATACTATCAGACCAATACCCAAATATAAATTCTCAGGAATTTTATTTTTATTTTTATTCTATTTATTTTTGGATGAAACAATTTACCTATAATTTTCAAAGCAGTGAACTTTCTCCTTTGTCAAAAGGCTTCAACGAGAGATTAGACCAGACATTGGTCAATGAAATCAGTTGCAAGATAAACGAACATGACATAAAAATAGCATGGACAACTATGTACAAAAATTAAATGAAGTTGCTTCAATGCAACGATATCATGATTTTGCCGAATTCGATGAAATGAAATGGAACTGATCATGATTAATCCCGGCCAGGAAAAAAGCTCTTTTAAATACAATCCGATCACACAGTTATAACAAGACAATTAACGATACCATGTGGTGTGCCACTGAACTTGAATTCGCAATGAAAAGGACTTTTGCTACATCTTTTTTGCCTCCCAAAAATGCTTCATCCTCTCTGAATGCTCTTTCTTCCGTTCATCTGTCCATTTTACTCCAGTTTGACGATTTGACTATTGCTCAAACTTCACATGTGCGATTTTATAGCGACATTCAGTGCGATCTTCGAGATTCTTTATATTGATCTGTTGTAGATCATTCTGGACCTCTTTTAGCCACACGGTTCCGCATTTACTATTCATAATTATATCGAGTAGTTTCTCCGGTCTTCTGGACTGATTCATTCTGTAGACATGTGCTTAGAACTTTGCTCGTCGTTTTCTGATTTCTTCTGTTATCGCATTTGTCCTTTGATACAGTTCATTCTGAGGTCTTTTCATCCAAATGCCGTTTCTATTGATTAGCCCGTAAATCTTTCTGATAATTTTCCGTTCATGTTTTTCTATTTCTCTAATTCTTGAACGACCGTCAATAACCACTGTTTCAGCTGCGTAGATTGCTTCTGGAAGAATCGTTCTGTTATAATGCCTCAATTTGGCGCCTCTCGAAGTGCACTTTTTGTTATAGTGAGCGCAGGTTAGTTTGCAGGCCCTTTGGAGCTTAGTAATTCTCTGTTCAATAGCGATTCGGTTTAAACCTGAGAATTGTATAGTTTCTCCGAAATATTTAAAATGGCCGATTTGCAGAATTTCAACATGTTTTTGAGATAAGAGAAGATTTACTTCTTGTTTTCTTTCCATGTATTTGGTTTTATCATAAGAAATTTTCAACATGGTAATATATATATATATATATATATATATATATATATATATATATATATATATATATATATATATATATATATATATATATATATATATATATATATATATATATATATATATATATATATATATATATATATATATATATATATATATATATATATATATATATATATTATATATACATATATAGAAAACCCACCCTCAATTATAGAAGCTATTTAAGAGTGGGGTAATCAACAGAATCACATTGTTTGGTGATTTGATGCAAAAAATGGTATATGCTGGGTAATGTACATTGATTACAAGCCCATTGGCCGTCCGGAACCGGCGTTAAACTGTAGTCCACTGAATTAAAAAAAAAAAGATGTGAATACTGACAAAGATTATGTAATATGAAATATCGTTTTTTCTGTTACTATATAGCTGAGAATTACTACGTCAGAAAAGCTCCCCTTTCGAATGAATCAGTTATTTATGGAATATTGTTGATAGTAATTGAGTTTCCATGGAATTCGCCAAAGTTTGTGCCATTCCACAGAACACAGGTTCCTCAATTCAATCCACAGTGTTGTATTAAAAAGATTTCTTATTCAGTGTCAATACTGGACCCATCTGAAAATTTCATTAGCTTCTTTAATCGAAATTTAAATATTCAAAGCTACGATCCCCACTGAAGTGACATCCTCTATCCTCAGGGGATGCCCTTTGCATTCTGCAACGCCGCCCCGTTAGTGCTGAGTCCTTGTTAAAGATGCTAAAACTTTGGCACCCTCCCCCTTCAGGATCTTAACGCGTAAGCGTAATTATTTAACCAGTTTACATGATCCCGAAGTGTCCTGAATAAGGAGAAAGATTTTGACTGAATACACAATTTTCGTGTCAGAACAGCAATCAACTTTTCCGACATTCATTTACAAAGCACTTTAAGAGTAAAATTATATTTGATTACGATTTCGCCACGTGTAATTTAATTTGGTTTCTTCAATTTGGAGTGGCGCACTAATTTTATTAATGAACAAGTGAGTTTTGCAGACCGCTGTTTTCTGTGTGTTCTAATCGATATTTTAAGGTCGGATAAACACACCATGAACTCTTGCATACTGCTCGAGAATATCAAATTTTTCAATGTCCATATTCCGATCGCAACAAAACGAACAGAAAACTATGAAATATCAAATTAATTTCGAACAAATTTATATGTCACCTCTGACAAGCTGAAAACTATCTTCGGAATTTGCTATGTATTTTTTTCCACAATTTTCTTCAATAATTTGTGCCATAATTTCTAAAGCCAGATATATATTATGGATGTTGCTATGTCACACATCAGAGTATAAATATCAGTGTTTGATTTCTGGGAGTGAGATAATTTTATCGAATATCACTACAAAATTATTAGGTTCATATTCGAATTTAATTATTTATCATATTGTCTTAGGATTCAAAATATCCCTACGTGATTCGTTGTATAATTTGACATGTAAGATACATAAGGTACGATAAAAGAATGACCGCTGATTATTCAGTGAATAATTTCACATTCGATAAACGAAAAATTCGTTTGCATATATATAGATATATACATATATATATATATATATATATATATATATATATATATATATATATATATATATATATATACATGGAAGGAGTATTGCCGTATATTTTAAATATAAAATATTTTTATGAGTTATCGGCAAGAAGTGGGCCCTTGAAACGTAACCAATTTGTTAACCTGGTCTATATTTCGATTATATAATCTTTATCAGTTCTCTATAAAATAACAGATGTTAATAAAATGTCATGAGAGTTGAAGAAACAGTAAAAATAGAAGAGGGATCAAATGGGATCTACAAATTACCATGCAAGGATTGTAACAATGAATATGTAGGCCAGACTTCACAACTATTAAGAAATCGAATGAAGGGACATCAGAGTGACAGTAGCTATCATCCAGAACGCTGTGCACTAGCAGAACACTCTAAGAAAGAAGATCATTTTATGGGCTTAAAAACACAAGAATTTTACAAACATCACAGGAATTTTCTTGAAATGTTTTATATAACTTAAGTGAACTTGAGTTCACCAGCTACACACGGACACTTCGATGCAGTTTGACAAAAAATAAATTATCTGTTAAAAATCACTTATTGATAGTATTTTTAATTCACAGTACCTACCTGACGATTCAGTTTGATTTAAAACGTTCATTTTGTGACTGTGCTATTTATTATCGTATTGAATGCATTTTTGAAAGAATGTGACACTATGATCTGCAGAGAAGAGCTGTTATAAGGGAAAAAAATTTTTCTGCAGAAGACAACATTGGTTTGTCGAAACGTTAAAAACTATATGTAAATAAAATATAGAGTTGCCAACAGTTACTAATAGACTTAATAACCCAAGAACTCCATTCAATAAAATATATATATATATATATATATATATATATATATATATATATATATATATATATATATATATATATATATATATAAGGAGTGTTGTTGGAATTTAATGTGTGAGTGTTTTTGAATAACAATTCATAAATTATAAGTGAATGGTGGCATTTGCACGAAATTTTCAGTCATAATTGGACCTGTTCGGCTGACGATAAATTAGACATATTATAACCCATTTGTGTGAGTGCATGCGGAGGACAGAGCAAAGAGCGAGATAGAGAGAAGGATATTTCCTCTACGTAGGACAGTTTCCGGCAAAGCAGATCACTGACGAAGTTGCGGATATTGTAGCATCTGGACCAAATGAACCGCCCTCCTAGGAAATTATCCTCTAGAGTTGTTTGTGCGTCCCTAAGGTCGACCCCATTCTGATAGGTGTTAGCTGCCGTCGACCGAAAAAGATATTGGTAATAAACGTACTCAGGAATATTATGAAAATTTGCATTGTAATGATCTGGTGTTGAAGTTCAATTATCTTATTATTAATTAGATTATAGTTAAAAGTAAAGTTACATCAAGAAATTGAAAAAGTGATTCCAGTCGGTTAACTAATAATGCTGCAAATTCTGAAGTTGGAAAAATTTAAAAAATTCTATAGCTCATGAAATGTTAGGTTGAATAATTATTTTCAATAAACTACTGCTTATAGTAGTTCAAATGACTGAGCTGGAAATGAGGCAACTGATGAAAAAGAATATTCCCCTTCTGGAGATGTTAGGTTGGGTTTGATTGCGAAGCCGTTTTGCCGAAAGAGGAATTTTTGAAATAAGAGGTTCAGTGTCGTTCCAATGACAGTGCAGTAAATGACAGAAAAACTGCCTTCGAGCGTTAAATTTTAAATAGCCCAACTATTGAAACTTGTAATTTTTCAAAGAATATGTTGAACGATTCGGTCAGATTTAAAATAAAGAAGTTTCCATCATGTAACGTGGTGAAACAGAAAATGGGAAACTTCTCAAAATGAAAAATTCTTCATCAGAAAAAAAAAATTTTTTCGTTGAGTTAGGTTGAAAAATTTTTGTACTCTTTCGAATAAAGACGCTGAACATGGTGGAACTATTGAAAATTGAAATTGGAACAGCTATCTACCCAATTACAGGAAAATACATAATGAATAACTATGATTACTAAATATATCAATAGCAACATAGATATACAATATTAAAAAATAATTATAATAATAAAAAACATTATCAATTATGATAATCTAAATCTATGATGTCAATATCTAAATATTCAATCATAATAATAATCAAGAGAACAAATCTTTCAGAACTCAAACCGGAAGAAATCAAGATGCCTGACTTCTTCTTCCTGCGGTGCCTTGCCTGAATCAGGCGTGTGCTATCTTCATGACAATCTGGTTAGGAAATAGGCAACCTTTCTTGTTTTTATAGTGTCCAGGAGTTCCCGATCTTGATCTAGCTGCTTCACTGGTTAAGATTTAAATATACATTAATGATAGAAACAAGTGAGTCCTAGTGCAGATCGCAGCAGCTTGATACCTGGTTTGCAGTAAAACATGCAAAGCGATTGCGAGTGAAGTTTCGGTCTATCCTATGAATTATAATTTTGGTCATAGAATGCCTTCAAACCACTGAGAATTAACTCGACAGTGGTTTGAAATTAACAACGGTGAATCATTCACTTCAAGCTGGTACTCAACAAATTTGAGGAATTTTTTCTGTTATTGATTTTCAAGGCTTCTAGCAAACTCAGTTTATATCCTTACCGCTGCGGTTGAATGTCCTTACAACTTTGACATGAATTATTCATGGTTGTTAAATTTACGCCACCAGCCAAGTTAATTCTTAATATTTCGAACGTTTCCTATTGCCGCCGAGTACCATTAAAGCATAGATTACACTTATACGTTCTGTTCATAAAACGTTTGTTGTAGGTTCGTTTCAGTTCTATTTCTTATTTCTCAGTGCTGTCTCATATCATCGAAAATATAGACCAGAAGGGTCATCTAATCATACAGTCAAAGATTTACTCTCTTTTTTTTCCGTTTCGTCCATTTTTCTCTACATAAATTCGCTCACATTTTGTCGTTTTACTGTTTTTTGTCGTTTTAATGTAAAGGGTGTTTTTTTTAGAGGTATAGAGCTTTAAATTGCAATAAAACAACGATGGATCATTCGATTGACAAGAATTTTTTTTACTGGGAAGATAATCTTGTGGCATTACATTTTCAATATGATTTCTAGCATATGACCCCACGGGTGGCTCGGATGTAGTCCAATCTGGACGACCAATTTTCGATGACTTTTTCCAACATTTGTGGCCGTATATCGGCAATAACACGGCGAATATTGTCTTCCAATTGGTCAAGCGTTTGTGGCTTATCCGCATAGACCAATGACTTTACATAGCCCCACAGAAAGTAGTCTAGCGGTGTTGAATCACAAGATCTTGGAGGCCAATTTACAGGTCCAAAACGTGAAATAAGGCGGTCACCAGACGTGTCTTTCGATAAATCGATTGTGGCACGAGCTGTGTGACATGTTGCGCCGTCTTGTTGAAACCACAGCTCCTGGACATCATGGTTGTTCAACTCAGGAATGAAAAAGTTAGTAATCATGGCTCTATCCGATCAGCGTTGACTGTAACGTTCTGGCCATCATCGTTTTTGAAGAAGTACGGACCAATGATTCCACCAGCCCATGAAGCGCACTAAACAGTCAGTTTTTCTGGATGTAACGGTGTTTTGACATACACTTGAGAATTATCTTCGCTCCAAATGCGGCAGTTTTGTTAGTTGACGTAGCCATTCAACAGAAGTGCGCTTCATCGCTAAACAAAATTCGCCTATGAAAATCGGGAACAACGGCAATCTCGTTTTGGACCCATTCGACGAATCTACGCCTTGCTTGATGATCGTTTGGCTTCAATTCTTGCAATAGTTGAATTTTGTTAGCACGCAAACCAATATCCTTCCTCAAAATCTTCCATAAAGTGGATGTACACAGATCCAATTCCTGTGCTCAATGGCGGATGGACTCATTCGGGTCTTCCTCAATGCTACGCTCTACAGTAGCAATGGCTTCTTCTGTACGCACTCTGGGGATGCGAGTTACTAGTATCAATAAGAGTAAACGTGGTGTGAAAATGTTCCATGGTTAATCGAATATACTGCTCTGATGGACGATTTTGTCGACGATAAAATGGACGTAGTGCGCGATACGTATTCCGCACAGAACCATTATTTTCCAAATAAAATTGCACTATTTGCAAGCGACGTTCAGGCGTGAGTTCATTTATGATGAATTGCCAAACCAAACTGAGAGAAAATCACTGCTCAGCTATTAAATCGGTCGCCATCTTCAACACTAATGCCAACTTAAAGTTTTATACCTCTAAAAAAAACACCCATTATAATATCCATTCTGTGATGCAAATATATTAATGGAAAAGTTGTTCTCATATTACAATTTATATCAATAGAAGTTACGAATGCATATTATACTTTAAGGTGACGTTTATCGCATAACGTCATCATTAATGCAGTCGATGTTAATAATAATAATGATACATTTACTCCCAACAGATATACATCCAATTACAGAAAAAAATAACGAATTGAACACGACTAATGATAAATAACAATAAATTAACGAAAAAAAACAAAAAAAAGGTATAAGCGAATACAACGAAAAAAGTTAACAATAACCCGATCCAACAAACTGAACATAAAATATTGTCTATTACAAAGTTACGTATAGTCAACAGAAGTTGACCATATAGTAACGAAATGTATTTGATGAATAAAAAAAATTAAAACCTATTGCAATAGTAATATATGGTAAACAAATAAAACAAACAAAAATTGAAATATTATTTATAACTAAGTCATATGTAGACAACAGAAGTTCAAGAAAATATCATGCGCTGTTCTGAGTGGCATGCCAAGATGCAAATATATTGAGGAGAAACTTGTTTTTCTATCATATTTTACAGTGAAACTCTTCTACTAAAATCACGTAACATTTTATAGTGAAAATCACTCGTAAAAAAACTTTTCACGAAGTGGAAACATTCATTCATTTGAATTCAATAACATTTTTTATTGGCTTTAACGACGTGGACTTGACAATGCTAGCTAATCGTAATAATTGGAAGGCTTTCCGAAAGATATGTATTGGAAAGAACAATTCGAAATTATATCTGTATCTATGAAATGTAACGGTGAATGTTGAATTCGAAATATCTCATTATTATTAAAAGCAAATCGAAATGTGGAGAGGTTGGCTTCAAACCCAATAAAATATGAAATATTACTGATATCCAAAGTTATACTAACTCACTGAATTCCAACAATTGTAGAACAGCTCTATCAGGAATAATTCGACAGAAGGAATGCTTGAAGATGAAAAGGGTTTTCAGTTCTAGCAGCTATTGAAAAATTCACGATTAATTCTGTGAAGTTTCGGTGGATACTACGTTACCAGTTTTCTCCTTTGAAAATCAAGACAAAAACTTTTTTAAATCGTAGCGATGTGATTGATCAGATTCATCTGTGACTGAAGCACGACTTATAACTTTGAGGTAGCTTTGAACAGAAATTTCCAACTTTGACGAAGTGGATATGATCGATTTCACGGTTGAAGGCGTTTGAATATTATAATGATGTCTTCGACTAGAAACAACTCTTTTATTTCATTAAGATTTCGGTTTTCTCGTTTCTCATTAGATTCAAAGAGGTTTCTCGTCACGAAATTAATCATTCCCTATTTCAATCTTTGTTCTGATAATTTTTCATCTGGAACACGACCATCATTCTTCTGAATTTTCCTTTGATTTCCAAGTGAAACCTCCAAACAAATGGAAACAACATTTCTTTGAATTTCCATATATATATATATATATATATATATATATATATATATATATATATATATATATATATATATATATATATATATATATATATATGTAACGCCATTTAGTGCACTATGCACTGACGTTATAGTATTTAGTGTATATGTTACGGTAGAGACCATATCACAAATTCTGTAATCCTTGTACCTGTACTCGTATCATTCTGTGATACTCATATTATTCTGTGAACGGTCTGACAGTACTTAAGGCGCGACATCTTATTTTAACCTCCTATTCTGTTTGTATATTTTGTGGACGCAGAGCTAAAGATTAATATTCAATCGACATTTAATTCTCAAATCTTGTTTCAGGTTTGTTATATTTTAGAATAAGTTAATATTGTATTTATTGAATAAATCCTTGTTTCAGAATTAAACATTCATCGAGAGTCATTGACTATCAAATAAAATAGAAAAATAACTAAATTATAAATCGAGAATTTCCGTCAAGTAAGATGTCTAAAAACAAGAAAGATTCCGTTCTGGTCCACTTGAGAATTCAAGCCGAAGAAGCAGTTGATGGTAAGATAATTCAGAAAATAAAAACCATTCGTCCAGATGGAAGAGAAAAAATATACCTATTTCCTGTGGAACATCAAGAATTGAAATTTCATGAAGAATTGGTAACCATCAACAAAATAAAGAAAATTTGTAAATCTATTAAGAAATGTGGTGAGTTTCGAAATATTTCAGTAGAACTACCTAGAGAAATAGCAAATCTATACCTGGATTCTGATTTTGATCCGGATTTCAAAGATTATTAGCTAGAAGAAGTTGTAGAAAAAATAAATAAGATACCTGAAACTCCATCTTTAGATATTGCAGAAATAATTAGAAAAATAGTGGAGATACTTAGTTCAAACAGGCCACAGTTAAACTTAAATGACATTACTAGGAATTTCATTGTAGATAATTATAACGGTAGGAATGATAATGCTGAATTATGGTTAGAAAATTTTGAAAATGAATGCATAAGGTTTGAAATTGCTGAGGAGAAAATGTTTGAAGTATTAAGATTGTTTTTAGATGGAAATGCAAAAGATTGGTATACGTCTGCTAGAATTAAATATGGTTTGGAAACACCATGGGTGGTATTTAAGAACTCATTCAAGAAAACTTTCTCAGAAAAAGGTTGGTCAAATGCACGTTTAGTTTATAATTTTAGACATAAAGGTGGATCAATGGTCGAATATGCTCTGAAAAAAGAGAGAATGCTATAAACAAGAGATCCCAAGATGCCTGAGGCAATTAATAATAATAATAATAATAATAATTTTATTCGTACTTAGGCTACAATGAGCGTGTACATGTCATATAATATATAATAATAGTCATAATCATAATAAAAAGATAAAGTAACAAACAATTCAATGTATAAACAGATACATTACACTCACACACAAAAAAAACTATGATCAGAATTTATCTATGTTGAATAGAATTCCTGAAGCGTATAAAATGCTCTACAAAATAAAAATAATTTTAGTTCTTTTTTAAACTTTTTTAGATTACTGAGGTTAGTAACATAAGCTGGTTATTTGTTGTAAATGGCCACAGATACATACTTGGGACTCTTCTCATATAAGGCACTTTTGTGCTTAGGAAAAAGCAACTTGTTTCCATTTCTGGTGCTATATGGTACACCCAGTTTGATGAAATAGTCGAAATTTTGCCTCACATACATGGCTGCCTTGAGGATAAATATAGAGGGCAGAGTCAGTATTTTATTTTCTATAAAATATTTCCTACAGGATTCAGTGGGATGGAGACTAAACAAAAGCCTTATTATCCTCTTTTGCGCAATGAAAACTCTCCTCCAATCAGTCGAAATTCCCCATAATAGCGTATTATAGGATAGATGTGTATGAATGATTGAATAGTACACACCTATCAGATCATCCTGTGCAATACTACTCCTCAACTGGAGAAGAGCATAGTAGCCTCTACTCAATTTTCTGCAGACATGGTCCACATGAGGGTCCCATCTTAATTCAGAGTCAAGAAAACATCCCAAATATTGGATTTCACGGTTATTGGTATTCACCAACATATTACTAGATACTCTATAGTTATGAAATTGTAGCTGCACCGTTTTCAATCAAGTCAATTAGAATTGACTTGATTGTAATTGGTCTACCAATCTTCATTCAAGAAAAATTAGATAACGAAATAAAAAGTACAGAGCACCTGATCAGTGAAATTAGAAAATTTGATACTAAAGTTTCCAATGTAGATTCTGTTGAAGTAGAGAATGAAGTTTTCAATCAAAAATTAGGAAATAAACAAAAATTTCATCCTAAATCTGAAAAGAAACCTTGTGAGATTTGTGAGAAGTTGGGTTCACCAAACAGATTTCACAAACAGGATGATTGTTGGAATAAACATCGAATAAAAACAGTTAATACTACGGAACTTCAGAGAGACTTGAATGATAGAATATCTAATTTTACAATATCACAAAAAGAAGAAACAGACATTACTAAGAGGAATTTAATGGGATAGCTAGAAACATACTAGCTCCAGAAATAGAAGTTAATTTCAATAATTTTATAGTTAAAGAAAATTTTTAAGAAAACAGAAATCATTTGGATGAAGAAAACAAAAAAAAGATAAATTCCTTGATGAACAGATATGCTTCTTGGAAAGAAATTTTAATCAAAGAAACAATACAGATGTTCAATTAAAGATCAAATCGAAACAGGAAACCAAATTTCAGAATTATTAAATGTGGATTTAATCGAAGAATCAGAATCACCTTTTGTTGCAGCTCCAGTCACATAAACATTTAAGAAAGAAGAAAACACAACACCGAAGTTGTTCCTGACACAAAGTGACTCCCGGAAGGGGGGGATGTAACGCCATTTAGTGCACTATGCACTGACGTTATAGTATTTAGTGTATATGTTACGGTAGAGACCATATCACAAATTCTGTAATCCTTGTACCTGTACTGGTATCATTCTGTGATACTCATATTATTCTGTGAACGGTCTGACAGTACTTAAGGCGCGACATCTTATTTTAACCTCCTATTCTGTTTGTATATTTTGTGGACGCAGAGCTAAAGATTAATATTCAATCGACATTTAATTCTCAATTCTTGTTTCAGGTTTGTTATATTTTAGAATAAGTTAATATTGTATTTATTGAATAAATCCTTGTTTCAGAATTAAACATTCATCGAGAGTCATTGACTATTAAATAAAATAGAAAAATAACTAAATTATATATATATTAAAATAAATTAAACTCTTGGCTTAATGTTTCACGATTAATTTAACAATATGTATAGTCAACATGTTTCGAGCGTTAGCTCATTTTCAAGACTAAACTACTGTGAAAATGAACTAACGTTCGAAACATGTTGACTATACATATTGTTAAATAAATCGTGAAACATTAAGCCAAGAGTTTAATTTTATTTTAATATTCAATTATGTTTCACCAAGAGTTAAGCGAGAATTCAATCTCATTAATATATACATATATATATATATATATATATATATATATATATATATATATATATATATATATATATATATATATATATATATATATATATATATAATATATATATAAGAAAATGATTACTAGAACATTCATTCGAAAAATTCAAATTAATCAAGAGAATGTTATAGTAGAGCTAGATATGTGAACGTGTACGATGTGATGTCTCCATTATCCTTTAAGGGATAAATGTTAGAGAAATATTGAAATCGATGCCACACCTGATGGAGGTGCGAGACATATATGTTTCGTTCTGCAGGGAACTCGTCAGTCGCACCACGTCCATCGAAGTGAGGCAACGATTTTAACCCCCAAGCATCTTCTTGTGACTCCAAGTGGAAGATCGTAGAGTTATGAATACTCCACAATTCCATCTGTGGGAATCAGTAGAAAACACCTCTCAGATTACAGACACACCAAGCATCGAAATTTCACATATCTTCTATACCCGTAGGTATCTACTAAATAGCAATGTCTATTTGACAAATATCATCGAACGATGTTTTTAAATGTCAATAGGTTGCGTTAGTAGTACGCTCGCGTTTATTCCCGTATTTCGGGGCCTATTCAGCGATATTTTTAAGGAAATTAAATTTTTTGTGCTTATGGCACTGAATATATAATATAATCGGGTATAGAAGATATATGAAATTTCGATGCTTGATGTGTCTATAATCTGAGAGGTGTTTTTTTACTGATTCCCACAGATGGAATTGTGGAGTATTCATAACTCTACGATCTTACACTTGGAGTCACAAGAAGATGCTTGGGTGTTGAAATCGTTGCCTCACTTCGATGGACGTGGTGCGACTGACGAGTTCCTTGCAGAACGTAACATATATGTCTCGCACTTCCATCAGGTGTGGCATCGATTTCAATATTTCTCTAACATTTATCCCTTGAAGGATAATGGAGACATCACATCGTACACGTTCACATATCTAGCTCTACTATAACATTCTCTTGATTAATTTGAATTTTTCGAATGAATGTTCTGGTGTTCATTTTCTTAAATATTTCATTCAGTGCCATAAGCACAAAAAATATTTCCTTATATATATATATATATATATATATATATATATATATATATATATATATATATATATATATATAATAGCGTTGCCGAATCTGAAAGAACGAAATGCTTATTTTCCGTAATCCGAAAATGATGAGCATTATTTTCAAACTGTCTACTTATAGCCGGTGACTGATTGGTCACCGTTAGTATCTGTTACTACAAATTCTTGCTCAGTCACCGTTAGTAGCGATGGGACATCGTCAATACTTATTGGTGATCGCTGCTATCGTATGCTAAAACGCTGTTGCTGACGAGGCCGCCATGTCGCACGCAATTGACTGTATAGTTGATCATTTATATTTGGTTTCATTAGTTTATACACTTGGCGGATAGACATTTCGATTTTGATTTGAATATTAATTGTTTTCTGTAATCCCAATTCAGTTTCCGAAATCGTATTCGTTTTCAGTTCAAAATCATTCAGATGACTTGCCATTGCTCATCACCTCACAGTTGTCACCTGACGTCTGTCAGGCGGTCTTCTATTCTGTTCGTTCTGCGTTCTTTTTGAAGTTTGGTATTCTGGATCGAATATCGCCCCATATACGTCAAAAAACGTACATATGTTCAACAGGCCAACGGCCAATGGGCTTGTGATCAATATACATTGCCCAACAATTAAATCATTTTACAACTTCAATCATTAAAAAATTCAAAAAAACATGCCTTCACAGGGGCTAGAACCCGAATCCTACCGCACTATTGACGGGTATTTTCCCGACTGAGCCACATAGACCGTGCATATGTAATTTGATATGAAAAAATGAATTTTGTGTTTCTGTGAAAGTTTTTTCACAGAGTGTCATCATGATTGAGTAGGAACACAAAAATCAATCTTACGTGTTCGTTATACTGCAATCAACAATAATTTCAATCCAGTAGTGAAACACTGCTGCTAATGCGTTTTTTCTACAGTGGAATATCTTCTCGTAAACGTCTAAACAAAAACTTTCTTCATCCTTTCAGTTCACTCTGCACAGAAATGTGATATATTGGGTTTTTAGAGAGTTGCATGTGATGATTTTCTTGAAGAAACTCTAGAGAATCTTTCTGGTCCATGAACTTTACCATTTTCTTTCAGTGGCGTATCGACTCTAGCGGTGTATTGCGTCTCAGCTTTTATTGGAAAATACGTCTGAACTTTGAGAAACTGCAATTATTTTTGAATTATTAACTTTCATTCAGAATAAAAGGCACATAATTCAAATGCACTAAGGCAGGCATTTTCGATGATATCGAGTCAACAGAGCTTTCACTTTTCATCATCAAATAAAACATAAAAATAAACTTTGAGGCATATATTCACTGTCTAATCTCAGACACGAAGACATATCATTCTGACTTGTACTCTGCTGAAAGTTAAGCCAAACATAAAAAATTAACTCGGCTGAATTCTGCCTAATTATTAAATACACTTGACCTATGTTTCAGGATACCAACCCATTATCGAGACTTCATGAAATTAATGTAAAGTATTTTATTTTTGTGATACATTTGATCAAACACATATCTATCCATCATTGATGATTATATGAATAAATATAATATCATGTATTTCGTCGATGGTAGAAGATTTTTAGGGCAACAGTATTACCAGTGAAGGTGCATTACTTGCTCAAACACGCTTGTTAGTTCGGAAAACTGGAAATGGCCCCGTTCTCCGGATAGACCCAGTAAAGTCAGAAGGTTTATGAATAAGGGATGAAAACCCTCCTCATAACGAGAATACAACTATAGCCATTGCACCTCATGAATTACTTTTATGTATTACAGCAGAAAGCGATCCTTCTTAAAAATACTGTTCACTCACTGTGGAATGGAATAACTGAATTTTTGCCGAAAGGTTGACCACTAATTCACTGGTAATATTTCTTTGTTGTTCGCTCTCTATGCTTTTCGGTATTTGAGTTTGCAGTTGATATTGAAATTAGGGAGATATATTGAAGATCTTTCGAGAGAAATTAGAGCTCACACGTATTCCAAATCTTATGGATAAGGTAAAATGGAAATATGTTCGATTATGTTTTTTCCGATTCATTCTTTGTCTCGAACTGAAAAAGACCCGATGTATATGTTACATGTTCTACTGGTAAACTGTTTAACAGTTTACCAGTAAACATACAAAAGTTGTATTGTCATTCATCTTTCGGAAAGTCTTTTTATCGTTCACTTGTACAGCTTGAATCATACTATATTGAAGAATTTTATGGTTCATGTAGTGACCATGTAGTCAATATTTAAATTTTTTTTTTCTTGTTTTGTTTTGGAATAACCTGTTTCTATTTCTACTCTGTATATTTGGAAAATCAATAAATTATTATTATTATTACTTCACTCATTTCTTGGCTCCATATAAAATCAACCTTCAAGACTAAATTAATGATGTTGAATATTCAAACTAATTTGGTTTGCATTACTCAGTCCTTGTAAGAAACATTGAATCACCGTGGTCAGATGGATGTTATTCTCACAAATATTCATAGGGCCTTCAACCAGATCGACCACAAAATATTGTTGTCAAAATTGATGCCTATAAATTTTTCATCCCAGTTGTTCAAATTGTTGCAGTCATATTTTTCGGATAGTTTCCAATTTGTTGAACATGTTGGTAATGCATCTCCACTCTATTCTGCGTCGTCTGGTGTGCCATAGGGATCCAACTTGGGGCCATTGTTATTTCTTGTGTATATCAATAATCTTTATTTACTCAATAAACTGCATGCATTTGCTTTTCGCAGATGATTACGGTCTCCCTTGGTGCTGTTAATTTGTGGTGTAACGACAATGAATTGAAAATGAGAATAAGTAAATTAGTTTCATCGTCGAAAGTTGATTCCAATTCAACACAGCTATACATTGGATGTTCAAATTCTAGATAGACGTGTTGAGTTTAAGGATCTGGGGGTTCTTTTCGACTGTAAGCTATCCTTCTCTGAACACATAATTTCTATCACGGCTTGTTCTTCTAGAATGCTAGGTTATTTGGTCAGAAATTTGGGTAGCTTTGTTAATCGTGTACAATTAAACCGCTGTATTTTTACTTTATTTGGAATTATTATAGACGCATACAGTAAACTGGATGCGTCTAAAATTTGGTCTCCTATTTTCGACTAGGAGGCAGTTCAGAGGAAATTTCGGGAGTGTATACATATGTACTACATATGTTATGGGCAATATCTACCATTCTATCCTAACCGATAGTCTGGGAATTGAATTATTGAAAGGTTTGCTCTAACGTTTTTCTCTAAAATTCTGCACAATTCGATCGACTCGCCATTTAATCTCAACAAAACAAATATTCGCGTACCAAGATCTGGTCTGAGAAGGAGTAATACATTTTATGTCAATTACAGCACATCAAATGTTATGTCACGTTCTCCTATCAACTGTACATGTAATCTTTATTGTGGATGTTGCGGTCGATGTGATATCTATTTTGATCGACTATCATTGATTTGGACGTGAACTTCTGTTGTCTACGTATGACTTTGTAATATATAATATTTTAATTTCAGTTCGTTTGAATTGGATACTTTATATTACTATTGCAATTGATTTGAATTTTATTTTCGTTGACTTCATCAACTATATTTCATCAAGTTCTTCAGTTAACTAAGTGTGGCTTTGTAATAGATAATATTTTATTTCCAGTTTGTTCTTATGAGTTATTGTGTATTACTATTTCAATTTAATTTTCCTTTTATATATTCGATTACACTACCTTTTTTTAGTTCGGTTTTCTTTAAAATCTCCTTATTTATTATAAGTGTTCTATATACTTCATTTATTATATTAATAATTATATGAATGTATAATTATTAACATGTTTTTTTATGCTCAACATTTGGGTAAAAGGATTTTTCCAGATGTTTGAAGGATAGTCACAGAACAATATTCTTTTACCAAAAACGAGGAATATTTGAGAGAACATATAAATCGAAAATTGTTGTAACGAATATACAAGTACAGCTAGGTATTTCTCTAGTGTTTGAGTGATATGCCGGTCAGCTCCAAACATAACATGGCGTAAGGACATAGAAAGGAGAACGAATAGAGCAAATAAGGAAATAAGGAAACGAATAGAGCAAACTCCGTCGCATACTATCACGTCGATGAATCAACTCATATTTGTGATTCAAATTGTATTATATCAATTAGAATTCTAGTTTCCTTGATTCTCAAAACTATTATTGGAATTCAACTAGAACAACACAATTTTCATCATTATAGAGGCATCTTCCGACTGACTAAATAACTATTAATCTGCGCTCGTGTAGCTCACTCGGGGAATACCGGTGAGGTTTTTGTAATTTTCCATGAAAAAAAGAAAAAATTCGCAGTTCAGAACTATTGTTTACTTGTTCTTTCGCTGAATGAAAAACAATTTGAGAGGTAGATGTAAAATTGAGATCTTTCTCAATTTCCATGCAATGGAAACCATTGAAATTAGGAAGTAAGTTACGGTAAATGACAAATTCATTGAGTTATAACCTCCTTAATGATAGAAATCTATAAATCTAGCAGATAGTCAATCCTCCAGAATTCTTTGTTCGATAGATCGATTCAAGTAATCGGCTTCAATATTCAGTATTTGTGTTATAATAATTAGTATCGATTTGACTGGAGATCACTAAGTGCTGATATAATCCTGGGGCAGAATTAAGCAAACATAATTCAATGCTTGCACTCAATAGCACTGCAACCACACCTTGGCTGGAGCCAAGCGTAGATTACGACGCGAGGGAAGCTTAAAATGGCAAAAAATACCCAGCGCCATCTGAATATAATCTGTATGCAAATGGCGAAATTGAAATCCGGAAAACCGGAGTGTAACGTCATCGCGCACATATTTATCAAACTGAAAGCAAGCGCTGAACTCACCGGAAAATTCTTTTCAAGTTTGACTCTGCGAGTTGGTGGGAAGAATTAACGAATCTTTCTGCAGATGTGACAGAAACGTCTTCAGCGAACTCAGTCTTGACGAAATTCATTTTTCAACGCCTAAATGTGTAACCAGACAAATTATTCATGGAATAGATACCCCCTTCCCTCATTGAATTTTCCAAATCGTACCATGAATATATAATTGCTACTTCTCACGTGATCAATAAATATGTCGCAGTTTGGGAGCATTTAATTTTCCGGTGGCATTCACAAAACTGTTGGGACAATTATTCATGTTTTCTAACCGAGTTCATATTTCAATAACAAATTTCCACATTCAATACTGATTTGTCGATTGAATTTCATTGCAGTATTTATTCATCATAACTCAACACTTCAATATAGCAAGTGGGTTCTTATAGGTTTAGAAGAAATAATTCAATCATAAATAATTTGAATATAAACTTAAATTCAAACACTTGAACTTATGATTTACACTTTATTGACTACAAAGCATGACGCGTTTCGTCGTTACAAACGATTTCTTCAGATGCTTACAGAATTCTGTAAGCATCGATTTATATCAAGTAAACGCCAACACTATTAAATATAAATAATTTGATTAGATATTAATTTTCATTTTTTTTTAATGTTTCTCTATTGGAAGTTCGAGAGAAACTGTTTTCAGGGATTGTAATAATTTTCAAGTTTCCAGAGTGAAATAATAAATTACCAAAAATTGAGGTTGAATTATTGATTCGTTAGGCAAAAATCATTTATGATATGTAAGTCTATTTTTATAAAACATTTCTTCTGGAATGACTTTCATTCTCTGAGTGAAATAATACGTTCACTTTTCCACAAACAAGTTTCAGAAATACACAATACTATCGCGAATATATATTCTCAAAACAACTTCAACACTTTTCTGCTACGAAAACATTAATTACATCAAAAAATTTCTAAGAACGAAGTCTTCACAGAAAAATATTGGTACCATAATTTATGATCCAAAAGAAATTTGAACAACCTGAATTTTCAATGAATGCGGAACAAAGCTACATCATTTCATTGGCTTCAAAAGAATGTCAGCTCAAAAGTGCAGAGTATAAAATAATCAATTGAAAGCAGAAGCAAGTGAATGGGGAAAGATAATAATTCATGATTCATGCTCTGAATCAGTTTTAACATCCTAACAAAATGAATTATTTCTTTGCCGCATTCTCGCTATTACTTCCTGGATTTTTTCCTTATATATTGGAATTTCAATCCTCATTTCAGGGGTGTCAGTTATCGTTTTATACGGGTAGCATAAAATGAACTAAATGTTTTACGATCATTCGCACGAAGTCATAAAACCTAGTGTAGTATGTTCTGAAATATTGGTGGCTCACCTAATTTTGTCTCCATATCACCTACCAGTGACACTTAATGTTCATTGTTCTAGTTTTTCCGAATGAGGCTTATAAAAAATCATACACCTTTCAAGAATAGCTATATTCATTTATTACTCTATTCAACTTACTTTAACCTGTGATTATAATCAGTGTGATAATAGGGTTGGTGGTCAGGTTCTTACTCCTGATTCCACGTTCTGATAGGGTGAGAGATTTTGGTATAGCCTTCGAACATTCTACACGCCGCCATTCATTCCTTCATTCCACACACCGCCCAACTTATTTCATCTGCCTCGAAAATATATGGATTCGTTATACACAATGGCAAATAATTCAATAATTCCTCATGATTTCCATGATGAGCATGATCCCGCATCTTATTTATACTTGCAATCAATAGCATCTTGAGGCCATTCAGAGAAGGATTTTTTAATTATTGGTTGGAGAGGGAATGAAGTTTATTCACACACAGCAGTCAATCATGACGAGTTATTGAGTCGATTGAATTTAATCCTCCTGCTTATTACTGAGCTGTCCGCTTCAACAACAACAACAACAACAACAACAAAATACGTTCATTAAGTGCTTTGATTAATTACATTTCATTTTTTCCATTGCTAATACAAATTGGGAAGTTATAAGTCTTGCGACCTTCTTCAACCCTGTGAACTTAATTATCTTGGTACAAAAAAAATTTTTTTTATTTTGTTATAGGATATAGGCCGAAAAGTGCGGCTGTGGCCGACTTCTTTATTACATGCCATTCGGTCGAATTTCAGACTTTCAATTCATCTAACATTTGATGATAAAAGAAACCACAGAAAACTTTACCCACGTAATTAACTGTCGCGCACTTTTGACGCGCACTACGGTATTCTCACGCACTACTACTTATCTTGCACTCTAGCGGATGCGGAGGGGTTTATCATCTAGGTAGTCGAGGACATCGTCTGGGGGCTTCTGAAGTGCTTGCAGGATCCGTGCTGGTGGGAAGGGGAGTTTAAATTTTTGGTTTTCTGGGAAGGACACGTCCGCGTCTGTTCCATGGGGCCGTCAGCGTCGCTCGGGCTTCCAGATTGGGCCCGTTGAGAGTGCTTTGGGCACAATGAGCTTGGAGCTTTTCGATGTGGGTAAAAATTGGAGGCATTTTGGTTATTTCATGGACAAGAATAGACGGAAATTGTCCGTGAAGTCTGAAGATGCTGCGGCAGATTGCTCTTTCGCAGCTTTCTATAGTCTTCACTAGACGTTTCGAAAGTCTGGAGTAGAGCAAGCATCTGTACGCGAAAACAGGGCGAATGAATGCCTTGTATGTGTTGAGGAGAGTCCGGGTATCGCACCCTCGGATTCTACCTCGAAGTGCATACAGTAGGTTTGCTCGATTTCGGACTTTTTGAGCGTTTTGGTCAGATCGATATTCCAGGAGTTTAAGTTTGAAAATGTTACACCCAAGTAAATGATTCCATACTGAAGTGTGAGGTTTTCACCCCAAAGCAACAAGCGAACGTCATTTTTTGAAAATTTGGAGATCTTGTGTAATTGAAGTGGTGGAAGAGTATGGATTGGGTTTTGCTAGGGTTGGGTGTATTTCTTTGTAATTACTTTTTCCGAGTATATAGGTGTGCTGAAGGGATTAGCGCCGTTCAATTCAACCGCTCAATTCATGTCCGCTTCGAAATTTCGTGTTCCTAGGCAAAATTCTCGTGCCTCATAATTATTCCACCCAGGACCAACTCGCTAATACCATTCCCCATTTGGTCTTTGGAGTCTACATTCCATACAGTTGCTAATAAATGTGACATTCACTTTGACTCCATAGCAGTTATTATTTGAAATTATGTGAACAAAGGAAATTGACTAAAATGAATTGAAAAACATCGAGTTCTTTGTTATATTTCATTTGAATTTAATATTTAATTAGAAGTTACTTTATTAGTTTTTAAAGATTATATTGAACTCATATTATATTTATTTTCATTTCTTTTTTTCACACACATGGCGTGTTCTGTCCCCAGACCTCAACCTCATTGAGTTTTTATTTTGCTCATTTCTGAACTCATTTGTTGACACTACTTCAGTTGAGAATCGCGGCGATTTGCAAATTCATCTTCATTGCTGAGTATAACTCAAATAGAAGAGATTCAGCTCCGCTTGAGATGGATTCAGAGTCAATGACAAGATTGAATTCTAGTTAGCTGAAAATAGTCATTCCGCACATCCATTGTACACTGAAGAACTTTACATGTACCTTTTCCTACCAAGATGTCGCTCATTCGAATGAAGTATTCTCTCTGTTTTCTGGATATTTTTGGAATAAACTTTATCTCTAAATCGTGATTCGCTTGTCGGATGTGCTTCTTTTCAATATGAAACACTTTGATGCACTTTGAAATATTTTCATTCATATTGACAAATAACTTTGACCTGTCATTAGAAGTACCGCTTTATGTTCGGATGTCTTAGTTTGTCTGAAGATGAAAATGAACCTGAGATGCTTATTATTGTGCCAGATAATATATTCTAGGGTTTCTCTCCATTTCATAAAGTATTTTGTTATTGAGTCCATTTCATGCATTCGTCTCTCGGAAGTTCAAGGATACGGAAAGTATAGCATAAGAACGATCAGTCTGTTTGGCTCCTCTAAGTTGTTGTCTGTTCTTTTCTGTTCTTCTCTCTCAATAATTCAACTAGAAGCATGTGAATCATTCGTGGAAAATTTCGAAATTTGCATATCATGAGCTCAAGAAGTTTAATATATTCGTCGATCAGTTTATATGGAAAGAATATTTGAACAGCTTCATCGATTTAGAATTTAGGATGAATATTGACGGTACCTCTTGAAACAGAGAAAAGATTTGGACGGAAAATGAGGAGCAATCAATTAATAGATATTATGAGAGTTTTGAATTAATCCATTTCAGTCAATATTTGAACAATTTGAGATGCTGGAAGAATATATCTCTTGAAATGTCTAAAATTTTCACGTTAGAAAAACTTCGTTTTGAGCACCTTTTTTCATTTTAGTGAATAACTAGGGCGATGAACGTAAAAAACACTAGTAGTAATAGAGATGAACTGTGATGAGTGTTTCGGAATAATATTTTCGCGAAAGTAACTATTCCTGACTTTATATCTTCTAGATTGTTCAATTGCAGATCTTCCTGAAAGCTTCACGATACGGCCTGGTTGCCTAAAGATATGACGGAACCCCTCTTTCCACAATTTGCCTTCCTCAGCACAACATGTGACTATTGGAGTAATCATCTTTCAATCAAAGTCTGTATAATAATTGTTCATTCAAATACCTTTATTGAAATTCTCTGTTTCGAATAATTTCGAGAACAAGTCCCTTTTTTCGTAGTTGGACTTGAAGGTAAGTGGGATTGAGAGTATCGAGCAAATGAAATATTTTCGAAATCCTGGAAATAATACAATATGCTCCATAAATCTACATGAATGAGTAGAGGAATGGAAGTTTTATCGGGCGAGGGTTCGTTTTTCCTTAATCCAAAGGTAATGGCATTTTTTAACTGTTTCTCCTGATTCGCATTCGATACTCCTTCACTGTTCTCATCATCACAGGCTCTGCATCTTCATCAGAGAGCACAACATTACCACTAGTGTCGTAAAACTGAATGCAGATGGACTGTTAAATATTGAATTATAACACTTTCTGGTGATGCGCTGTGACATATTTCGATATACACAGTTATGTTAATGAGCCATTAACAAAAATATGCCTCTTTTCGATGTATCCATTTTCCTAATACTTTGTTACAGTAAATAGCGTCATCAATTTAGAGCGGCCTTTCATCATGTGCCCAGGCAGATCGTGATAGGCAGTTTGACTATTTATCAATTTTCACTTCAACACGAAAATATTTCTCCAATGCCTGATAGACTCCTTTTTGTCCTTCGAGGAACTACTTTCATAACATAAATATTCATATGAATGCTTCTCGAAATGGTAATGGCTGATCAGCTGGAAATATTCCTAGAGAAAAACAATAATATATTACCAGCAAATGAATATAAACTCAAATTCAAACACTTGAACTTATGATTTACACTTCATTGACGACATAGCAAAGTGTAAATCATAAGTTCAAGTTTTTTAATTGAAGTTTATATTCAACTTTGATGGATTTACATAAAGTAAACGCCAACACTATTGAATATATTACCAGCAGTTTTGTTTCAGAAAACACAGATCCCTCATACTTTCAATAAAGTCACAGCATAATTTTATATTGAATGGCTTTGAAGAACATGTATTGACTATTGGCATATTATGGCGTTGAGGAAATTGCACTTGAGCTGTTTGTTATTATTATTATTACGATTGTTCCCTATGAGAAGAGCGACTGAACTTGAATTCGCAATTATTAGGACTTCTGCTTCATCTTTTTTGCTTCCCAAAAACACTTCATCCTCTCTGAATGCTCTTTTTTCCGTTCATCTGTCCATTTTACTCCACGTTGACGATTTGACTTTTGCTCAAACATCACATGTACCATTTCATAGCGACATTCTGTGCGATCTTTGAGATTTTTTATATTGATCTGTTGTAGGTACTCTTGGACCTCTTTGGGCCACTCCCTTCCGGATTTACTATTCATAATTATATCGAGTAGTTTCTTCAAGTATAAGCTTGAGTTGTTTATATATATATATATATATATATATATATATATATATATATATATATATATATATATTCAAGATTCACAAATAGTTCATACTAGTAAATACTGATTTCTCAATCGAAGTATCGAAATATTTCAAATGATACTCTCAGGGAGCTGTCTACAGAAATGTTGTCAACAAGAACGAACCCATGGCTTTCGAGAGTGAATATTAACTGCGTTTCGAAAAATTATAATTGTTTAATCATTATTAAAAATCATCAGTCCATATTTTATCTATTAATCAATAATTGATGTTTTTCAAAATGCCGATAGCTCCTATACCAGATTGAGGGGAATAGTTCTCAGTGAAAATACAACGAAAGCTCCCTCTATCGAAGAAAAGACGTATGAACTCTCCATAGCTTTCAAGATTCCTACTTATGACTGAGTCCACTGGAGTTGTTATTCAGCCAATAAAGGTAATTGAAGAACAAAACTTTTGATAAATTAGGCAGATGGAGGTACTCAACGCGTTCGCAAGTAGCTCTACGAAGATTGAATAAATTGGCGTAAATAAAAACAAACGTCACTTTTGCTGAGCTCATCAATTTACATATAATTCACAAGAGAAACTCGGTGATATTTTTTCAAGTATCTGCCGACGGATTCGTAGGCTCAGCATTCACGAATAACTCGAGAAGTGTTCTATTTATTATGCTGCTCGGAACAACAGACGAGTGTCCTTTAAATTGTGTTCGAATTCACGGGAAAAATGGTAGATGGAAGTTCTTCATTTGCATGGATTTCAAATCCGAATGTTTTCTCACGTTGCATTTTCTTTGGAGCGCATACATTGCCCATTTTCGTTGAAGGTCTGTGTTTTCCCTCCTGATGCCATTTCTAGTGTCATATAATCAAAAATACTTCAATAAACTGCATGGAGTTTTTCAATAATTTCGATATATTTTCAAATAGAAAGACATTATCAAAAATTTGAATCTAATGAAATAAAATTATTCGACTAGTTTCCATGAGTTCGTTTTAAACCTGACTATTCGAGCTACTGAGCAATTATCAGGAGGTCCATATGATGTATTCGATCAACACTGCAATTATCACTTCCTCCACTAGTTCTCAGTCAGCTAGAATCGACAGATAGTCTTCTGGTAAAACAAATACTGAAATAATTGTTTTCATTTCTTCTCATTTCTCGAAATCGTCATTCGATTTAACAGGTTGGAGTAAGAGGAATGATTATATTTCAAACTTTCTCAACAGTTAAAATTAAATGTCTCTTATATATTATTACTTACTATGTGTATGTCGAACGAAAGCTTTTCATATCTTTCTTCTTTCAATATATATCTCTTTCTATGCATTAGCGATTGGAAAAATTGCTTTCATTCTTAATTCCTGTAAACATATTATTTGCTCATTTACGTGATTGATGGCGTTTTTTTTTCTGCCTGACAACTAAAATCAGTTTAAAGCTCGCTTCGCTATTGGATAGAGTGACAGTTATCGTATATGAATATGCTTACACATATATGAGAGTTTCTAAATGGAATCAATCGCCTTTATTCAAATTGTTTCAAATATGAGAATTAATAATGGAATGAAGCAAGCTGGAGTGGCAGCTAAGGTACTACACGCAGCTATGCTACTCTGAATCGAAAAAAGAAATAATCAGCTATGCATTTGCTTGTGGGTATTCGAAAATCAAATTCAGAGAATATTGGAAAGGTGACATGAGTGAAAATATCGAGAATTCATGTTCGCATACAGGTATAATAATAATAATAATAATAATAATAATAATAATAATAATAATAATAATAATAATAATAATAATATAATAATAACAATAATAATAATAATAATAATAATAATAATAATAATAATAATAATAATAATAATAATAATAATAATAATAATAATAATAATAATAATAATAAGTTCTTTATTTTCAACAGGTAAAACACCCAATTACAGAAAATAGAAACATTATATATATTGAATACATAACTAAGTAATAACTTAATAATTAGAAAAAAGATTTAACTGAATAATTAAACACAAGATTTACCAAAGAGATCAATCTAATCTAAAAAAAAATAGTAAATTATAACTACATTATAGCATTCAATGAAATATTAATGGGTATAACACCCAATTACAGAAAATAATAACATTATATATATTGAATACATAACTAAGTAATAACTAAATAATTAGAAAAAAGATTTAACTAAATAATTAAGCAAAAGATTTAACAAAGAGATCAATCTAATCTAAAAAAATAGTAACTTATAACTGCATTATAGCATTCAATGAAATATTACAAATAACTCAATCTAAATCAATTCATTTAATCAATTTTCGTTGTTCACATAACTCCTGATAATAAATTCTATGGAGTCAAAGTGAATGTCACAATTACTGGCAATTCTATTCAGTGTAGACTCCATGAACCAAATGGGGGATTGCATAAGGGAGTTGGTCCTCGGAGTCTCTAGGTGAAATAATTCTGTATTATGAGAATTTTGCCTAGGAACACGAAATTTCAAAGTGGACAAGAGAAGAGGACAATCAATACTATTGTGCAGTAATTTGTACAAGAATTTGAGTGATAAAGTTTCTCTCCTGCTCTGCAATGAGATAAAACTAAATCGACTCAATAATTCGTTATGATTGACTCCTCTCTGTGGATAAACTTTATCCTCCCTCCACACTAAGAATTTCAAGAACCTTCTCTGAATAGCCTCAAGATGGCGTTGATGACAAGTGTAAATGGGATGCCAGATCGTGCTGCCATACTGCAACTTGCTACGGATTAGGGTATTGAATAGTCCAATCAATGTTGAAGAATTATTGAAATATTTGCCATTACGTATAACGAATCCATACATTTTCGCAGCAGAAGAAATAAGTTGGGTGATGTGTGGGACAAAGGAAAGCTTCTGGTCGAAGACTACACCAAGATCTCTCGCCTTATCTGAACGAGAGAGAACCTGACCACCGACGCTATAATCACAATCAATGCGATCCCTTTTCCTTGTGAAAAAAACAACATTACACTTTGACACATTTAAACTCAAATAATTGTCCTCACACCAATTAGCAACATAGTCCAGCGCGAGCTGAAGTTGAATACAGTTGTCCTGTGATCTAATTTCATGGTATAGTTTCAAAGCATCTGCGAACATCAAATGTAGAGAATGAATATTATCCATCAGATCATTTATGAACATAATAAATAACAGTGGTCCAAGATTAGACCCTTGAGGTATTCCAGAGGTAGGAATGAACTCAGACGACTGTATACCGTCCAGCTGTACGAATTGACGAATTTGAAAATTCAAATTTGTTGCGTAATTTCTGTACCAACAGCGCATGAGCAAATCTGTGTAGATCACATCAACTGGAGTGTAGTCTAGTACTTCAGAAACGTACTGTGAAAACAGCATTAGATTGCTTGAACAAGATCTCATTGACATGAATCCATGTTGCTTAATCTTGATGCTATTTCTGACGGCTGGATATATAACATTATAGACCACAATTTCAAAAAGTTTGGAGAAGTTTGATAAGATGGATATTGGCCTGTAGTTGTTTATAACAAAACGATCACCTTTTTTCAAGACAGGTACTATCTTGGCCGATTTCCATATTTTAGGAAAAGTGGCTTTGCTTATTATAAGATTAAAAATATGTGTTAATGGATCCGAAAGTGCATAAATCTTTCACAATAAAACTTGGTATTTTATCAGGACCAGACGTAAGTTTATTGGAGAGTATCTTTGCGGCAATAATGATTTGATTCCGAGTTATTGAAATGATATTTATAGCGTCATTACAATCTGAATAGTCCACCTCACATAAATTGTTGTTCAAAGATGTATCATATACACTAACAGAACTGAAATATTCAGCAAAGGCGTTAGCTATGGATGATGGTTTATGATAAGTACATAAAAAAAATTCAGGTATTCATACTTTGTCGTATAAAAAAATTACTCTTAAAGTTAAAAGTTGGGTGAAACATTTGTGAAAAAAAGGAAGTAATTACAATCCTGTTCAATTTGTTTGTAATTGTTTCTGCGAATCGTGGGAAACCTTTGTAACACAATTTGATTTTGTCGATTTACATCACTGAATCTTTAAACGATTTACATCAGTCGGCGCACGTATAGTAGCATCCGAATTAAGAAGTTTTAGTTTCTGATCTGTAAGATTGTAAAATTAGGTATCAGGATTCCGAAGTAGCAGCTTCAGTCGACATAAATCATAGAATTCGCCCCTTCAGGTAGAAAGTGTCTACCGAATCACCTTCAATTCAAACGATTACAGCGGTTGGGTCAGGTCAATAAATCTCATATTAATTGGGGATGCACATAATTAATAGTGCTTACTCCAATCGAAGCGTCGCGACGTCAACTGAAATGAAAGATAACAGCTTGTGACACAGACATTTCTTTTCAGTCGGACGTCTAGGACATTTCAATTAACAAGTTCATTCCAGAGAAGAAGATATTGATTATTTTCTCCGTGAAAAGATTTTAATAACAATGGGCTCGACAGGCTGACATTTTGCGTCTTATCTTTCAGACAGAATTTTTTTTGAAAGGGCATAACTTCGTTTCTTTGTTCAGATAATGATCATTTTGGCGGTGGAAAAGACGTACTCCTGTTTGGTGGAATGAAAATTCGGATCGCGTGAATGTCACCAATTATTTAACGGAAAAGAAGGTCACGTAAACTTCCTGATAACTGTGTTTTGTTAAATGAGAAAAATTCTACCCTTGGCTGAGCAGACTCGAATTTGATGAAATAATTGCCAATACGTTCAATTTTCATGAACTTCGGGATATATCATTGAACGGCCAGGGCTAAATATAAGACATGAACGGATACAGTTCAATGGCTGTCATGCGAAAGTAAATAAAGTAGAAATTTCTCTCAAAAAACACGGAGATCTTCAATATCTCATCCTAGATATTGAAGATCTTCGCTATTATGAGATTATTCCTATTCCATTTTCCAAATCGAATTCGATAATTTCATCAGACTTTGTGAAATACGTTCGTGTATTGGAATTTTTGGCTACTGAAAATAATGAGTACCTACAACTTCAAAATAACCACGAATAGACGCAAATGAGGAAATAATAGTGGAGTAATTTTTGAAACGAACGCTGCGTCTTCGACGTCCTTTCAAAGTACTACAAAATCTCGTACTTATGGCCACTTCGAATGATTCTTCAGAATATCTGAACTGAAAGCAGCTGTGAGGTTTTTTTTTACATATATAATCTTATTATACTGTGAAAGCTGGACACATGAGACCGAAATCACAAGAAAGCTCCAGGTGGCACAAAGATCAATGGAACGCAACATGCTAGGCATAAGAAGAAGAGACCGGAAAAGAGTATAATGAACTGGACAGAAGACCCAGGTAACAGACGTTATCCACAGAATCAAATCACTCAAGCGGCAGTGGGCGGGACACTTGGTGAGACGAAACGACAACAGATGGACCCCCATAATTACAACATGGTATCCACGAGACATGAAGAGACCCAGAAGAAGACCGAATCTTAAATGGGACCATGACATAAAAAAATTAGGAGGCACAACATGGATCCGATTAACCAACGACAGACATCAATGGGACCAACTAGCAAGACAAAACGTTAATATGTAAAAGGGAAGCTACACCATGCAAAATTGGTCGAATATGACTGCAAACGAGAATGATGATATAATCTTATATTAATAATCTACGATATATTAATATAAATTTATATATCACAGAATTATCTGAGATTATTGATAATAAAAGAACATACCTACTCTTCTTCGTTAACTTAACATTTAGAGATTTCTTGATCTCGTCATCAGAAGCCCTGAAACATGACACATTGAAGGTAACACTTCAATTAAAATTTAACTTACAGAAAGTTCACCGTTAATTCTCATCGAAGAAAATTTTCTGAAAAATAATATGACCTTTCTCAGTCGATACAAATTTTCTATTCATTCTGCTTATAGTGGGTGACTGTGCTTCGTCACGTCGCAATGAAAACTTGACGCGCTTTTGCTTGCTTTTTATTCGTATCGTGACGCGTAATAAAGAGACTGTGGAAAGTTGTTTTGGGGAACATTATAAGATGAAAAATATTGAATATGCTCTGTTGCAAAGGTTTTGTCGTCTTCAGTACTACGCGAATGGTTGTATTATGCTGAAGTGAAGACTCCCTAGAGCTATAAAACGAATGATACGTTCACGTTTTTTATTTTCACATTACCTCTTGAAAGAGTCCTGAAAATTGTCAAAATGTATATATGAATACGAGTATATAGTAGATGATCCGATTTCAATAATTGAGTTGCTTCTGTCAGAAGTACTGTCATATAATGAGACTTATCCATTTTGAAGTTTTGAAAGTATAGGAAAAAGAACCTTCGCATTGGTTGATCTTTTACGAAAGCCTTCTTCCGGTATAGCACCGGAAGACTATCTTCCGGTGATAGTTTTAATTTTGAATATGTTAAAATATTGCATTGAATTGGTGTTTAAAAAAGCAGACATTTCTTGGAGATATAACATATTTTGAAAACAGAAAACTCAGTCAATTTTAGGTGTCACACGAACCAGTTGAGCAATATCTACTACGGTATTCTGAACAATATCAGATGATGTGTTTTCTTCCTCGTGTAGATTTTTTTCTATTCTGTTTTTTACGCTTCAGATGTCGCGTGCTTCCTTATTTGGTTCGCGTTCTGTTGTCGACTTTGTTGTTTATGACATTATGTCATTTGTTGTTTCATATTTGGATGTTATAAGGATCCTCCTGTACTTTCCTTGTACTTGTGTTCACCTCCTGAAGAAGTCGAAAAATACAAGCGAAATATTGAGAAATAAGATTTGTTTTTGAATTTTTTATGCAGAATATAAACCTGACAATCAAAGTTTTCATAATAGAATTCAGGTAACGGAAATAATCGGTCTGGTGAAGTGTTTCAAAACTCATCTACTCATAACCATTCTCGATATTTCGGCACTTTTTGTGTCTTCTTCGGGAGAAAACAGGCTGCAAAGTAATGACTAAAATGATAAAATTGAATATGTAAAACAAATGAAACTACTTATTATTAGAGTTCATGAAATGAAAATAACAGAACTTACATCATTCAACAAACGTCCCTCATTTTGTTTTGAATTGTACCCTACATATTGCTGAACTGAATGCTCAGAAATTCAACACCTTAGAAGGCTGAAGGTGCCTTAGAAGGTGACCCAGAAGAAGACCGAATCTGAAATGGGACCATGACATAAAGAAATTAGGAGGCACAACATGGATCCGATTAACCAACGACAGATATCAATGGGACCAACTAGCAAGACAAAACGTTAATATGCAAAAGGGAAGCTACACCATGCAAAATTGGTTGAATATGACTGCAAATGAGGATGATGATATAATCTTATATTAATAATCTACGATATATTAATATAAATTAATATATCAAAGAATTATCTGAGATTATTACTCTTGAACTCTTGAATAAATTCGATTAAACCCTTTTTAAAATCATGAGTGAATTTGGGGTCGATCGAAAAAACCGAAAAATTATAGAACAGACACTTACAGGTACAACTTCCAAAGTAAAATTCATGGGCGAAGTATCAGATCCCTTTGAAATCAAAACCGGTGTGCGGCTGGGAGACGGACTTTCGCCATCCTACCAGTGGGTATCAAAAAAGAAAATCGAATCAACGTCAAATGTCTCGCCTTTGCATACGATATTGCTTTCATCACAGACAACAGAACTGAAGCCATTCTCGCTGTAGAAAAACCACATGAAATTGCGCAGAAAACCGAAGTAGAAATTTCTGATGATAAAACCAAATATATGGAAAGAAAACCAAAAATAAATCTTCTCTTATCACGAAACATTGTGAAATTCTACAAGTTGGCCATTTTAAATACCTCAGAGAAGATATACAGGCCTCAGCTTTGAACCGAATCGCTAATGAACAGAGAATTACCAAGCTTCAAACTGCCTACAAGCTAACATGAGCGTACTATAACAAAAAGTGCATTTCGAGAGGCGCCAAATTGAGACATTATAACACAACGATTCTTCCACAAGCAATCTAAGGATTTGAAAGAATGGTTATAGAGAAACAAGAACGGCAAATTCATAGAAAGATTTACGTGCCAATCAACAGAAACCGCATTTGGATAAAAAGACCTCAGAGTGAACTTTGTCAAAAGACAAAACGTTAAGGGAAGAAATCAGAAAACAACGAGCAGTTCTATGCACAATCTACAGAATGAAACAGTCCAGAATACCGAAGAAACTACTCCATATAATTAGAAAGAGTAAATGCGGAATTGAGTGGATAGAAGAGGACTTCAAAAATCTACAACAGATCAACATAAAAAATCTCGAAGATCGCACTGATTGTCGCTATAAAATGGCACATATGAATTTTGAGAAAGAATCAAATCACCAACCCGGAATAGAATGGACAGATGAATGGAAGACGGAGCATTCAGAGAGGATGAAGCGTTTCTGGGAGGAAAAAAAATGAAGCAAAAGTCATAATAAATGCGAATTCAAGTTCAATCACTCTTCTCATTTATAACAATCGTAATAATAATAATTTATATATATATATATATATATATATATATATATATATATATATATATATATATATATATATATATATATATATATATATATATATATGCCTTTACTCTCAAATGAAAGTCAAGTGAAACTTTCAATTAGTTTCAAAGATGGACTCAAAACTTTACCCGAATTTCTATAACTGTTGGAGCGACTGCACAGTACACCGACAAAACTTTGTTCGCCGGTTTGACTACAGGGGTGTTGGGGTTGAATCGCGAGTGGTCTTGAATGCCGCACAGCTAATTGAACCAAAAGGGATATTTCCCGTTACGACAAAGGATTTCGGATATTCTAACAAAGCGCGGTTTCAGTTGTTCTCGAAAGATATAGGTAACTAATAGTCATGAATGTGCGAAAATTCAATTTCCTCCATTCAAGTTGCAAAACAAGAGGTGCTGTATCCGAAAACATAATTAAACTGAAATGTCATCCCCCTTCAAACCATTTCTCTATAACCGAAGGAGCTGTTTTGCATTTCACATTTCACCTAATCATATTCTACAAGCAGCTGTCACTGCATTACCATTTCTGAGTTTCAACAACGTCCAAACCCATCTAGCAAATGTAACGTAGTACGATACAAGACGAAAGTTAATGAATACTGTTTCATTTCACAAATATCAAAGTATCAAATATATTATTATTACATTTATTATTAATTATTATTATGTTATTACATTGATTGAATTAAAAATCAGAAAATGACCCATTCGGTACTTTCCTACAAATATTTTCCTATGGTGAAATCTATATCCTTTCTCAGTTTTTGTTTATGTCAAGCAGAACCTGTTGAAAAACCTGCAGTAGTGTTCGATAAGAGTGAGGGTTCATTGTGGGGGTTGAATTCATACTGTTGCTTTCCATTTATACATTCAGAAACGAACAAGTCGTGGAGAACACTAAGAATTCCATCAGTTTTCGTAGTTGTCATAGTTACCACACTGATTTTGGTTCAGTCTAAGAGATGTCACATTGATATTTATGGACATAAGTCTCTTGATCTTCTTGTAGACCTCCGGTATCTTACACCCAGTCCGTCAGATATGTCGTTGTTTCACTTCTTCGCATGTTTGTTGTTTTCGAGCAGCATATGATCAACAACTGTCAAGAATGTGAATGCCAAATAGTGAAATTTTTTTTTTGAAAAAGAGTCAAATAGTGAATGCTAGAAATCGTGGCCTCTTCTTCGAAAAGTTTGCGAGAATTCTGTAATTGAATCTTAGTTACTACAAGAGAAATGAGACATGTTATTGAGTTTGTGAATTTCCAATTATCTTTCGTCCACTGAGTCTTGTCTAGGTGAATCCAAATGTAGGTGTTACCCATGCTAAGAGGTGCCCATGTAACCCAAGACAATTTACTGAAGGACATACAAAAAAAAGTGAAATATGAACTGTTACTCAAGAAACAGATATAATATCAGAATACATATAAGATTTCGTCATTTCCTGAATGAGCCAAACTGTTATATATGACACAATCGAAGTGGAAATATTACCACGCTCACCTTGCTAAGTTATGGTTGATCAATCTGTCCCGTCTATGAATGCTAATGCATAAATTTGTCCGAAATGTTCTATATCAGTTCTTGTATCCATTGTGGTTTTAATTATGTTTGTTGATTTTTTTTCTGGATATTGTTTCCTATCGGCAATATACCGTTCACCCCGAGTTATATTGTATACCGTTATATCTAGAAAGCTAGAAATATCCCGTATAAGTTTTATGTGCATTTTCTTGTATCAATCATGTCATTTGAAACTTGCTATCTGTAGCGATAACAAGTAATAAGAATGGAAAGATTCATTCATATATATATATATATATATATATATATATATATATATATATATATATATATATATATATATATATATATATATATATATATATATATATATATATATATAATACTATAACTATCTTTCGATAATTTTCCGACCAATTGTTCAAAAAAACATTTTAGCAGTACTAGCTGTCTGAAACGAAAAAATGTGATGTCTTCATTACCCTTCTACAGATAAATGTTAGGGAATGTTGAAGTCGATGCCTACATTTACTGGAAGCGTGAGACGTTTAACAGTTTCGTACTACAAGGTACTCATCAGTTATGCCACGTCCAACAGATGAAAGGCAACGATTTCACTCCCCACATACTCACCTATCGATAATAAGAAAGAAATATACAGTAAAGTGCATGACTACATCAAAAACACCATTGAGATGCAAGCTTGAGGTTGATGGTAAATCTATACAGCAGGAAATGAAATTTAAATACCTCGGGATAGAGATTTCGAGTTATGGTGATGTCGAGGCAGAGGTAAGGGAGCAGGCAACAAAAGCAGCAAGGATAGCAGGATGTCTGAATGACACAATATGGCGCAATAAGCATATCGGAATTGAAGCCAAGGCACGAATCTATAAAGCAACCGTAAGGCCCATTATGACATATACCGCAGAAACTAGACCAGAAACAACGAAAACCAGGCGACTACTGGAGACAACCGAAATGAAGGTACTTCGCAGGATAACCGGAAAAACACTTCTCAACAGAGAAAGGAGTGAAAATGTTAGAAACATGTGCAAGGTGGAAAGCATTAATGACTGGGTATTGAACAGAAAACAGGAGTGGAATGATCATATAAACAGAATGGACGACAGAAGAATAGTAAGAATTGCCCGTGATAAATATCCACTGGGGCGCAGAAGCGTGGGACGACCACGGAAAAGATGGAATGACAACTTGAACGTTCCGTAACAGACAAACGACCGAAGAATAAACAGGCGGCTTTCGCCTAAAATAAAGAAGAAGAAGAGAAGAAGAAATATACAGTAAGCCGTAATTTGATGAAGTTATGCCATCTAGAATGCGTAAGTATCGAATATTCTCGAGTGCTATAATATAGCACAAAAACTACAGAATTATTTTTTTCTTTTATATATATATATATATATATATATATATATATATATATATATATATATATATATATATATATATATATATATATATATATATATATATATATATATATATATATATATATATATATATATATATATATATATATATATATATATATATATATATATATATATATATATATATATATATATATATATATATATATATATATATATATATATATTGAAATGAAACACGTGTATGTATCATGTGGCTTAACGCTAGAGAACTGGTTTTGAAGGTGAAAGAAAAGGAATTCCCCATTAAGAAATCTGAGTAATGCTTTATATAATAACGATAAATTAATTTCGAATCCATTTCAAGTACTAGAAGGTAGGCAGTTTGACGCACAATTAATTTGTAAAATTCTCAACTTAACCACGCTTCCATTTGGACTGTAATTAAAATTCAGGGTCTGAGCCGACTGATCTCTCACCAACTAATTGAGCTCACAAGAAGCAAATTCAGATGAATTTCGACTGAGAGCATAACAAGAAACTTTAAATTAAACAAATTGGAATGTTATGATGAACTTACAAGCTGTAACATTAGTGCAACCGTCTGTCAGTTTCAATTCGGGTAGCCAGCCAGCATCCCACGGGATCACTGTGGATGTGTAGCCAAGGCTGACCCAGGAAGGGTCTGACGATCATTTACTTCGCTTCCTCAACATGGTAATGTATTTCAGTTGTAACGTAATTAGGATTGGTTTATAAAGTTTGATTGAGTTCCTTTTTGGATTGATTGTGACTGATAGGGAATACCATTGAGGACAAGTACATCATCCTTCGAAATTTCTCTGATTCGTAATATGATTCAATCGATTCAGTCGATATGCACAATTCTGAATTCAATGAAATCGCTGTAGTTTCAACGTTCAAATCGATGATTCATTAACGAACTTAAAGGTCAATCAAATCCATTCAAACATATATTTTGAATCAGAGGAGAATAAACATTCTTCATAGATCGTCTGATAAATTTCGACACCTGAAGCTTTGTCGAATATGTGCAAATTTCTCAAAATGTTCCTGATTGAAGACAAAAGACTCCAACATATTTCAATATATTTCTTTTAAGTAGTTCAGCTTTGCTTTGTTTACAAAAAAAATTAGAGAAAGGCAGAAATTTGCATGCTGAACCCCAAGGAAATGAAAGGGTACTTTCTTATCTTGTTTCATTGCAAGAACAACAATCCGAATGCGTTTTCCACTATTAATGTGCTGTTTATAATATAAAACACAGTGAGTAGTCACTCTAAACACTTCCAACACTTTCATCGATAATAACTCAGTAACATACACGTGGCTGTAATGTTTCACTTCATTTCACAATCAGGTTGTAGTTTTGTCTTCAAGAGTGAAGATACCTGCCCGAAACAAGTTATTAAGCGTTTATTCCATATTTTGTCACTTTATTCCTGTTTTTTGTTTCGGTCTCAATCGTATCCGTCAAGAGAACCGGTTTGTTTCAGAGCAAATTTATAGATATAAGGGTACTCTGAGAAATGATTCAAACGAAGTACATATAAAATGAATAGGGTCTTTGACATATCATACTTCACTTCCACCAAGTGTACGCCTCGAATTCCAAAAAAAAAGGTTCATAAGAAATGGTAGTGGATATCTCCATTGTCGCTCTGAAAGAGGGGTCCCGATCCCCATTCATCTTCTGCGAAAATAGTTATATTACTGCAGATCGATCCAATACGAAGATGATGTCCAACGGCTAATATTTTCCATTCAATACCCGTAGTTATGCTGATATTTTTAAGCATCTAACATCAAGAGGCTCTTATTTCTAGTATAATAATCACAGGGCAATTAGGTGCCCACATCCTATATCGAAGTTCATGAATACAGTACAAGAAGAGAATCACTGCTTCGGATAAATCAAAGCATACTGTGGATAAACAATTTACCTTTTGAACCTTTTCAATATTCAATATACTAATTTGATCAGTAGATAGATTTCGAAGTAATTGCATATATTGGCAGGATTTAAGAGTCCGAATTCTCAGAATACTCTTAAATGACATTTCAAGTCGAAATCGACACAATCGTGATCTGAAAAAGTGAGTGCAGTGCTTTTGAAATGAGCAATGAAATGTCTCTTGATTGATGATAATTAATTTTCACTACTTGCTTTGAAAGCTCCACAGATATCTCAGAAATTGCTTTGAATATAGGAACTACAACAAGCGCTAAAAGTCCTAATGAAATGTTATAGTTTATCATTATATATTAGGTTTTGTGTAGAAATGTGAAACATCTCATGTCAATTAATGATAGTTTATGAAGAAAATAATGAAATACTCGAAGTCACTAGAATGGTCAGCGTTTCGGATGGTACAGATATATTTCAATTGGATATTCTCAATACAATTGAAGCGAGAATCTTTGATCAGTTTGTGCTATAGTTTTGGACATATAATACTAAACTTGGCTCTTCAAGAAAGTCAGCACTAAAAGACCCAAGAGTACTCTAAGAACAATGAAAGAGAAAAGTTGACATTCAACCTTCAAGATTGCCTATTCGATGTTTAAATTAGGAGAGGATCAAATAATACAGATGTTATAATAGAAATGCACAATGCTGTGAGACTGAATAATAATATCTTTGTTCGCGGTAAGAATTCTGAACCGAATCAGAACAATTAGCATGCGCAAATTGAATTTCGGCGTTGGCGGATCACCCAGTTCCGATCTTTTAGTTACAGTTCTGTGTTCGCGAATGAACTGGGACTGGTTCGGAATCGATTCGGAATTGGTTCTACCGGTTCGAAGGATCAATCTAGAACTGTAAGTTCTTGCTCACTAATAAGTCGACTTCCATAGAATAATGTGTTATTGTATTGTTCTTTGATTAGAATGACAATTGCAAGCGGTATACGGCATATCAATCGATGAGAACAACCGTGATTTGAAAATTCCCCAAACTAGTTCTAAAATCTTTCGCGGGTGAAATAATTCCGAACCAGTTCATAACCGAGCATGCGTATTAAATCAATCCCGAATCAGTTATGAATTAGTTCTGAATCGGATCAGAATCCTTACCGCGAACAAAGCTAATAATAATAATAATAATAAGTTCTTTATTCTCAACAGGTATAACACCCAATTGCAGAAAATAATAACAATGTTGAATACATAACTAAATAATGTGAGAAATGATTCAAAAAAGTTATCGATCTAATCTGAAAAAAGTAGTACCTAACTTATAACTAAATTGTAGCATTCAATGAAATATTACCAATAACTCAATCTAAATCAATTCACTTTAGTCCATTTTCGTTGTTCACATAACTCCTGACAATAAATTCTATGGAGTCAAAGTGAATGTCACAATTATTGGCAACTCTATTGAATGTAAACTCCATAAACCAAATGGGGGATTGTATTAGGGAGTTGGTGCTCGGAGTCTCTAGGTGAAATAATTCTGTATTACGAGAATTTTGCCTAGGAACACGAAATTTCAAAGCGGACAATAGAGGAGGACAATCAATACTATTGTGCAGTAATTTGTACAAAAATAAGTTTCTCTCCTGCTCTGCAATGAGATTAAACTAAATCGACTCAATAATTCGTTATGATTGACTCCCCTCTGTAGATAAACTTTATCCACCCTCCAAACTAAGAATTTCAAGAACCTTCTCTGAATAGCCTCAAGATGGCGTTGATGGCAAGTGTAAATGGGATGCCAGATCGTGCTGCCATACTCCAACGTGCTACGGATTAGGGTATTAATTAGTTCTATGAATATTGAGGAATTATCAAAATATTTGCCATTACGTATAACGAATCCATTATTTAAGCAGCAGACTGTTTTGTCACAGCAAGACTCAACAAGATAGCAGTGTAGACTGCGTGATAGTAGATGAACCTGCATCATCATACAACGGAAAACCCTAGAAAACACAAAAGGGAGAAGAAGAGCACCAACGAGACGGACACACCATGTGAAACTTTCAAGAGAATAGGTGGACATATGACATCAGAACTGTATGTATGATACAGCTATACAGCTAACAGAGAACATCCTACATCTGACGATGAATGATGAAATAGGGTACTGAAAATGTTGATTATGATTAAGAAAGGCATCACCTTGTGGTTTCCCAACCCTAAATTTCAGTGGACAGTTTAAACATCTATCTCAATTTCTGAAAATCAACATGTATCAGTTGATTTAGTTCAATGATCATTTTCGATATTCCCATGTGAAAATACTTCAATCAGCGATGCTTCCCGGAATGAGATGAAAATATACCCTTATGAAGAAATTTGGTGTAGAGAAAATTTTCAAATATCTTATGAAATAATAATATCGGGGATATTTGGCAGAAACATGCATTGAAAAATAGACGTCAAAAGTAAGTAAAAAATCTCATCAACAAACCTGTCGGACGAGGGAAGGTGATAATAAAGTTAAATAGAAAGGACGTACTGAAAAATGAACGGGGCTGACATTTTTATGTAGCTCGTAATGGGGTTGTATTTTTGAAACTGCCGACTTACTGTTGCAGGATGCCGTGGTTACGTTTCAGACTTTCAATATAAATTATTCCTCAAATTTACAATTCTACTTTTCGGAAGTGATTAAGTATTTCTCCAACGAAGTACCTTATTTTATTCAAAAACAAAATGGAAAATGAAATAAATTCAGTATTCGCATTCAGACAATATTACGATTGATATGAAAAACATCATTGAATTTCGTGTTTGTTTGAATTGTTTACAATTCATTTCCAGAACAAACAATTGTAACAATGAATGAAACATTTAAATGATTGTGTTATTTTTCATCCCCCCTTTCCGTTCCGTTTTTACGTCCTAGTTTCTATTGAGAAAAGCTGCCATATTTTTCATCAGCCTGCCAAAAGAATTCGATGGGTTGTAATGCACTTTTCTTGTCAACTCAGATGAGGCAGTAAAACACAAGGATAATCCAAAATGAAAATATTCTTTATTATTTACAATTCAAACATATATAGAAAACAATAATTCAACCAAAAATATATTCTACTAACGTAGTTTTCCGTGTATAACCAGCAACGGTGCCTAGACGGTACGATTCATATATGCTCTTACCTTCGGCCGTTCAAAAGTATCCCTCGCTGCTTTGCCGACCACCCACGTGGGTCAAACCACGAACTGCAAAGGAAGTGACGTCGCGCGGAGTCAACATCTCTGGACAGAAGAGTGAGGGACAAGGAAATGAGCCGATCAACACTCGGCCCACGGAAAAACTCTTCGAAGTCAACACCACCGAGAGAACCAGAGAAGGACAGATCAACAGTCAGTCGGTCCCAAGTAGAAGAACACCTCCAGGAGAACAGGGAAGGAAGGGTAGAAGAAGCAGGTCAACACCCAGTTTCAAGGGAGGAGCTCTCTGAATTCAACATCTTCAGTGAACTCTGTTCTAAGCTGAGATCCACTGAATTTCATTGAGGTCCGGAATTATCTTCCATATGCCTCTTCGTCGTCGATTTGTACTGTTGTTCTACATATTACCATTTTACCCCCATTATCCTTCTAGGAATAAATAATGAGGGAAAGGCGTCGGCAATTTCTGCTTGGCTGATACCGTTCACACAGCGTCCGGCAGATCATGCCGATGGATTCTCTCTGTTCTAAGCGTAGTGCACCTGGTTTCATACTCATCGGTCCTTACCTTCGTTACTCCCTCTCTTCGTACGGGGTGGTACGGCACGGATCTGCGCGGTGCTCACTCATTTATCTTATTTTGCGCTCGCATGTTCTTCCACCGTTACAGGGTACAAATTGGATGGGAGGTACTCAAGAAATTCCATCCGTCGCAATCAATGCCACTAGAAGTTATGATAAAGATTGTAGTTTTTTCCATGTGACAAAAAATTAAAACTAACTAATCAATCATTTATGCTTTATTAAATCAAAATACTCAACATTGGAAACCTGGTCTCATGAAGACAACGTTTCGAAATTTGCACGAAAGTTGAACTATAGTATCACCTAATGTGAAGACAAGACAAGGGATGTAATATACTCAACCCGAATTACTTACTTTCATATTTTCCACTCATATTATCATTGCTACTGTTTTTCATACGGTGCCTTAAGGTCTTGCAAAATAATGCTTTGAAATTAATATACATTCACTTAGCCTTTGTAGCGGTCCAGATCCTCAGCTAATTTTAGAGTCCTTCAGATAGTGCCTTTTTAAACCACTAAAAAAAATTGGATTCGATTGAACATTTTTCCCATGTTCATTTGATCAATTGGTAATAGAAAATCGATGGAATTAATTCATGCATTCGAAAAAATGTGAACCGAATATATTTGCTGTAAATACCATGACCAGAACATCAAATAAATGAAAGAAAATTTAAGCTAAGAGTAAGAATATATTAATTTTTTTAAAATTCAATGAATCAAATGTTCTCAAATGATAATGATTGTATAGTAAGTTGTAAGTAAAATGAGTAAAATCGATGAGAAAGATAGCGTGTTTGTTCGTTACAATCTTTTATTTCCTCTTCATTTTCAATACCTCATTTCGAATTTAATTTATGGGCGTTGCATTCACTTCATAGCAGATAGTTAGGCAAATGTTTAATCAAGATATAAATCTTAAATCGGATGTTGGCAGTGACCGAATGAAAATAGGCGGGTGAAGGTGATTCATTAGACAGAACACTCCCCCATATATCCCACTGATTGCTTATGTGCTTGACGCGAGAATGCATTAGGTAGCAAGTCGTAATCAGCAAATTCCCCGTTCTTTATTAATACTAGTAATTAGAACAGTTTGATATATGCTTGCACGGAACATTTAGGCAAATCACGCTACCAAAGTTACGTGTTTTGATGCTTCTGGCTTCCTGGCAATTCCTTCTTGGATATGATTCAATAAGGATAACGGACAAACCAGCTCACAAAACATTCCGTTATGACTGGAAAATGTCCAAGCATATTCCAATCACTTGAAAGCCGGTCAATGTCGTATTTTGTACATTGTTCATTTTCGGTTGATAAACAGCAATTTACGCGTTATGAAACAACTAATTAATCAGAGTAGATTTAATAGAATGTCCGGTAATATGAATAACAACAAATTGAATTATTATCTACCCAATATCCTGGCCATTGTGCATATTACTACGTAACAGTGGAGTCATTTGATAAATGAAGCCCATTGAGGAAAACGTTCTCTGAAAATAAATTTCAGCTGACAGCAGGAGAGCTTGTTTTCATTTTCATCCGGACAATTTTTATACTAAGTTAACAATTAAGCTTTGTAATCTGATTATATTATGAACTAAATGGATAACTATATTATGATTAAACTTGAAGACATTTCAAAGCGTCTTAGCTAACTTGTGATTCGAATTTAGAGCATCTGATTAATAGACCCGGTTTTACCTTCAGTTAGAGCAGCAGATAAGCTTCAACTGCCAGTTACCAGATTTTCGCGTCTTTTCACTTCCAGTTAGAGTAAACACTCTGTACTTACCAGACATTCAAGACCAAAGGTGCAATTCATCTTTCTGTCAGGAACCCAGAAATTTAACTCATTTTGAAAAGATAGAGCCTATAGTTGTTGAGCGACAATACTTGACAAGAAAAGACGGTTAGTGGTCTCCGTACCATATTTAGGTAAGCCAGCCACTATGGTTCGCTATCACATGGTGATTTCGGTTTGAGTGTCTGTGAAGACATGAGGGTTCTATACAATTGAGGCATTGAAAAAGGTGGACAGAAGGATTGAAGTAGAATGACTGACTGATTATGATCTGAATGAATGACTGATTACTTATAAACGAGGTGTCTTCAAAATAAGAGGTGAATTTTGAATTTTCGTGGGTTGTGCACATTGGATTACTGGAATTTTTTTTTATGTTGGTACACATACGTTCCTCGTTTCTGATATTTTGACTTCATTACCCATTTTGGATAGGTAGTTTATTTTTGACAACTAAAAAGGTTAGTCACGTTTTGTGACTAACCTTTCACTCTCAAAAACCGTAAACGATTTTTTACTTTTGAGAAAAAATGGATCGAATACTCTGTGTTAAGTTTCGCGTTATCCATGTAATAAAGTGCTTCAATCACTCAAATTGTTGACTGTGGCATTCGTAGAGTTTACTTTATAGCAACTGCTGTTTCTGAGTAAATTGCTAAATTTTGAGTAGAAGCAACGCCAGATTATAATATCCAGATTATATCATAAAGATTATAACTAGTGATGAAACGTCGGTATATGTTTATGACGTCGAAAACAAGGCCCAATCATCCCAATGGAAACGGCCAGAACAGCCAAGACCAGAAAAAGCACGCCAAGTTAGATGAAATGTGAAGGTTTTGCTCAATGTTTTCTTCGATTACAACAGCGCAGTTCACCTCGGGTTCTTGCCATCAAGTCGTACGGTTGATAACGAACACTACACGGAATTTATGCAACATTTGCGTGTAGTAATAGGGCTCAAACGATCAGAATTGTGGAAAAACAAATCATGGATTTTGCATCAATAATGCACCAGCTCATATCTCAATGCTTGTTCATGATTTTTTGCCAAAAACAACACCGTAATTATACCTCAAATAGCGTATTCACCAGACTTGGCTCCGTGCTGAAAGATGGCTCCCATTCCCAAATCTGAAGAGGCCCTTGAAAGGAAAGCATTTTGCCACAGTTACTGAGATAAAGTAGGAATCGAAGAACAAGCTGACAGATGTACCGAAAAGCGCATCAGAGAAACGCTTCGAGGATTAGAAGGAGCGCTGGCACAAGTGCATTATATCTGTGGAGAATTACTTCGAAGTGAACGAAATGGATACTGATGAATAAATAAATACTTTTCGAAAAAATTCAAGATTCAACTTTTTTTAACAAACCTCGTGCATAGGATATAAACCCTTTGGCTGATCTGAACCGGCCTTAAACCGTAGTTCCACTGATCTAAGAAACGAAGAAGACAAGAAGTCATGCTACGTGAATTGAATTCAGTATAATTTGCTGCGTAAATTCAATTGCACTCTCACCATTATTAGGTATGTCGGGTGCGTCGATGGAAACCTCGATCAATATTCGTTTATTAGAAAATTATTTAATAACATTTAAAAGTATTCGTTCGAATAACTCGGACGCATTCTCGTATTGGTGAAAGATTTTTATAGATTTTCAAGAAATTAACAAATCAATGAATGGGGAGCTGAACAAAACGTAGAAAAATTGAAGGTCTCAATGAATGAATTGGCAACATCAATAAATTAGAGAGGAAACAAAGTTGTTCTTTTCTGAGAGCCATTAGCTGTTTCAGTTGAATGTCCGAACTTATCCTGAACTCATCCAACGTGGAGTGGCTTTAAATATAAAATACTGATTTGCTAATTCAATTTTCAAACGTTAGTAAAAGACAAAACATTTCCTAAGACAACACAGATTTCTTGGAAGGGCGAAAAAGTTCGATTGTCTTTATAGCTGATTCCATTTCTCTTGATATCGGTAACGTTGCGTTAACAATACCGTTTGTACCCTTCATTTCTTAATGGTATAATGGAATCGAAAGGAGTGTCTGATATATTTTACTTTCATAATCGGAAGGGACAGAAAATCTTTCATAGGCTTTCAACAAGTTTTTTGTTCAATCACGTTTTGCTACGAATATTTTAGTGGAACAGAGATTTTTGATTTCTGGTTGAAATTTGGACCTATACAAAATTGTACCCCGATATATGAACCATGCTCTTGCTATTTTCAGTAACTAGCATGAAAATAGTTTACTCCACTGTGGTATGCTGTAAGTAAATTTCAATTTGAAATTTCTCATTAAAAAGTGAAAAGCAGTACCAAAATTTATGTAGAAAAGATAAATACTTTAGAAAAATAGATTATCCCTTACCAAGACATGTGTTAGCCTCACCTGATTGGGAACGGTAATTGAATGTGGCGCCTTTTTTCGTAATAGTCCTCAATTATTAGGAATATGATTGGAGGATGCCAATACTGATCAAATATTACGTTGATTTAATTTGGTGTGAGGGATATCAACAACAATGGCTCGTCAACGGACTAAAGCTACGCTAAAGCAATGATCACCGCAGCTAAGGAATGAGTGCACTGCTTATCTCGAATATATATCGAACGACAAAATCATTAATCACAAAAGATAATTTTAAAACTTGCAGCACTGAAAATCGTTAGTTTCACAACCTACTAGGCTCCTCATTCATGTAGAACTTCATTTTCAGAGCTGGTTTGTATGTATATGATTGTTTCGCATTTATAATACGAACCGAATGAAAACTAAAGAATATACGAGGAGTGTTATTGAATGACAGTAAAAATGCTCTGAACACGATAATGTATTAGTACAAAATCAGTGAGTTTTTGACTGAGAAATGTCACATGAGTTTTTGGATTCTCAGAAAATTTATCATGTACTTTCAGAAAATTTTGGTTAACTATTCATTGACATCTGAATGGGACATTTTCAAAAATTGACTAGTATCTCGATGTCAAGTTCTTTATTCACGAAAATAATATAACCCATTGGTTTGTTCGATACTTGATGACAATCCAAAAGGATATTCACGGCCACCTTCAATACAGGCCATGAAATGAACATCTGTTAAAAGAAGATAGTGGTCCAATAATCTCACCATTAGTTGAGCTGGTATACTAATGCAAATAGGACGCTTCCCAAAACTTTCGTAGTTTGAAGTTAGATGATTTGAGCTTTTTGTATAAATTCTATATTTATCAATTGTGTACAGTGTAATACAAGTGTTGATGTTGAAAATTTGTTGAAATCTCAACATCAAACTATAAAAAACAAAGTGTTTAGTTTGTTTACAAATTTCAGTGAAACGAAATCAATTATGTGTTGTTTAAGACTTTCGTAGTTTGAAGTTGAAGATTTTACGATTTCGGTTCTAATCCTCTATTCATCAATTTTCTATAGTGTTATTTATGTGCTAGTGTTGATAGTTTGTGGATAACATAACATCAAATTATAAAAACGAAGTGTCTTGTGTGTACCAATTCAATCGAATCGAATTTGTGTTGTGTTTTGATTACGGATTACTTACAAATAATTTTTTTGTGAAATATAGTGTAGAGGATAGGTATTCCGTAGATGATTCAGTAAGTTCCAAGCTTGGGATAGGTGAGTTTCTAATTAGTATATTTTCTAACCTATTTATTACCGATAACCATCGAATAAACAGATCGCTATTCACAAATCTAACTAACAATAACACATTCCTTCAAAATCCAGTCTTTCCTCAAAACAGAATTTTGGAAGCTATGATTTTATTTATAATATTTCAATTATTTGCATCGGGGGGACTGAATATTCCTACAGATTTGATTAAAAATGTCTTATTTCACATCTGTGCCATATTTGAAGAAATTATTAATGACATTCTCTCGCACGGACCTTTTTGTATAATATACACCAGAAAGCAATTTTGTGTAATCTCACTATTTTAAGAGTGAAGTTGGATCAGTCCTTGAAAGATTTTTATTGTTGCTGTTTATGTGGTTAAGACAATGAAACTATTCTGAACATGCTATGTTCTATTTTTTCGAATATCTTATTGAATGACTACACAAAAAAATAATGAAACCGGACACGAGAAAACTGAATCAAAAAATAAACGAAGAAAGCTCAATACTTTCATAAAGTAGTTTGTTGGTTGCGCTCATCAGAAATATAATATTTATTTATACTTAGGTGAATAATTCAATTTGAGTAATTCTTACACCGTTTCTTTCAAGGTTCTCATTCTCTCAAATAATTCAATAAATTTGGTTAGGCAACTTTTCATGTAAATAAATCCCACTGACTAATAGAAGTATTTTCTGCGCAGTGGAGCTTTATCGAAAACATCAATGTTTTCTTGCAATAATGAATGTTTTACAGTTTTCTGTTACAGAAATATGTGCTCACAATACCCAATATATTATTCTATATATTATAAATACTGATAATATTTCTTGTTTGTTCGCAATATAAAAAAAGAGTTGAATTAATGCTTAAAACATCTGACTAGGTTAGTATACAACTGTGCACAATTTGGCAACACCGAGGGTCTATGCTCTCATGGCCTGTATTGAAGGTGGCCGTGGGGTATTGTGAATGAAACAAACTGAATTATTCTTGTAAATAATATTAAGTCTTCATTTTGCATGAACGCTATTACAGAAAGAATAACAAGCAAACTAATTCAGACAGAGCCATACATCAATTAATATATACATAATCCATATTCACAATTTCATTGTCATTCAATATTTTTTTAAGTTTCTCTTGAATTCTTTGATATCAACACTGTTTTTTCAAATCTTTTGGCAAAATATTAAACTTAACCAAACCTCCATGTAATACCGATTTAACTCTTAACGTTGTCCTACATCTTGGTAACATGAAATCTTATGAATTTCTAACATTATAGCTGCAGTAGTCATTTACGTACTTCAAGTCCTCATACATATAGCCGGAGAGAAAATTAATGCTAATTTTGTATATGAAAACCGAGTCATCATCATTTCTTGTTAAATCATATCAATTGTGATTCTCAATCATTCAATCATTCAATCATGTTTGATACATGTTATACTCAAGTTCATCAATTATATGAGTATATATCCGATGGTGTAATTGAGAAACAACTGTACTGCTTTCACATTATTTTATTGAAATCTTGTGGGTTATTTAATTCGGTTTACGACATACTCTTCATTTTGAATCAAAATTGTCACAAAGAAGATGAGATGAAATGGAACCTGTGTAATGAGCGAAATAAGATTGAATTTCGTACTTGAGTTACGAGCCATTTGAGTTATAATTGCCAGGAAGGAAAATATACTCGAATATCCATGTTTCTTCAAATAGCCGTAGAATCAACAAAGGAGGACCAATTCTCGCTAATAGTCACTCATCTGGTATATCGAAGAATCCGACAAAAAAGAGAGAAAAACCTAGTGAATTATTGGCGCATTCTCGTTCATCGACATCGGAAACTCAGGAAATGATTTTCTGGCACAGTTAATTAAAAGTCTGATTGCTGTTCTATGTTTGCCCGTCCTGAAAACCAGGCGAACATGGCCGGTTTTTCAGAACCTATTCATCCGCCTGTAGAAAAAAAATATCGTTAGCGTTTGATTTTCTTTTTTTTTCAGTGGTATTTTCACGATAATATTGCGTTTGGCGGTTTTGATTCGATTATTGAATCATTCTCTGAACTATATTTTCATGGCTTTCATCGGAAAAGAACCGACTTAATTTCAGAATAACTATGATACAAATCAACATATCTGTGACACATTTCTCTACTAGCCTAATACATTCTTTTTGAACGCATACGATACGCATAATATGCAGAACACCTGCATTAGCATCAAAACGTTCAGTAATGTATGCTCTACATTGGCGGTTAAAGCTAATATTAATTTATGTGACTGATTTTCAGAAACGCAATTTGTAGCAAAATGGTTCCTTCATTGGACACATATTTGAAATTCGTTGTTTCGTGTCTTTCCTACAAATCCCACATTGACATTGTTTATCTGGATAGGCATACGCAGGTCATTTCCTCATCCTCTCTTACAAAAGCTACATCGCTAAGGATTCTAAAGAGGTGATTGATTTTATATCAAGGTTTTCTTGTCTTAAATGGTGTCGTCTCCTGGGCTTCATCTTTCAAGTTGTGGCAAACCTGAATGCATGATGCAATTATTCGTAATTTTACGTCCTTGTTCGTTTACTCTTTGTTTGATGAAGATTTTAAAAACTTTTTTATGTTCCTTGTTAATGGTATAGGTCGTCATCAGGTATGATTGCAATGGCATGCCAAACAAGAAATCTTTAGTTTTGTAATAGTTCCAATGTAGTAATACTTGCAATGTAGTACCAACGAACAGTCTCTGTAACAGGCTATGCAGATGCATATAATTTGCAAAAATCGATTCTCTGAGTATAATGAAATAACCGTACCTACTTGCTGGCCTTGGAAATAATACTTGTAAACAACCTTGTAATTTTCATAATAATCTTGTGAATATTAGCTTTGTTCGCGGTAAGCATTCTGAACCGATTCAGAACTAATCATGCGCAGTTTGAATTTTGGCGTTCGTGGATCACCCAGTTCCGAACATTTAGTTACAGTTCTGTGTTCGCGGATAAACTGAGACTGGTTCGGTATCGATTCGGAATTGGTTCTACCGGTTCGAAGGATCAATCTAGAACTATGAGTTCAGGACTTGCGCATTCACGATAGTTTGGCAACTTTTGACTTTTGACTCTTTTTGACTTGCTCATTCACAATAGTTTTGGTATACGGCATATTATTCGACGAGAACAACCAAGATTTGAAAATTCCCTAAACTAGTTCTAAAATCGTTCGCGGTTCATAACCGAGCATGCGTATTAAATCAATCCCGAATCATTTATGAATTAGTTCTGAATCGGTTCAGATTCCTTACCCCGAACAAAGCTAATAACACTGAATGTTGTTTCTTTGTTATTTACAGGTAATGCCACATTTAGATTTAAGTAATATTTTATTAAAATAATAAAATTCTTCGTTATTTACAGAGAAACTATTCATGGTTTATTCTAACCTATAACAATTTATAAAAATAGAAGTATTAACCTTATAAATGTTATAAACAATATATATATATATATATATATATATATATATATATATATATATATATATATATATATATATATATATATATATATATATATATATATATATATATATATATATATATATATATATATATATATATATATATATATATATATATATATATATATAGCAATAACAGGCTATTTTCAATGTTGAAAGCTTTATTTCCGTTGAAGTTTCGTTGTGTATCACAACTTTGTCAAAACTAATGAATAATTGAATTTTTAGAAATATTTGAAAATTTTTAGCCTCTTATCACTAAACATATAAAAAATGTAACTATCTGAAACAATCAATAAATTAATTTTGAAAAATATGTATAAATATATATATATATATATATATATATATATATATATATATATATATATATATATATATATATATATATATAATCATGTTCAATTTCTTTTCATTACAAATTCCTCCTTCCATTCTTTCAGAGTGTCTTTCATTTCGTTGGATGGTTGTTCGGACAACATAAGAAAAAATGAGCATATTTCTTCTTTTTAAAATTCGTCTGAGCAGAATGTTTCTTGTTCAACCCATATATTGAGAAAAATAAGCCTCCATACAAGAATTAAGTTTTTCGTTGTATCACTGAAGATAAAAATTAATAGAACGTATGCGTATGAAATCAATGTTCCATGTAAATTCATGCTAATAGTCTAAACGATAATTGGAAGAGCGCTTTGATTTATCCTCTTCAAATGATGAATCGAAGTGAACAAATTTTTTTCAGAGCTTTGAGAACGTGATTTGACTAAATATATTTCCTTCCAACAAGCGGAAGCATTTCGATGTCGGACATCGGTTTGAAATACAAACAGTGCCTAAATGTAGATTAAGCAGAATATATCAATTTAGTTAATGTCAGATTGAATACAGAATTCATAGAACAGAAATGCTCGTCGAATACTACACCTCGAAATTTGCAAGTCACACAACTGGCCAAATACACATCATTAGCTAATTGGTTCAATGGTAAAAATTCAACATTCACATTGCAGTAGCTCAAAAAAAAATCTTGCTCTGACGAAAAGTTCGCGAACTAGATCAGGATAATTGCACAAAAATAAACGTGTACACAACATGCATTCGTAAATTGCACAACTTCTAGATTCGGATACATTCAGCTAGCAGCACAAAAAAACTATCTCGATAATTTTTCAGAGATATAATAAAACACCATACTTCAATATAATATTATTGTATATCATAAAATATATTAAATATTATAATATATTATTCCATATATTGAATATAATATATTAAAGTATCAAAGATTTTCTGCTGAGAGTATAAACCTAAAGAATTCTCATCTTGCGAATAGGTCTCAGGTGGTAAGAGTCGCCGGGGTGGAGTCAGCGGTAAGGAAAATTTCCTTTGGAGTACCACAGGGATCCATTCTGAGTCAAATCTTGTTTCCCATTTATATTCATGATTTACATGTCAATAAGACCGGCTGTACTCTTTCTTTTCGCTGATGACACAACGGTGTTCTCTAAAGATGACAATTTTGAGGACGCGTAGAGTTCTGTCTCTTGCAACTGAAACCAAAGCAGAGCGCTGGTTTTCGTCGAATAGACTAGTCCTGAATGAAGACAAAACAGAAGGAATGGTATTTTCAATGAGGGATCTGTTAGTTGTCAATCGTAAGGGGAAAACAGTTAGGTTTATCGATGAGGTGTTAGACTCCAAACTGTAGTTTGGCCCTCATATTTATAACGTAGCTATCAAGCTCAACAGGAATTTCTTTGTTTTGAGAAAACTGATTGCTTGTGTGTCAGTAACTTTGGTTAGAACAGCCTATCCTGCTCTAATTAATTTTCTTCTTATGCAATTTTGGTTTGGGGTCCTTCAGCTGAGTGTCAAAGGTTATTTGGGCTGAAAAGAAAGCTTGTATTGTATTGTATTCTGACATTGCCTTGTGTGTTCGTATCGGAGAATTCTTTATTTGTTAAGTGGAATGTGAGAATCTTTCTAAACCCATGAAGATATTCACGATGATGACACAAAATCAAGGCAGAAGTTATCACCTGCTTGTTGGAGATTGCGAAAGTGTAAGGATGGACCGAGTTATTTTGCCATAAAATTTCAAAATGTGTTACCAGAAGGGGTGAAGGACTTGACATTCAATAGTTTCAGACATAGAACTAAGAGCTCTTTAATTGAGAATGCATTTTATTCTGTACATTTCAACTATATTTTTTGACGTTTGTAAGCATATTATATGATAATCAACATGAAATTTGGTATTGAGAATAGTTAAATAGTTGGAAATGATGAAATTATTGAATTGCAATATAATAACAAATTTGGCATTATTTTTTGCCACTACATCAGCAATTTCCATTTTATTTCGATATTATACTTGTTATTGAATAAAATTGTATCAGATAATTGCAAAGTGATAAACAACACCTAATAAAGGGCCAACCAAACGGAAGTTCCAGGTCGCGGAACGCTCATCACTTATATATTTTATTTTTGCTGATATTCACAGAAGATCGATATGAAAAATCTCTAAGATGGCTCGGAGTATCGCTCTAAAAAACGCGCATGTGAGTCTAAAATCATTACGCCCACGTAAAATGAAATGGACAAATCAACGGAAGAAGGAGCATATTGAGAGGATGAAGTCATTTAGAGAGACAAGAAAGCTGAAGTGGAAGACATAAAAAATTATGAATTCAGGTTCATTCGTTCTCATAATGGGAAACTATCGATGTATCAATAAAATATGAACTAGACATATGTTTCGGACTACCATTCCATTATCAAGAGTTTAATACAACTGTCTGGTGATGCATTTTCAGGCCGAAACTTACTACGAGTGTATCAATTAATATTTATGAAATAAAGTCAGAGATTTTGAATTATACAATTCAAACTGGCGAATACTTTGTCATTGTTTGAAAGAAGTTATAAAATTTGTTCTATTCATTCCAGGTAATCCCAAGTAATCGGAGTCTGCTTTCGATTACCTAGCCCATAGAATTCAAAATTCATACCATTTTAATACAGAGAGAATGAAAACCACGTCCGTCACTCGAGAAGTCGTCCCGTTGAGTTATTCCCAAGACCGCCACATTAAACAAGACATTAACTATATTCGAGTTGATTAAGGATATTTGTCCAAACCGCAGCCTCGAAAGCAAGCGTGCATATGACATTCTGGCCAAATCGTCGAGAAAATTTTTCCTTTTCAACGAGCTGAAGTTACCCAGGGATTTTCTGTCGGTTGAATTCTCTTCTGAACTGCTGAATTCTCATTAATATTTACCCTGAAATGGGACACACATTTCTACGAAATTGCTCAATTCACCTCCGATACTTCATTTATATATTGAATAACTAATTGAATATAACTTAAATTCAATCACTTGAACTTATGATTTACACTTTATTGACTACATAGCATGACGCGTTTCGTCGTTACAAACGACTTCTTGAGATGCTTACAGAATAATCAGTCGTTTGTAACGACGAAACGCGTCATGCTATGTAGTCAATAAAGTGTAAATCATAAGTTCAAGTGTTTGAATTTAAGTTATATTCAATAATAATGGATTTACATCAAGTAAACGCCAACACTATTAAATATTGAATAACTAGTAGAGGAAAATATATTGATTCATTTTACTTTCTCTTTTTTTTGTCAAGGAATTCATAGTACATCGGATCATAACAGAAATATTGAAATAACTTATTGATATGATGATAATATTTTATCAGAGACTGGCTTCAAGAAATCGGGTAGGATTGCATTGTGAACAAGGTAGAGAAAAAACACTTATATTCTTGAGAATGAGAGAAACCGATCAATTTCTGAATATAAACTTAAATTCAAACACTTGAACTTATGATTTATACTTTATTCACTAAATAGCATGACGCGTTCCGTCGTTACAAACGACTTCTTCAAATGCTTACAGAATAAAAACAACATTTTGAAAAACTAATTCTATGACTTTTGGTTTTACCTAAGATATTCCATTTTGACATCTAATTTTTAATCGATTGGGCCGACACTTGATGAAAATCTAAATACATAATTTAAATAAAACTAAGTAGTTTTTCGATTTTCACTATAATCAAATCAAAACATGACAATATCGTTTCGCCAACACAGTGGCTTCATCAGATGTTGATGATAAACAATTTATCATCAACATCTGTTATTGATATATTGAAACATTGATATTGTCATGTTTTGATTTAATTATAGTGAAAATCGAAAAACCACTTAGTTTCATTTAAATTATCTAGTTTTTATTGCCTGAAAAGGTTTAACAAGGGTGTATTGTTTGATTCTCTCTGTTCATTGAGCAAGTTTCCAGAATTTTTAAGCCGATTCAATCCGCCTATTTCCCAATAATCTGTTTGACTTGTTTTCTGTGTATTGTGTAAAATTTTGAAATTCGTATCAAAAGTATAGTTTTCTGTTGAAAAATGGTTAGCATAATTCGAATTATTTTTATTATGCGCGAAGCTATATTTATGTTCCTGTATTCTAGTTCTGAAATTTCTACTAGTTTTACCTATATACCAGGACATGTTCCACAATTCAAATGGTAAACACCTGATTTGTCTTCTCTTTTAATTTTGTTTTCATTGTTCTTGATGTGTCTCGGTAAATTATTATTCGTTTTAAATGAAATATTAAAATTATGTTTTTTTAAAAAGGTTTTGGATTTTTTACTGACAGTTCCAGAGTATGCTAAACTATTATATTTACGATTTATATCCGACTTATAAGGAAATACTAATCGTAGAGCTTTCCTATAGAGATTTTTGTGCAGAATTTCTGACACTAGTTCGCTTTCATAATTATTATTAACCGCAATCTGTTTAATGATGTTAACATCATTACGGGTTTCAAGGTTCATAAATTCTCAAAATTTATGTTATGCTAATTGAATATCGAATATTTTCGACACAATAAATGTTGTATTTCTTCTAGAGATTCTCCCATTTTCATTGATGCCACATACTGCTAGCAAGACTGAACTATTCATTTTATTTTTATATTCTTAGAAATAACGTTCATAGAGTTAACGTTAGAGTTCACCGTTATTTCATTCTAAATATCCATAAATTCCAAGAGAGTATATCAATATCTATTCGAAATGATGAATTATGTTATATTCTCAGAATCTTTCCCATAAAATATTAGTATTTATCGATGAAAACAAAGCAATGAACGAACGATTTCAAGGCAGATGATAATTTTTGTGTGTTTACATGGAAATATTGTGCTTAAACAAAAAAATATAACCTTCAAACGTTCATTTCACTTTAGACACGGCAAATTACTTTGAAGCTTCACAATCTCCATTGGAGATACGAATCCGGTTCTGTCTACAAATGAGCTTAATTGTGAATTAATATAGTACATAGAAATGGAGGCTCAAAAATGTGGCAAAACAGCTTTTCTAGAATAAATCCAGGATTCCAAGCTGAATGTCACTAAGCTCTGCATCTACCCCTAACCCTCGACCACATCTGGTTAGCCACTTATCTCTTCCCCCGACATAGGAAAGCTTCTTTTATTACCATTTCCAACGGGTTGTTATTTAATTGCGAAATGAATGTAGGAAACAAAATCATAATGCGGCGTACTCTGTTATGTAAGGATTTAAGAGGATTAAAAGAGTTTTCGTATACGTGAATGAGGAAATATAACTTTTAGACTTTTAGTCGGGAGAAATATATTTCATGAAAATTAGGTGAAATAAGCCTTTACGTGAATTGAGCCATCGTGAGGTTGTTCACACAAATCAATGCTCGAAACTCGCAACTTGAAATACTCGGGTTATAATAAGGGTTCTTAAATAATGTCGATAGTTTATTCACTTGTATTCTCTAGTTTTATTAGCTTATATATATATATATATATATATATATATATATATATATATATATATATATATATATATATATATATATATATATATATATATATATATATATATATATATATATATATATATATATATATATATATATATATATATATATATATATATATATATATGTATATATATATATATATATATATATATATATATATATATAGAGAGAGAGAGAGCGAGAGAGAGTTAAGAAATATACGGTATTTACCCCAGATTTACGTTGCTTGTTTTTGTAACAGCCGTTTACATATGTAATACCGTAAATACCGTAAATTTCTTAACTCCATTTTCAACCTGACAAACCTTGTTCTTAATTATATATATATATATATATATATATATATATATATATATATATATATATATATATATATATATATATATATATATAGTTTCAAGATTCACAGGTCATTCAATACTAGTAAATACTGGGACTCTTAATCGAAATTTCGAAGTATTTCGAATAAAACTCTGAGGGAGCTGACTGCACAAATGTTGTCAACGAGAACGAACCCATCACTTTCGAGAGTGAATATTGAGAGCGTTTCGAAAAAAACTCCCTGAGAGTTTAATTTGAAATATTTCGATATTTCGATTAAGAGCCTCAGTATTTACTAGTATTGAATTACCTGTAGGAATCTTGAAAGCTAGGAAGAGTTTATACGTCTTTTCTCCGATAGAGGGAGCCTACGTGAATATTTCACTAGGTAAAATTCCCCTGAATTTGGTATAGAACCTATGTTCGTTTTGAAAGTCATCAAATCTTGATTGATTGATTAAATATGGACTGATGATTCATAATAATGATGAAACAATTGTATCCTATTATCATTCAACAAGATCGATGAATTTTTCGAAATGCTCTTAATATTCCTTCTCGACAGTGATGGGTTCGTTCTCGTTGACAACATTTGTGTTTGATTGTCTACTTACTATTTAGGAAATGTATAAAATATTGTCTGAAAAACTATTTAAGGCATAGATATCCTAGGAAATGTATAAATTTCCTCGGAATTGTATATAATTTCAATATCGTATTAGGAAATGTATAAAGTAAATGCTTTCTGTAATAAAACACGTAGTTGATAATATTTTTTATTATAGCACTTATTGAGACAATCGGGTAGCAGTAATACCGTTAAATAATTATAATATGTTCATATTATCTTACTAATTGAATCTTCTAAAATGAACTATCTATTAACTTTTAACGTATCACAAAATCAACTTAGATTTATTCTTATTAAATCAAATTTTCATTTGGCATGTAATCAGTTTGATAATTCAGTGATTATAAATTTCACAGTATGAAAGCTGTCCTTGCGTACCCACCGATATCTCAAATGTTTTATATTTCCGATTGTTATTTAGGAAATGTATAGAGTTCTAGGAAATGCGTAATGTGTAAGTAAAATATAATTTATTTCACACATTTCCGTGCGATTTTAGGAATTACATACATTTCCTAGGAATTGTATACAATGACGGATTACATACATTTCCGTTAACATATGTATATATATATATATATATATATATATATATATATATATATATATATATATATATATATATATATCTTACGCTTTCAATAAATGTAGGCATCGATTTAAATACTTTTTAACATTTATCCCTAGAAGGATAATGGAGACATCGCATTGTTCATGTTTCACATAGCCACCAGCTCTGCTATAATGTTCTTTTGCTATAAATTGTCAAAATATTATCGGAAGAAAGTTATCGTATACTTTTAATATTATTAGTTATTATTCAAATTTATTCGACGAATGATGGTTTACAGTGTGTTTCACTACTCACACCCTCCAAAGCTCTTATAGCTTCTATTTGAGCAACTAAGATCTTGAAAACATGAACAGACATACCCCACATTTCAAAACAATAAACCATTCTTGAATGGGAAAGTGCAAAATAGGCCTGCACAGCTGAATCCAATATGACAATTTTTCTTATGCGTCTTATAGAAAATATCCATTTTTTCAGGTTGTGAGCTAATTTTTCGCAGTGACTTGCCCATGTGAACCTTATATCCATAACAACATCAAGAAATATAGCAGTACAAGATGATTCAGTTCGTTTTGAAGATGTGAATAGCAGAGTTCTGGTTTTGTCCCTGTTCAAGCATAATTTGTTCGCATTGAACCATTTTGACGCTGTTCGATCGATATTTTCAATTTTCTCTTTTAATGTAGGTAATTCTCTATTTTTTATGGCTAATGTTGTATCATCTGCATATGAAATCGTGTGACACATGAGGTTCTCCGGTAAATCCTTAATGATCATGAAAAACAGAGGACCCAATATTGATCCTTGCGGTATTCCATATTGTAGAGGCATCATTGTACTGGTTAGTCCCCTAGTTCGCACAACCTGTCTGTGATCCGTTAAAAATGAATTCACCAAAGATAATGCTAAACCTTCAATTCCATAGTGTTCACTTTTCATAAGGAACAAATCGTGACACATACAATCGAAGGCTTTTTTCAAATCATAGTATCGCACCGAAACCATGTTGTGTTCCTCAGAACCCTGAATGATGAAGTCACAAAGTGCTTTCATAGCTGATGTTGTTGACTTGTTTGGTCGAAAGCAAAATTGTGTTTCTGATAACACACTCCCTTGGAGTAAAAATGAAATTATATGTTCTGTCATAGCCATTTGTAATAGTTTTGAAAAAACAGGTAGTATCGAAATAGGTCTGGAACTGTTTGGGCCCATTGAGTCTCCTTTTTTCGTTACTGGACAAATAATTGCCATTTCATTTCATCTGGAAATACACCTTGCTCAAATGATGCATTTATAATATCAGTTAATTGTTCTGCTACGTAATACATAATATTTTTGACTAATACAGCATTCATTTCAAATATGTCTAGTGTAGTCTTTGGTGAGATTTTGTGAATATATTTACAAACATCTTCTTCGATAACAGGTTTGAGAAATAATGACCTGTTGTCACGTTCAATTTTCAAGTAGCTACTTGATACATTTCTAGCTTCTGGTATATTTTCAATGATGGAAGCTGCAGTCTAGGACTCTTCTACTGCAATCCCAATTAAACACTGAAAATACATATCTACAGTCGTGAAACATTCAACTATATATATATATATATATATATATATATATATATATATATATATATATATATATATATATATATATATATATATATATATATCTGAAAAATCAGCGAGCATGATATTTGAATATTCATTTCAATATGCTATGGTTAAATTGAAAATTGCACTGTAGGTATGAGACTTATATCAGTTTCACCAACGAAAGGATTTCTAAAATCCATGAGAGATATCTTTGAAAACATTCTCGAACGTAAATAGAACATTGGAAACAAAAGAACGAATTGTTCGAATGGGGTTTATGTCAGAATGTCATTTCTATAAAATCGTGAACTGCCAGCATGGCCTTTTTTATGCTCATGAAAATCTATTTCATCATCACAGGTTGTCACAGTAATGTTATGAAACTAGTAATGAGTACCTCCTGGAGAAAAAATATCTGCTCATGATCGGAAGGGTTATGATGATAAGATAACTTTATCATCATTCATCCAAAACTTCAAACTTTAAAGTTTTGAATGAATAACTTCGAATGACTTGAATGCCCGAAAAAATTTGAATTTGTAAGAAATTTGGAAGTTACTCATCTGAGCCATCCAGCTGAGAAAGAAGATTTTATCATGGACGAATAATGTTATTGCTGAAGCTTCTCAAAAAGTTTTGTATTGAAAAAACTGAAACCAAACAAACGTGAAATACTTTGAGGATACACAGAACATTTTGAAATTCGTGTTTCCTTTCGATTGTCTTCGATTTTCGTCTTTCGAAAGAAACGTTTTGAAATTCGACTTATAATGAGGAACACTTGATTAAATTCCATGAAAATTTTTCAAAACCATGATACGTGTTTCGACCTACTAACTATACGACCTACGACCTATTTTCTAGAGATCCAAACATTTCACCAATTGAATAACCAATGAGTGAAAGACTGTTGCCTCCGTGGCTTTGTCAGGAAATCATCCGACAATGGTGCGGTAGCATTCGGGTTCGAGTCCCAGTGAAAGCATGGGGTTTGTGTTTCTCTTGGATCTGAGGAGTTGAATGATAAATGATGAAATAATGATGAGTGTATTATTGGCTAATGTACATAGCTCACAAGCTCATTGGCCGTTGGGAACCGACTTTAAATTAGGGTTGTAACGGAGGCCTCCTTACCGGGGGCGGATGCGGAGGCGATGAGTTTTGCCTCCGCAGATGCGGAGGTGAAAGTGGATATACAAGAAATTTTCATTTATGGTATAATAAAAAGGTCTGTTTTTCAATGGAATAGCTACATACATTGATAGTACGCTCTAATTACTTATTTAATCAACTAGTATTCAAAATTGAGAAGAGGAAAATTATATTTGACAAACAAGTGTTTGGCGGCTTTGTCACATTCCAGGCTTTTTCTGAGAGGATCATAAATTAAGCCAGTTGAACTAAATCATTGTTCACTGGACACTGAACTCTCCGGCGCCGATAAATATGTGCGAACGATGGGAGAAAAAGCTTTATATTTAGTGTTATGTCTCCAACACAATAAAGGGCCTTCATCTAATTTGAGTCGGTTTTCTGTATTATATTCAGTAATGAGTGATTTCCATATGAGGATACTATTGTGTCACTTTCGGTTTCTTCTTCACCGTCACTGCTATTTGTCAGCATCTCAGCCAGGTTGGAATGCACAGTTCGTGTTGGTGATAAAATCTGGAAACTTGTGCTCGGTTCGTCATGCACTGGATTTGATTCTACTCTGGCATTTTTGGCAGCAGAAGCACCAGAAGCTTCATAATCACCAACTCTATTAGCAAAATTTGATTCATGTATGGTCGCTGCTCGCGCGTTTTTGTACCGATTAACGTAAATACACCTCCGTTATAACTCCGCATATATTTTCACTACCGCAGTCGGGATAATGAAATCATTAACGAATGCAAAACCTTGGACTACTTTACTGAAGATGCTATTTCATAACCTAATACAAAAGCCAACGATTCATGGTCACACGATTTAAATATCAGAAGCAGGTTTTCGCAACTAGTTTCCTGTATAAAAATCAAGAATATATAATACAATGATAACGACCAATCAAACAAAAAACAAAATTTCCTAGAGACAAAATAAACATCTATACATATATGTACCTTCACATATATCTAGATAAAAATTTCTCAAAATTCAAATAAATGTACAGTAAAACTTAAATGTAGGAAATGTAAAAAATCTGTGTCAAATGAAAAATGATTTATGTAATTAGTTTAAGTTATTCAAGAGTAAATTTTTCACATAGCTCATGTATCGTCCATATTTTGTAATGAAAGATTTTGTTGAGTTGAGTTGAGTTGTAGGCCTGTCGAGCAAGAGGTCTGGGTTCAAATTCTGGGTAAGACATGGACGTTTGTGTTAGTTTGTGTTTTGTTTGAAACGCTTAAACCTATCTATGGTGGGTAATAAACAGAGTGTACTTGCCCCAATCCAAATTTCTGTTCAATTCGAGAGTGAATTGAATATACGAATTTGTTAATTTGATCATAAATTACAAAAATTGATGAAAGGTGTTATTCAAAAACACACCATATTCTACGAAGCACTTATCTGTTTACTTTTATGTGCAATATAGGTATGATATGAAAACCATTTTCGTTATATAAAACGGTGTTAGATATAAAACGTGTCATTCAAGTGAAAATGCTGCATATTATCAAAATTCACTGGAAAGGAAAGTTTCGATCGATAATTTCATTCTTCAATCATGGGAAATACTTGAGACAAGGCTGATTATCCATCAACCTACCTTAAGCGAAGAACAACGCAAAGTGGTAGATTAATTGCTTTAAAAAGATTGCAAATCCGTGTTCAAGTACAGTACAAGTGTCGGTAAATATCAAATGAAGGCATGCGAGGAATTTCATCCCAACTTCCACCAAAGCATGTTGAAAATGTGAAAGATGAGCACAAAGAAGCCATTACACCCGGAAAATTATGAGGTACCCGCTAGACATGCCAAACCTACATAACAAGTGAAATATTGTGTTTTTCCAAGATAAACGAAATTTTTACTTCTCCCTATGAACGAGATGCTCCAAATTCTTCGAATAAACGTATGAAATATTCACTTTATGTATCATATATCGAAATTTTTCTCATTTGTTCCAACAAAGTGAAGAATATTGAAAATGTTATTTTTAGCACATTTTATATAGGTATATATATATATATATATATATATATATATATATATATATATATATATATATATATATATATATATATATATATATATATATATATATATATATATATATATATATATATATATATATATATATATATTTATATATATATTTATGTATATATATATATATATATATATATATATATATATATATATATATATATATATATATATATATATATATATATCAATACTGAGGTTTTTAATCGAACTATCGAAATATTTCAAATGAACCTCCCAATGAGCTGTCTACACTAATGTTGTCAACTAAAACGTCACCTTCACGTCCGAAAATGAATCGAACTTGTTCAATAAAAATACCATACAATTGTTTCATCACTATTAGGAATCATCAGTAATATTTATTCAAATAATCAAGAATCGATGACTTTCAAAACGCCGTCAGGTCCTATCTTCAGAATGAGGAGAACATTAGATCGTGAACTAATCACGAGAGCTCCCTCTATCGAAGAAATGACGTATTAACTCTTTCTAGAATTCTTGATCAATTCCCTCGTGACATCATCAGTGAGAGTACGTAAAAGCTTTGTAGACATTCCATTCAAACACTTCAGAACTTTCTTTGTAGATGTGTAAGGGTAGTTCCCTATCTCATCGTTCCAGATCATACCCTGGCCGACAACTAGATAGCTAATATCTAGATTCAGGAATACTACCCTGTGGTACTCCCCTTGTAATAGATTATTACAATTGATTATAACATTACTTGTTAATAGGTTATGTCAGGAACTACAAGTTTGTTAATGTTGCATCTGCAGAAGTAGTACTTTGAACGTAGCCTCCTGCGTATTTAACCTCGGTCTGGCCAGACCGATTATTTCCGTTACCTAAATTCTACATATGTATCGCAAGTATATATAGTTTATATGTTCAATTCTTTGAAACATTGGTGACTGACTCAATGCTTTGGTGTTTGATAAACAGATTAATTGTAATTCGTTCATTTTTATTGTTGTAGTTTCTTCTGAGGAAATCACGAAAACTGTGACGGAATATAGAGACTATAAAGAAATTAGTTATTTGGCACAAAACGATTCACGAAAACATATTGTAAATATCGAAAAGTTCGGCAAATGCAGTTGAATAATGGAACAAGCTTGCTGGAAAACAGAAAATTTCCATGCTAATATGATTCAGTTTTCAATCTATCTTGAGCAGTATAAAACACTAACATTTCCTTGGAAAGGAAATGATATTCGAAAATTTCTCCTAAGCGAATGCAACAGTAGCCGTTTGACTGAACGTAATAATGAGAATTCTCATAGTTCATTTATCGTTCATTAATCACACAATACGATTTGTGAATGAAAAAGCAACGACTGCTGTAATAACAAATCAGAAAAACGCAAATTACCCGAATTCAAGTCCTCGAAAATATCCAATCTAGATAAATGTATTCTTGGCAGGTCGAGCGTGCTGATGCTCTGAATCAATAATTTTTCGAATATCGAAATCTCTCCAATCACGCTTTGATAAAAGATGAACAGTCTATTTTCTACTTCCGGATGGTCCAATTCACGACTACACTGAACTTGCTTGTTTATTTTCGCGCTCTTGTGTTCTTAATATACTCCTTTTATAAGTTCTTCAATAAGATTCATTAAATCAGAGAAGTTAACTATGTTACAGTCTCAAACTTTTATCAAAGAATTATTCGAACTGGTTTTGCAATCGTCATTCATCGTCATTAAAAATGTGAATGACACAATGAAATAGATCTATTCATCTTTGGAAAATGATATCGTCTTCTGAAACATATTGTTGAATATGGAGCGTAGAACAAAAACAATATTGCAGCTCGACCGATTTTGTTATATTACGTCGGTTAGTGCGTTTTAAATATCCTGGACAAAAACAATAGAAAGTAGGGTATGTCAGTCTGTTGATTCAGATAGTTCAGACAAATTGTTGATAAAAAATAGCAAAATTCATCCGAGAAAGACAAGCACTGATCTTCGAAGTGATTCAATGGTTTCTGGTGTGGAACTGAGCACCTCAACTGTGCGAAAAGACTGATGGAGGTTGGCCGTAAGGCAAGAAGATCAAGACGAAAGCAACTGCTCATCCAGAAAATTATGGAGAAACGTTTGGCATGGACCAAGAAGTACCGTGCGTGGACTGTGGACGACTGGAAGAAGGTGATTTTTAGTGATGAGACACATGGAACTGGACAATTAGCTCCTATAACAGGGATGATGAATTCAGTGAAATATATAGAAATATTGCGCACCAGGATTGTATTATTCACGTAAACGTTTGATGGAACATTTCAGCACCGATCTGGCTCCCTGCCACAACTCCAAACAAGTGCAGGCCTTCATGCGTGAGAATGAAATAAAAGTACTCCATTGGCCGTGGAATTCACCTGATCTCAATCCCATTGAGAATTTATAGAATTTTTAGAAGGAACAACTGGCAAAAGAAGAATGATTATAAGTGCAATTCAGTTGTGGTTTCATGATGACGAATTGAAGAATATCTGCGCTACGCTAGTGGAATCGATGCCTAGACGAGTTCAAGAAGTTATTTCTGCCAAAGGAGCACATACTTCATATCAATATGAACAATTTGCGCTATTTTGTATATATTCACTTCATTAAAAGGTAAGATTTTACGAAAACATTGTTTTCTATGCTTTGTCCCAATTAATTCGAACAGCATACTACAAGATTTCAACCGAATAGGATACATTATATTCGTAGTCGAGCTGACAATTCAAGATATCGTGCTTGAAGATTAGACATAGGAAATTTGGCGTGGGCCAGCAAAAGCTGCACGCTATTGATGTTGCATATGATGCTAGAAATAATGATTTGGTTCTTACCTAAACAAAGGTCAAGAATGCTATAGCATAGTATCAGCGCTAGAGTATTTTATGCACTTTTTGGCTCAACCTCCAAAATCCTTCTCAATTTTCTCCCACTGATGAGAGGGAACCACTGATGGGGGCATGAGAGGAAACAGAAGAAGAATACGTCTTCAGATGGAACTAGGGAGATCAAGTATTCCCATCAGTCAACAGTATAACCTATAGCAGCGAAAATATTGATGGAATGGAATTTTTGTCGGTGAAACTTTCCTCGAGCTCATATATTTCTAGTAGCTTTATTATGGTAGTTGAAATGTTCACTTGAACATGATGATGAAGATAATCGCGCTCAATAATTGGATTAAGATAAGGAGAATGATTTTTTACAGTACTGTTGGGACGATGGTTCATCAGAGAACGATTATTAATGCGATACCATCGATAACGAATGAGCTCTGCAAAGCTCTTAATTCCTATACTCTATTTTTTTCAAATAACTTTTCTGTTAATTTATGTCAACTTCCATATACTCTCGATACTATTTGATATTGTGCATGTTTTCCAAAATAGAATAAGACAAAAATAAACACTGAAAAAGTGATATAGTCAAAACTCTAGTATAGTGCTCAAATAATCTATATCTATACTGTGCAAGCTGTGTTATACGCAGCTACATACGCAGCTGATCAATGTTTCTGTATTTTTGATTATTTAAACAACCAAGTTGTTGAATTTCATGCGGCGTACTATAACTCTAATTCACGTGTTTTTACACGAAAGTAAATTGTGCATCAGCTTCTCGCAGCATAGTAGCAAAGCTAGAACATTTAAAATCTCTACTGCGTCAGCTGACGGTCTTTCCACCACTCAACAAGCAGCTGATTATTGTTTTCTATCACTGATTATTTGAACAATCAAGTACTTAAATTTCATCTGGCGTACTATTAATTTATTTCACGTGTATTTCAACAAGTTCATATAACCAGCTGACGCATATTCCCCCCTCCGCGATGCAGCTGACGATATTTTTTGAGCTCATTATGATGTTAAGTACCTGTGAAAAAAGTTTCAGCCGACCTACTATCACTTAATTTTTAATTTTTTTTCCACTTCCTAAACGCCACAATCTTACACCCTCCGGTAATGGGTCAGCTGACGCTTCGTAACAAGTCATTCGAGATCTATTGAAAAAGACGGTGATCAATCGGCTTAAAATTACTGTCAAAAATGCAACGCTAACTCTCGGACATATGTTTTCATTGAGTAGATAGAAGGGACCCAAATTGAATGGAAAAGAGCTCGATTCGAACAAGAAATGTTCAGAGAAAGTGAAGAAGGAATATGATACCAGACAAAAACAGCAAAGGTTGAACCTGAAGAATCAATTTTTGATTGCAGCATTGCAGCATGCTTGTCATCAAGACCTGGGCAATATGACAGAGCTGATATATGTACTAGAAGGAAAGGAAAACGAGTTCCATGTCCTTAAAATCAGATCAAATCTACCTATAAACAACTGAGTACCTAATAATTGATATATATTTAATTACATCTCCCATGAAATTATTATTATAACTTGTTGATTGGCAAATGTCATCTGATTTGGAATGAACTGATCTTTCGAAAAAACTTTCCTATGTATGAGTCGACACATTCAGTAACATAATAATCATAATAACGATGAGAATTTTCTTGGCGTGACCAAATTATCGGACTGGTCGTGTTGTAATTATTGTTGCTGCTTTCGAAAAAGATTTCATACAAATGAAAGGGAAATTATAATTGATGAAGATAAATTATTGCGGATACCTATCACGGAAATTGCACTGGGGTTTTTGTTCAGTAAAAACCCGCAGTAATGGGATTTTTCATCGGTGATGGATTGTTGAACTGCTTAGGCATGAAAACAAATATTTTCGAATCCAAGGGGTAAAAATTTTCAAACGGAATCGTCTCTTGCAGCGATATGAATTGACTACTCAGTCTAAGCTACAATTATAAATCATTGTGTTAAGAGCGAGCCTCATTCAGACATTACATAAGGTTGAACCAATGCGTTTTCTCTCATTAAATGGATAGATTGAGAGTCATCATTTGATTCGTGGCGGAAAATCTCGATATTCAAACAGACTCACTATAATCCATTATCAATTTACAGTTCGATCAATTCAATTATTGAACCATACAAACATGAATAACCCAGCTCTTAAAGCTATGACGATAATTCGATCAATTTTGAAATTTGGAATGAATTCGGAATGTTCCTAGAATTTTCTTCGATGTTTGTGAATATACACAGACACACACACTCAAATATAAATAAATAAATAAATAAATAAATATATATATATATATATATATATATATATATATATATATATATATATATATTACGAAATCGATTGATTACCTGATTTATTACTTTATTATATATGTGAATACACGATTTTTATATGAACTAAACCTGATACAACCAATCATACCAAATCCGAATATATATATATATATATATATATATATATATATATATATATATATATATATATTTTTGAATTTGTAGCAGTAACAGGCTATTTTCAATGTTGAAAGTTTCATTTTTGTTGTCATTTCGTTGTATTTCACAACTTTGTCAAACCTAGTAAATAAATTAATTTTCAAACATTTACGTCATTAATTTTGAAAAGAATAATTTATATTTTCAACGTTTTCAGAAATAACAACCTATTTTAGATGTTGAAAACTTCACTTTTGTTGACGTTTCGTTGTATATCACAACCTTGCGAAAAATAAATGAATAATTGAATTCAATGAATTACTATAGATATCTGAACGTCAAACTAATTTTTTCGAAAAAAATCAAATTATCTTCTTTGTGTTTTCAGTATTCAGAGGAATATTTCTGGCTAAGCATTCGCTTCGGAAGTTTTAGTCTTGTTCACCACAAAAAACCTCTGAAAAACTCATGGTTAGCCAGGTGATTATATATATATATATATATATATATATATATATATATATATATATATATATATATATATATATATATATATATATATTTTTTTTTATAACATATATATTTATGTATCTGAAACTAATTCGTTTCAGAAATTAGGCATATTAATTGAGTCTGAAAATGTTTCAGTATCGTTTCCAACTTGATTTAAAGTATAAATTCTCCTTGTTCACATATACTTGAAGAAGTTTTGTTTCATTCAGAACAGATATTCATTTCTATATCATCGTTTCATAGAGGATATTTTCCGGAACGACAAACGCAAAATTGTATCTACTTCGTACTCATTTTTATAACCCGCAGGCACTATCCTGATATGATGTTATGATATATTGCGCCATATTGACCTTCTTCCGCAGTAAAAAAGTGCCATAAAATATTTTATTTGGTCAACTGTAGTCCAATAAAAGGAGAAATTCCACTTTGGACAGTAAATAGAAATAAAATTCAATGAAAGCATTTTTCGTGATCTGTTGTGACTGATTTCATCAAGTATGTATAATTTCAGAACTAAATATTTATTTATATAAAACGCTCAATTACGGGGTATGGAGGAAAATATCAAGTGTACTGTTAAACTATTTTCCTCATTTTCAATTAATATATCCTGAATTACCTCAGTAATTGAATTATCATTCAGTACCTCTATGTTCGCCTGCAACAAAATGGCGTGAGTTCCTCTATAAACCCATCAAGATATGTAATAACCCAGAATAACTCAACCCAGTTGAATAATTCAAGTTTTTTTTACAGTTGTTGCGCATACTATTACGCTTCGCGGAGCTGAACGCGACTTACAGAAAGCCCTACTGCATTCCAGTCGGCGAAACTTCTTCCAGTAACGACTGGACGGGGAAATGACGCGGCGCAATATGTTTAGATTCGTATTGTCTAGACTAATTTGGTCAGTTACGCATGAGACAATGTAGTAAACAGGTTTACTAGTCGCTCTGAAATAGTGAAGCCGGTTTCCTACGTAGATTGCCAGATTTTGCATTTACACAAGATTAGCAGTATTTCGTTCTTATTTATATATAAACTGAAAAATTTCTTTATGTCTGCCGCTTGCAGTTCGCGTCGTTAGTGCTTAAACAGCTCCGATTCGTTTTGTTATATATGTGGCAAATTTACAATTCCCAATCACCGGACAAACATCAGTACCTTTGACTGTCAAGTCTATTTTGCTTATTTTAAAGTAAACATTGGCGTCCAAGATAAATAATGGGCCGCTCGCAAAGTCTGCAACGGTGTGTGGAGTGTTTGAAAATGTGGACAAAAGAAACACGTGATAAACTTCTGTTTTATATACCAATAATTTGGGAGAACCCAAAGTCCACTCCAATAATTGCTAATTTTGTATAGTAAAAACTGCAGGATACAACACAAAAAAACAAATATAAAACAGATTAACCTAGTTTACGTCAGCTAGATGCCCTGTGTCGCAGAGGGCTGAAATTCCAGTCCCAGTTTTTCAAGAATTAGCCTCTATAGAAATACAAGAAGATGACTTGAGCGACGATGGAAGTGACCCCACCGACAAAGATGTTGAAGTCGACGATGATTCTGTTCGTAAAGGATTTAATCGGCATGAGTTAAACGAGTTGGTACCAGATTTGGGACTATCCAAAATGCGTCTGAAAGATCCCCAGATTGAACATTCTAGGAAAAGTTATAAGCGATAATTTTTACCCTTATTTTATTTTATCTTTTTTCATTTATCTAATATTCATATTTATATATATATATATATATATATATATATATATATATATATATATATATATATATATATATATATATATATATATATATATATATATATATATATATATATATATATATATATATATATATATATATATATATATATATATATATATATATATATATATGTATATATATAGTTTAAAGATTCACAAATCATTCAATAATACTAGTATATACTGAGACTCTTAATCGAAATTTCAAATAAAAATCTCAGGGAGCTGTCTACACAAATGTTGTCAACGAGAACGAACTCATCACTTTCGAGAATGAATATTAAGACCGTTTCGAAAAATTCATCGATCTTGTTGAATGATAATAGGATACAATTGCTTCATCATTATTATGAATCATCAGTCCATATTTAATCTATCAATCAAGAATCGATGACTTTCAAAACGACCAAAGGTCCTATACCAGATTGAGGGGAATTTCTCTCAGTGGAAAATTCTAGTGAGCTTCCTCTATCGGAGAAAAGACGTATAAACTCTACCTAGCGTTCAAGATTCTTACTCATGAAAATAGTATATATCCTGTAGTTTAAAAACTTGACGTGTAAGAAAAATATTGCTAACATTTTTCAATTGAGAGACCAAAATTCAGTCAAGAACAATCACAAATCTAAGACAACAAATTTGGCATTCCTCAGTGTAATGCAACAACGTATCTAGAGAAAGTGATAATATTTTTTCATGAAGAAGTTATTCTCTCTAAAAACTGAAATTCTAAATGTCTATGTTCATATAAAAGGTGAACAAAAAACAATTAATATATAAAGGGAAATAAACGACAATAATCTTCTATCATTTCCATTTATATCAAAAGCGAATCCGTGTTTAGGTAACAACTACTCAAAAAATTCTATGCAGCAATGATAAGTGATCAGAGAAATGTAGCGAATGAACGTCACATACATACATTGTTATTTTTGATATGCATCTAAAGATATGATCCATGATACCTATCAGCCAGAAAATAAAGGAGGATTACGTTAATCCTGTGTAATTCAATACATATACCTTTCCGGGAATTAAAAGTGTAAGGATAAAACTAGTATGGGCAGTCTACTAACCAAAGTTCACTATCTTCAGAAACAACTACTCTCAACGCTGCCAGTTATTCTGTGCACACAAGGATTTGAACAGAGGCGTAAGAAGTATCTCGAAATTCCACAAGGATCCATGTAGGGATTCATGATTATATAACAATTCGCCTCCAGAGAATGGAGTGAGTGGGATAGTGAATGCAGGGGGCATCATTGTTTGCTACCATGTATTGGTATCAAACACACGGAAAGACATCAGGGAATTACCAAATATGATACAATATCAGCCAAAAGAAATTTCTGGGACCAAGAAAAACAACACATGAGTAAATATTGAGAAATAATATTCAAGGAGAATTGACAGAAGTACCTCTGACAGAATCATAAAAAACAATTGGTGATGGCCAATATGAGCCTTGAATAAAATACTTCTCTGATATTTATCATTAGTGATATTCGTCATTGACTCCTTCTGGAAGTAGTCAATGGTCAAAACACCAGCATGCATTTGATGGTAGGAAAATTTGAAAATCTATGATTTCGAATGATCTCAAGTATAAGTAAATATTTGGTAATTAGAGCGATTTTCACGTTCAGTGTTAAGCGTTCCTGTAATTTTTATCTGCGTGTATTTCGTTTGAACGATATTTCAAAATGATTAAGCTTCAACATGCCACCAAATCACGCGATCTTTCAATAACTTTTTTCGCGTGATTTTTAGTGCAGACATACAAACGAACTCGATTCGTTCTAACCAAACTTTTCGCTTCCGTAAAAGCAGATATTTTATTATGGTGGATGTCGTCATTATAACCTCATCAGTCATTCAACCATTAATTTTAATTGTTCATACAATTCGATTAAACTGTCAATTTGGAGCTTACCAATTTCGTAATGTAGACGGGAAAGCTGATGTGTATTGCGTGATGGTGTATTCTATCCAGCTAAGTAAACAATTCAGAAATTTGAAGAATATTGATTCGGAGTGTTGTCGTGAAACATTACTTATTCAGGTAGTGAAGGTGTTATCGGTCATTCCCTTTCACGTGACAGTCTAAATGAACAATTCCTGTGTGTGTCCATTATTTATCATCAGGGTTTGCGAAAGGCACATTACAGAAATTTAATATTTCAATAAATTACGATACGTATCTTCATTTTTCACGGATTAAATAGCTATTGGTTCTCTGACAAAACATCAGTGTGACAAATGTCAAATTTGCTGGGAAAAGAACCATGAAATATACAACCATTTCCCTTTGCCTTGAAGCTTATTAAATGAGGTTATTTCTTCTGACAAAACTGAAATTATTCAGTAGTATTTCATTGTTTCCTAATACCACCTTCTACTACCATGAAGTGTTCATTTGATACATGTGTCATTCATAAGTTTCTTCTGATTTCACAGAAATTTAGACAGAATGAGACCAACAAGTTACCTTTCGTTTCTGACAGCAATACGGTTTCTTTTGTCGACTCATACATACGTTTCATTAATCACAGAAATCAGTGAACCCTGACACATACTTTAGAGTCCAAGTCCATAGTGTTTGAATCATGATCTCCCAATTTGTTCTGACACTAACCAAAACTTTAACCCACGTGAAAGAAAATATTCATTGCTCTATAATATACAAGTGATATATTATTAAACAAAGAAATTAACAACATAGTTACCGAAGTAAATAGCAAATTTGACTGCAAAAATCCTTTCTTCACTTGTCCTCTTCAATTATCTTTATTCATCTCCTAGTCTGAAAGCGTTTCGAGTCTAACACAATGTTTCCAGATCAAAATATCATTGCAGAAATGTACCTCACACATTGCGAAGTATTCCGATCCGAGTACGTTCCTAAACGATGACGATCTCAAAGCTCTCCAAACAAATATGTTTTTCGACACTCTGATGTTGAGAAATCAACATGTTTAGCCTAGGTAGATTTTGAGTACTTATAACGGCTGATTTCTTAAATTAAGTAAAGTGACGTTTTTCAGGTTGGCAACACTGGTTGGTAATGGCATCCAACCGTCATCTGTCAAAAAGAAAGTTTTCAGTATACTCATTTCACCATGTAGAGACTTACAAACGAGCAACGATTGCAATATGTTGAAATTTACTATCAAAATTTGTGGTCTGTGAAAAATGTGTATCGTTTGTCAAGACCATATTGTGGTCGTCATAATCGACCTGGTGAATTAACAATTCGTGCTGTTATTACCAAATTTCGCAGCAACTTTCTTTTGTTGGGCATTAAACCATTGTCTCGTATTCGTACAGTGCGAACTGAAGAGAGTATGTCAGCCCTAGCAAACAGCGTTAATGAGGACCGTGAAATGTCAATTCGTCGCCGTTCTCAGCAATTGAACATGTGTTACTCAACCGCATGAAAAAATTTACGTGTTGATTTGAGTTTGAAATCCTATAAGATTCAACTTCTGCGAGAATTGAAGCCGAATGACCTACCACAACGTCTAATTTTTGGTGAATGGGCCTTAGAACAGCTCAATGAAAATCCGCTGTTTTATCGGAAGATTGTGTTCAGCGATGAGGCTCATTTCTGGCTCAACGAATATGTAAATAAACAAAACTGTCGCATCTGGAGTGATGAACAGCCACATGCCATACAAGAATTACCGATGCCTCCCGAAAAAAGGCAGTTCATCAGTTCATTTTTCTTCAAAGACGACCGTAGAAGAAACGTTACCGTCAACGGCAAACGATATCGAGCCATGATACGCAACTTTTTTCTGCCCCAGTTGACCGAGTTGATTTTGGTTGACATGTGGTTTCATCAAGACGGTGCCACATGCCACAGAGGTCGTGAAACAGTGGACATGTTGAAGGATGAATTCGCTGAGCAGCTTATTTCTCGAAATGGCCCTGTGAATTGGCCGCCAAGATCATGCGATTTGACGCCTCTGGATTATTTCTTGTGGGGTTATGTGAAGTTGTTAGTGTATATGGACAAGCCGAACACGATTGAAGCCTTACAGAAATATCGAAATGCTCGAAAAAGTGACGCAGAATTGGACCTCCCGAATGAACCATTCGACAAGGAGCCGCGGACAACATTTACATGAAGTTATCTTCAAAATGTAAATGGCAATGGCCAAGTTATCATACTCAATGAAAATTTTGAATGCAAATTGAGTGTTTCATTCGATTAAAAAAAACTACGCTTAAAAAATCACCCATTATATAAAAAGAAATTTGATACTTATGGGATGAGCAGTCATCTTGAGAGGAAACCTCGATCAAATCATACTTCTTCAACATATTAAAAATTCTTCACTCTACATCGAATGGTTCAAAGCGGCTGAATGAAGCAATGAAACACAATATTTCGAGATATAAAATAACTGAACTAGGGTATGTCTTACATTTAGCTGCTTAACACTGTATAGTTTGAGTATTTGCAAATGAAATATGGATATAATGAAAACATATATTGCTTAGGACTTAAGAAACAGAAAGTGATTATCTGAATCCGTACGACACATTAAGTAACAAACAGGATCCGAAAATTTCCTCAATTTGGTTGTTTTTATGCGTCCGCCGATAACCTCCATACAGGGTCTTTTATGGGTTCCCGCTCCTTTTATCCACTCGCAATTTCTAGAGAAACCTTTTCAATTTGCTCAACGCTTTTCTGTAGAGGAAATACGGGATATTTTCGAAATATACGACAAAATTTTAGGGGATATTGCCTGTACTAATTTGATATTATTGTATCATTTCCAGGTCCTTGAAAGTCCGCTCTGTTCCGAAATAATAAGCAAGCAAAACGAAGAAACACGCTCAGCACTTTGTGATATATATTGAAACATATCAGACAGTGCATAAATATCTTGAATAATCACAGAATATAAGGAAGAAAAATGTTAGAATGGCGTACTGGAGATTTGAAGACAAATTCCGCAACCTCTTGAATATACAAACTTACATACATTTCATCCTACAAACGTTATTCAAACCATTTGAAACTCTACTTAGCTCTATAAATCATGGAATGATTCTGTCTTTCCTGAGACTGTAGATTTTTTTTTCATTTACTTTTTTCATTCATATTTTTATTAAGATAGAAAAATTATTTCGAATTATTAGATTCATTCAAGATTATGTACATCCCGAAGTACAAAAATACTTCTCAATCACAATATGACAGAACGAGTCAGGTAGTTCAACTCCTCCGTCTTTTCTCCATCAGTCTATTCAATGTACTCGTATATTCTATTATATATAGAAAAGCGAGTTTTCACAATACTGAATTTTGTGACCCCTTTCAAGTACTGTACATAGCTAAAATGGGGAGGAATGCAATATCAGTCAGTTCAACACTCCACTGCCTGAAGATACTGACAGATAAATAAATATTTTTTCGTGATACAGTGATGCCAACGATTTCCATTTATATGAAAAAACTTCATATTGGCTTCAATGAGACAGATATCTGCCGAACATGCCATATCTGGAAGAATCCAATTATTAGAGGCGTCCTTGATTCAGATTCATTAATTCGAAAAGTTTTTCATGAATTTCTGATGGAACAATAGCCTCAGAAATCCAGAAATATCATTTATGAATAACATTATTGTACCAATTCGAAGTTCTCGCCATTCTCATTCTATGATAAGTTAATTTTGATTGACTACTGCTAAAATCAAACTCAATAAAGCGGTAGCTATATCAAACTTATACCGGTTGGATTGAAAAAGTTGAGGACACTCATTATGACATAAAATAGTGTTGTTTCAATTCAGTCATTCTTTCAATTGCGTGAAATCAATTTTACCCTATTTCTTCACGTGAAAAATTACTTCAAGGTATCTACCAGCCTGCGTCACACTTTGACAAAAATCTTCATTAATCTTTAATTTAAAAAAAACTTCTTTGAAACTGATTCTTCCGATTTCTTCATAAGGTATCTTCATCAAACCAAAGGTGCGATTTCGCTCTGACTTTGCTTCGTCTCGTCTATTTTATTGTTAGTTTTGTATAGGTATCACAAATAATTTAACACTTATTGTATAGTGAAATGAAGTATCGTGACAAATATTTAATTTCTCTACTCATGTCTAATTTCTGAAGAAAAAAACCCCAAACTCCTATAGTAAACTGAAAATTAGTGAAATCGGCTAATTTCATCCTTTGAAGTTAACGAATTGAGAAATAATAATTCACCCTATTGCTCTATTATATCCTGAATACCACTCTCAGTTATAATAGCCTACAATTTCTAGGGTATACTGCAATGAATCGATTTTGCCATAATCACAATTCGAGGAAAAAATTCTAATATATGTATAACCTACTTCAGCTATCTAGTTATAGATTTGTATACCTAAATTTTAAAACCTTAGTGACTACTAAACGAGAACTGAATGTAAATGAATTGTATCACACCACAGTTAGCTACAGTGAAGATGGGGTGGGTTAATTAAGTAGGAAAAATGTAATGCCAGGCGCCAGAGGTTTGAAAGTTCTCAGTACAATTAAAATAGTTTTCTGGAGGACCAAACAACAATTCCACCAGATCTAACAGTTCTTAATCTTAGATCAGTTAGAACAGTTATATCCACTTGGTTTAATAAATGATAATATGATTATATATATGTAGATATATATATATATATATATATATATATATATATATATATATATATATATATATATATATATATATATATATATATATATATATATATATATTAAATATGAAACAAAATTAATAAATTGAAATACTAAAGGAAGATATCGAAACAAATAAAAGATGAATTTCTTCTCTCTTAGTAAAGAGGACATAAACGTCACAATGATATATATATATATATATATATATATATATATATATATATATATATATATATAAGATATTTCTCTCCCAAGGTGGAATAAAACTGATTGGTTTCTCTGTAAACAAAGAAACTACAATAAATGTTTCTTCTTCCCCTCTTAATGTACGGAACTTATAAATTATAAATTTTATTTAGTTTGAACAATAAAATATCAGTCAATCTATCTCAACAGCTCATTTCGTGTTTTGACAGTGACAGACCACTGACAATTTAGTAAACGCGGCACAATTAGGCGCGTTCAGAAATTAAAGAAATATTTTTCTTTACATCTCCCCCCTTCATGGTGAGAATTATACAAGTAATTCTCAAAATGTTTAGGATAAACTATTCATAATACTCTTCACCCAAGCTTTCACTATTTATTCCTTCTTCCATTCGTATAAGTTTTGTTATATGGTATATTCCTGTTTCCTTTCTTGTTCTTCCTGTATTTATTTTGTATATTGTATTGGATATTTTTCCTGTTATTTCAAACGGGCCGATTCTTAAGTTGTCCATCTTGTTTCTATTCATTTTGTTTCCGTTTTCAATATAAACCAGTTCTCCTATATTAAATTCTATGTGTTTTCTTCCTTTATCAAATATTTTTTTATTATAAGTATGGGATCTTATTGTTCTCTCCAGTGCTTCTTCTCTATCTTTAATCCATCTATCTATATTTGTTGGTTGTCGTAGTTCTTGTGGTAAGATACTGGTGTCTTTTCCTTCTAATAAATATTCTGGTGCAAAGCCTGTCACCGAGTGTTCGGTTTCATTATATTTATCTATACATTCTCTTGCAACTGATGTCCAGGATTTCTTCTCCTTCTTTTCATTGATTTTGCATCTCATTTTATTTACTAGTGTCTGGTTCAATCGTTCATTAAGTCCATTTGAAAATGGAGTATCTACTGCAGTAAAAATTAGTTGTACATCATTATCTGTCAGAAATTCTTTAAATTCTTTCGAATTTAATCCTGAATATTGGTCTGCTAGTAAAATATCAATTTTTTCTGTCTCTAGAACCTTATTCACTAACTTAATGAAATCCGCAGCACTCTGTGTTTTAGATGTTAGAATGAACGCAAATCTTGTGAAATGATCAACCAACAAATGTAGGTATTTCTTTGTAGATCGTTGTCCTCCAAAGCCACCAATAGTATCTATCGACATTATTTGAAATGGTTTTGTCGCTGGTCCCAGATGCGACATCAATCCGTATTTATTTTGGCCTCTAGACTTATTCTTGATACAGGTGTCACAAGTCTTACATATATTTTTTATATTTTTTGTTAGACTCTTGGCTGTATAATATGGGCTTATCTTATTTATCATTTGCTGGATTCCTAAATGGCACCATTTGGTATGTACTTCTTTTATTAGTGTTATACTTGATTCTTCAGTTAATATAATTTTCTCCCTATTTCTTATTTTTTTGTAGAGTATTCCATTTCTTTCAATCAATTTGTGTTTTTCTTTTTCTATTTTCTGTTGATCTGCCTTAATATCTTCTAATTTTATATGATTTACCATCTTTAATACTTCTTCTTCATTATCATTCTCTTCCAATACTGGATTTCTGCTGAGACTATCTGCTTCTGTGTTATTTTTCCAGGTATATATTTAACATTAAAGTCGTATTGAGACAAATAAAATGTCAATTCACCGAGTTCTTCATCTGTTCTTGCTTTTATGTTGAGATTTTCTAGTGGTTTGTGATCCGAGAAAACTGTGAATTTTCTTCCAATTAGCCAGTATTGCCAGTATTTAATTGCTTCTTTGATTGCTAAACATTCAAGGTATATTGCCTTCTTCCTTTTTTGTGTGTCATTAAGTTTCTTTGAGAAATATCCAACTGGTTTTTCTTTTCCATCTTTTTGTATCTGTTTCAATATTGCACCTATACCATTCAGTGAAGCATCTGTGTAAATTCTTATAGGTAAATCTTTATCGAATATTTCCAGTACTGGTTGTGAGCATAATATCTTTTTTATATCTGAGAATGATTTCTCACATTCTTCTGACCATGTAAATTGTATATTTTTCTTCAGTAATCTATGCAGTGGATCTAGTATTATTGAATTGTTAGGTATGTATTCACGGTAGAAGTTGATCTTGCCTAAAAATTGTCTAACGTTCTTTTGAGTCTTCGGTGTTGGAAAATTTCTTATTGAAATAATGTTATCTTTGATAGGCTGCATTGTGTTTCCTATTATATGTCCTAAGTATTTTACGGATGTTGCTGCAAATGTGCATTTTTTAAATTTTAGTCTGAATCCTTCATTTATTATTGCTTGTAGTACTTGTTCTATGTGTTCTATATGTTTTTCAAATGATTGTGAAAATATTAAGATGTCATCAATGTAATTTTCTGTAAATTCTTTTAAGTTATACTTTCTCAATATATTCGATAAGATTCTCTGGAAAATTGCAGGTGATGTTTTCAATCCAAATGGCAGGCATGTCCATTGGTAGTGTCCTTCTTGTGTAACAAATCCTGTTTTCTGTCTGTCTTCAATGCGTAGTGGTATAGACCAGAACGCGGAATTTATGTCCAGTGTGGTAAAATATTTACAATTTCTTGCTTTTATTATCAAGTCACTTATCAATGGAAATGGTTGTGCTTGTGGTACGATTATCTTATTTAATTCTCGGAAATCAATGCAGAGTCTTGATTTGGTGTTTTCATCTCTCTTAAAGGCCAATGTAACTGGTGCTGAAAATGGACTATATGATTCTTCGATTAAGTTGTTTTTTAGTAAATTTGCTATCTGATTTTCTATTTCTATTTTGTCCTCTATTGTACAACGGTATGGCCTTTTGCTGCAGTATCTATCTACGAGTAAGTCTATCCGGGCTTCATATTCTTTTACTGTCCCTACATCATATTTATCTTTGGCGAATACATTATCATATTTATCTATTAATCTTTGTATTTGTGTCTTCTTGTTATAGTCTAAATGATGTAAGTTTGTAATAAATTCATTTTTATTCACATGCTCATTAAAATTTATTCGAATTTCTTCTTCTGCTTTTTCTTCTAATCTATTCATAGTTTCTGTCTCTATTCTCTCTTTCTTTTGTATTATTCTTAAATCTTCATCTTGGGTTAGGTTAAATTTTTTATCATGTCCAGTCCTATAATGAAATCTTCAAAATCAACATTGTCTACAATAAACACATCAACATTTTCTTCTACATCAAAAATCTTTACTTTTATGTTTATTAAACCTTTCGTGTATGTCACACCATTGACAGTTTTTAATTTTATTCTATTTGCATCTTCTGAAACACTCTGTATTTTTACTAATCTTTTGTTGATTAGAGAGACCTGGGAACCTGAATCATATGTTCCATTTACTAGTATTTTGTCTTCTAATAACATTTTTATTTTTATCAATGGTGTGATTACTCGTTTTTTGTTTCTTCGTTTAGATTAACTTCTAATACCGAATTACTTCCAATGATTTTACTTTCCTTTCCTTCTTTTTTAAACCAACATGACTGTTCTGGGTGATATCGGGTACCTTTATTCAAATTTTCGCAGATTTTACATGGCTTCTTATTTATAATGTGTTTCTTGTTATCTTGTTTATCTTCTCTCTTTTTAATAAAGTTACTGTTGACCAATCCTTCGCACTTCTTTATTTCATGAAGCAATCCTGTTGAATTTTCGCACTTTTCTGGATCAATTCTGTTTCTTATATATTCAGGTAAGCCAGCTGCTATCAGCATCACTAGAGTTTTCCCCCAATATCTTCATCCATTTCTAATAACAGTTTTTCTTTTCTTATTGCATATTCCATCAGAGATCCTTCTTTATGTCTGTAATATATAGCATACATTCCTGTACTCCATCCTTTATCAGCAAATGTTTCCAAAAATTTTTCTTTCCATTCCGACCATTCTGCTTCTATTTTCAGGGTTTTCAGTGTAGCCGAGTGCCAGTCTGCACATGATTTGTCCAGAAATAATCTTAATATTTCTATCTTTGTTATATCTTCATTAATTTCATGTCGTTTGCATTCTTTTTCAAATGTATCCATCCATTGTTTTGCATTTGTGAATTTACAAACAAATTTTTCAATCATAAATCTTTCTGATATATTTTTTAAATTCAATTTGTTTTCTTTTTTGGAGTAGTATCTTCTGATTTTGTTTGTTTTATTTCGTTGAGGTACATATCGTTGAACATTAGGTTTTCATCTTCGTCAAAATAGGTATTTATCATTTCTTTTTCACTACAAGTTATCCATATTGTTCTCACTGCACCTCTTTGATTCAAGCTCCTTTTTAATCGTTTAAAGCTGTCCGTTTTGCTGAGAGCGACATGTTTACTTGCAATTTTATCATCTTCTTCCAAGGTATACTTCTTGTTATCTTCTGTTGATATTGAGGTTATAATGATAACATTTGACTTTTTGTCTGTTTTTGATGCTACGTATGTGAAGGTAAATTGTAGTTTTGGTGCCATCATGAACAAGTATTGTAGTTTTATAAGATATTTCTCTCCCAAGGTGGAATAAAACTGATTGGTTTCTCTGTAAACAAAGAAACTACAATAAATGTTTCTTCTTCCCCTCTTAATGTACGGAACTTATAAATTATAAATTTTATTTAGTTTGAACAATAAAATATCAGTCAATCTATCTCAACAGCTCATTTCGTGTTTTGACAGTGACAGACCACTGACAATTTAGTAAACGCGGCACAATTAGGCGCGTTCAGAAATTAAAGAAATATTTTTCTTTACATATATATATATATAATGAATGTTTGAATAAAAAGGAATCTTTAACATATAAATTGAAAGTTTATAAAGTTAAAGTGAACTCAAGGTTAATAAAATAAATAAACTAAACTGAAAATACTTGGACTTACGCAAAGATGAAGTGTGCGGTTTACTGTGTATCAAGAACACGTGCTTCGATCCCCTGAAGGGTACTTCTTCTGGTCACAAATTCCAAATAACTAACAATGCCAGAAAAATTTAACGATCATCAAATAATCCCAAATACTGAATACTTCTTCTTTTCTCCAAAACAAAATTGCATAAAAGAAAAAGTTTATAATTGATGAACGTCTCAACACGTCTCCTCTCTTGATAATAATTGATATCCGATAACTTTTCCAAACAAAAAAAATACCAGCGAACTTTTTTTCCAGTTTCAGGTTAACTTTCCAATCATCTTACAAAGAACACAACATGACAATCAGACCTACTTAACATTAGGACGAAAGAGTACCAAACCTAACCTCACAAAACTAAACTCTGACGAAAAGATATGACACTTAACAAAATTATAACGTTATATGAAACTGTAAAACGACTTGATAATTAGGCAAGATACGATAAACTTCACTTTATACCGATGTGTTGAACATTACGCACCAACGAATATGCAAAACTTTGAATATTATAGCCAATTTAACAATCTAACTGATTGAACGATATAGAAATGAAAACAGGCATATCCATTATCTTATTCTAGTCAAAACAAATTTGAAATTGAATGAAATTAAACAATCAAAAGCAAAACTGCCAATTGACATTTTAAGTGGAAACGTCCTTACCACGAACTGAGTACTCTGTTCTGTCTGGTGCAAACATTCATTAATGTTTGCACCAGAATAATTTACTTCGTGATAATAACCAATGTAACGCCATCTTCTGAAGAATATAAAAAATTACATGAATGTATTTCATTTATTAATAACTAGCTGACCCGGCCAACGTTGTTTTGCCATATTTAAAAAAAGTTATTGTGAGTTATGAATAAGAGATAGACATATACCATCACGGACTTTTCTGTAGACCTTTTCAATGTGTACAATACTTAGTACATTATTTTGATTAAACTCGTAGGGTTCAGCCTGCGTTTGCAATGTAAGCGGAAAAAATGTAATTATTTACGACATCACATTAGATACCTCAAAAATAACAGTACTTCTTCACTATTTAGTGGATGTTATTATACATATAAACCTTCCTCTTGAATCACTCTATCTATTAAAAAAAACCGCATCAAAATCCGTTGCGTAGTTTCAAAGATTAAAGCGTACAAAGGGACAGAAAAAGCGACTTTGCTTTATACTATGTAGTGATGCGGCGACTAGTCACATCCTGACACCGGATACATCAACCGATAGACTATTCACAGCAAGGAAAAAGTAGAAGAGACTACTGCGCATGCTCGGGACGCAACCTCAGGAGAAGGTAACAAGATCTCTTCGACTTCGGCGCTAGTCGCCAAGCAGTCAACATGACTGTCATCTACAAACATTATTAGTGCACTTGAATATATTTAAATATTTGATAGTGTTGGCGTTTACTTGATGTAAATCCATTATAATTGAATATAAATTTAAATTCAAACACTTGAATTTATGATTTACACTTTATTGACTACATAGCATGACGCGTTTCGTCGTTACAAACGACTTCTTCAGATGCTTACAGAATAATAACAACATTTTGAAAAACACAGGTATAAATATCAGGGAATTTTGGGATTCTATGGTTATTATCTTAGGTAAAACCAAAACCATAGAATCCCAAAATTCCCTGATATTTATACCTGTGTTTTTCAAAATGTTGTTATTATTCTGTAAGCATCTGAAGAAGTCGTTTGTAACGACGAAACGCGTCATGCTATGTAGTCAATAAAGTGTAAATCATAAATTCAAGTGTTTGAATTTAAGTTTATATTCAATTAAATTTTATTTAGTTGTAAATAGTTATGTTAAATAAAGTTGTTCACACTGAACAGAGTTTGGGTATACATCCTAACCAACCCCAACAGTAATATAACTAATTATATTCATAAAGCAGCTTACTCGTATTATATTTATTAGTATTATATCCAATTTTCAGCAAAACAAATTCACAAAAGAGTCTTAGGAAGTAAAGAACCAATGATATCGAACTACTTGGCCATAGCGTTTGAGCAGAGTATATCATCAAGTTATTTTTTTGAATTAAATTTGAATTTTATGGAATATAAATTTTCTATGAAAATTCTTGATAGATTCAACTCATAGCCAGAATCAATTGAGCTACCAGAATCGAAGCTTGAGCTACGTAGATTCATATATGCATGGAATCATAAAGGTCAATGAAGTTGAGAATTTAATCAGTAATGTAAAATAATAAACCCCGAATGCTGTTCATAAGATTGAAGGCAACATGAAACAAAGGTGAAACTAAAATTGCACTGAATTAAAAAAAGAGGATAAATCAACCGAATTTAAGAGAGGTATATTTCAATTTCATTTCATTATTCCTTCTTATATTTCCTTTTCTATCTCTCTCCTCACCTTCAGTTCAATCCAAATTGCTATTTTTCATTCCTAGTCCTCCAACAATACAAAAAATTGTTCCCCCGAGTAAAAGATGGAAATATTCCTTAATTGAATGAGGCACCAGAAATTGGAATGAGACAACAATTTCATTTCAACTTCAAAAACTGTTGAAAGCGTACTGAAAATTAAATACGCAAAAAGATTTTGAAAGGAATGAATGATTTTTCACAGTGATATCCCCAGGCAGAGTTTCCATTGAAAGTAATTCGAATTTATATTTCACGTATCTGAACAGTCTTCAGTCGTTAACATTTTATCTGGGTATTCTACAATTTCGGTCATGTCAAAAAAAGGAGAAGGAAATATAAATCTTAATCGCAACAGGTATTCTGTCGTTATCGAAGCGTCAGTTATGTGAAGCTATATACTCGCTTACTCACATAAAATTGTCCATGACAATTCCGAACTATATAAAAAATTCTTATATAAAACTAAAAAAGGAACTAATAACTGAATATTAAAATCAAATGAAATATTGCAAAGAACTCAATCTGAGTCAATTAATTTCAGTCAATTTCTCGTGTTCACATTACTCCCAATAATATCTCTATGGAATCAAAGTAAATGTAACATTCATTAGCAGCTTTATTGAATGTAGACTCCTTAGACCAAATGGGGGATGGTATCAGCGAGTTGGTCCTTGGAGTCTTCGCGTGGAATAGTTCTTACTACTTGAATTTCGCCTATGAACATGAAACAAAGAGGACAAGAGGGGAGGACAATCAATACTGTTGTGCGGTAATTTTTACAAAAATTTGAGTGATAAAGTTTCTCTCCTGTCCTGCAATGAGATTAACCTCTTTTGAATCTACTCACTAATTCGTCATGATAAACTCCTCTCTGTGGATGAACATCATCTTCCCTCCAAACTATCAATTTCAAGAACCTTCTCTGAGTGGCCTCAAGATGGCGTTGATCGCAAGTATGAATATGTTGCCTGATCATGCTGCCATACATATGTTACTGATAGGGTCATCAAATAATCTTGAAAATGTTGCCTATGACGAATCCATATATTTTTTAGGCATATGAAATAAGTTGGGTGATGTGTGAGATGAATGAAACTATACGCGAAAATACGACGGGTTCATTATAGTTTGTGGAATGTTTGAAAATACTGTGAAACATTGTTCGAAAGTTTAGGTAATATAATTCGAAACAATTAGATTCAATTTCCTCAACAAATATTTCGGACTCCGAAACCATTATCAACAATTACCGAGACTTGATACAGTTTAGGCCAACTCCTCAGAATATGCTAGTAGCTCTGAATACTTATCCCAATTTCATTTATTTATTGAAAATGAGCGGCGAATTCTGCAATATCTTGAAATTCTCAGTACACATCAATTTGGAGTTTTGCTCATACGCCCATTACATGTTTCATCTTACTAACTCATTCTGAAATTAATTATCGAAAGTGTTAAATACTAAGACAAGATACTCATGTTCATTGTATATCTAATATTATGAAGAAGGGGATCATCAACGAAATATCCAAACACCTGTAGATCAATCTTTTATTTTTCCTCTCGATAGTTTAATGAATTATTCACATCAATTTAATCTAATTTCACTATTCGTTGCTTCAAGGCATATTCGTATGAGTGTGACCCAAACATTCTGTACAGTTCTATATCTTCTTTCTAACGATTTCTAACATTCACAAAATATTGCTTGCGGTAATAATACTTCAGTCTGTTCCAAAACGAGCTCCAACAGACATCTGTGATAGGTCAGTCTGAAAACTGAACCAGAGAAATATACCTTCTTCATGCACAGAATAATTCAATCGTCTTCTGCACAATAAAATTCTATGGTACATCACAAAGAAACGAAGCTTTTCTCAACAGCTTCTAATCGAGTCTCCTCCTCCAAAAGTTTGAATTTAGGAAGGTATCATTATGTTTAAAAACGGGTACTTTGTACCTCTGGTAGTAGGAAAAGAAGATGCCTGCCTATCGATAAATGGATGTTAAACAACTTGGGTTAGCCTCAACTATGCAACCCACATTTGTGAGACACATGGATCTTTATAAGTCTTTCTTCAGTTATTATATTCTGCGAGTACTCACAAAAATAAATTACCAAACCTGTTTAATTGCCGCATGTGTGACTGGCTTAAATATGACAAGGAGTAGTTAGATCAGAAAAATCTTCATATTCGGCGGTTGCTCAGACATGGACCTCAAGAACAAGCGGTCAAATGACCCCTTTAATGAATTTCCTTCCAGAAAGAATGGTAGCTCAGTCGCAAGTATCAGTTCATAGCCACTGTGTTATCAGAAAATTGTTCTTTCTATGGGATGCTCCAAATTCAAATTTACTAATAACGAATTTTCTGATGACAAATAGAAATGATTTAACCAAATCATGTAATTCATTAGTATCTTTGGCATCTTAGGCCTGAGTGTAAAGACGAATCCTTAGGCTTACAAACGACATAACATAATAACATCATATTTTAGATGCATAAGATGAGGTTATTGTAGCCCAAGGTAGAGAAAAGTTTTTCTCCGGAAAAGTTATGATACGTTTTCTGTTTGGAGCGAAAAGCGGTTATACAGTACACAATGAATCAACATATACTGATTAGTGTGAGAGTGTATGCATAAAATTTGCATAAAATTTCATAAACGATGCGAATAACATCTGAGTGGTCCCAGAAACAATTAAAGTGGAGCGCTTCATCATTCGGAATGTTCTTTGGGTAATGGTTGTAAAAGGAATGTTATTGCTCTGTTTAAATAATGACTCTAGTGCAGCAACTCTTAAGCTTGGGGTCGCCTCTCCTAGCGTTGATTCAAACCGAGATAAAAATTCACGTAATTTATGTGCACCGGTGGTTTTCCGTTCTAACTAATTTCTTTCAAATGGTTTCCGATTACCGAATCACGGTACGTTTCATTCAATTTGGGAAACTGTTACAATGTAGCAGTTTCATGACTGCAACTGAGAAAAGGAGGATATGCAGCCTGTCTCATACTTTTCAGTTATAGAAGAAGACTGTTTCTTTTTTCGACTGGTGTGTTCGAAGGAGAATTCACAAATACATTTTTTTAAATTATTCTGTCAGTTGATTGTCTCTTGCAGAAATTTCCAACTATTACTAATGATGGGTGATGTTTTCATACTGGCGACTTTGAACAATTCACTTGCACGCTACCTGCGACTTAACTAGCAAAATCGTGAAAATTTGTGTTCGAAGAGTGAGTGTACTTTTGGTTTTTATTCAGTTGCCTAACCATCATTTTCTCGACTTTTTTATTGCTTCTCTTGGAGAAGTTGATGAAAGTACATTGAAATATCGAAAATTGAAATTGTATTATTTACGACAACAAGCAGACCCGATAAATAACCAAAATGTTATATATAAATAGGTAAATAAAATATTTTTCAGAAAGTTTATTTATATTATTTCAATTTGAGAATAAATTGTGTCGTAAATTGTTACATTCCAGCAATATAACTCAGTAAAAATTTTTTCCTCGAAGTGGTGAAAACCATAATTTTTTTTACGATTCGCTTACCCCTGCCCTATCGATAACGTCAAATCAGATGTCAATGAAGAATCGAACCCTTCATGACGTTTTATGCGTTTCTGCTTTCAACAATGGATTTTCCCGGTAACTTGATTGGAATGAGTCACAAAGACAATAAAATTACGAAGTATTAGATAATTTTTGGATAGTAATTCCTAAGTTTCTTCAACGTATTTGATGAATTAATAATCTTGCACTATGTACACCTTTCCTTGCGCAAAATCCAGGGCTCATTCAGAAAGGGGGAATTAAGAATAATGAATCTCACACGGCATAATCGACTATTTCAGGTCGATTTGTTAGAACAACGTTCGGGAACCCAAATGGTTAACGTTTAGTAATACAACCTTAAACATCCTACACATAATAAAGAATTATACTCCATTATACTATTTACTGTTAACCTTCTGTTAATTTGCTGTATTTACCATTACGTGAATCCAGAGCCGGAATCTACACGTTCCGGAAAGAACGAATTAGGTGAGATGCGATCGAAATGAACATCGTTTTTATTATGTTATATTTGAAAATTTTATTCAATGAAGTTTTCATCCAGAAATCTATCGGTATAAATATTTGATTTTCCACACAAATTCAGCTTATTCAATTATTAAATTTCCGTTAAATTCAACCAAGGGATTTCATCGTATTGAAAAAACGAAATTGAAGTTTTCTACTGAATGAATTCGTTTATATGAATGAATAAATTATTCGTTTTTAATTCTTCTATAGTTTGTTCTGAAATCTCCAGCACATTTCATGAATTTTTTGTTTTGAAAATATTTATGGAATTTCCTGAAATAATCAACTCCATTTGTTGTAAGTTGATGCAAGTAAAACATCAACAATACTACCAAGGAATTGTCCCAATGCCTTTGTATATTTTAGGGTTGCAAAAAAGGTAATTCAAATGATGGCAGGCGTTGGTTACTGGGATTCATGCAGACCATTATTTATGAAATATGAAATAATGCCCCTGCGTACATTGTGGATATATAGCGTTCTTTTAGAAATACATAGGGATGTTGATACATAGATCAAACAGTTTGATCTACATAACTAAAAACAAGAGGCGCAAATAACTTCCGAACAATTAAATACCTTCTCAAAACTCGATTGATTATAATTTATACAATATCTTACCTTCCCATTTCAAGGAGCCTTCTTTCCATTAATTCAAAATTAACATCAAGAAATATCTCCCGAGATTTTGCTTCAATTCTGTCAGCAAGTACTCGTACCACTTCATGGCAAAGTCTTTAATATGAACATGCTCTTCATTAGGGTATGCCTGTAAAAAACACCGGTTTTAAAAACCGGTTGAAAATATATTGTTTTGATTTATTCGAACACTTTGCTGAATAACTCGTTTCACTATTATAAAAATATTTACATTCTTATATATGAAAATTACGCATAAACAACGAAAAGTTGTTTTTAAATTTATTCTGGTCAACTGTTATTTCGTTGTTCTACTAAATTGGATAAAAAATTTTTACTATCAATAAAATTAAACAGTTAATAATTTCAGTCAAAAACTACTTTTAATCACTCTAAATTTCCTGTTGAAATTTTTTTTTCGAATTACAGAATATTCGAACGAAAAAGTTCTCCATGAAAATTTGAAACCGGTTATATTTGGTTTTCTGGAAAAATAACTATTCGAAAACCGGTTTTCTAAGATGACGGTTTTTGTATAAACCCTTCTCACCATATCTTTTAATGTATTACTTTTTATGTGTTATTTTCTGTGCATTACATGTATTCTTTTTTCAGTTTCATGGTGAATTAACTACTTAACTTTACTAAGTTTTTACTTATTAGACTTCAGTCAATAGTTTTACCTACAATAAAGTGTATCTTTACCTACGATTGTATATGTCTCTCTAATTTAAGTTGATTTTATTTTGGAAGAGTGAAAGAATAATTCGCCAAACTCCTACCATTTGTAAGAAGGGCATTTCTTTTCTCTACAATAAAGATTACTACTACTACTACTAATCATTCATGATTTATGTGAAAGTCTTGATGAATGGAACAGAAAACTCCTTCGAAAGTAAAACCATGAAACAACCAGGATATTCGAATATTTATATAAATACTCGAAACGATTGAATAGGGATCCCTTAAAATGAAATATTTCACATGGAAACTGGATAATTGAATTCGAAACGAAAAATTTCCATTCGATTTGTTCTCCATAATTTGAAAATATTTTAATACAAATTTTGCTCATTCTTCGGTTATTTAAGTTTTGCGTTTACCATAGAAATAAACTGAGGATAACAGAGAAAAGAACATCATATTATCATAAAATGTTCGTTCAACTCTTCAACTAGAAAACTCTACATGCAGATAGATATATTTTCGTGTAGTACCAGACATCGGGGCACACGGGTAGTACATCGACCTGGACGAAAGAAAGTCTGGGTTCGAATCCTGGGATGAGACTATTTGTCATTTGGATGAAATATCTTGATTACATAACTTATCAAAAAATTGACTTTCGATGAAACTTTCCATTTAGTTGCCTTATATCTTTCATTAATCATTGGAAACATTTTCATATCAATAATAATGATAATAGTAAAATAAATTCAGAAACATTCCTCACATTGTGAAATTGCATTCATTTGAATGATACAATATTGACAACTAAGAACAATGCTCACAGAAAGACTGAATTCAGTTTGGAGTGTGATCTTCCTTTCAGCCATCGAACAAAAATATTGCTTCAAACAAAAATATTGGTTCAGTTTATATTCACAGTAATATTCAACTATATTTCAAAAGAAAAGATGAAAACAATTACCCCATAAATATGGAACATTTTAGACAATTTCACATGGTGAGGGACATTCGTGCTAAAAAATAAACACATGATCCAGATATTTCAAATTTGATGGTAAATGGTTCATGATTTTAACACCCTGATAATAGAGTGAGTGCTCTAATTTAGCTATCACTGTTCCTCATGATATACTTATATAATACTTATAATACTCATGATTGCTATTCAATTCAATAAAACTATCTTCATTTTCTTTAACATATAATAAACATCTATAAATATATAAACAAGGTAGGGTGAGAATGTAATTATGAATGAAGAAAGGTTTACAAGATGTTCGTTGATGAAAATTGAATATAAATCGAAGTATTCTCTTCTGTGTGATTAACACCTTATCTTTTTCATTAGAGCAGCCTCACAGTGGAATATTATAATTTAGATGACTATATACAAGACTGTAATACACATTCATAACACAGTTCCTAGATAAAATGTTCTTAATTATAGAGATTGCAAAAAATGGGTTACTCAATTTTTTACATAAAATATCAATGGTTGTTTTCCATCTCAAATTTCTGTCTACATATATTCCAAGAAACTCAGTTGATTGTGGTGATGATATGGTTGTCTCCATATTTAACATCCGAGATACTAATTCCATTGCCCTTCAGACAAAAATGAACACATACAGTTTTGTCAACGTTCACCATCAGATTGTTCACTCGACACCAACTTAGAAACTCCCCCACAATGCATTCACATGACACCAGAAGTTCTTCAGGAGTCTTGCCAGAAACAACCCCCGATGAATCATCAGCAAATAGTGTCACAAAAATTCAGTACATCTTCGCAGGCAGATCGTTTATAAACAATATGAATGAAAGAGGTACGAGTACAGATCCTTGCGGTACCTCAAGAGCAATATCTTGTCTCTGAAAATATCTCTTGCCTATACTGACTACTATTATTCTTTCTTCAAGGTAACTACAGAAACAATCCAGAAAAACGCCTCTGAAACCTAAATTGTAGCATTCATCAAGTATAAATTCAAAGGAAAGTGAATCAAATGCCGAAGATAAATCAAAAATAACCCCCTCACAAACTAGTGTTTATCCACAATAGCACTCGTAGACGGATTGGGAAAACTTAACTGTAGCTGATTGGGTTGCGTGGGCGCTTCTGAATCCATGTTGCGCAAAGTCAGTATTATTCTTGTTTTATTTGAAATGTAAGGATGGATCATTCGAAGATTGGCTGACAAACGAATGACACAAAATGAACCAGATCGAAATGTCATAATTTCGTTTTCAGAGTTTTCTTGAGAAAAACAATTGATTGGTTGTTTGTGATTCGATATTTTCTCGAAAACAATCAAGAGAAAGAAACCATGTTATGCGAAGAACTACTGAGATGGAATGGCGTGGTTACATGTGCTTTTTTATTGAAAAAGTAAAAATGAATTTCCAGTTTCACTCGAATGTTGGTTCACTAAACCAACCCTGCAACTTCATACCGAAAACCATGTTCGCTGTTTCGTATTACAGCAGAACTTGCTCAATAGCAGCTTTTGTGGAAAATAACCCATATGTAACAATTACGATTATATTCTCAATCTTCTAAATTGGAAAATATCGGAAAATGTTTTCTTCGACTGAGTTCATTACAAGCTGTTCCTTTCTTTGTTCATATCAACGTCTCAACGAAAAGTACATTTGGTGAAGCAATGCGAAATTCAATGACATGAATAAAACGGCGAATGCGACTAACGACAAATCCGTTTCTCAAACTTGTACCTATAACACATCAGAATAGTAAAAATACTTTCAACAGAATGATATATTCACGAAACCAGAGAAATCACTCCAGAAATACTTTGTTCACTTCATTCTCCCAGACATTCCTCCAAATTGGACGATAAATAAAACCGATTCAGCCCTCATTAAATAATATAATCAAACAAGAGTAGCTGCATCAATAAACTTTGAAGTCACTCATGGTTAATAAGTTCATTATTCCAATGTTTCACTCAGTATCAATACAACTAATGAAGGTTGAAATATAAAGCGAAAAGATATTGTAGTGGACAATGTATAAAGATTTTGGTTCAGAATTCCCAAATGTGTTTTGATCTACATTCACCAAAAATAAAATATATTTTGAAGACAACTATATTCCCTATATCAGAGCAATTGTTCCGAACTCGACAACAATTTTTTCATCCCACCGCAATTCTTTTGATGAAAACAATAAAAGTAAATCGAGGCATTATTTTTGACTATAAGGGTGTGCCAGGACTCTGTATTGGGTCCTCCAATTTGTTCGTCATTTGTCAATGATATACTCGTATAAATTAACTCTTTAACCTCATTCGCCGGAGACACTTCCATGTCGATGACAGCTCAGTACTGGAAAACTCAAATTGAAATCAAAACTCATAGGTTCAGTTGGTCGGCAATACTGGACTCATATTTGAATGAAATAAACAGCCTTAATTTTAACCATTATCAAAATGCTCAACTCATCTAAAAATTTCCAGATTAGTGTTACTGAAATTCGCTGATTGAAACATAATTGAAACGAAATTTATGCTGTTTCAACTACTTGAAACAAATCCTGATAAAGCAATTTTCACAGCATCAAATATCATCATCAATATCTGCGTTTCTGCGTATCAATGCGAATATAAGATGGCACTGCCAATTTGAAAAACTCAGTAAGTTACAAGTTGAAGAAATCATTTCACTAACCTAATCGTCTTGACAACTTTTACCATTGTAGAGTGTAGTGCACGGTATATGCACTCGTTTGAGTAACAAAAATTATTTGAGTGACAATTGTGCGATTGTTCCACTGGCAGTGGAAAAATTATTTTCAGGTTTATTTTTGGTTCGAAACCATTGGTCTTGATGATCGATTTTCATTCAGCAGAAAGTTCTCCCATTGGCGTGTATCTTATAGTTCACGTTGTTCGTTGTTTGTTTGTTTGTTTGTTCGTTACTCTTCATTAAATCTCGACAAACTCACCAGTTTCCACGTATATTATACGCGGAATGAGTAAATATTATGTATTCACACAGGCGTTACTTCGAAGTTTGAAATATCCTAAAGCTATATAGAAATGAGACTGTACAATCTTCTTCTACAGTGAATGAGGATTGAATAAAGTCCATAGATTCGAAATGTGCGAGAACGAAATTGAAATACCATTGGATTATTTTCAGTTTCGCTTTCAAAATTTAAGGGATTATCGTACACATAACTGTGTTAATGATTCTTCTACTAGATCAATATGTTTATATGTGACGTGTCTTCTACACTAATGTGATGACAGACAGAAGATAAGCAAAAATTATTCCCCATTTCAAGAGAGAAATTTATCATTATTATCCCGACTCCGGAGACGTACAGCTTTCACAATTCCTCACATAGAAATTTCACTTATCTCAGTTATCAAATATCAGAGGGATTGAGCTCTGAGGAGCCACTTCACAAAATTTCAGGCCCGTGGCGGCGGTCACCATGGAGGCGATCATCAAGACGACGACCTCCTGTGGCGTTGACTTTCGATACTTTCAGTAAACTCCATTAGACTCCTTGCTGTTGCGAGCAGCTTTGGTTTCTGTGATTCTCAATAGAGATATTCACCTAGTATTAGTTCTCTGATGTTTAACACCAATTTTTTTGGGATTAAACCAGTGGACTCTGAGATGATTGGACCAGTCTTGACGACGTTCATGTTCCACTGACTCTGCACTAGCATTTCAAGTTCTTCATATTCAGACATTTCATCGGCATTTTTCTCAAAAAGTTTAATTACATTTAAAGTGGTCATCTCCTTGAAAATAGTTTCCCTGAATCTCTTGTTAGCCAGTACAACGTCAGGCCGATTGAGGAGAACTGTTCGATCAGTTAGGACAGTCCGGTCCCAGTAGAGAATAAACTGCTGTTTCTCCACAATGAGTGACAATTGTGGAGAATGTAGTTGTAGTAAAGAATCTTTTCCTTTTGCGGAAGATGTGATTTCAATGCAGGTTGTTTATGCACAATCTTTACTACGGCGTCATCTCTCTGCTCGTTTTCTGGAGGTGCAAATATTCGACATCCCCTGTTATGTTTTGAATTGACTTTGATGTTTGCCATCCGTATCGTCACCTATCGTCCTTCACATTTGGGTCCGTACCTACAATGTATTTCAGGTAGTTACGGGTCGAAATAACCTGGTGTTGAATAGCTGGAAGTGTGCCCTCAGTTTCGGAAAACATTCTGTCTCATACCAACCAGCAGTTCGACATATCTCAGAAGGAATTTTCAATTTTATTATAATTATGATTATTTTATCATGTATTCAATACTGTTTCTGCTAGATGTTAATATTATAAATCAACAGCAAATAGAATGAATATCCTTTGCTACATGTGACTAGGTGTTGGAATCTAGTGAAGCAATTTTCCCACATCAGGAGAGCTCAGTAGTGGAAATCGAGTGGTTATTGGATCGAATGTCCTTTATTAGCACTACGCACTACAATCTAAATCCATCATGTTATTACCACACGTACACAGCAGATTATAGGTAATCGAAAATACATGACATCAAATGTAATTATGTATTCATAGAAACCACGACGGCGGTTATTGGTCTATTTCGGAACGAGGTTCATGTTGTGTTTGTGGCCATCAGATCAAGTTCAGTTCGGAAAAATTCATCCTCACAACGAATTTTGGATATAATTGATAATTCCTTTTTCATAATGTTTCAATTCTATACAAGAATATATATTCTTATAATAATAACAAAAATAATAAAATATGTGAATAATTATAATAGGTTTATAATATAAGTGAACGTAGTTTTGTGATGAGAACTAGCATCTATTTTCTGAGAAATTCTCTCTATGTGGTCTCTGTAGCGTATTGGGGAATGTTGCGGACCCTCATTAGGGAGATCTGGGTTCGAATCCCGTGTGAGACATGGACGTGTGTAAAATGAGTTTCAGCGGTCATATAAATGAATAATATAAAACGGGTAAAGTCCAAATTTGACGAAACAAAAAAAAATTTAATAAAACATTCTCTTCATATTTTCATGGGAAGTTGTCATTCTTGGCGGAACCTAAAAAGTTGATTAATTTGAGAAAAACAATTTCAATGAAAGCGACATCGACTACTTTCTCAATCAGATCTCAATGGCTTATTGTTGACATCAAAAGAAATGAACGGAGAAAGAATAAATGTTCATGCAATTTTATGAATTGAATGGTGAATGCACCCGTATTCAATAACTTATTTAAGCTACCGAATGTACCTATAGCGAAATATGATGTATTATGTACTTGGTTAGGATAATTCAGGCATCCATTGAAATTCAGTCAGACCATGTTTGGGTCAAAGCCAATATAAATGCCAAATTTATTGTCTTAAAAGCTTCTCATAATCTAAAGGAAGTGTATAAAATATAGCAACAATTTTTCCAACACATTCATAGTGTTCTATTGTCCAGCCACGCGCGTCTATAAATATCGACGCACTAGCGAACCGGTCACGTTAAATTCACACGGGTTGATGAAGGTTACAAAACCTTATAGCCTCCCGAATTTTGAATATATATTTACCAAACAATGTATCCCAAAACAGAGTAAATAATAAACGTATTTGATTTGATTGAACCAGTCATCAGTTGCTCCAGAGTCGTCGCCTGGTACTCAACTACATCGAAGCACTCACCGCCACTGAATATGTCTCTCGCAGTTAGAGAAGAAACGTCTGGAAGAGGATGAATTTCAGTTGACCACTGGAACTCCAGCCTACACGATTTCATTGTTCTAACAGAGTTAACACAGAAATGATTGCCATAATCATTCATTGAAATCAATTACAGATTACTCAAACGCCATTTACAAAATAACGAAATTTTGGTTTCTCATTTATCTGTTTTGTTGATATTTGTCGAGAATTGCAGCGTAAACACTGATATTTGTGGAACATTACGACCATAAATGCGGGACCTAAATATTTTGATTTGCGTCACCTTTGGGGATAGTTGAATCCCTCATATTATCTAGTGATCAAAAACAAATTCGTGCAAATTGCAGAAATATTATGAAAGGAAGAGAGTTGACTATGTCGTGCAATGCACAAAAAGTGATTATTGGAAACAAAACTCCTCTTACACAGCCACTGTCAGTGTTAATTGTGTGCAATAAGTGGCATCTTTCATTGAATTAAGATACGCGGTATTCTATACGATTAGAAATATCTGAACGTGGTACACACAGGAGCAAATGTAAGGGGGTCCAGGGGCCTCAGCCCCTCTTACAATCAGACGGAGTAATATGAAATTAACTTATGTGAAAATGAGTCCAGGTTAATTTGAAATTTTCTTAGATGAAGAAATGTGAATAAGTGAAAATGAGCATGTACCCATCATTAAATGATAGGTACATGCTCTCTTAAGTATCACTCTATTTCCATTCCTTGTCTAACTTTTCGCTTCGAGTCAAATGGCGTTTACAACGCATAGCCTATTTGACAAGTTTCAGCAATAGATCATAGATTTTTCTCAGGCGTTGAGAAACGTCACGAGTGTCCTGGATGTACTGTCAAAGAAGAGAATAAATGGCGATGAACCATTCACAGGCTTATATGATCAGGTCATTGGCTGCAAAATTTGAGATCAAACAAGAGATTTTACGAGTTTGCCACCTTCAAACTGCGCGGACTAATGTGCACCATGCAACTGAAGAAGAATATTATCGTCTAGCTGTTATATCCTCTTGAAACTTCTTGCAGTTCTTCGTGTTTCTGTTGCCATCGTGAAGTGATCTCTCTCCTGCCTGACATATCTGAAGACCTACTTAAAAAACAGTACAACCAAAAATAGTTTATAGGACTAGCTTAACTTATAATAATATCCCTCTTCATGGATATTATTTTTTAGGAGGAAGTTCTTGATATATTTTCGAGTACTACTGGAAACTTGGACATTGTTCCATACCCTCTGTAAATATTATCAACCTCAGTAAGTCTTCATAATGTACAATTTTCTTATCTCTTTTTTTCACTTGTATTCACTTTGTTCCAATGTTTTAAAACAATATTGAAATATTCTAGTTGTAATTTATCGACTGAAATCGGCCTAGAAGAACTGTGAAACATTAAATATACATAACTACTTTATTGCCCAAATTACATTTCATAACCTTGGTCTTGGCTCTTCCCCCCCAAAACTATTATGTAGATTCACCACTAGACACACATACTACGAAGATATTCGTAATACGAATAATATTGTGGTCTTTCAAACTTCAAGTTATAAAGATGTGTATACCTCGAAACATTTTAAGGTTCAATATTCTGAATTTAGAGCCGCATTGTCTCCACATTTTTGTGTATTGTTCATGAGCAAACAGGACCCAAGTTATAATTGTATTCCGTGTGCCACGTTTCGTAGCTACGAACCAACCAGCTTTGAGATATTGACAGTACTATCCATTAGGCAAATTTAACCTTGTAATTCAGATATGAATAGCCGAACTATTCAATATGATATACTGTGCCAATTATAAATCGCTAACATGATATATCCTTCATTCAATTAATCCATATCCTTCTGAAACGGAAACTATTCGTCTGTCATCCAAGTGAAAGACGTTTAATAAACGTCGTTTATTGACGACCGGGACATTGGGGTATTCAACGTCGATGTTCGATAGGGCTGGTGGTGTTGCCCATTGATTGCGTTGATGTCACTGAAATTCAGGACACAAGAGAGATTAAATGCCTTAAAACCTCATTTCTACAGACACACGCACAAATATATACATACATATATATATATATATATATATATATATATATATATATATATATATATATATATATATATATATATATATATATATACATTCATTGCTATCTGGAACCATTGTATTTATATTTTCAGAAAGAAATTATTGGGTTTTCTTTTTCCCCGAAACGTTATGTGATATAGATGTTTAATAAATATTTTTGAGAACCAGAAAACCCAATAATTTCTTTCTGAATATATATATATATATATATATATATATATATATATATATATAAAGGAAATGAAATTTTTTGTGCTTATGGCCCTGAATGAAATATTCATTTTTTAATATTTCATTAAAATTAATTTAATGAAATATTTGATTTCATCAATTATTATATTTGAATATTTCATTATTCAAATATAATAATTGATGAGGCCGATACTTGATGTAAATCGATGAACATAATAAAACAATTGTTAAACTGATTTACACTTATTTAAAAAATATATGTGTAAATCTACGTATATAAATATATGTGATTGCAGTGAAGAATCACTTCAAATTAATAAATACAAATATTCTGGAAACCTTTTGAACAGCCAAATCGATCATACCTCAAGCTCCCTTCTCAATATTTTCAATATTTTTGTATTTAAGTTTATATATTGTATGTATTCGAGAAATTGTCATTACTCTGCACGTAGCATTTGAAAAACGTGAATCTCATCGAAACCTACGTCATGCAGTATTATTTTTAATATATGTGTAAATCAGTTTAACAATTGTTTTATTAAGAAATATAATATATCTTATATATTATATATATATATATATATATATATATATATATATATATATATATTTATATATATATATATATATATATATATATATATATATATATATATATATATATATATATATATATATATATATATATATATATATATATATATATATATATATATATATATATATATATATATATATATATATATATATATATATATCAGATAAGAAACTCACGGTATGAACCTGAAATTTTTGTGACAGCCGTTTACATATGTTTCAAGCTTATTGGCTATCGTCAGAACGACGTAGTTCAAGTTTTAGATGTACAAACTTGGATGTTAATTAAAACGAAAAAAATCACAAAACACAACACAAAATTCCGTGTAAGGAATCGACTTCTTTTTGGCTTGCGATTTAATAGCTCTGTTAGAGTTCTCGACTCCGTTTTGAAGACTGAATCGATATCAGCCAGTGAAACGATATTTATACCTTCTAAGAATTGGTACCGAACAATAAACATAATTTGACAGGAATTATACAGGTATTAAAATAAAAGATAAGAGACTTAAGGTATGAACTTGAAATTTTTTGTGACAACCGTTTACATATGTTTCAAGCTTATTGGCTATCGTCAGAACGACGTAGTTCAAGTTTTAGATTTACAAACTTGGATGTTAATTGAAACGAAAAAAATCGCAAAACACAACACTAAATTCTGTATAAGGAATCGACTCCTTTTTGGCTTGGGATTGAATATCTCTGTTAGAGTTCTCGACTCCGTTTTGAAGACTGAATCAATATATTGATTCAGTCTTCAAAGAAAAACGATGATTTAAAATTTATTTTTTGCTTCATCTTCTTCTGTTCATCTGTCCATTTAACTCCCGGTTGACGATTTGACTTTTGCTCAAACTTCACATGTGCGATTTTATAGCAAGATGAAGCAGCCGTTGACACGTGCTTCGAGCTTCTTGGCTCTTCTCAGAGCATCGTAGCCAAGTCAAGGTATACGAACAGTACAACGACACAGGAGCACTCCTGTGAAGAAAATCGACGCAGTTAGGCTTCCCCATGAACAGCATTCATCTTTATTTTTCCTTCACGGAATCGTCAACCTAGAAATAGCCGTTATTTGTTGCAAGAATTAACTGGTTTTTTGTCTCTCTAGTATTTTTTATCTTCTGCTCAGCATTCGCGTCGGAAGATTTTTAGTCTTGTTCAGCATGAGGGAACCTCTGAAAAACTCATGGTAGATGGTGATTCAAATAAGTATCCACCATATGATTGATGGCGTTTTTAATTTTCATCTACTAATATATCAGGTCTTGGAAAGCATATGGGATAGGTTGGTTGGAAAATATCTTGGTGGTACCATCCTTTTTCGGCCGGGGGCACGACTCAACGGACTCTGGATGGCAAAACAGACTTATCGCATGTTTGTAACAGATGTGCAGTAATTATAATCACCTTACAGTGCATTTTTTTTGGATCTGTGAAGAAATGCTGTTAACGTCACTCCTGCAGCCAGTTTCATTCTAGGGGTTGTTTGGAGTAGTTTCGATTGTTCCAATCGATTCTTCGTGAGAAAATATTCTCACGAAGAAATTTTTCGACGAGTAATCATCTTTAGATCATTTATACATTATTCAATCTTATTAAGTGTACAAGAGTTTTCAGAATCGGACATAAGTCCGAATAACAGAGCAACAGCTGGTAATAGAATCAATGAAATGTTCATTTACAAAATAACATTCCTGTGTGATCATTCATGCAAAAACTCTCGTTTCGAATGAAAGGATGTCTCAAAACGGAAACGAATATACTTTGGACGAGAGTGTATAACAGAAGTATTTTCTGTACCACATTCCGAATACCATTACGGAAAATTAGATTTTTTCATAATATTTCGATTTATATACTTTTTGCTCAACTCCCTCGCATATTTCTCTCTGATTGATGAGGCCTGAAGCATTCACTTGGATATTCCTAGCAGACAGAAGAAGTGCTTCCATAGATCTTAGTTTGAAATGGAAATATGAATTCAATATCAGCTTATCATTTATGATCTTTCCTTCGAAGTGAAATATTGAATGGATTTCATTCATATATCATAGTTCTGCATTTGAGTCATACTCATCATGAATATTATAGATTTCGACATACCTATATATATATATATATATATATATATATATATATATATATATATATATATATATATATATATATATATATATATATATATATATATATATATATATATATATATATATATATATATATATATGTATATATAAATTAGATATTCGTGGGAATCAAACAACGAAAAGGTTAACTTACGAAATTGAGGTTTATTCTAAAAGGTTGTTCCATAAAATAAACGAAATTTGTACCAGACCGCATGGTTTAGCTCCAATTGATAACCAAGCAGGTTATGTATAATTTTTACAAAACAATGACATTATTAAAAGTAAGGTTTGACAGAACGACAGCAAACTACAAAGGAACTAAACACATCCGAGCTACGCTATTGAATAAAGCTCCAAAATCTCATAAGTTCCTCAAAAATCTACGTTAATAACTAAATGATCCATAGTCTTAAAATTTAACAACACATATACAACCTTGATAATAAAAGAACTGATAGCTAACGATACAGAGCATTATTAATCCATAACCACCTTTCTGTGTACCTGATTTTATTTCAATTTTTATATTGAAATGAAGTAGAATTGAAATATCCTTAAAAACTTAAGGATAAAGATGATCTCTTATCAAAGTCCAATGTTGTATACACTATCCCATGCAAAGACTGCAACAAATGTTACATTGGTCAAACTGCAACAAAACTTCAACAAAGAGTCACCCTACATAAGAGCAATATGAGAAGTCTTAAAAATACATGTGCCTTAGCTTGTCATGGGAACACAGAAGATCATCAACCTGACTATGACAACATTACTGTATATATAAACTATATATATAAACCAATTATAAAAAGAGATCATTTATGGAAATAGTGAGCATATGTCAGTGTGAAAATCGTATGAACTCAAGGCGAGATATTGACTCTCTGAGCACAATGTTCTCATATCTAATATCTTTGGAAGAAAGAAGAGGAACTAATAACACCCCACTTTTAAATGGTATGGTGTAAGGCTCTGGCTGGCTGCTCTCGACGTTGACTGTACTTTTATCTGAACAATAATTGCCCTAACTATTCAATTATTTTGTAACTGGCTATTTCAATTCTCCTTCTTTTCAATATAAAAATTTAAATAAAATCAGGTACACAGAAAGGTGGTTATGGATTAATAATGCTCTGTATCGTTAGCTACCAGTTCTTTTATTATCAAGGTTGTATAGGTATTGTTTAATTTTAAGACTATATGGATCATTTAGTTATTAACGTAGACTTTTGAGGAACTTATAGAATTGTGGAGCTTTATTCAATACCGTAGCTCGGATTTAATCAGAGCCTTTGTAGTTTGCTGTCGTTCTGTCAAACCTCACTTTCAATAATGTCATTGTTTCGTAAAAATCCGACATAACCTGCACGATGGGTTATCAATTGGAGCTAAACCATGCGGTCTGGTACAAATTTCGTTTATTTTATGGAGCAACCTTTTAGAATAAACCTCAATTTCGTAAGTTTATCTTTTTGTTGTTCGATTCACCATTTTGATTGTAATATTACGTTGTAGCACTCCTGATGAAGGAACAATATAGTTTTGAAAGCTCGAGTTAAGGAATAAGGAGTCTTTTTATTTGACACCTGATTGCTATCCCATGAATATCTAATTTATGTCTTAACTAGTCAGTAGCGACTAACCCTACATATATATATATATATATATATATATATATATATATATATATATATATATATATATATATTATATAGTATATGAAAAATATTTAAATGTAAATTTGGAATCGAAATTACACCACAAAAGTTTCAACCTCGACTGGGACACGAACCCAGGTCTCTCAGCTTTACGCCCTGTTGCTCTACCAACTAAGCTACCGAGGTCTACACTTCGCGATGCAATTCCGACTATATCTAATTACACTTTTGTTCGCAAGTTTGTGATGTAATTTCGATTCCAAATTTACATTTAACTATGTTTCATATACAATATGTCCGTACGTGCATGGTTAGCGCGAACAATTTCACTTTACTATATATATTTTATATATATATATATATATATATATATATATATATATATATATATATATTTGTATAGCTATATAAAATAATTTATATAAGTATATAAATAACAAGGTTGCAGTCTCCCAGATTTAAATTTTTTTATTCAGCAAAGTCTCAAGCTTTCGGGTATAGATTGAACCCTTCTTCAGATGCCAAAAGAACACAATACAAGAGTTATACGCGAAACCCAAAGGCCATTTACAATAGTCCTACTTCAAAGTCAAAAAATTCAAATTGTAAATAAGTGATAACCAGAGCTCATCATATAAGTAAAAAGCAATCCTCAGAAAAAGTTCGTACCTAAACATCTAGGCGATTTGACAGTTACTCTAGGTTACGTCAATGTCAATGATTTTAGTTATCGATTTTCGGGAAAAAAGACATAGAAACTCACACTCGTTGATGGCTTGGAACCGAATCAACGTTTCGCAAATTCTTATACATCACGCTAAGGCCTTGGATGTCAGATCTTTTATTCGAAGTATTTGGTGTCAGCATGATGTGTATCATTTCAACGAACAATCTCTCGTTTAACGAACTTTGTTGTTCGAGAATCTTGACTCCTCCAAAATAAGGGGCCTCTTCAGTGCTGTGATAGTGTTCTAACATGACAGTTTTGCTACTGGGTTTATTTCTTAGGTCACTTTCATGTATTGCGATCCTGAAGTTCCTGAAAGCAGATTTGTTCGCATAGCAGAATAATTGGCCAACCTAATACTGTCCACGTCTCTGATTATTTTGTTTATATATGCAGTCAATTCCTTGATATAAGGAAACTAATATCTAATCGTTTCTTCGCAACCATCGATAACTAATTTCATACCATTGAAATAACCTAAAGTTACCAACTTTTCCTGAGGATTTTGTTCTCACTTATGTGATAAGGTCTTCTGCTGTACTTCCATGCCTTGCAATATTTTTCACTTGAAAAGAGATCCTTAGCACAAAAAAAAACAAAAAACACATTGTTGTGCCATGTATGGGTACCATTGCAATTTCGTTGATTAGGAAAAATGAATTATATCCATTAGATGGGAGATTTTACTCATTTATTATATCTTCTCACAGTATCTCTCTCTAATTCTCATTTGATTACTTTCCAGTGGGCATTTTGTCACATAGATACTTATACATATTCTATATTCATAGCAGAATTTCTCAATTTTTAAGACTAACATGCTCCTGATATAAAAAAAGATGTGTCGTTTGAAATTTAGGCTTCCTGATAGATTTTTTCTCACCAATAATGGTAATTAATTCGCCAATCCATCCATCATAAGTATAGATAGCACTGTGTTCAGGACAAGTTTTCACAACAATTCTCTATATACATATGTTTCAACCAATGAACCTCACCGAAAAATAAGAGGAGTATTTATAATTGTAAACTTAAATGTTTCTTTTTGGTAACAATTTGTCATTCTGTTAAAAATATGTATTATACTCCCATATGTATTGATTAAATGGTACTTGGCTTGGTTTCACAATCATCTTATCATTTTGATGGAATGATCGCTCATCCCTTTGTGAAATATTTTCCACACTTCATAAACTATGAGAGACTATGGAAGCTGTAGCTCTTGAGAAACTTCTGTGAAACAATCATTTGATAAGATTTTTCTGAAACCAAGCCAAGTGTTATTTATTTAATATATTCAACAATGTTTCACTAAGGAATCGGTGGTCATTCAACCAACTCTATTATATTTTCGAAAATATATTCAAAAAAATATTGAGCTTCTAAGATATCCATACCGATAATAGCAATATCTTTGGCTATAATTGTACGAACCACTGGGAGTATTGACGCAATTGTCATATGAACCTGAACTTTATCAATCAATTTCCACCCCATTCACACTAATGAGAAACGTTTGTAAGTTGTACATTCTCCCAACAACTTTCTTAACAATTGAGACTACTTCATCAGATTCATTTGAAATCGAAGCAGGTAATTCTGTGTGAAATTAAGTTTTCTGACTCAACTCATTATGATGGAAGTCATACGAAAGAAACACCAAGGCGAAACTTAGTTATATTGATTATCTACTTCAATGAAATCTTCAAATTTTTCCTTACTTCTAAACCTATTCAAACGCGAAAATTATCGAGGGAGAAACGGGCTGCAGAATATCCCATCTTGGTGATAAACTTAACCCAAATCTGAGCCGCAATTGAATATAGAGTGGTGAATAATAATTTAACAAACCATAATTAACTGCATAATAAGGCGGCTCAGTCGTAATGTAGCAGAAAGCTATAAAAATGACTCACTAAATCAGCTGGAGGCGGTAAACATTGAACTTGACAAATCCAATATAAATTTAATAGTCTGCGGGGTGTCTGCAATTCATTAATAGTAAGAAGCCTCCTCCGTACTTTAGTGACGTCACACTACCGCGAAATTTATTCACGCCTGACTTACGGGACAAATTGATTACGTTGAAATTTGAATATGTTCTTTGATACCTTGTTTACTTCGAAAATATGGTTTCATTTTTGTGTATGTAAAAGTTTGAATTGTCCTTTTATGCAGAAAATCCACACAAATAGCTTTTTTGCTATTCTAGCTCTCTAGTTTGCGTCTAGTTGCGTCAATATCCTACCTGACCCTTATCGAAAGGAACAGCTTGTCAAATCAACAATTTGTTGGTAATTTAGCCAAGTGTTTCGAATCATACTATTATACCCCAATTATTGATTTTGTATGGATATGGAAACCACTCGATGGATATTCTTTATCAAAATTATAGCCATATATTTGTTTGGAGACTGAATGGAAGATAAAACTCAAAATTGAATTCAGTCTTTTCATTCACAGTCTTCATGATTTCGTCAGGTTACTGTCTTTGTTTGGTGCTGTTAATTTGTGGTGTAACAACAATGGGCTGGAACTGCATATCAGTAAATGTCAAGTTTTGTCATTCATTCAGAAAGTTGGCACCAATCCAACACAGTTATATATTCGAAGGACAAATTCTAAATAGATGTGTTCAGTTCAAGGATCTGGGGGTTCGTTTCGACTATAAGCTATCCTTCTCTGAACACATAATATGTATCACGGCTTCTGCTCTTAGAACTCTGGGTTATTTGGTCAGAAATTGCAGAACTTTGTTAATATTTGCACAATGAAAACTGGAACATATGTCTATAATTAGGTGTCCTTTGTTCAATAATTCTATTGTCGACCAAGAGGCAGTTCAAAGGAAATATCTGAAGAATATGTACCTACTACAGATGTTATGGGCAATATCCTTTAAGAGGCTTCGACCACTCCATTCTAACCGATAGTCTGGGAATTGAATTATGGAAGTTGAGACGTGGTTGGTTTGGTCTAACGTGTCTCTCAATTATTTCGCACAATTCGATCGACTTGCAATTTCTTCTCAGCAAAATGAATATTCGCGTACCAAGGTCTGTTCTGTGGAGGATTGATACATTTTATGTCATTAACAGCAGATAAAATGTTATGTCACGTTCCCCTATCAACTCTATATGTAATCTTTATGATGGGAGTTTTATGAACTGTTGTCTACATATGACTTTGTAATATATCATATTTTAATTTTAATTTTGTTTCATTTGGTTACTTTATATTACTATTGCAATTGATTTTAATTTTATTTTCATTGACTTCATCAACTATAGTTCATTAACTTCGGTTGACTACGTGTGACTTTCTGATAGATAATATTTTATTATTAATTTGTTCCATTCAGTTGTTGTTTATTACTATGTCCCAACTCATTTCTATTATTCATCATTCTATCTTTTTTGGTTTTTTTTTCAATTTTTCTTTATTTCATTTTTCTACAATTCAATATTTTTTACCTGTAACTGGATATATATCAGTTGGAAATATATTATTATTATTATTATGAGCATTCTCCTTAATTACTATATCTGTAATAATCATATGTCTATAATAGAGCAATGTAGTGAATGTTTCACAATGAATATAAATAATGATTATTAAAAATAATCATTATTTCTATGATGACATGATGGAAGAGAATTTATATTTAATTCATATTAATAATAATAAGTTTTTTTTTAGCATGAAGCTATTACAGAAAAATTCAATAATAATATTCGTAAATTATTTACGCCGTTAGCTAATATTTCAGTTAAATCGAACAATTTATATAGTCTGCAAGAGTTAGTCCACAAAATCTGACCAAGCCATAGTATAATAATAATAACAATAAAACGAAATTTATTAAAAAACATTCTTCACATTGTAAAATCACATTCGTTCGATTAATACAATAATTACAACTAAAAAGAATATTCTCAAAAGGACTGAATTCAGTTTTGAGTCTGATCTTCCATTCAGCCCTAGAACAAAAATATTGATTGAAACAAATATATTGGTTAAATTTATATTCAGAATGATATACATTATGTGAAGAAAAAAGAAAAAAATTACCTCAGAAATATCAAACATTTGAGACAATTTCACATGGTGAAGAATATTTGTAGTAAAAATCGATACAAATATTTGATACAAAAAATCGATTCATACATAATTGCCTACATTCGAACCATCGAAGTACTCTGCCACACTATAGTATGCCTCTGTTGAGAGCAGAGATTCAACTCTTATCTTAAACAAATGAGCTTTCAGTACGTTCAAATTCTATGGTAAATTATTGAAGATGAAGTGCTCAAATTTAGCTCTTTTATGCCTAGGAATAAGTAGCACATCACCGTTTCTTGTTGAATACTCATGATAAATATTCAATTTAATAAACTTATCTTCATTTTCTTCAACATATAACAAACATCTATAAATATATAGACACGGTAAGGTGAGTATGTAGTTATTAATGATATATAAACCTATCTGGTTTACAAGATGTTCGTTGATGAACTAATATATAATATAAGTCGAAGTATTTATATGAGCGAAACGTTTGAGAAAATTACAATAGTAATACAAATGCAACATGAGCAACTGAACTTCACTACTACAACAACAACCATGTTTGACACCTTCTTCAGCTCAAACTCGTTCCTTTTTTTCTCTGATGTTAATGCTCACAAGTTCAGTTTCATAGCATATATCATGTTGTGCAGAATATTGAGAAGACTTTCTTGTATCACATACGATTTTTAGTATTGACGATCAGAAGTGTGAACTTGAGTAAATTTTCTCCTCTAACTTTAGTTCAGTGGGGGAGAATTTCAAGAATACTACTCAGAATTGCTCCTACTCATGAGAGACCTCATTAGGAACAATGACACAAACATATGATCTATATACCTGAGATCAGAATGAAATGTATAGGTCAAGTGGTTGTTGAAGTTTGAGACGTAAACATCTTCACTAAATGCCAAGCAGAAAGTGGCACACATTCTTCGACAGTACCGAAAATCTCATGGAAGCTAATATACTTGAATGGTATTTAAGGAAGAACTCAGAGGCATATACCTGAATGAGAAAGAGCTGCAATAATGAGACTTGCTAAGAAATACAATTATGGTTATAGCAATGTGAATTACAATTCTTTTCGCCTAACAACCATTCAATGATTCTATGATGCCACATGCAAAAAACATGAAAGATGTCCAAGTTATTTAGGTTTACTCAGGGCATAAAAGAGCTAGTAAACTCAGAATATTTCAGGTGTATACTTTTGTTTAATAATATAGGCTAATTTTTATTATTTCAAAATTATCCACATTTCTAAAAGCTTCTTATAGAAAGATCATTCAGTACTAACGAACAAATTCATTTCTCCTAACCGGTCACTTATTACAATGGTTTTCCGAATGAATTCTTCACTCAGTGCTTCTTCGTTTACACTGAAGAAGCACTGAGTGACTGTTTGCGAAAAAAATGTATTTTCGGTTATTTATAATATTAATTTCAAGTATAAATTTCCGAAGTTTATAGCAAGTATTTCATATTTGATGGGATTTCATTGATTCCACTTTTCAGGTTCAATCTACATTTGACCTATGCCTCACTTATTTTTTCTTTTTCTTTCCATTTTTTCTTTCAGTTCGAAATTCTTACTACTTCTTCAAATTTTCAGTCAAATCTGTTCATTTCAGAAATGTATATTATGTATATAGACAATTTTAGTTCGACATACATACTACCATTGACAGGCTCTTTTCATAAATACTCCATTCAACGGTTGCGCATAGTGCTCATAATTCTTATGAAACGAGGAAAAAGTATATCACAGTTTGGAAAAAATGAAGTTATGATGCTTCACTACATCGTTTTCATGAAAAATTTGGATTATCCGCATGACTGCAAGCACCTGCTTCGGCGCATCGAAATCGTCCAAGAAATAATATACAAGAAAGAATATACAAATTCAACAAGAAATTATTTTCGAGAGGTACATTACGATGTAACTGCTGAATTCGAACCTGAAGTTTACTCTAGAGGGAAATACGGTTGCCATCACATATTTTTCTCTTCTGCGTGAATCTATTGGGAATAATTTCTGAGAGCATCTTTTATGTATCCTCATTTTCCTTTAATTTCAGGAAATATTTGTTTCAAGGTGAGCATTTCTTTCGGGCATAGCGACATATATTTCTTTTCCACGTAGTGAACAATAAAACAGAGCCATAACTGTTTTACTGGCATATGATCTTCGAAAAATTGCATTAGAATTAAACACTATTGCACTCAGATATATATTCAACAGTTTGTTATTCATATCTATATATATATATATATATATATATATATATATATATATATATATATATATATATATATATATACTTTTTCGAAATTAATTTATTACCTGTTTAGGATAGTTATATTTTCAATAAATTCAATGGACGATGAATCTGCTCTGTGATAGTTCATATTTAAATGAGAAGTAATAATAAAAACTTGTCTAAAAATCACTGCAAGAATCATAAATAAAATTCTTGCGTTTGATATAAAATGATTTGTTTGAAATTCATCTATTCATATCACTGGAAAATAACAACGTACATCTGTTCTTCCACCTACACCAGAAAAACTGAAAACAACTATAATTACAGAATACTCGACAATATATAAAAAAATACTTCAAAATTGAAAATTAACACACTAGATTTAAGTTTTACTGAATATATTAAAAACTCCACATATGTTTCGGGTGCTTAACGAATTATCAAGAGTATACAATATTACTTGCAGTAATATTGTATACTCTTGATAATGGGTTAACCACCCGAAACATATGTAGAGTTTTAAATATATTCAGTGAAACTTAGGACAAGTGTGTTAATTTTGAATTTTATAGTTTTTAACATAATGTTTCACCAAGAGATAAGCGAAACCTCCATGTCATTTATCAAAAAAATACATCAATTGCTACACGAAACGTACATCAAATACAATACAAATATGTAACAAAATCATGAAAATGATCGCAATCTGAATAAAAATTAAGGAAACTAGGTCAATAAAAAAAACATGAAATAGAAATGATAAAAATACACATATCAATGAACTTTCCCAATGTAGGTTCACAGCTAATGGTTATATATAATTTTCTTATTCATACTTCTTCATTCAGAACTCAAAAATTACCTTCAGTGGCAGAGGTTGAGGTTTATAAATTTCAGTTCAGAGAATATGACAACACAGAGAAACAAGGCTCGAATGATAACACTGAAGCTGTAAATATCAGATGACCATTTAAACTTTACTAATGCTCGGCTAACAAGTTGACTGATTGCCAGCTATTCTCGCCAACAAAACAATACATACAAAGCCAGAGTTGTTTGGAATAGTACAGTACAATTCATGGCAAGTTACCTTCAGGCCGCAAAATACTAGAAGGCTTCGACTGAATGACTCGAACAATTGCATTCAAATTAATATTAGCAAATTAATATTACTGAATGTTGGTGAATTCAGAATTTCACTCAAACACATTGATTATTATATATATACCTATATATATATATATATATATATATATATATATATATATATATATATATATATATATATATATATATATATATATATATATATATATATATTCAGAAAGGTTTCCGCGGTCAGAAGTATGTATAAAACTTGGTTCTCGGAATGAGCCGCGTTCTAGATTTATATAATCTCGACGGTTCGGCTTCCGTTGTGAAGCCATCTTCAGGAGTTGGAATAAATTAGTAAAGGAAAGGGTTACTAGGTTACGTGGCCTCAATCTGCCTACTCCACGAACTGAATGAAGGAAAATGAGGAAAGGTTACCTGGTAACGTGGCCTCAATCTGCCTACTCCACGAACCAAATGAGGGAAACTAGGATCGATAAGAAATGATTCGGTTGCGTGGCCTCAATCTGCCTACTCCACGAGCCAAATCGTTTCTAATAGTTAACTCCGAAGTCTCAACCTGCCTACTCTTCGGAGTCAACTGGAGTCCTCATTTTCCTTCATTCAGTTCGTGGAGTAGGCAGATTGAGGCCACGTCACCGAGTAACCTTTTCCTTTACTAATTTATTCCAACTCCTGAAGAGCCATCTTCTGAAAACTGAAACAGATCTTCAAATCAGATATGCCACTATCCTTGAAGAGCAAAGTGTTTGACCAATGCATATTATCATCGAAGACCTTCGCCAGCGAAACTGGACCCTGAAATCTGCTCACATCCAGAAACTTCGAACAACCCAGCGGAGTATAGAAAGATACATGATGGTCCTAACTATACGAGATAGAATACGCTGCAGCTGGATAAGAGGTCAAACAAAGCTGAAGGATGTCGTGGAGTGTGTAAAAACGCCAAAGTGGAAATGGGCAGGCCATCTAGCCCGAGCAAGACATGAGCCTTGGTCGTCTGTGTTTGGTGATTGAGAGCTCAGAGACGGGTAAGACCAAGAAAGTGCCCTCACGATCGATGGGATAAGGAGCATTAGATTGGCTGGGCGTTGCCTGGAAGAGAGAGACTGAATAGGAAATCTTGCAAAGACAGGGAGAGACCTTCGTTCTGCAGTGGACGAAAAGAAGTTGATGATGATGATGATATATATATATATATATATATATATATATATATATATATATATATATATATGTATGTTCGTATGAGATTCAAGAGTCTGTAGGATACTGTTTATAATAACTTACAAGGGTTTATTGACTCAGTATTTGCAGTGGTACCCATTTCTCTTTATCAAGCTTTCGCAATCTGCCCTATTGCTTCATCAGGATTATAAGGATTGAGGTTACAATAATTAATCCATTGTTTGATCTACTATTGATAAACCATTGATAAACTATTGTCAAATTTGATGAACCCTGATGACGCAATAAAGCAAATTGCGAAAGCTTCTTTAAGAGAAAAGAGTACCGCTACAAATACTGAGTCAATAAACCCTTATAAATTATTATAAATATATATATATATATATATATATATATATATAATGTTATGGTAAATTTTCAAAAATTAATACTATTCATATAAAAATTCTTATAATTCAGTTTAGAAATTCTTTGAATATATATGCAGAATCAATAGAAATGAACAATGTTTAACGTTTCTCAAGCTGGTGGTTCCAAGCTGTTAAATTGATTGTTCAGACAAAGTCATATTTCATGCATTTTGCCTTATAGTGTAAAATTTTGAACATACATATAGTTTCGTACACATAGTTAGTTTCATTCGATAGTATGTTAATTGTAGTTGAATTTTTTTCAAAAGTTGGTTATCTTCATATTTGTTATTCACTGGTCAACCCATACACAATTTTGATGATATCATTTCAATGTAGTTAAATATGTATTATTCAAGTATTTTTTTGTTGCTATTTTAACCTGAAAATTCCAAAGCTTCCAACTTCAGAATGGGACATACGATATACAAGCGAGATACACTCTTTGGTTGTTGTCTCTGTCTGAGAAGCACTATATATGACTGATTTGACAGCACATATCAAATTTTGGCAAATATAACCCTTACGGTTACAATCCGACTGCTGGACCAATATGAAATATATCTACGAATTTGAAATCTTGTGATTGGGTGTTTTCTAGTGATTGATTTCGACAACATCTGTTGCTCATATTGGAAGCGGTTGAGTTGCCTAATTTCTTGCTCGTTTCCAATACACAACATATGTACGTATATAATTGTTTTTAGACTGTGGGGATCAGAAAATCGATCGATAACTCAACGGTTTGTGAAGCAGATATACGGAGTTCGAATCCACGTTTAGTATGGACATTTATGTAAGTCTATCACTTGAGCAGTAAAATGAAAATAGGATCAGTAACGCACCCAGCTCATAATTCCAGAACCCCTTTGAAATGGTACTCAATCTATAGGTCTAATAACTTTCAAGCTGAAGCAGAAGTTTTTTAATTAATTGTTGTGAAAACATAATATTTCTCTGAAATTTCAATGGTTTTTATGATTCTGCTGTTTCAATGGTTCTGCTGTTTTACCGAATAGCATAATGATTTTTAATTTCCACATGAACTTTTTTTTTCATCCAGTGGACCTACAGATTGACGAAGGTTCCGAATGGCGATTGGGACTATGATCTACGTACATTAGCCAAAAATTACTCAGTGAATCACCTACATCAATAATGATTATTATGACATTCATCAATTTCAACAGTTATTCACATTACATAATAATATTTTACTGAATAAAATAGAGGCAATTCAAAAGGAAATGACCTATTTTTCACGAAAGGCAATAAATTGATTTAATGAATGAGGTTCGCAGATCCAAATGAAAGTGTAAATGCGTCTACTAGATAACATAAGACCTTCAATAACTTTCAAATGCTCAAAGCAAATTGAATAATGGCCATATAGAGTGATCCCCCTTCAAATCTACTAGTACCATGATAGGAAAAAGGAATCTATGTACTTGCCGAGTATTATTTTCATTGACGTATGGCAACAAATAATTTTTCTACAACTTGAGGAAGACGAAGAGACGATGAATATATAGACCAAACACTGTGTGTATTCTGTTGGATCCTAAAACGCCGTGGAAAATTCTTGAAAGCCCTCTTCCTTCTGAGTGATAAAATTTTCGTCGACACTAGGCGAGCTGCCCCAACGAACAGTTTTATACTTTAGTACAGATTGGACACTGACGAAGTAAAGTGTTCTCAATACATCAGCCTCCACCTGGTTCCTGGTCATGATAAACATATAAGCAGCAGAGTTCAGAGTCTTCCTTTACTTAGCCATGTGATGTTGCGTGGTTGTTTGTCCAAAGCAACACCCAAGATATTAACAGAGTCCTCAAAGGCGCAAAAGAGTAGCATTGTTCTCCACCAACTGGCTACCATAAAATGAGATACCCTGAGTCTTGCTATCATTTGAAATGAGACTATTTTAGTTACACCTCTTATTTACAGCCAAAACCGTGTCTCAAACTGCCTCGATAAAGGACGAGATATTTCTTGGTATAACCAAAAAATTTCTGTCATCAGCATAGAGGATTGACTTGAAATTAGATAAGGGTTTAATGTAGCAGAAATAGTTTACGAAGACAGTAAAAAGCAAAGTTCCCAGCACACTTCCCTGAGAAACACTTCTATTAAGGTGTCGCTCCTCAAAGAAGTGTACTGAACCAACGAAAGTCAAAACAACTTTCTGACGGCGATGGCTCAGGTAGGTCTCAATATACCTCAAGAAGATACCTCTAACTCCACACAGCTCAAGCCTTGCTGTTAACGCCTCATGCACATTAGAGTCAAAAGCCTCAATTAAATATAACTTGTTGATAGAATGCTAATTGGCCTATACTCATCGCAAATCAAATCACAAACATTTCCTTTCTTAAAGAGTGATTTAGCTGAAGCAACTTGGAAATCATCAAGAAAGCAATTGCCTCTGCATGCACAATAAATAAGATATGCAAGAGGGCCACATATTATATGGATACATCTCTTCATGGTGGACATGGTAGTTCCATCATGATCTTAGGAATTAGACGTTTTCAGTATCTTAACAGCTGCTTTCACATTATTCTCCGTGATATCAAAATAAAATGAGATGACTAACCTATACCATGTGAAGCCAGCGGGGATGAAGCCACAAGAGGACTGCAAGTTTTCAGGCCGAAAATGGCTCCAACTAATATGTTATTATAGTCAAACAGCCATGCCTTCACAAGGACTCGACCTCGACTGTACCATACCATACTAAGGCCTCTTCTTTACTACGCCAAGAAGAAGACCGCTCAAATTTTGTTCGAAAAAACAAAACTTTCACCATAATGTGAACAGATCTGAATGCCATCATTCACTGCTTATTTTATGTAGTTATCTTTTCTGATATGAATATAACTCTCGTTATTACATATCTTACATTGATGAGAGAAATATACAATCACTGTTCCTGTCTGGCTCTAATACACTCGTCTTTTGCCACAATATAGTTGATACCAAAAATTCTATATTGCAATAAATAAGCATGCATTCCGGTGAATTATTTTATCTTTATCCATATTTTAATTCAGTAATCGGATATCGCTGGTGAACCGCTGCAAATAATTTCCATTGTTTGTGTTTTGTGAATCATAACATATAGATAGAGGTAATTATTATTTCATAATATGATTCCATTGTTGGAAAAGCTTCACCTGAATGCCCGTGACGCGGAATTGCATCCGCAGATAAAAGTTTAAAAATTGAAACATTTCAACACTATCAAAATAGCGATGGTACAGCAACTTTTGGTTACCTAAAGCGTAACTATGAGGTTATCTCTATTCATGCATTTTCGGTGTTATTCTATTTATGTAGGTATATTTTGCAGCAATGCTGTTACCTCTCTACATTTTGCAGAGCATGGCCAAGCGGTTATTTCGGTTATTTCCTCTGATTTCGATACAACCCTGAAAAAACGATGTAGTAATATGTTTAATCTCAGTTTTGGCGGAACTGATTATTAATTCGATATATCTGTTTTTACTGAAAGGGGAAACATTCATTTTTTCATAGAAAACAACCCTACATTTGTTCTATATTAATAACGAAATAATACGAGAGGATAAATATATTGCTTGGAGTTTCAATCTTTACTTTGTAGATAGTGTACACCAGACAGTTAATACTAAAATTCCGATGCATGGCCACAAATATGTCATACAATCTATACCAAAATGGTGAGATTGCGTAATTTTGAGAGGGTAAATGTGAATTATTCGAAAAATACCGTCAGAAGTTTGGAAAAAGCAGGTGGTTGCGAAGATGAAATATTACTAAAGTATGCTTTCGACACTTCTGGAAATAGATTTTTAGATTTAGTTAACACATTACTGACACATGGAGTATTTCCAAATGATTGTAAATGTTCATTAATAATACCTAAGCCAAAAATTTGCAATACTGTTAAAATAGAGCAATTTAGACCTGAAAATTTACTATCACCTTAAAAAAATATTTTAGAATTGAAGAAACCAGGTTTTAAATTTTCTGTCATGATTCAAGTTTCAATCAGGATTAAAAAAAAATTGCTCTTGTGAGACAGCAATATTGAACATATGTGAGGGATGGTATAGTGCTATAGATAACGGAGAAACGGTTATAGTAGTATTATTGGATTTTGAAAGAGCTTTTGAAACGTTATGTAGATCATTATTATTGAAAAAATTTCATAAAATTGGCATTGAAGGACTCGTTAATGATTGATTGGTTCGGATCTTACTTGAAGTACGGAAGTTAAGTTTAATATCTTGCTGTCGGATAGCACGAAACTGGACGTAGGCGTACCTCAAGGATTTGTCTTAGGTCCGTTTTTATTCTCCTTATATATAAACGATATTGTCTCTCTTGTGAAAAAATGTTTTATACGTTTATTCGCTGATGATATTTTGCTCTATATATGTGGCAAAGATATTAAGAATAAGACAGATGGGATCAATAGAGACCTTTCTGCAATTACTGAATGGTTATTTGACAGAAGCTCATCCCTAAATGTCCAAAAATCTAACTTCATAGGTTTGAGTACAAGTAAAACCTTCGGAACCAATAAAAATTATGATATAACTATAAAGATTAATGAACAAAAAATTAGGAGAGTAGAAACAGTAAAATATCTAGGCATAATGCTAGACGAAAAATTGAGTTTCAATGATCATGCTGATTTCATATCATCTAGAATCTCTACAAAAAATCAGACATCAATTTCTTGAAGAGAATATGAAAATACCTGTCGACATATGTGAAATTATTGTTGTTCAAATCAATAATCATGCCACATGTTGAATATTGATACACTTTGTTATTTGGTTTGACTAAAGAAAAATTCAACAATTACAAAAGAAGAGAGCTATGCGAACAATTTTGAACTGCAATAGGTATACCCCTGTTGAAATTATGCTGAATTCTTTGGAACATTATATATTAAATCATATAAATAATATAAATTTAATAAACAATAAATAATATTCGTTCAATTTTTAAACAAAAAAAATTATTTCGTTTCGATATTTGAACAATAAATAATATTTGTTCTGTTAAACAAAGAATACTCTCTGCTTTATACATGTCCATATTTAAAATAAAAAATCAGCTCCTTCCATGTAATTCAATGAAAAATGTAACATATGTCAGTGATGTGCATGGGTATAATACTAGAAATACTAATAGTTTTTATATCCAAAGTTGTAAGCTTTCTAAAACTAAGAACAGCGTATAATATGACGGATTTAAGGCTAATTTACCAAGTACATTGAAAACCAGTACCAGCATTAAGATATTTAGACGTGATCTAAGAAAGTATATTTTGAATAATGAGATGGGTACGTAATTCGAAATTCACAGTCAAAATATGTAGATTTTTAGTATAGCTTCAGCTAAATGAATATTATCATTATTTTTACTCATTTTCTTATATGGATGAATATATATATATATATATATATATATATATATATATATATATATATATATATATATATATATATATATATATATATATATATATGAAGTTTGCAGATTCACGGATTCGTTATACTCATTCTATACTGGGAGTCCTAATCAAATTTCAGAAATATTTCGAATTCCATTCTCACGTAACTGTCTATACAAATGTTATATTATTAATAATTAATAATATAATTAAATTAAATTAACATTAATTATAATGTTAATGAAAACACAATCTTTCACTTTCGAGAGTGAATGTTGAGTGCGTTCCTAAAATCATCGAACCTGTTGAATGAAAATACCATACACTTCTTTGAACCTTATCAGAAATCTTCAGTAGCATACATCTGAACAATCAAGATTCATTGGTTTCTCAAACGCACCCAGGTCCTCTCTTCAATATAATTCGAACATCTATTCGTGAACTAATCACGTGAGCTCCCTCTATCGAAACAACGAAAAGAACTCTCTCGAGTATTGCAGATCGCTTTCTCGAAGAAGATCAGTGATTCTGACTCTCTAAATATCGACTCTCGAAAAATATAGGTTGTGTTTTCGTTGACAACATTTGTGTACACTGCTTCCTGAGAATATATAGATTGATTGATTAATAAATCAACATCTTCAAAAAATCTCATTCAAAACATCTCCAAAAATATTTTTTTATTGTCCGCTACAATATTGTTTCGGTACATTATACGGTGGATGTTTCCGTCCACCTGATGGAGGTATTGTACACCGAGAAAATATTGTAGTAGACAATATATGCAATATTTTCGAAATTCTCAGAAATGTGTTCATTTTATTGATTAGTTGAAATGGAATATAAATTGATTGTTGATTATAATTAATCATTAAATTGGTTAATTGATTTCAGGATATTATTATTGATTCGAGAAGTTATTTCTTCAAATTTACTCTGAAACTTCTCAAAAACTGATCGGATTGCGTTTTATCAGTTCAGTGGATTACTCATTAACTCTTTCGAAGTGGAAATAATAGTTGCTATAAATATCCAACTTTCAACTACTTATTATTTCAGGTACTTATATATACCAGTGATGAAAAATCTCAAACATTTTTATTCCATACAATATCACTGCAGCTCTCTGTTTTTAATTCCATTCATCTCTGTTTTACTCAGAAAACATCAAAGAAAATTTAATATTTTAAAAGTGTAATTGGCATCACTCGCTTCAAAACCGTTTGAGGACGTTATCCACTGTATAAATAGGACCCACTGTATAAAATATGGATGTCAAATAAAATTAGATTCTTTGTGTCTGAAGATGTCACTCACAAATGAATTTTCTTCTCTGATGAATATCGAAAATTTTTTCCTTCAAAATTCTCAGGTCATATTGACTGCATTGTAGGCAACTGGAAAAAGTTGTATGTGGACCAAATCAAATTCTGAGTGAGAATATAATCCACCTAGTGCGATAGAAATTTAAATCTCCGCTTCAGGATTAAATTCTTAGATATTGCCAGTATATACCAATCTGTTGACACTAGAAAGACCAAGTCCATCAATTTGATGGCACCGCAAGTTCATTGTTTAGTATTTTAAGAACTGTGTTCTCGTTTATTTTCATATTTCACGATTTCTACTGATTTTTAATAATAAGCCTCAATCTATATAAAAAGAGTGTGTGCCCAAGACCGCACGGCAACAGTGAAAACTTCATGGCAATCCCAATCAATTTATATGTATATAGTAAATAATTTTATGTATTATGTAGTATTATTAGCGATTGAGTTAGTAGATTGAACGCGAAACAAGTCAGAATTTAAAGTAAATATTCATTAAATTCTATATAGATCAAATGAATTATTTTCGTTAATGTATTCTACACAGAATACAATGGATTTAAGATAACTAAAACAAGAAATAAATACATCTTATTCAATTTCATTTATATATCTAGAAAAAAACTCCATCAATTGTACTTCCGTAATGTGTTGTACTTTCATTCTTTTTGTTTGACATATTTAAATCCAATGTGATCCTTGAAAAATCAATTGAAGGCTACCTCCGGACCCCTTTCATATTATCAATAATGAGTATTATACCTTGTTTAATGTTTACTGTTCATAATTCAATTTTCAATATATAATATTTTTCAATATCACTAAACCGCACCCGACTATGGTGCGGTAGAACGCGGGTTCGAGCCCAGCTGAAGGCATGGGTGTTTCTGTTTGTCTATGATTTAAGTATCTTGAATAGTAATCTTTGTTGTAGAGAAAAAAAATTTCTAATAAATAGTGGGAGTTTGACGAATCATTCTCCCACTCCTCCACAAATAAAATGAACATAAATTAGAGAATAATACAAAATAGTAGATGAAGATACAAAATTGAACTAAGATGAAACTGATGATTCGAGTCTAATAAGTGTAAACTTCGTAAACTTATTGATTAATTCACCATAAAACTGAAAAAAAACAAATTTATATAATGCACAAAAAATTTCATAAAATGTAACACATAAAAAGAGTACCTAAATAAACTTTATGCATAGGTATATTGAAATCAATTTTAGTTTTAAGATCAATTGAGCAAAGGACCGAGTATTTTCTATTATGGGCAATTTTAATAAAAATTTAAATATTCTATTCATTTTCTCGTTTGATGAAATATGATTTCGGATACTGTCTGTTCGGAAATATCATATCGACCCGATATGATTTCAAGAACCAGATCTCTTGCAACAGTGTCTTCATCAATCTGGTACATTTGGCTATATTTGTCATTTTCAAATTTTTTTAAAGTGTTCTTCAAACAGGTTTCTAAGAACCGACAAACCCTAATGGTGAGCATGTTCATATTAAAGACTGTGCCTTGAAGTGTTCCGAATACTCGTTGACAGAATAGAAGCGAAATCTCATAAGATATTTCTTGATGTTTATTTTGAATTTATTGAAAGAAAGCTCATTGAAACGAAAAGGAAAGATATGGTATAATTTATAATCTATCGAGTTTTTTTTGACTTATTTAGACGATACTTATTGGTTCGGATATTATTTGCGCCTTTTGTATTATAATTATGCAGATCAGACTATTTAATCAATGTATCTGCATCCTTATGTATTTCTAAAAGGACGTTATGCCCTTCCACAATGTAGGAAGGGCATTATTTCATATTTTATAAATAATGGGCTGCATGAATCCAAGTAACCAACGCCTGCCATTATTCGAATTGCCTTTTTCTGCAACCTGAAAACTACCAAGGCGTTGGAAGAATTTCCCCACAGAACAACGCCATAACTCAAAGATGGAATAGAGAGAAGTATGTAATTCTATTCGTTCTATGGAATAGAGAGTACTATGGAATAGAGAGAAATATGTAATGAGTAATGATATATGCTGGGTAATGTAAATTAATTGGAAGCCAAATGTCGTTAAGAACCGGCGTTAAACTGTAGGTTCACTGAATTAAAAAAACAACTGCGAAGAGCAGCTGTCTGTAAATTTCAAGTTCGGGTACACCCAACGGTCCCAAGTTCACTCGATCGAGCCTTTCACCACAGGGCGTGTCGAAACAGCCTAACTTAATACCCTCAAAAAAATCTGTGTGCGGTACGCCAAAAAAAGTTTTGACTTCAAAAACTATTATATTTTATGTGGTATACGAGATTTCAGTATAGAATAGAGAACAGACTCTTCTACCAACAGATGAGGGTACTTTTCTTTCATTTATTTTGAATTTTGGGTAAATTGTTGTGATAATAATAATAATAATAATGATAATAATAATAATAAACATGTATTTCCAACAGGTTACCACCCAATTACAGGAAAATACATAATGAATAACTCACAAATATTTGAATTCCGAAAAAAAATTTCGAATCATTCGATAAACTGTTGAGGTACTAAAAATTCAACTATTCAAAACATTAGTTGGGTTGAACATTCTATGATCAAAATTGAAATCTTGAATTAATATCCTCACTGAAGATGTAACGTTTCATCTACATCTCCCTATCAGTGCTTTGGAAGTGAGTTGAAAATGCTTGCTTTTAATCGCCACATCAGGTAGATATATATGAAATCCTTGAATGAATGAATTCGTTGGCAATCTGAATATCTTCCTTTATTGCAGATTTGTTTCCGCTAGCGCAATGATGAAAGCTTAAGTGGAATAATTCCACATGAACATTCTGAAATTATTTCAGATATTGTCTCGACATGAAATTTTTCAGAGACATATGGACGAAAATAACACCTAATCTGTTGAAATGGAATCAGCTATATTGAAAAGTATGCGATTTATATAAAGAAAAAGATTTTAGTAAAATGGAAATGCAGTTATGAGAAGGAAAAAATTCATTTGATTCACGACTACGATTTTGACAATAAAGTCGATTTTATAAATAGTTGGATGGTTACCTCTCTTAAATTAGTTGTATCAAACACTTGAAAATCGGCTGAGATTTCCAAGTAAATCGAGTATGGAAAAAAATTATCAATCAAAAGATTTATTTGATTCAGTAAAATTGTTACATACATCGGTAATTCCAGTGAAAAACTCAAATCTCTTCTTTTTAGGAATAATATCAACATTGCTTACCGTACTGGAAGTAACTTAGGAAAACATATCAAAAATAACAAATCTAACGTCAACAAAATAAAAAATCACTAGTTTATAAAATAAACTGTGGTAGTTGTGATAAGTTTTATATCGGTAGAACGTTTAGAAGTTTTCAAATAAGAATTTCTGAACATGAACGTAGTTTTGATAATCAGAAGACAGATCACATTATGCAAATCATTTGATTAATGAAAATCATATATTCAATTCTTCTTTTAAATTCTGAATACCGCGAATAAGGGAATGAAGCTTAATTTGTTAGAATCACTTCAAATTAATAAATACAAATATTCTGGCAGCCTTTTGATTAGCCAAATCGATCATACCTCAAGCCGCCTTATCAATCTTTTCAAAATTACTCAGTTTCCTTTATAGTAGTTCAGTATGATTTGATCCCTTCTAGCTGTTATCTACCTGTTCACCTATTGTATGTATTCGAAAAATGTCATTAGTCGGCACGTAGCATTTGAAAAAGGTGAATCTCATCGAAACGTACGTCATGAAGTATTCTTTTTAATATATGTGTGAATCTTGAGTTAACAATTGTTTCATTATCAATAAAATTGTATTAAACTTCGCTATCAAGTCAGAGATCATTGTATCCAAGAGGGTCATGAAACGACATTTGTCTCCATGAAGAATGTATAGGAAGTTTTTGCACCACTCAGTATAGATCCTTATTCAAAGAGCGTTCAGGAAATCCCGTGAGGAAAAAGCCGCTATTATAATTCCATTCTGTGAAACCTGAGTCCACCGCACCCCAACTGATGTGATAACCTGATAATGTTAGTCCGATTTATTCAATTTATAGGCCTTGGTTGAGATCTAGTGGCTACTCCTTTTGCCGCCCTTACCTTTTCCACGTCTTGAAACGTGGGTCTCATTCGAAAAGGTGAATCTAGCCCTTGTATTATGTGTCTGCCCCAGACAGGCCGACGTTAACTCAATTGAATGATGCTATATCGATCTGAATTCAAAAAGTGATGAACTAATGGTTTCTTCGAAATTCACATGCACTACCCTTCACGTCAATCAAACGAAGACTCTTTTCAGAAATTCTGAGAATTGTCCAGCGTGTAGTGAAACCAGATTTCGTAAAAAAATCGCGTTTGATGATCCACGTTTTTTTGCCAACGAACCGTAAAATGTGATCGAAAAATCTCATGAAATTGTGAGAAAACAATGCTTTGTGATATTGAATGAAACTTCATTATTCTATACTAACGGGAGTGTCTGAATCATATCATATCCAACGGTCATAAAAATATAACGGTTTTGCGAGAAAAACATCAATTACTTATTAGTTTTATGATTCAATATAAAGGGTGTTTTACTAGAGGTATAGAACTTTAAGTTGGCATTACTGTTGAAGATGGCCACCGATTTAGCAGCTGAGAAGTGATTTATTCTCAGTTTGGTTTGGCAATCCATCATGATTAGACTCACGCCTGAAAAACGCTTGCAAATACTGCAATTTTATTTCGAAAATAATGGTTCTGTGCGGAATACGCGCTCGCGTCCATTTTACCAGAAGCTCAGTTCTGGTTGAATGGCTACGTCAACAAACAAAACTGCCGCATTTGGAGTGAAGATAATCCTCAAGTGTATGTCAAAACACCGTTACATCCAGAAAAACTGACTGTTTGGTGCACTTTATGGGCTGGTGGACTCATTGGTCCGTACTTCTTCAAGAACGATGATGGTCAGAACGTTACAGTCAATGGTGATCGGTATAGAGCCAGGATTGCTAACGTTTTCATTCCTAAATTGAACAACCATAATGTCCAGGAGCTGTGGTTTCAACAAGACGACGCAACATGTCACACAGCTCGTGCCACAATCCATTTATTGACAGACACGTTTGGTGACCGCCTAATTTCACGTTTTGGACCTGTGATTTGGCCTCCAAGATCTTGTGATTTAACACCGCTAGACTAGTTTCTGTGGAGCTATGTAAAGTCATTGATTTATGCGGATAAGCCACAAACGCTTGACCATTTGGAAGACAATATTCGCCGTGTTATTGCCGATATACGGCTACAAATGTTGGAAAAAGTCATCGAAAATTGGACGTTCATATTGGACTACATCCGAGCCAGCCGTGGCGATCATAGGCCAAAAATCATTTTTAAAATGTAATGCCACAAGATTATCTCTCGAAGGAAAAAAGTTATTGTCAATCAAATGATTCATCGTTGTTTTATTGCAATTTAAAGTTCTATACCTCTAAAAGAAACAACCCCTATAATGAATATTCTTGTGAATCCTATGAAACTTTTCTATTTTTTCACCTTACCCACAAAGCTTGGTAGAATACTGATTGAAAAGTCAATATTATAATTCAAACGGTTAATAACGATAAATCACAAAAACTAATTCAATCCAATCGACATATATTCAGGCGGCTAACCAATTGACAAGGTTTGATACAAAAATTGCATAAACTCCTTATAATGGGTTAGCATCCCGAACTACATAATAATATAATAATAAAATAAAATTTATTGAGAAACATTCCTTACATTGTAAAATTACATTCATGCAATTGATACAATAATTACAACTAAGGAGAATACTATCAAAAGGACTGAATTCAGTTTGAGTCTGATCTTCCATTCAGCACTCGAACACAAATATAGGTTAAATTTATATTCACAATAATATACAACTTTATTTGAAAAGAAAGGCAAAAAGTACCTCATAAATATTAAACATTTGACAAATTCACATGGTTAATTACATTTTTGGTAAGAAACTATACAAATATTTGATACAAAAAATTGATTCATACATTATTGCCCATATTCGAACCATCGAAGTACTCTGCCACACTGAAGTATGGCCTTGTTAACAGCACAGATTTAACTCTCCTCTTGAACAAATGAGCTTTCAGTTATTTCAAATTCGATGGTTAATGGTTGAAGATTTTAATACTCTGGTAATAGAGAGAGTGCTCAAATTTAGCTGTTTTATGCATAGGAATAAGTAGCACATCACTGTTCCTTCTTGAATACTCATGATTACTATTCCATTTAATGAAGCTACCTTCATTTTCTTTAACATATAACAAACATCTATAAAAATATAAACACGCTAAGGTGAGTAAGTAATTATTAGTGATGATAGGTTTACAAGATGTTCGTTGATGAAAATTGAATATCAATCGAAGTATTCGCTCCTGTGTAATAAACACCCTATTTATTTATGTAGAGCAGCCCTACAGCAGAATATTATAATTCAAATGACTACATACAAGACTGTAATACATATTTAATAATGTAATACACAGTTTCTAGGTACGATGTTCTTAATTCTAGAGATTGCAAAAAATGAGTTACTCAAACTCATTTTTCGAAACACAAATGAGACACTTTTTTGATTGGAATGATAATATAGTGTTGTCCCCATATTTAACATCCAAGGTACAGGCAAAAATGAACACATACAGGTGTGTCAACGTTCACCATCAGATTGTTCATTCGACACTAATTTACAAACTCCCTCACAATGCATTCACATGGCTCCAGAAGTTCTTCAGGAGTACTGCCAGAAACAACCACCGATGAATCATCGGCAAATAGTGTCACCAAAAATCGGGACAGCTTCGCAGGCAGATCGTTTATAAATAATATGAATAGAAGAGGTAGGAGTACAGAGCCTTGCGGCGCCCCAAGAGCAATGTCATGTCTCTGAGAATAACTCTCGCCTATTTTCTCTACCATTGTTCTTTCTTCAAGATAAATACGTTACCAAAACAGAAAAACGGCTCTAAAACCGAACTTGTAGCATTTATCAAGTACAAATTCAAAGGATAGTGAATCAAATGCCGAAGATAAATCAAAAAATTACCTCGCCACAAAAAAGTATCTATCCAAACACTCGTAGACGGATTCAAAAAACTTAACTGTATATGTCTTAACTGTATACGTATATGTGCAAATTCGATATCTGTTCCGGAATCATCAAAGGGTACACAATTATTCTGTTATACATTCCAATTCTCCTCTAATAAAAGAGTAATACTTAGTTTACTGCTATTTTTGGTAATCAATTTCTCTTTCATTCAAAATCGATAAATCTTGGGAAATAGAAAGAAAGTTCATCAGATTTACTATTGATCCAAGCTTTCTTCTATTGAATAGGTTTGTTCTATATTCCTGTTTGGCAAATATCAGAATATTCGTTAGAACTGATGACTTCATTATATTGCCGAAATAAATAGAACTCATCAATTCTTCAGTGTATTTCCGTTCCGATAGAGGAAAAGATAGAGTAGTTGACATATTAGATGGGAACAACGGACGTACATTCCATTTAATGTTACATCCAATTTCCTGTAGATTCAGAGAGCCTGGATTCCTCACAACAAAGACCAATCTTGACAAGTTGCTTTAGGTCTGGAGAATACTTGTCCGTCTCTAGCATTCAATTTCTGTTTTTGAGCAATAAAGCGCTTGTCGAATTTATAAGAAGGGGCGGAGGTTCAGTGAAATAATTCTGTAAATATTTCTGAATTTAATTCGCCCAAATATATAATGCCTATTATGCACAATGGTTCAATTTCTACTGCAATTAAGGACAAGATAATAGAAATTGCAAAAAAACCTCTCTCAATACATTATAGTCCTTTGTTTTATATTCAATAATAGTACGAGTGGATAAGAAACAATAATGATTAAAATATTTTACCTTATTTATCATAATTTGTGAATCATATCACAATATACTTAATGAATTTACAAAAATAATGAAACGTTAATACAATAATAATAATGAATTATCTATTCTCAGATATAATAGTCAATTACAGAAAATAATAACATAATGTTGAATAATAACTAAAAACCTGAATAATTGTAATGGGATGAAATATAACAGAGAACTCTATCTAATCTCAAAAAATGGAAAAGTAAGTAAATACTAAATAATGAAATCAAATGAAATATTACAAAGAACCCAATCAAATTCAATTCACTTCAGTCAATTTCCTTTGTTCACATAACTCCTGATAATTACTGCTTTGGAGTCGATGTGAATGTCCCATATATTAGCGATTGTATTGAATAAATACTTCATAAACCAAATGCGGGGTTGTATTAGCGAGTTGGTTCTTGGGGTCTCTAGGTGAAATCATTCTGTGGTACGAGAATTTCGCTGAGGAACGCGAAATGTCAAAGAGGACAAGAGAGGAGGACACTCAATACTGTTGTGTAGTAAATTGTACATGAATTTGGGTGATAAAGTTTCACTTCTGCCTTGCATGAGATTCAACTTAATCGACTCAATAATTCGCTATAATCGACTCCTCTGTGTGGATAAACATTATCCTCCTTCCAAACTAAAAGTTTCAAGAGCCTCCTCTGAATGGCCTAGAGATGGTATTGATGGCAAGTATATATAAGATGCCAGATCATGATGGCATACTCCAACTTGGCACGAATTTATGGTAATTATACAGAGTAAAGTATATATCAAGAAATATAAATATATCATAATATAATAATGCACTCAACCAGTAATAACATTCGAAATATCATGACTAAAAAAATATGCAATATTCTACAGTCCAAAAACTGAGTGTAAAAATATCCTAAGAAGATTATTAGGATATTTTGAGATACTTGCAATAAAAGAAACATGATTGAATTCAAATGACATTTCAGTTTATGCATTAAGTCGAGATAAATACTTTTCAGAGGTTTTCAAATACCCTCATACTGTGTCAACGCTTTCCTTATCTGCAGGAAGTCTATTTAATTCAAACAAGCTTCTCTAGAAAACAGAGGCCAGCCTTTCTATGGAGTTGGATTTTTCTAGGATGAAGTCTGTGCAATATATTGTCTCATCTTGATGTATATTTTTCATTTATGTAGTTTTTTCATTCTAAAAATTAACATTTGTACATCAAACATAATTTTTTGTTTCTATTCAACATTTTCAGAACATGTCGATCCCATCAAGTATTATGTAGAAAAACGCCTTAATTGATTGGATAGAATCATGATATTTTTTTCATGTGGTATATGTTTTTTAAATCCTCTCTGATATCTCCTCCTCTTCGGTTGCCAATCTTAGAGGGATCTTTTTCATATTATATCTACGGATATTATAATTAGTGTATTTCATCATCCTTCCAAGCTTTGACTACGTCTGTATTTAAAAAAAAAATTTGGGAGTATCTTTTTGAAAAACAATAACATTATCTTACATACTACGACAACTGTATCTCTTTTTGTATTTTGTTATACGTTTGAATTTCTCTCGCATAATGAGAAAACTGTACCTCAATTTGTCAATTGTTATACTTTTGAAGATCAATAACACTATTTTACACTGGGACAACTGTACTTCGATTTGAAATTCGTTTTTGTTTTGTACAGCAATCTATAAACTGTTATCTACTTATGAATGGTTATATTTAGTTTTTTATAAAAACTGTTTATGTTTAATACTGTTATGCATTTGATTTTTTCAGTTTTGTTTTTTTTTGGATATATAAATTGTTTTTGAGGAAAATTTTTTATCAGGGTTTCAGTGGCAGAGCAAATGTATCATTGCATGCCGTCTAAATTCCGCCCTGAGATTCTTTTAATGTTGTTTTATGATGCTTTGAGTGTTGATGAATCTGTCTTATTTTTGATACATTTCTGCTGTTATGAAATGATTACGTTAAGTATTCGTATGATCCCTTTTGTATCGATGGATACCCAACTTCGATATTGTAATTATCTGATAAATTTGATTGAATATCCGCTGATCCTCGTCTTGGTGAAACATTGTTTAATATATTAAATACAAATATTTGGCTTGGTTTCACAACATTTATAATGAACACTAGACAATTGTTTCGGAGTGTTACCCCATTTTCAAAAATTAAACTGAACATTTTGCGACCAACATTCTTATATACTTTTACATCGTTAACTGCAACATACGTAAGGCTGATATCGATGTCTCCGAAGTAGAGGGACAGGTCGTAATACAGGTATAAGTATTAATTCAAGAATTATCATCGAATAACAAACGTCTTCAATTAAGAAATTGGGGAAAATAACAATGGTGATCAACTTAAAGTAAGTTTATCACCATTTGGTTATAGATTAATTATAAATAATACTGGTTTTTTCCTTCGTTGCGAATCAGAAATTTCACAAGAGAACAAGTGGAAATTTCTGATTTGTACCGAAGAAAAAACCAATACTAAATGATCAACTTACCTCCAGTTTATCACCATTGTTATTTTCCTCAATTTCTCAATTAAGGCTTTTGTTATTCGATAATTCTTAGATTTAATTTAATACTTCTACCTTCATAATGACCTCTCCCTCTACTTCGGAGACATCGGTATGAGCCTTAAGTCTGTTGCAGGTAACGATGTATAGCTATAGTTCTCTTAAACATTTGTCTAACCAAAGAAGTCTGAAATGTTGAGCGTTTCAGTTTCAAGTCTACTGGCGAAGTGGAGATAAATATTTTATTCCCTGATATATTCAACAGGACTCAATATTCCCTCGAGTAGCATCGCAATGGTGTTTATCATATTCTTATTCAATAGTTGCATCATCTTTCCTTCAGAATATCTGCTTAGATTCCCAACAATTCACAGGAGAAATTCCGAAATACGTGTTTGGGAATTTGAAAATACCGATACAATATTTTAGTTTGTTTTCCGCAGAAGATTTTTACTGACCACCTAAATGACTTGTTGATTAATTCAATGGGAAGAATCATTTATTCAGTTCGCTCCTTCCAAAAGTACAATTTTTGTATGCTCAAATGTACCTATTAAATTCAAGCCATCAATATTACCAATAGATCTTCATGGAAAAATTATTGTTCGCATGTAATCTACCAATCACGCACCATGACCATAAACCATTTTGTCGGTAAAAATTCATTATTGATTTCTGGTGAAACTTCTTCATTCCAATATTCGGTGCCGCCAAAATCAGTATAAGGGTGATTTTTTAAGAGTTAAGCTTTTCAGGTTGGTGGCACTGGTTGGCAATGGCATCCAAACGTCATCTGTAAAACTGAAAAGTTTAGATATATTGTGCCACTTCATCTGGGAAAGACTTACAAACGAGCAACGATTGCAAATTGTTGAAGTTCACTATCAAAATTCGTGCTCTGTGAAAAATGTGTTTCGTTTGTTACGGCCATAGTATGGTGGTCATAATCGACCTAGTGAATCACAATTCATGCTGTTGTCCCCAAATTTCGCACAAACTTTACTTTGCTGGTCATTAAACCAATGTATCGCATGCGTACAGTGCGTACTGAAGAGAATATTGCAGCCGTAGCGCACAGTGTTTATGAGGATCGTGAAATGTCAATTCGTTGCCGTTCTCAGCAATTGGGCATGTGTTACTCAACCACATGGAAAATTCTACATGTTCATTTGAGTTTTGAAGCTCATAAAATTCATTTTCTGCAAGAATTGAAGCCGAATGAGCTAGCACATCGTCTAATTTTTTGTGAATGGGCATTAGAACAGCTTTATGAAATTCCACTGTTCAATTGAAAAATTGTGTTCAGAGATGGGGGCCATTTTTGGCTTAACGGGTATGTAAATAAACAAAACTGTCGCATCTGTAGTGATGAATTACCGAATGTGAACGACCGTGGAAGGAACGTTACCGTCAACGTAGAACAATATCGAGCCATGATACGCAACTTTTTTTGCCCCAGTTGGCCGAGTTGAACTTGGTTGACAAGTGGTTTCATCAAGACGGTGCCACATGCCAAACAGCTCGTGAAACAATGAACATGTTGAAGGATGAATTTGGTGAGCAGCTTTTTTCTCGAAATAGATCTGTGAATAAGCCGCCAAGATCATGCGATTTGACGCCTCTCGATTATTTCTTGGGGGTTTATGTGAAGTCGTTAGTGTATGTGGACAAGCCGAACACGATTGAAGCCTTACAGGATAACATAACACGCGTAATTCGTGGGATACAGGCAAAAATGCTCGAAAAGGTAATTCAAAATTTGACCTTCCGGATAGACCATTTGATACGGAGCCATGGACAACATTTGCATGAAGTTATCTTCAGAATGTAAATGCCAAAGACCAAGTTTTCAATTTCAATGAAAACTTTGAATAAGTGATGCAATCTAGTGTTTTATTTGATTTTAAAGAAATTACACTTAAAAAATCACCCATACGTTCACTGGAAAGCGATACAGAATAATTCAATGTTATCTTTAATCTATAATCAGGAAATTTGTCTTTGTGAAAAACATATTCCACAAAGACATTCATCAAGTTCTCATTTCCTGTATTTTTGTTTTCAGCTATCAACTGATATGAAATACTTGTCTTCCATATCGAAACAGCGCAGAACGCTCGGAGTAACTAACAGTATTCAAACATCGAAACTTTGAAAAAAACCTGGTTAACCTGTATAGTTCTGTCTACCTGGAAAACAAGATTTGTAATAGTCTCATTTCCAGGTACACAGTACTATCATTCTTGCCACTGAATAAAAGAAAAAATGGTTCAATTCTCGATAATCAATACTTGATATAATCAAATACATGAGTTTTTCCTCTAAAGGTAATCATAACTATCAATCCCTCCCTCACAAGATATGAAAAAGAACTATATACTTTTTATTCTTCAAATAATGTTAGTTATTTGAAAAATAAAAAGTCTTTCTGTTCACTTCGCAAGCCTACGAGAGTGAAGTGATTTTAATATGTGAATATATTACAAATCAGAGAATTCTTTTCTATTGGAATTGCAAAATGAATATTACATCGAGCAGGTGTCTTATCCATACAAAGCCATATGACGTTGACATAGGTTTTCTCTTTCATATTTGGAGAAAATTTCGACATATTCAATCGAAAAAGTTTCGAACCTCAGTTAACGCTTTGATTCACTTTATTTTGGCAAGATATCGTTCTAAGGACCACCTACCTAATATCAAATCTAGGTGGAAATAAATTCTTTGTTCAATTGATCGGAACGTCCCTTCAAGACTTTTCTGGCCATTTTGAGTATAGTCAACAAAATCCCGTCTTCCATTAATCCCAAGCAAATCATCCCGCCGGGAATTGGAATGTGGAATCTTATTGTCCCGCAAATCAGGGCCACTAGCACCTTCTAACCTCCCAAGTCCTAATGCATGAATTCTATGTGTGCCCTGTGCACGATGTTGAACGGGCAGATTCTGAGGAATCAGGACCGGCTGATAATATAACTGAGCAGACAAGTAATTTTATTTTCATCATGACGAGTATTCATTTATTCAATAACGCATTTAGGTCTATGTTGAATCTGTGTCTACATTCACAAACACAACAAATATAAAAACGTATTCAATACTCGTCGGAAAACAAACATTTCGATTAGTTTTTCAATATGGAATTTGTTCAACTATTGATATATCAGCACTCTATATAGAAGGCTGAAGTACTATTATTAGATATAATAAACCTAATTTATATTATTGAGTTATTTAATGGCCTTTTTAATTTTGTATGTATAACCTGGTTCACTTTACTACTATATTAATGTGTTCTCTCCTAATCAGAGCACGCTTTACTGCTACTCCTAATTATAATGAAATATAGATTATAAAGAGTATTGTTGTATGTTACCATGCATATGTAAACTCAACTCAATCAAGAATAATTATCTTCTTGAGAAACAAAGAGTTTTCTATTTTGCGCTTAGTATTTCTAAAAGCTGATTTAATATTCTCTGATATTGTCATGATAATTAATACACTACCAGGTAATGCAGGTGATTTTCTCAAACGGCAAAAAAATATATAATTCCTCAAAATGTCATCGAAGATGTTCTTCTGACTGAACATATATTTCAAAAATACTCTTGCCACATATCCAGATTGAATATGACCCATATGATATCGAATATGAATTGATGGTACAATTCGCCTTTTATTTTTCATTTTCACGTGCAAAATTTCACCCATCAGTTTAGAACGGTGCTATTGAAGAAATGCACATATTACAAGTGGTAATTATGAACTGACGATTGTGTATACATTCTTTGGAAAATCTGAAATACAAAGTACTCCTATCATAAAAGATCAGAGAAACCCATCAAAACTCTAGAGAAGAAAGAAGATACCCAAGTAATATGATATAAATATACTGATTCAATCTATTCTGCAATGCAATTTGTGAGTACATTGAGGTACAAAAGAAACCGATGATTTTATTATAATCGTCCTCTGAATGAAGTTTTTTCGAATATCTTTCAAACGAAATGAAACACTGTGAAAAGAAATATCTAAAACGATGAATACACTGATCAAGCCTATGAAAGGATCTGTGGATGGGCTAATTTAAGATATCATTTGTTTTGCTCTTTCCTACAACCAGTAGTGTACGATTTCTAACTATATGTGGACAACAATGAAAGTTTATAAAGCTCGTACAAGCAGCAGAATCTTTCAAGCCATTAAGTAATTTGTAGGAGAAACATACATCAAAGTACTCATGTCTCAAATCCAGACATTAGAATTAATAAAATCTCACTTTATTTCCATAGGAAAATGAAAGACAGTATCTGTTGAAGAAAAATTATGGGCATCCATCAACTTCCATTGAACATTCATTATTCTAAAAGATGAATTTTGAATATTTTCGGAAAATATTCGTTTATTCATCAATAACCATGCTCTCCCCTACAAAGAAATCACCCTCAGATATAATGCACTTATGCCAGCGCTTCTTTCAATCCTCAAAGCACTTCTGAAATGCGCTTTACGTATCACCTCGTTCTTCGATTCCGACTTTATCTCATCAGTTGTGACAAAATGCTTTCCTTTCATTGGTCTCTTCAGTTTTGGGAATACAAAAAAACTCGCAAGGAGCCAAATTTAGGGAATACTGTACTTGAGGCATGTTGACGGTGTTGCTTTCGGCCAAAAAATCACGAACAAGCATTAATGTGTGATTGCATTATCGTGATTCAGAATTCATGATTTGTGTTGCCACAATTCCGAGCAGTATTGCTTCAGGCAAACGTTGCATAACTCTCTTGTAGCACAGCCCGCGAAAATTCAAAATTCACCTTTTCGTTTGGACAGACCTCGTATTCATCAAAGTTTGTATTTCAGACGACTCACGCATACTTCAATCTTACAATAGAATTCTACAATCCGTAACAGACTCTCGTCAACCGAAATGCCTAGTCACATGTAATTTGAAACCCAGTTTTCTGCGGGTTTGCTTCATTATTTCTTCAATATTCAATTCAAAATTGGTTTCTCATCAAGTTTAACACGAAAATCATTCACTTAACTGACTTCAGTCAAACATTGACTAGACAATGTCAAGTAGGCAGAAACAGAATTCCTGCTTCTGTGAAAAAAATATAATGGCACTTGCTCAGGCCCAGTTGCAACTTATTGACTATGCAATAGTCACAGAATATATTAAGCTCGAGTGTTAAAGATAATAATCGTTGAATTTATCGGCATTGAAATTTTTAGGTACTCCACACTTAGATCCATATCCGTAACATTCGTCAATATCATCTACTATTACAAAAATTCGTTGGTAATTTGAAATGAGTTCATGAGTTATTTCAGTTGAATATGCTGTTTCGCTAGGTCTTGATTTTACCGACCGTCCGATTTCCTGGTTCAATGTCTCTTTTGTTACACAAAAGAACATCTAACAAAGGTTGCTATTAGTGAAAAGTCAACGAGTTCAGTGTGATCTCACGGATAATAGAGAGGAAATTCAATTTGTTGTTCATGGTTCACGATTGAAATGAAAGGACAGTACTGATTTCTCATGTATCTCAGTAGTTAATTCCTAACTTAACTGATGACGAAGAAAACAATGGGTCTAAATTGCTTCTATGAATGCACAGATAATTTCATTTTATGCGTTTCATGTCATAACTTTACATCAATAATTTCATAATGAGCTTGAAACTGGACATTTTCTCGAATTCATTTCTGAGATTATAACCTTTAAATTCATCGTTTACATGTGTTTGAACATCTCATCCCATATTTGAACGAAACAGGCAAGAGGGGACTGAGCAAATGAATCATCTTTTTCTTGATTGGTTTGCACCACTACTGTTTTTACCCTTTACTGAAACGACAGTGATATATATATTCTAAATAGGGGTACGATTAAATGTTTGGAAATTCCAATAAATGAAAATGCTTGAATTCGTTTTTCACTATTGAGATTCAGATTGTGCTTGTCATACTGAAAACCAACTCAAGTCTCTCAACCAAAACTGCTACATTTCGTAGTTGAATTCAAAGCTCCTGCAATGAAAAAAAAATTTATTCATAACAGGTGATTTCTTAAGACTTAAGTTTTTCAGGTTGGCGGTACAGGTTCGTAATGGCATCAACCTCATTTGTCCAAGTGAGAAGTTTTCAGTATACTCTCTCATTTCATCGTGGAAATACTTACAAACGAGCAAGGTTTGCAAATTTCTGAAATTCACTATCAAAACTCGTGCTCTGTGGAAAATGTGTATCGTTTGTGATGAACATATTATGGTCGTCATAATGGACCTGGTGAATCAACAATTCGTGCTGTTTTCACCAAATTTCGCACCAAGTTCACTTTGTTGGACATTAAACCTTTGTCTCACATCCCTACAGTGCGTACTGAAGAGAATATTGCAGCCGTAGCGTATAGTGTTAATGAGGATCGTGAAATGTCAATTCGTCGCCGTCCTCAGCAATTGGGCATGTGTTGCTCAACCACATGGAAAATTTTACATATTGATTTGGGTTTGAAAGCCTATAAAATTCAACTTCTGCATGAATTGAAGCCGAATGAGCTACCACAACGTCTAATTTTTGGTGAATGGTGAGGTTATATATACTCGTAAAGATGGCATGTGCGTTGGATGTTAGTAAAATGAGATCTGATTTAAATAAGTTAAATAAAGATGTTTTAATTGACATTATAGTAAATAGAAGTATACCAGATAGAATTAGTGTCAGTGACAATATGCGAAAGTATATCAAGAATCAATTTGAGGAAAAGTTTGATGAATTTTATGACGCTACTAGTTCTAACCTGAAAATTTCGAATGAGATTGACCAGCTGAAATGTAATCTAAAAATTTCGATTGTGGAACGAAATGCACTCCAAAGGTTAGTAAAAGAATTAGAGAACACTACTAAAAATCAAGAAATGCTTATTGATTTACTAAAAGAAAACAGAAAATCGACTACAGCAGAGTTGGTCGAACCGAATCACAATGTTGCCACACCTCAGGGACCGGTGATGATTCCAGGACGGAAAAGCGTAATTGGTCATAATAAGGAGGCAGGTAGCGTGTCTTCGATGAAGGTAAGGACTCCGACTCGAAGCATTAGGAGTCCTTCTGAAGGAGGGATTTTTCAGGGAAGTTCGATTGTTACCGCCGACCAGTCATTTGCTGGGGCAGTCAGGAGGGCCTGGCTCCATGTGGGTAGAGTGAGTCTAGGAACGGATGCGAAAAGTATTGAGAATTACCTAAAAGGAAAGTTTCCATCAAATTCTTTCCTTGTTGAACCCCTTCCTGTTAGAGAGAACGCTCATAGTCTGTCATTCAAGGTCAGCTCTGAGTTGAGTATTCTAGATGATCTGAATAAGCCTGAACTTTGGCCGCGGGGTGTAACGATTAGGCGGTTCAAGTTTTTTCGAGGCCAAAGAAAAACAGAAGGATCGAACAGTGATTAATAGCAGCCAGTCATGGAGGATTCTAAACCTAAATATTAGGAGCATAGGAAGAAAATTGGATCAGTTGGATGTGTTTCTCTCATCTTTGAACTATCCGGAAATACTTTGTTTTACGGAAACGTGGCTGAGATCGTCTGATGTTTTGAAAGTCGGAATTCATAATTATGTAATAGCGGACTCGTACTGCAGAGAGACTATGAATGGAGGAGGTGTTTTAATTTTTGTTCGTCGGGACATTAACTTCGTGAATATCCGATTAAAAAATGTTGTGATCACGGACCAAATTATGGAGATTGCTGCAATTAAGGTAAACATTGGATCATTGCGTCTGACAATCGTATGTGTTTATAGAGCGCCCGGTAATGATTGCGATGTGTTCTTCGAGAGGTTTGAGGATCTATTGTGTAGTTTCAACTCGGAGACCTTAGTGACGGGTGATTTTAATATTAACATTAGAGACTCACTTAATATTAAATCTAGAAATTTTGTTGACATATATTCCTCTTATGGTTTTGTTGAATGTTTCAAGGAGTGCTCGAGAACGCTGGGTGATTCTGGATCGCTCATAGACAATATATTCGTGAACTGGCGTTGCTCGTTCAGGGCTTTGACCATAGATAGTATGATGTCTGACCATTTAGCTCAATTGCTAGAAGTTGGCTATAAGGATGATTTGAACTCCCATGATATTGGCGGCGGGAAGAAGAGGATATATTCAGCGGATAATATTAATCATTTTAAGTTTCTCGTTTCTCGGGAAGACTGGAAATGCCTTTATGGAGGGATGAGTGTTGCGGATTGTTTTTCTTTGTTCTTCAGTGTCTTTAATGACATGTTTGAAGAGGCGTTTCCACTTCAGGCTCATAATAAAAGAAGAAATGTCAAAAATCCTTGGATAACGAAACAGATTGTCGAAGAGGGAAGATTTATCAGAGACTTATATAGGGTGAGTAGAAGTGACAACACCGTGAAAGAAATTTATAATAAAATGAAAAGAAATCATACAGAGAATATAGTTAATGCAAAAAAAAGATACGTAAGTAATTTAATCATCAATGCAGACAACAAATCTTCAGCCATCTGGGGTGTTATCAGATCTAATATCCCAAATCGAGATAATCATAAAATACCGGATGTAATATTTGATGAGGAGCACTGCTCAATCGCGGATCCAATTGATAAGGCTAACAGTTTTAAATCTTATTTTGTGAATTCTGTAAAGGAATTAACAGATAAACAAAAGGTAAATAACAAGTTTGGCTGCCAGATGCGGACCAATACTAATTTGATGTTTCTAACGCCGGTTACACCGTCTGAGGTTTTGGATGTTTTGTTATCGGTGTCGAAAAAAGTATCATATGGCATAGACGGAATTCCCTGTAGAATTGTTGGACATGTGGCGGAGGACGTTGCCTTGCCTCTGACGTACCTGGTTAATGAATCATTTCAGCATGGTCACTTCCCATCTGAGCTCAAGGTAGCGGCGATTTCCCCAATATATAAAAAAAAGGACCATACTCGATTAAAGAATTATAGACCGGTCGCTCTTCTATCGGTTTTTTCTAAGGTGCTGGAGAAATTATTCCTCATTCGTCTAACTTCATTTGTTGATCATTTTCTTTTATTATCTGAAAGCCAGTACGGTTTTAGGAAAAACAAAAGTACACAGGATGCAATTTTGTCGGTCTACAACAGCGTTCTCTTGAATTTTGAGAGGGGGAGGTTCTGTATGACTGTATTCTTTGATCTCAGCCGCGCTTTTGACACGGTGGACATAGATACCCTGCTTTTCAAGTTGGAGAGGATGGGTATTCGAGGAGTACCCCTAAATTGGATAAGGTCTTATCTGACTGGTAGGTCGCAAATAGTAAGAATTTCGGAGAGAGGTTCGCAATTTTTGTCTGACAGGGAGTGGTTGCATTCTGGAGTGCCTCAGGGCAGTACACTGGGTCCAACCCTGTTTATATTGTTGATAAACGATTTAGTGGAGTTTTTAGAAGATAGTGGTGTGGTTACGCTCTACGCGGACGATAGTTCTGTGCTTATATCTGCTGAAAATATAAATGACCTATCTTTGCTGTCAAATAAATGCATCAGAAAAATGAATGAATATTGCTCGATAAATGGCCTTATTCTTAATGAGAGTAAAACAACTCTGTTAATGTTTACTCCAAATGGCACAAAGAGGTGTCTTAGTCCATTGGTTAGATTGCCAGGTGCTGAGTCTCTGGGTCTGTCTGATGAGGTGAAGTTTCTGGGTGTTACGATGGATGATCATTTAAACTGGAAAAATCATGTAGCAGTATTGAGCGGTAAACTCTCTTCGTCAAACTTTGCAATAAGGCAACTTAAGAACTATTGTGACCTGAATATCTTAAAGATGTATTATTATGCTTCAGTCAGCTCGGCGCTGGAATATGGTATACTTTGTTGGGGAAATAGTACCAATGTGGATTATGTTTTTAAAATGCAGAAGAGAATTGTTCGTTCAATCTTTGGTCTCACTAGAGTAACGTCATGTCGTAATTTTTATAAGGGTAATTTTTTGACTGTACCCTGTATGTTTATTTATGCTTGTGTGGTCTATATTAAAAGAAATTTATCTTCTTTGGTTAGCTGTAGTGATGTGAATCAATATAGTACAAGGAGGACTACCTCGCAGTTGTATCATGTTCCTTTTACACGTTTAACTCAAGTACAAAAAAGTTTCAATGTATTGGGTGTAAAAATATTTAATCACCTACCTGATAGAGTTAGAGGAATTGATAATCTTAGGCCTTTCAAATCAGCTGTTAGATCGCTACTTTTAGATAGAGTATTTTACTCCGTTGACGAATATTTTACAGAAGTATTAATGTGATTTTGTGATGTTCTTTTATTGGTACTTGTAATGATTTGTATACTATTTCATTCTGAAACTACCTTTGTATGTTCAAATCTTGTATTGACATTTTCCCATATTATTTTTATGTAATCAGAGGAAATAAACTTATTATTATTATTATTATTATTTGATATGGAGCCGCGGACATCATTTACATGAAGTTATCTTTAAAATGTAAATGGCAAAGACCAGGTTATCAATTTCAATAAAAACTTTGAATTTATGATGCAAATTGAGTGTTCCATTCGATTTAAAAAATTACGCTTTATATATATATATATATATATATATATATATATATATATATATATATATATATATATATATATATATATATATATATATATATATCAAGAGTGAGAGATATATAGAGTGTTGGACTATGGGGTGCCTCAAGGAACTGTTCTGGGGCCAATTCTATTCAATATATATAAACGGTTTATTCTACACAAAAAGTAAAGGGCATATCATAAGTTTTGCGGATAATACTGTTGTTTTTCATTCAGGAAAAAACTGGGAACAACTCAAACAGTTGGCTCAAACTGATTTCATTGAGGTTAAGCACTGGTTAGATCAACATCTTCTCACTATTAATTACGAAAAAACAAAATATATGCCATTTGCAATAGAGAGTAGAACTTTACCTGCTGCGGATATCCTAAGAATTACAGACACCGATGGCAAACATTTTGAAATTAATTGTTCTTACGAGTCCGAATATTTGGGTATCATTCTTGATTCTCGATTAAAATTGGATGCACATATTAATAAGTTGATACTGAAGCTCAGAGGATTGATTCCTAGATTCAAATATCTGGCCTGTATAATTGGGGGTACTCACTTGAAAATAATATATCAGGCCCTTGCTGAGTAACAAATTCGATATGGAATTATTGCTTGGGGATGCGCATATTCAACTACTTTGAACAAACTAATAATACAACAGAAGTGGTTACTTAAAGTAATGTACAAAAAGAACATGCTTTACCCAACGAATCAATTGTTTGAGTTAGCTGAAGTGTGGGAGCTAAATCAGTTGTATTGTTACACGTTAATGAAACATACGTTCAATAACATAAGTGATTCGAAACGAATTGAGCATGGTTTGAATACCAGATATAGTCGTCACCTTTCTCTGGAGGTTATTAAGTTTAAAAAATCAATTGGTCAACGTTCGTCCATCTATTTAGCGCCTAGAATTTTCAACAAATTGCCTATGTACTTGAAAGAGATGGTCAATAACGCGAAAATTAAGAAAGCCTTAAAGAAATGGATATCTCAGGTGGGGATAGTCTAATGTAATACTTTGATAAATGGAAGATTAGGTGTATAGTTGAATGTATACAATGTATATAGTTTTTACAACTAGGAGGCATGTTAACTAATTCTTTTTAATTATATACAATTTCTGTTAAAATTTAGAATTTGTATGTGTATATGAATATGAATATGAAAAAAGATTATTATTATTATTATATATATATATATATATATATATATATATATATATATATATATATATATATATATGTATATATATCAATGATATTAGAGATGTGATCGAAGCCGTAAATGAAGAATTCGATAAATAGACAAAACAAAATTCACAATCGAATCTGTGAGCGGTCAGTGAAGTACTATAATAATACAGTACAGCAGTACAAGAAAAAGCGAAGTCTAGCAGAAGCTAACTTGATATTTGGTATATCAAGATGATGTTTATATTTTTGAGCATCAATATACTTTGGTACATTGATGCTCACAGAATAATCTCTAATTCTGTTAGCATCTGAAGCAGTCTTTTGTAACGACGAAACGCGTAATGCTATGTAGTGAATAAAGTGTAAATCATAAGTTCAAGTGTTTGAATTCAAGTTTATATTCAATTATAAATATTCACGCAAAAAGTAATAATTTTGAAGAAAATTATGGCAGTCAAAATAAAATCCTTACTTGAACTTTCAATTTCCCATTTGAAAAGTCCAGACGTTTTGTTTTCACGTCAAATGAGTTTTCTCTTGATCAAAATCGTTCTATTTCAAACCACAAAAATAAATACTGAATATTATTATTTCTAGAAGAAGTACATCTACAATTACTTTAAAGATCGGTATCAACAAACTTCTTCAAAACTAATTGAATTCTTTCGAATGATGTAAAGCCTTACTTCTTACTGTATCTAAAATTTCTCTCCGGCTGACCCAATCACCTGAAAAAAGACAAGTTTGACGGTTAAGAAAACCCCTGAAAATTAATTGAAGTAAATGAATCGATTGAATAAATGGAGTTGAAAGTTTCCAGCACAAATTTTGCATTAAAAAAGGGGACTTTGACATACTTTTTCGTAATAAGCTTTTTATTAAGGCTTCTTTTATATTGAAACTTGATAAAGGGAAATAGACAATCTGTTTTCAACAAAAAATCTCAACAGAGTATATATTCTCAGTAATTGAACTTGACAGTTTGAGAGATTTCATAACTTTTCAGCTTGTTAAGAAAATATAAGTAATTGCTCTCCAAACAAAATTGTTCATCCGTTTCATTTTGCTACTGGATATCATTAATGATGAAGCTATCCCTCGCCTGGTAGGTTCAATCACAATCATATTTTCCAGAGTTTGGGGTTTTGGGAACAAACACGTTCAATACTACCCACAGCACCTACTGAACAACACCTTGGAATACGGTGGGAATTGAACCCACCAGCATCAGTGAACCGAAAGCTGATTTGGGTTACTCTACTCAAAATCTCCTGTCTTAATTTCGAAAGTATATAAAGAATTCAAAAGTTTGAATTACTCCTCTGAGTTTTGAAATGATCTGAAGAATCCAGAGGAGTATAATTTAAAGAACTAGGCGAAATTCCACAAAAAATATTCATCACACTATTCAACTCTTTCCGGCTTTATCATGAAGTGATAATTTATACAATAAATCTATCAATTTTTGATAAGGGCTAAATTACCTAAAGCTGATGTGGACTGAATTGAAGACCTTGCGTAAAATTACCCATCAATTTTGAAGTATACTTTTCAGCAATTGTTGAACTAGGTGTCAATTAGTGATAAATTGAACCGAATAGAAAACTGATGAATTATTCTTCTTGGTCTTGAACCTGCAGTACTCGAACATTATTCCCATTTTGATAGACTCGAAAAAAGTTGAACCTGATTCTGTAGTCGAAAATGAAATGTATATTTCACCTATGAAATCAAGCCAGACCACGAAATTTGTTAAGTTTAGAATTTCAACTCCTGTTACTGTGTATTATGAAATTGGGATTTTGAATGTCGAAAAAAGAATAGGAGTTTTGGTTTTCACTGAGAATTTACTTCATTATTTCCATTCAAATTCGCTTCCTTAGGCCAGAAAATATATGTTGCATCTATTTTCGACAAATAACTGATTCAGCATATAAATACCTCAACAATTACCAATCTCTTGAAATCATTTGACAAGCAGTAGGTTGTCAAAAAACAACTACTAGAGTGTATTTCCTAAACTTTGTGAATAACCCTTGATTTTCGAGAAATTGGAAACTTCAAGATATTGAGATGTAATTTTTTCGTTTTCCATTGAAAATTTCCAAAAGAAAATGAGATTATACAAAAGAAGATGAAGAGTTGTTCAACACTTTGTGCAAATGCTAATATTGAAAAGGACAATGCAATTTCCAAATTTATTTTCTCTTGACGGAGGTAGCTCGAGTTCTTTAACTGCTTATCTCAGATTCTGTTGCAATATCTTGATTGGAGTTCAGTCGAAAAGATTCCATCAAATTGAGTTACTCAAAGGACCACTCAAATTTACCCATCAATAAACCCCCAAAAACTGCATAAACATAACGAGCGTTCAGTGCTTGTCACTTCAGTCTTGTGTAGAGGTTTATACTTCATACGGGGCAGTTATAATAATCAGAAGCACACCCTGTTACAGCGATTAACCAACGTGATAATGAATATTTATTTGCGACAACAAAATGTCAACTAATATTTCATACACTTTGGCATTCATATATGGAAATGTTCTTGATGTGACACTATTGTTGAAAATCAATATTACAGCTAAACATGATCAACAATGCTCCATATATTTCCCGAAACGGCTCTTTCGATTTGCGAAATGACAAGAGGAGACTATATATAGGTATATATATATATATATATATATATATATATATATATATATATATATATATATATATATATATATATATATATATATATATATATATATATATATATATGGAAGGAACCTAACTCAAGAGAAAGCATAAACAAAATTTGAATTATCTTTCAGCATCCGCTGACACGTGTTTCGAGCTTGTTGGCTTTCTTCAGAACGTCGTAGCCAAGTTCAAGGTGTACGAACCTTGAGATGGAAAGAACCACAACAAAAAAACATCTCTGAAGCATTTGTTGTTTCAAGATAAAAGTTCTTTTTATCTCCAGGTTTGTATAACTTGAACTTGACTACACCGCCCTGAAGAGAGTCAACAAAATCGATACACGTGTCAACAGCTGCTTCCAATTGCGGGTCGTACAAATTATTCTGCTTCCGTTTGAATACATATATATATACAGATATATATATTTATATATATATATATATATATATATATTTATTTATATATATATATATAAAAGTTTCGAAAACTTTTGAAAATGCAATTTCAATTCTCAAGTTTCACTATGAAAATAATAACATTCCATTCATTTCCGCACGTGGTTGGTTAACACGAAAAATTACTGTACTGTAATTATCATTGTTCTTCAAGGAAAAATTAATACATCTGGGAGGATGGGTATATATGTATTGACTCACTTTCGACTGCAATTTCGAAGACGACAATCTGAGCGTCGAATAACTAGCTTGACGAATGAAAAACTTGTAAGTATGATTTGAAGATGCATCTCAAAGTATAGACCTCGGTAGCAGTAAGGCGAAAACCTGAAGACCTAAGTTCGAATCCCAGTCGAGTTCGAAAACCTTCAAAAAAGCAATTTCAATTCTCAAGTTTCACTATAAAATAATAATATATATATATATATATATATATATATATATATATATATATATATATATATATATATATATATATATATATATATATATATATATATATATATATATATATATATATATATATATATATATATATATATATATATATATATATATATATATATATATATATATATATATATATATACATATTGTTTCGAGATTCACAAATCATTCATGCTAGTGAATACTGAGACTCTTAATCGAAATATTTCAAATAAAACTCTCACAGAGCTGTCTACACAAATTTTGTCAACAAGAACGAGACTATCACTTTCGAGAGTAAATATTAAGTGCGCTTTGAAAAATCATCGATCTTGTTGAATTATAATACGATCCATTTGTTTCATCATTATTATGAATCATCAGTGCCGATTCAATAAATCAATCAAGAATTGGTGACTTTCGAAACGCCCACAGGTCCCATATCCGAATGAGGAGAACATCACTTCGTGAACAATCATGTGAGCTCCCTCTATCGAAGAAAAGACGTATAAACTCTCCCCAGCGTTTTGATTCCAACTCATGACAACATAAGTAAGAGTACGTAGAGGCTTCATAGACATTTCATTCGAACATAACAGAAATTTTTCTGAAATGCGTATGAATCCCATCCCCAATCGTTCCATATCACACCCAGGCGGGCAAAAGTACCTAAAACGCAGAGCGATCTAATTTCAAAAAATGATTGGTAGGTAGTGTATATCACATTACATAACAGATTTTTTTTTCAATTCACATTCAAAATTTTCGAGAGAATTGTTTCGCACATCAAGATGTACTCATTGATGTATCATAGTAAACGGAAGCAGTCCTTGACACGTGTTTCGAGCTTCTAAGCTCTCATCAGAACGACATAGCTAATGGAACCAAACGGTTCCCAATTCTCATTGAGAGAATCAATGCAGAAGCCTAAAGTGGTCACATCCTTCACAGGAGTCTTCTGTTCCATTGTTCTTGTAGTCGAAGGTTTGTGATTCGCTCTCGACCAACCCAAAATTTTGAAGCCAAATTGGGTGTAAAAATGATAAACTGAAGCTTCAAAATAATAGAAGATATTGATAGACGTGTCATACCTAATTGAATGTCAAATAATATTTTCTACAATTAGCAATGCCTGCTTTTTGAGTTTCCAAAATCATAGAAATAATGTAATAAAGATTATGAAAAAAACATAAAAATAAATAATAATATAAAGCATTTATCAATTCGCATAATCGAATGTGTTTCTGTATATTGAATTCATTATCGTATGATATATTCAACTAGACATATTCGAAGAAACAATAATAAACAGGAATCAAATGAAATTATAAACACAGAAAATATCAATTGGAAAAATTATTGAGAGATTAATTCAGGAAAATTTGCTCTGAATCTGAAAGCAAGGAATATCATCTATCTGGATTGGTTCAATCGTGTTATTCAAAATATTCGATAATTTTCATTCGGTATTCAATAAATAAAATAAACATTTGTTGTAATAAATTGCTATTTGATCGCAATGGGTGAATATAATCGTGAATTCATAGCACTGAGTGCCTGATTATCGAGTTTCGACCATAATAATAACTTCTATGAATTTTAGTATTTTGAATACTAGCAGAAACTGAACTGAGAATTGATTGAAAGCTCTGCTGTAGAAAGGAAAATATTGGCATCGATTGTTCTCACTTGTTCCGATTTGTGTAACACACACGATCGTTTGTATATAGAACATTAACAAGGGTCTCACAGAAGGTTACGCTGAAATGACGACGTTAATACATGACAAGGGTCTGTTTGGAAATCTCATGGTTCTTCGGAAACAGCATGAAATCAGATTAATCAATCTGTGTCATTATGTGAGTCCCTCCATTCAAGTTGCGTGCAATGAATTCTGTAATGGACTCTGACATAACACTGAGAGAAATAGTCTTTCTCTCGAAATAGCGGAAGTATTGGACTCTTGTTCTACTTAAATAATGGATGAGTTTTCATCAGTAAGATGATACTATGTTCTATTTATATAAGGATGGTTATTCAGACTTATTTAGGTCTGTACCCTTCAGCATTGAGATGAAGTCTTCAAAATGAACCTAACCAAAATCTGTTCCAAAATAAAATTCATTCGTGGTCCACTGTTAAATAGAAAGATATTATATTTATAGTTATTCTCATGTGACAGCACATAAACCCAAACACTTTCCAATTGAATACTCATATTCACATTGAAAACAATAATAATAAAAAGAGTTCTTCATTATATGAAAAATAGGTATTATGGAACATCGGTAAAATATCCTTCAGTTGGTTCAATCTTCCGGATAAGTTTCTGAAACCAATTTTTCATTGGTTTTATGTTTTTTCTTGAATAACAGCAGGGCAGGTCATTAGGTGTGTTGTTCAGTGGGTGTCTTGTTTTTGTAATGGTACACAGAGCTGATTTCTCTGGTACTTTCACATTCTGAGGTTTGCATAGCGTATATGTGCACATTCTAGTCGACATATGCTCTTGTATATTTCACTTTCACCATAAATACTTATTCCTCTGTTTCCATACGTAAGGCATCTGAAATATTTTGCTCTTGTTATTGGTTTCTTCTTCATTGACTGTGTGAAGGTTGAAACTTAATTTATTGCCGAGCAGTACTCCCAGATGGATGATGATGGTGCTATATTTATTCCGTTTGTTGTTACTGTTGGTGGTTTTTGTGTGATCTTCCGTTTTTAAATAGTGTATTGATTCTTATGTGGGTTTGATTGTGGTCGCCACTTTGAAAACCATTTATTTGTTCTGTTCATCAGTTCCTGTATTTTGCTAGTGCATTTTTCTATAGTTTTTTCATGTTCTACCAACAAAGCGTCATCTGCATATTGTAGGACATACTGACTTTCGCTGACTTCAGGGCAAATATCGGAAAAGTATATATTGTGAAGCAGCAGATGCAGGAGTGATCATTGAGGTTTCCTTGTTCTGGGAAATAAATATTTACCGATATTGAAGATCACTGACAATGAGATGTTCAGATGAAGTCTGACTACTGTGAGAACCCACAGAGGAACTACCTTATCAAACTACATAGGTACTATATCGTGAAAATTGAAATTGTGAGTAATAGTGACAAATATATGTTAATTTTCAATTCACAGTAAATACTTAAATCCAAATAATCTCTTTTAAAATGGCAAGAGTAACAGATATCACAATAAGTAAAGTTAATTACGATGAAGATGTGCTGAATATAGCATATTTCCAAAACAACACCTGAAGACTCTTTCGCATGTTGCAATCAAATCAATATTCATGAACATTTGAAAAATGTTAAGCCCCAAATTGTTTGATACCTTTTAATAATGGAAAGATTTCTGTAACAATGTTTCCGGATTAGAAAACTGTATCTGAGGCGTAGTGGCAGGATTCAGCATTCAGTTTAAAAAGACTCTCGAAACTTCACTAGAATTAATTATCCCAGAGCAGCAAAATCTCTATGAAATAGACATTGAAGTTTTTCAATAGCGTTTTCGAAATGAAAAGAGAGAGAAGGTAAACTGTAAGGATTCATGCATTAGAATATTCAGGAAACACTTAGCTGCGAGTGAAAGCTAGCAGAAAAAAACTAGACGTTCAATTCCACTATAATCAAGAATAACAATATTTCGGGAGCCTATATTATTATGCTCTTTCAGTGGAAAAACAGAACCATTCAGAATTGATTGGGTCCATAAACTGTTATAATCGGTATCCCAAGTTCGCATACCTTCACGAAATAACATGACTCTTCTCACCACATATAGTAGTATCTCAGATACACTATCCAAGTAGAAAAGAGCTCTTGGGCAAAAAAAGATGAGAGCAACTTTCACTATATCCACTCACCATTGGACGTCCTCTGAATCGAAGGTTGGTGAAGACATCAACACTCTGCTTTCCGTAGCACCAAAAAATTTCAACCCATTACATGCATAGGTTCACAAATATACACACATATTTCATTAGATTTTTCACTTTCATTTCCATTAGAATTGGCCTCGATGAAAATAAGGAATACACTATTATATCGGTCTGAATCGAGGAAAACCTTGTTTCCTGTATTTGCTGTGAAACTTGTATCATTGGGAATTGGGATTTCTTCATTTGCAATTTGTGAATACGAAATTCGATGTAGCGATGAATTCAACCAAGGTATACACAGAGAGAACGAAAACTCCAGGCAAATTTACATTATCGAACAGTGACGTGAATGTATTGCGATCTAAATCCCTTGTTAACAGAATTTCTACCATACAGCCTTTCCACAGAGGGTTATCCTCCATCATAAAACGTTTAAAGTGATTGATATATCCAGTAAGCGCAACCTGAAAGCTGCCCATTACAGGAAGAACCCTACCACATATTTTAGAAGGAGATTGTTACGACCGTTTACTTAAAATCCTTCTTGTATTTTCGAATTCCCATTACATCATCCTCTTTCTAAAAGATCCAAGCAAACTTTGAGGAGATTTCGTTCGACATTTTAATAATTGGCTTCGAAGTAAATTGGAATTCTGTTGATATTCTGATGCTTTATGCTCTGCTGTTGCAATTTTATGATTTACAAAGCAACTATGTGAATGTGTGACAAGTCTGATTATAAAACTATATATTTTTGATTAGCACACTAATTGAACTTAATTCATAGTGATTTGTCTTCGATTTTGAACCAAATTTTTAGCAGAAAATGGGTGGAAAATATTCGACTCATCATATTACATATTTTTGTGCGACTCATCACCGAGATGTAAGGGTGAAAATTGAAAGATATGACGGGGGGATCTGGATTCGAATCCCGAGTAAGACTGAAAGCTTGTGTGTTTCTGAGTTGAGTGGTTATAGTTCATCATTTCATTGCTAAGCATTCTCATGAATACTTGTGGTTCTTGTAGAAGCACTCTCTGCCTATGCGAAAGTTGGGTCTATAGTTTAAGCCCGATACCTAACGTGCCAATGTACGGTGGGAATTGACTTCATCAGTATTAGTAAGCTGAAAGCGTTATAGGCTCTATACCCTTCGGCTACTGAGCCTCTACTTTATATCTATTATAAAAACTATATAATATTCTATAAAAACAATATATAATAATAAAATGATATATTGAACTCTATAAAAGAAATACATAATAAAAACCAAAAGAATTTACCAAATGTTCCGAATGTATTGGATACAGTAACATCGTTGGTATTTACAATGGTTTCATAGCCTTATACAATTTTTCTTTAACATTTTATGGGGTTTCTAACATTGGTTCATTTTATTCTAGTGTGGCCAATCAGAGGAGCTTCAGCAAGTTCAGGGCGCAGCAATTTGAACGCTCTACCAGAGATAGCCACAGTTGGCTCCGTGGCAGTCCCAATTCCATCGAATCGTTTTGAACCTTATTTTGACGCACTCACACCGCAAAACGTAACTGCATTAGTTGGAAAATCAGCTTATTTAACTTGCAGAGTCAGGAATTTGGGAAATAAAACGGTAAGTTTCTCAAAGACCTTCATGGAATTTTCACATTACTAATTGAACTATCAAAAAAAAGCGAGGAACATCCCAAATAGAAAACAAATGAACAACAAATGCGATACCTTCATAACCAGGTGAAAAAACAACTGAATCGGAATATGAGAAGTTCAGCAATACATAGGAAAAAAAATTTTATGTTGTATTTGCGGTGCTTCTTCTCTCTTTGTTTTTGATACATATCGTTATAGCTAAGCCGCCTGTGAATTAAGTACTTTCTCTTTACAATATATTACTTTTATTATCATTGTTATAAGAGCGGAGGTCAGAGACCTATATAGCGTTGGACCAACAGTTTAACGCCATTGGTGTCGAACCCACCAGTAAGTCAAGAGCGTATAAGGTCGCTATGCCGCTCGGTCAATGAGCCTCTAGATAATACTTCTTTTGCAATACCACATAATATTGCCTATTGGCTTATTATGTTTGGAATTGAATTCATTAAATATATCTGTCGTTGAAACATATACATTTTCTGGAAATCCAGTCTTTATATAGTATGAGTGATGACATGATAATATAATAGCCTTAGAAATGTGCTTCAAAGTAACTTATTCATTACATACATAAACACTAGTAATAAATGAATTCGATATTGAATTTTTTCCACAACTAAAACTAGTATCCACTTATAACTCAATAACACGGTCTTCAGTAAATTGTAATGATTATTAAAATTCATCAAATTACGACTTGTACAATTTTTTCTATCTTAGAAAGCTATTACAGAAAATAAATGACACGGAGGTTTCGCTTATCTCTTGGTGAAACATTTTGTTGAAAACAATAAATTGAAATTAACACATTTGAAATGAGATTCACTGAATATATTAAAAACTCTACATATGTTTCGGGTGGTTAACCCATTATCAAGAGTATAGAAAAACAGTAATATTGTATATTATTGATAATGTGTTAACCACCCGAAACATTTGTAGAGTTTTTAATATATTTATTGAAACTTAAGCCATGTGTGTTGATTTTAATTTATTGTTTTTACAGAAAATAGTGGAAACTTTAAAGATAATCATATATATATATATATATATATATATATATATATATATATATATATATATATATATATATATATATATATATATATATATATATATATATATATATATATTTATATATATATATATATATATATATATATATATATATATATATATATATATATATATATATATATATATATATATATATATATATATATATATATATATATATATATATATATATATATATATATATATATATATATATATATATATATGTGGGGATATGGGTATATGGAGATTTTCAGAGGAAACCTCATCAAGTGAAAAACCTTCGTAAGTGAAATTAAGATATATCCATTTATTGAACAAAACGGATTAGAAAAACGCTTCGGTTCAAGTGAATATACGTGGAAAACTGACTGTTGAGTCATGATCAACAAATCATGATCAACTCATCTTTGTATCGTATGATTGAATACACTGAGGAATATCACAAAATTCTCTGAACTAACACATGTTTCAGGTCTTTAACCCAGTGAAGATTTAAAAATGTTATATAAATAACGGGTGATTTTTTAAGAAATAAGTTTTTCAGGTTGGCGGCGCTGGTTGGTAATGGCATCCAAACGTCATCTGTCAAAGTGAAAAGTTTTCAGTATGCTCTGCCATTTTATCATGGAAAGACTTATAAGCGAGCAACGATTGCAAATTGTTGGAATTTACTATCAAATTTCGTGCTCTGTGAAAAATGTGTATTGTTTGTTACGGCCATATTATGGTCGTCATAATGGACCTGGTGAATCAACAATTCGTGCTGTTTTCGCCAAATTTTGCATCAAGTTCACTTTGTTGGACATTAAACCTTTGTCTCACATGCGTACAGTGCGTACTGAAGAGAATATTGCAGCCGTAGCGTACAGTGTTAATGAGGATCGTGAAATGTCAATTCGTCGCCGTTCTCAGCAATTGGGCATGTGTTACTCAACTACATGGAAAATTTTACGTGTTGATTTAGGTTTGAAAGCCTATAAAATTCAAGTTCTGCAAGAATTGAAGCCGAATGAACTACCACAACGTCTAATTTTTGGTGAATAGGCCTTAGAACATCTTAATGAAAATCCGATGTTTCATCGAAAAATTGTGTTCAGCGATGAGGCTCATTTCTGGCTTAACGGATATGTGAATAAACAAAAATGTCGCATCTGGAGTGATGAACAGCCACATGCCATACAAGAATTACCGCTGCATGCCGAAAGAACGACAAGTTTGGTGTGGTTTATGGGCTAGTGGCATCATCGGTCCATTTTTCTTCAAAGACGACCGTGGAAGAAACGTTACCGTCAGCGGCGAACGATATCAACGTTTGATATATAACGTAATATTTATTCGATTTGAAAAAACTACGCTTAAAGAATCACCCATTATATGCTTTGTAATGAAAAAAAGTTTATCTTGATTAAATTACGAAATATACGATGAGAATTGAACCATTCGTATATTTCAGCATCCTGATAGAGAAATTCAGGATTAATATACGCTACAGTTTCAGGGTAAAATAAAATTATGTCAAGCGTCAAATATTTCCGGCCGACAAATTCTCTGGAGTGATATGATGAAATTCAATTCGCTCTCAAACCAACAGTAATCTGTCAAAGCAGGACTACTTATGACTGATCACTTGCTGGCTATATTTCTCTCCATATATTTCACTTTTAATTTAGTATTATGAGGAAGATTACTGTTATTCATTTCTCGTATTCTCTAGATATGAAATTCTAAATCATTCACCTTGAAGTGCCTTATATTTCCTTGCCACTGGTTAATTCAACTTTATACTCAACAATTTCTCAAGCTAACCAAGGATTAGGCGAGAATTATTCCGCATTATCTTACAATGAATTTTCCAGTATCATTGAAATTGTTAATTTGAAATGATATAAATCAACCAATTCATCAACCAGTTATTATTAAAACGATTATCCCCCATGAGGAGAGCTCTTTCTTCTGTTGATCTGTCGTAAGTATTCCCAAATATACTAATTTTGAAAAAACTCAAGAAACAAATGTACTTTCGAGCTAACTTCACAGTAATTTTAAGAAAAATTTTCAATAGTTCCTGTTATATAAACTGTCAATGTTGTCCTGGACTGCAATCCCAATTAAACACTGAAAATACATAATTTAATATGAAAAACTTCATTCTCATTGACGTTTCGTTGTATATCACATTTTTGTCAAAAATAATAAATAATTATTCATATGTATATGTAGTATATAGATAACGGGAATATTCGGTCAATCGGTCTTGTGAAGTGTTTGAAAACTCATTTATTCATTACAATTCTCGTTATTTCGACACTTTTTGTGTCTTCTTCAGGAGAAAAAACTAGCTGCAAAGTAATTACTACAATGATAAATTTCAATATGTAAAAAATAAAATTACTTACAATAAGAGTTTATGCAGTGAAGATAACCTAACTTACATTTCTTTAATAAATATCTCTCATTTTGTTGCCACCTATTCACTACATATTGCTAAACTGAATGGTCAATAATTTTACCATTCTAGACAGCCTAGAACGTTGAAGGCCAGGCCATTGTGAATAATGAGTTGATCATAAATTTAGCATATCACGTCCAAGACTCGGATCACAATTTTGATTACGAAAATATTAAAATTTTGCATAGGAAGAGCAATCACAAAGAAGGATTATTTTTGGAAATGGACATATACACAACACAGACAACACGATTAACTCAAGATCAGATATTGAAAAATTAAGCAACATTTATAACAATATTTTAAAATAGAACAAATAGAAACATTTTCCTATTCCAATGGTTTGAAAAAATTTACGATGAATTCATTATACACAATTGCCAAGCCTTCAGCCTTATAGGGTGTTGAAAGTTTTGACCATTCAGTTTAGCAACATGTAGTGAATAAGTGGCAGCGGTCGAGCAATTACCTTCATATATATATATATATATATATATATATATATATATATATATATATATATATATATATATATATATATATATATATATATATATATATATATATATATATATATATATATATATATATATATATATATAATATATATATATATATATATATATATATATATATATATATATATATATATATATATATATATATATATATATATATATATATATATATATATATATATATATATATATTTATATATATATATATATATATATATATATATATATATATATCTATATAAAGTCCTATGTTAGCACTTGTTTCAAGCTTTTTGGTTCTCATCATAATGTGAAAAAATTTGAACTGTATCAACTAGAGATGAATTGAACTAACGGAATTGCCTAGTGAATAAGGCACCCAACCATTGATGAAATGGAGAAAACTTTCGAATCAGGGGTGTGAAGTTGGACATTTTGTAAACTCTAAGAGCTTGTGGTCATCTGTCAAGGAGTGTAGGTCTTCTGTCTGCCAGATACATTAATATCACTGGAGACGACTCCTCTAGAATGAAGTGCTCTCGACATGTCACTATCTGTTCATCTTTGACTTTTCATCTTTTTCATGATTTGACTACATCTCTTCACACTGCGTGTTGCCTGTAGAAATCATGGAAGAACCAAATTATAAAAAATTTAATATTCTAATTTGCATTGAATGTATCTCATAAGAAAACAAAATGTGAGAAAAAGATGGCTTTTGATGCACCTGGTGTCACCGAAAACAAAATTTATCTCCTGCTTTGCAATGAGATTAAACTAAATATACTCGATAATTCGTCATGATTGACTCCTCTCTGTGGATAAACCTTATCCTCCCTGCAAACTAAGAATTTCAAGAACCTCGTCTGAATAGCCTCAAGATGGCGTTGATGGTAAGTATAAATAGGATGCCAGATCATGCTGCCATACTCTAACATGCTACGGACAAGAGCATTAAATAGTCTTAAAAATGTTGAGGAATTATTGAAATATTTGATATTGCGTAAAACGAATCCATATATTTGCGAGGTAGATGAACACGAAACAGAGGAAGCAAATCCAAGTAACATCTGTAAAAACGTTCCAAAAGTCGTTAAACCAATATGGCAACGAAAACAACTATAATTGTTTCATTAATTAGGATATTTGCTTAAAGAACTTCTCTTTTGATTCAGTTTTTGGTTTTTTTTTTCAGTTTTTCTCTTCATCGTAAATTTATATCATTGTGAGTGCCATACACTTGTACAATAATTCCTTACATTCTTCTTATGAAATACTATAGATAATGAGATCTTTATTTTTTTTTTTTTTTTTTTTTTTTTTTTAATAGTGTTGGCGTTTACTTGATGTAAATCCATTATAATTGAATATAACTTAAATTCAAACACTTGAACTTATGATTTACACTTTATTGACTACATTGCATGACGCGTTTCGTCGTTACAAACGACTTCTTCAGATGCTTACAGAATAAGAACAACATTTTGAAAAATACAGGTATATGTATCAGGGAATTTTGGTGTTCAATGGTTTTGGTTTTACCTAAGATATTCCATTCTGAGAATAATTTCTATTACCTGAAAAGGTTTAACAAGGGTGAATTGTTTAATTCTATCTGTTCATTGAGCAAGTTTCCAGAATTTTTAAGCCGATTTATTTCCACTACCTCCCAATAATCTAATTGACTACTTCTCTCTATATTGTGTAGAATTTTGAAATTCGTATCAAAAGTATGGTTTTCTGTTAATAAATGGTTAGCATAATTCGAATTACTTTTATTATGGGCGAAGCTATATTTATGTTCCTGTATTCTAGTACCGAAATTTCTACTAGTTTTACCTATATATATACCGGGACATGTTCCACAATTTAATTGGTAAACACCTGATTTGTCTTCTCTTTTAATTTTGTTTTTATTGTTCTTAATGTGTCTCGATAAATTGTTGTTCGTTTTAAATGAAATATTAAAATTATGTTTACTTAAAAAGGTTTTGACTTTTTGACTGACGTTTCCAAAGTATGTTAAACTGTTATATTTACGATTTCTATCCGGCTGATAAGGAAATACTAATCGTAGAGCTTTCCGATAGAGTTTTTTGTCCAGAATTTTTGACACGACTTCGCTTTCATAATTATTATTAACCGCAATCTGTTTAATGATATACAATTCTTTATTGAAATTTTCTGCCGATAAAGGTATATTGGTTAATCTGTGTATCATACTTTGAAACGCTGCCATTTTATGTGGATATGGGTGGCATGAGGAGTTATGGATTATCGTATCCGTATGGGAAGGTTGTATTCTGGTATAGATATGTAGATGATATAATCACTTGTTTTACTGGCACAGATCGGTCATTAAAAAATTTTGAGAATTTCATTAATGCGGTTCATCCTAATATAAAATTCACAACTGAAATAGAATCTGATAACTCTATTAATTTTTTAGACTTAACAATAACAAGATTAAATAATAAATTTGATTTTTCCATATTTCACAAGCCTTCCCATACGGATACGATAATCCATAACTCCTCATGCCACCCATATCCACATAAAATGGCAGCGTTTCAAAGTATGATACACAGATTAACCAATATACCTTTATCGGCAGAAAATTTCAATAAAGAATTGTATATCATTAAACAGATTGCGGTTAATAATAATTATGAAAGCGAAGTCGTGTCAAAAATTCTGGACAAAAAACTCTATCGGAAAGCTCTACGATTAGTATTTCCTTATCAGCCGGATAGAAATCGTAAATATAACAGTTTAACATACTTTGGAAACGTCAGTCAAAAAGTCAAAACCTTTTTAAGTAAACATAATTTTAATATTTCATTTAAAACGAACAACAATTTATCGAGACACATTAAGAACAATAAAAACAAAATTAAAAGAGAAGACAAATCAGGTGTTTACCAATTAAATTGTGGAACATGTCCCGGTATATATATAGGTAAAACTAGTAGAAATTTCGGTACTAGAATACAGGAACATAAATATAGCTTCGCCCATAATAAAAGTAATTCGAATTATGCTAACCATTTATTAACAGAAAACCATACTTTTGATACGAATTTCAAAATTCTACACAATATAGAGAGAAGTAGTCAATTAGATTATTGGGAGGTAGTGGAAATAAATCGGCTTAAAAATTCTGGAAACTTGCTCAATGAACAGATAGAATTAAACAATTCACCCTTGTTAAACCTTTTCAGGTAATAGAAATTATTCTCAGAATGGAATATCTTAGGTAAAACCAAAACCATTGAACACCAAAATTCCCTGATACATATACCTGTATTTTTCAAAATGTTGTTCTTATTCTGTAAGCATCTGAAGAAGTCGTTTGTAACGACGAAACGCGTCATGCAATGTAGTCAATAAAGTGTAAATCATAAGTTCAAGTGTTTGAATTTAAGTTATATTCAATGATAATGAGATCGTAGGAATATTCAATGATGAAGTAATTCTGGAGAATTTTCAATTTGGCCTTGATCTATCAACATAGAAACATATTTCTATTTCTTTCTGCTTTTCCATTAAAGCAATCACATGGTTCATCTCAACGTGAAGGTTGAGCAGTACATTGAAGATTGAATAGTCACCTATAAACGAACTAACAAGCGCCTCCTCAAGGGTTGAATTAGGTTCAGGCATCCTTGAGACTAACAAGTTTTGTTCTTTAGTGACGGAGATATCATTAAAATGCTTGAAAAATGGATAAAATCTGTGATCTCGTATGAATGTTTTTGTTTAACATCATTAAAATATTTCAGTTTAACGAATTTCGTACATGAACTCATTAAAAAATAGGTAAACTAGCACAAACTCCCCTGACAGTTTTATTTATAGAAGTTTTTTCATATTTTTACTTCCGAGTGTGAATATCTTTTTTCAGTTCTTTGAAGTGACTACGTTCCAGAATTAATATGGCTCCAAACAAATATCAATATATATAAAAATAAATTACGTGTGTGTTGAAGTTGGTAGTTCACAGCCTGCAGCTATTCATTGGCTCGTATTCGAATTCAAATCAACTGGAATAATTTCTGTGTTCGCAAAATGTATCAGAGTTTAGCAAAAAGGCGACACAAATATTGGTTAGAGTGAATTGATCCAGAATGTCTGTAGCAAATACATATTTATGTTTTCCATCATAATACGGAAACTTGTCAACATACTATTTGGAGTTTGATCAAAAAATCATTATGAACGGAAAAAAACATGCAGTAGTGTAGTGGCAAATTCGAGGAAGTTTTTCATTCATCGTGATATTATTCTCATTGGAATTCTGTGAATTTCATCGATAATATGTGAATAATATATGTGATAACACTAGAGAACAGCAATTTTATTGTCTTAGATCTGTGACTTGTTTTAATTGAATTTGGTCTCTGAATTCAAAAATGTTATCAATTTTTCTCAATCTCGTCAAGTTTTTAAACCACAGGATGCCCCCTCCCTACCCTAAAAGTCATAGAAAGTGGGCATACAGAGATAAATATATTGGGTACTACCCAAACATATTAGAATATTTCATTCAACAAAGGTTATAATAATATTAAAAGTTAAATTGTGTTTATACAAAAACTAAAAAAGATATTAGGGTAAAAATTTTCACTTACAACTTTTCCTAGTATGTTCAATCTGTGGACATTCTCGCTTGATGTTCCTACAGTAGTCAGTCATCATACTCACATCCCATCTACCTTGAAAGCTTTCCCCCATGACCTTCAAATCTTGGTGAAATTGCTCACCCTGTTCATTACGAACGGCGCCAAGATTTTCTGGAAAGTAAGCAAGATGGCTATGTAAGGAATGCAGTTTGATACTCATGTTACAGCCAAGACCTTTCAAGCTTTCTAAGAGTTGTTGAACAATTTCGACGTAATCCTGGGCTCTTGTGTTTCCAAGAAAGTCCTTGACAATGCTTTTGAATGTCAACCAAGCATTCTTTTCAAGTTCGGTAATTGTTTCAATGAAACGTTCATCCTTAATGAGTTGCCGAATCTGTGACCCATCGAAGACACCAGCCTTTCACCTTCTCATATGACAAGCTAGGAAATGCCGAAGTGATATACTTAAAACAGTCCCCTTCAGTTGACAAAGCTTCAACAAATTGCTTCATTGAACCTAGTTTTATATGCAACAGCGAAAACATAATATTTTTTCTGACGACAACTATTTATTCAGAATATTTGGATCACCAGGTTTCAGTTTGACTGCACCCAATACTTCTCACGAGCTCTGCTCTCCCACATACATAGAATGAAGGGATACTTGGCGTATCTACGTTGCTGGCTAAGAAGGAAGCAAACCATTTTAAGGTCAACATAGATGATCCATTGGTCTAAGATTTATTGCAACAAGTAAATGACCTTCATAATGTGTTCGTATTCTTCATGCAAAGAAACTGAATGACCTATTGGGACTGAACCATATTTTCATTGTGGAGGAGAACACATGTCGAGCTACGTTTTGAGTTATCTATAAACAATCGCCATTCAGTTGCGTTATAGTCTGAAATTCCCAATTCTTTCTTTAAACCAGCTATGTTATGGGAATACAAAAATCTATCAGCACTCCTTAAGAACTGCAAAAATTCACTTTCTCTCGTTCCAAATTTGATAACTTCAGCTCCTTCGTCTCACAAGTATTTTTCTTGCAGTCTTGATGCTAAAAGTTCTGACACTTTTTTTATAAGTAGTTGTAAATCTCATACCAAGTCATTTAACTCATGCTGATTAAATCCTTTAGGAACAGAATCATGGTCAACTTTAAAATCTTTGTCGCTGGGGTAACTTCGATCGTCGCTCAACTTATCTTCTTACCCCCTCCAGTCGTTACTGGAAAAAGTTCTGCCGACAGGAGTGCAGTAGGGCTTTCTGTAATTTGCGTTCAGTTTCGCGAAGCGTAATTATAAGTGCAACAACTGTAGGTAAAACTTTACATTATAGAAAAAACTGATTAAATTTTTGGAGTCAGCATGTCTATTTATAATTATGTAAGAAATTGTTCCCCAGTGTAATAATGACTATGGAGAAATATCACGGAATATCAATTAATGAACAAAATTTATTGACATATATTTATAAGAAAATAAGAATACTTGGATTATCTCTCCATCATAATTGGTGACAAATTTAAGAATTTATTACCAGGCAGATTCAAAAAAAGGTTTATTTTTCACATGTTGGCAATTTCAGACGCTATTAAATGATAAAAAATGCTACATAATTTCTCATATGGTATTAAATGACTCTGAAACTAAAATTGGAGCAACTTATGATCCTACTGACGTTATGGAGTAAATTTATATTCTTGTCAATGTGTATTTATACTTAATTGAGAATGCGAATGTGTTTATTTGAAGCACTCAGGGAATTCATGGAGGAAAAAGGGCTTTACTAATTGTGTTTGGTGAAATTCTGCAGGTGAAAAAGCGAATTTAACAGCTTAGAGAACGTTCGACCCAAATAAAATACGTAATGGATTATTCCCGACTGTTCATCTTCGTATTTCATGACATACAATTGCCATTTGGGAATTCTGTACTCAGAAGTTTCGCCGCTGTTACTGATCTTGTCACATTCTCAGGGTAGGAATTAGCTTTTTTTCAGATTGAATCTGCACCAAACTATTCCGTATGCGACATAATTGTTGCGATATGTTCTAACTATCTAATTATAGTAAATTCATTACAGTGTTTCTTCGAATATTAACAAACAAGTAGAAGCAAATAATCAACGGAAAACCATTTCATAAGGTGGTTAATATTGGCTTTCGCTAGTCTTACAATTAACTGCATAGAACCAGCATATTAATTCTAAGAATGTTCTGGTTTTCATTTTTTCTGTTTATCTAACGAAATTTTTTCCATTTGTGTTTGACATTCAATAATTTGATCGTTTTTTATTTTTTATTCAGTTGATGTGAATATTTGGAGACCTAGTACGAAAATGATGCCTGAAACTATACGGTATTATGTTTTGGTATATTTATCAGCGTTTCGACAGTGTAATTTATTTCGAAAAACATTTTGAAGGCTAGATACTTGAGACAAGATTTTGATTAAAATTTTATATATAAAGTCATAAAATTGTGACTGAAACCTGTAATCAATTTTAAAAATTTCATTGGAAGGATTCATATGTGACTTATATGATCAAATTGTATTATATTGTAGCAACCACGTATGCAAGGATTCTGTGAAGGTTGTAATTAGTTTTTGAGTTGTACAGTTAAACAGAGAAAATATGCGGCATTAGCATCACACCAAAATAAAATTGAGTTTATCAAAATCAATTTCGATTTGGTGTAGTTATAAGATATATTTAAGCAATGAAAGAGTTTTGTGTTCAAGGTATGCTGTTTCTAATTGTATTTCATTTGTTTTTCAAATAATAATTGTTGGTCCATTGACAGGCCGAGATTTCCAACTCTAGTAACAGGTTTTATTGATTCTTATCCATTTAGTACTCCGGATATAAGAGAGAATTTATCAAGAACTGAGGAGGAACGAATAAACATAAGTTTCGTTTTGTCAACACTAAATTTGAGAACATGGGTTTCAGCATAAACATTTCAAGATCCTCATCAATGATTCGCTTAAGTCTGGATCATTAGGGCAAAATCTGTGAGTTAACTGTGTATCACCTGCGTAACAGTGCATAAGTCCTTCAAAAAACAAGTAGGAAAATTAAAGGTTTATATCAGGTACAATATCGGACGTAGAATGGTGTCTTGTGGGATACTTCTTGTCATATTGGGGAGATGCGGAATATGTGATTCTATATATGTGATCATCAAATTGTATATATATATATATATATATATATATATATATATATATATATATATATATATATATATATATAGATATATAGATATATAAATATTTATATATATATATATATATATATATATATATATATATATATATATATATATATATATATATATATATATATATATATATATATATATATATATATATATATATATATATATATATATATATATATATATATATATATATATATATATATATAATATATTATATATATATATATATATATATATATATATATATATATATATATATATATATATATATATATATATATATATATATATATATATATATATATATATATATATATATATATATTGTCAACTTGAAAAATCATCGAACTTGATGAATCATAATAAGATACAATTGTTTCATCACAATTAGGAATCATCGATATTATGATCATTCGATATTTCGAATAAGAGTCTCAGTATTTCTTAGTATAAATGATTTGTGAATCTAGAAACTAAGCTATCTTTTTGCCTGCCTAGGCGTAATATGGAGCGGTATGTCTACATGTCCTTTACATACTCTTACTGATGTTGTCATGAGTAGGACTCTAGAATTCTGGGGAGAGTTTAAAGGTCACGTGAATAGTTCACGAAGTAATGTCCTCCTCATTCGGATATAGAACTAGAGGGCGTTTTGAAAGTCATCGATTCTTGATTGTTGGTTAAATAAGACCGATGATTCAATATAATGTTGCAACAGTTCTATCTTATTATCGAGTTCTTATCGAGAGAAGTTCGATGATTTTTCGAAGCACACTTAATATTCTTTCTCGAAAGTGATAGGTTGGTCCTTGTTGACAACATTTAATGTAGACAGCTCACTGAGAGTTTTATTTAAAATATTTTGATATTTCGATTTATTTGTGAATCTTGAAAAAAAAAAAATATATATATATATATATATATATATATATATATATATATATATATATATATATATATATATTTCAAAATTGATTTATTGCCTGTTTAAGATAGTTTATTTCGAATGTTTTTGGCAATAACAGGCTTCTTTCAATACGAAAAACTTTATTTTTGTTGACGTTTCGTTGTATATCACGAATAAGTTTTGACAAAGTTGTGATATACAACGAAAAGTCAACAAAAATAATGTTTTTCATATTAAAAGAAGCCTATTATTGCTAAAAACATTCAAAATAAAATAATTATATATATATATATATATATATATATATATATATATATATATATATATATATATATATATATATATATATATATATATATATATATATATATATATATATATATATATATATATATATATATATATATATATATATATATATATATATATATATATATATATATATATATATATATATATATATATATAATATATGTAAAGACATATATTATCAAATTTCTCGAGTTGGATGTTATGTAATGTTTGCCAGGTGCAATTGTGAATTCTAATACTTCAAGATAAAGATGTAATTATAGTTATTCTTCAGTAAACCATACTTTTAGCAGTATCACTAACAATGAAACTCAAACTATATCTGTTTTCTGTGGACATTTTGTGATTGCGCAAAAAGCTCGTAAAATAATTATAAATTGTCTACGAGCTTATTAAACATAAGGTCAAATAATATTCAATAACATTATACTTAATTTACGTTCTTTCAATTCGTCCTTTTCAAAATATTCAAAATTTCAAGAAGATCGAAATTCCTTTGTTTCAATTTTCATTTCGCAAGTTATATTATATCAAGAAATGTATAAATTCATCTTAGCCTGATAATCGCAACAGTTCCACTTGTGCCATATCAAAATGGCAACCAACACTGTTTTTATACTCACACACTTTCATTGAATAATCGTGACGTACGTTTCGCCATAACAATGGCTTCTTCAAACTATCACAATTGTTGAATAAAAGTATGTGAAACAAAAAGGTTTTTTTTGTGTTTTATTGTTTTGTCTTCATTTCAATTATTGAATCGATTAATATCCAGTAAGGATTTCTGAGTATATGTAATTCGAAAGATAACAGGAAAAATTGTGAAGAATGAAGGCCGCTTTCAATTATAATTCTTTCGGGTCTCCAACAGAATTTCGAAGGATCCAGAACTGAAATCTGGTGTCTTGTAAAAGTTTTAGTTTATACCAGAATTCTCTTTGTTTCATTAACAAACAAAAATACATGGAAACATGGAATATTGCTAGGAAGCGCATTCTAAAATATTTAAGGAATAATGACTCATGATAATGGGTTCTAACTCAAAACTTATTCCAAATGTATTTAAGGATTTATGTAAAATTCCTTGATAAAACGATATATTCTAGAATATTCCTTTTTGTGTTGTGCGAAAAGTCAATTGTTCGACTTGTTAATTACAGAACTTGAACCAATAGTTCTCAATAAAAGGATCTCTCAATTTCCTGAGCATAATAAACAGCATCGCTTCAGACTTATTACTCATTCAGAATTTGAATTCGTAGCATTTATGAATAATATTCTTTACTTCATCAAAACATCGTCTGACTCAGGTCGATATGAAAACTGGGGCAATTGCTATCATATTCGCTTTATGCTGAAAGTGAATAGAACCTAATAAAACTGCGAAATCTATCTCGATGAAAACTTTTTTGTCAATTTCCAGTAAATGTTGTTTCAGGAATTTTTGTTCGTGAAATGAACTGAACTGAAGTAAACGTAAAATACTGTACGAAAACAAAATATGAAAATTCTTCAATGTATTGAATTTCCTTGGTGTTCTATAGTTCTCCTGAATATTTTCTTGCTTAGATTATTTATGTTTCCTTTTACTATTTAAACATTTTTTCTGCGTAAAGTAGTGGGTACAGTTTTCCGTATGGTTGATTTGGATTCTTTCTGTTTTCTCTAATATACCTGTCGTACATTTGTACGACTACGGAAATGTATTTGAGGGAGAACAACCAAAAACGGTAGGAAACAGAATACACGAATGACACAAATTCTATAACCAATATTTACTGATATTCTCATTATTGATAATTATTCATATTCCAAATTGATTTTTTTCTCATTCAATATATTTTCATCTATGTAAATCTGCAGAGGTATTCATTCATTTCAATTTGATATATAAGACAACACCGTTTTCTGTGTATCGATAATTCAGAATATTCTCATTCTTTTATATTATAGGTTGTTTTCATCATATCATCATGATGAGGATATGCGAGAGTTATTCTCAGAGATATGATATTGGTATTGGGGTTCCACAGGACTGTCTATACTTGGACCTCTCTTATCCATATTATTCATAAACGATCTGCCTGAGAAGTGGTCCTGATTTTTGGTAACACTATTTGCAGATGATTCATCGGTGGTTGTTTCTGTCAAAACTCTCGAGGAACCACTGTAGGCATGTGGATGCATTATGAGAGAGTTTATAAATTGGCGTCGATTGAACAGTTTGATGGTGAACTTTATTGTCTGAAAGTTAATGGAATCAGTACCTTGAATATTAAATATGGAGACAACACTATCTCATCATCTGAATCAACTAAGTGTCTTAAAATATATGTAGACATAAATTTGAGTTTGACAACTCACATTGATAGGATAATTGAAAATCTACTTGTTCATTTACGATTTCTTCTTTTTTTCTTTCAAGAATTGCTCATTTCAATTGCTTCCAAAAGGTCTAAACGTTTCCCTTTATTACCTGCGTGTAGGTATTTGGTTTTCTCAAAGTCTATGAAGTGGTTAGAGTTAATGCAATGTTCTGAAAATCCGGTTTTATTAACATTATACAAAATGGAACTTTTATGCTCGTCAACCCGAGTTTTTATTTTTCTACCTGCTTGGCCGATATAAAACACTGGACATTCATTACAAAAATTTTATAAACCCCGCTTTTGTCTTCAACATTTGTCCTTTCTTTATTATTCACTATAAGTGACTTAACATTTCTTTTGTTGGACCAAATGGTTTTTATCTCTTTCTTCTTTAATCTTTCGCAAATTTTTATGTACAAAGTGAGTAATGTTTCACAATAATTATTATTATTTTATTATTGCTACTATCATCTCATTATATATTCCTTCATTTATCATTCAATATCTGCAATAACGATTTGAACATAGGCTTGTTCGATATGTCTGAGCTGGTTCTTATGCACATTTGGCAACAATTCGCATATAAAATGACATTTTGCTTCTGTTTTCTTTGTGATTCCTTCTTGATTTCATCATTATGATCATTGATGTGTATAAATCATTTTTTTATCAATCAATTCTTTCATATTTAACATGTATCATGAATATACATATGGATTTATGTTTCCGAAGTCAATCGAATTTAAATGGTGTCAACTGCGATACTGTAGTGTTTCCAACATTTTCATATATTCTTCTGTAATTGAAAATTTCAATTTATCTCACGGGTCTATCTGGCGAGGTTATCATCGCCAAATGTGGACCTGTCCAATTTTCATATAGAGCGCTGGCCAATTCTCAGCAATTTTCGGTGCAGGTAAATGACTTCTTGATAATAATCGGCATACAAAGTCGGTCCTATGTTAACGATTTGGGTTGGTTTATCATCAGCGCTAATATATGACTCATTGTATCCCATACGTGTTTAATTTAGTAAACACGCTGTCGTCGGGCGTGCTCAGCTTGAAATTTATGATTTTGTGGCTCTAGTAACTAGGTAAACGAAGTGGTAACAAGGGTTATATTGGTACTGGCAGAAAATCTAATCATTTTCGATTGAGTTCTGGTTTTGGAAATACCTATCCATAATCAAAACAATAAAATTAATTGACTTATACGTTTTTATGGGAATATTTTCCAGTATTTTCTACGATCTATTCATCACTTTTATCGGAAGAAATGAGGCTCTGAGTGGAACACTGATCTGGTGGATCTGATGACAAGTATACAGAATAACAGTGAATAGGAAAGGCATAATCGATATCACTGAGTCATTTCGAAGAATGTTGAACACAGCCAATTATATCGAGTTTAGTTTTCGCTTGATAACCAGTAACTTCGAACTAATCAGCAGCCATGCGAAGATCACATATATACGTGGTTTGTTCGAAGGAAAAGCAAATTTTAAATTTTTTGGAAAAGTATTTATTCACTCATCAATATCCGTTTTGTCGCCTTCAATGTAATCCCCAAAGATATAATGCACTTATGCCAGTGCTGCTTTCAATCCTCGAAGCATCAGGTTCGGTTTCAGCTTGGCTGGTTGAGGTAAAAGGAGTGGGATTTCTCCTTTCACACTTATCTTATCTACATTCTAAATGTCTGACGCACTAAATCCATAGTCGTGCAATACTTCAGCTAATTTGTCAAAAAAAACTGTGACATTCTGAGATTTAAATCATGTTGCCCTACCAAGGATGGTGGGTTCTGGCTTCCGAATGTATAGCTATGTCTTTTCGAAAATATGGTAAGCCATTTTTTTCCAGTCATCTTATTTGCAGTCCAGGAGTATGGAATATTAAGTTCAAATTTAGCAGCACCCTCGTAGGCAAGGCGACAAACGTCTTTTGGATAATATCCATAGAAGATTAAGGCCATTTGCAACACGTATTTAAAGAGTCCTGTTGCGTGGAAGAAAATACTTACCTCGGTGTTGCATAACCCATGGATGAATCATCACCTTCGATCAATTTCTTCAAATATATGGTCAAAGTCATCCGTTTGATACCGAAGTTTTTTTCCCACATCGTTGACCGCCTTTGCAACGTCATTTAAGTTCTGAGTAGAGTAACATCTCGTAGTCTTCCTTTCATACGTCGGCATCCTAAAAAAAATGAAAATCATATATTACTTTCGTTCTAGGTCATAGGGTTAGTTCGCTATAGTTGCTCAACTAACTCCAATCTGAAATTTCAAAACAAAAGTAAGATTATGAAAAACCGATTAGAATTTTAACCAATATATATATATATATATATATATATATATATATATATATATATATATATATATATATATATATATATATATATATATATATATATATATATATATATATATTATTTCGAAAGTTTTTAGCAATAACAGGCTTTTTTTGATATGAAAAACTTTATTTTTGTTGACGTTTCGTTGTTATATTACAACTTTGTCAAAACTAATCTATTAGTTTTGACAAAGTTGTAATATAATAACGAAACGTCAACAAAAATAAAGTTTTTCATATCAAAAAAAGCCTGTTATTGCTAAAAACTTTCGGAATAAAATATCTTAAACAGGCAATAAATCAATTTCAAGAAATATATATATATACATATATTTTATTTCGAAAGTTTTTAGCAATAACAGGCTTTTTTTGATATGAAAAAGTTCATTTTTGTTGACGTTTCGTTGTTATATTACAACATTACAACTTTGTCAAAACTCAATATATATTAATTATATATTTCAATATAACAACGAAACGCCAACAAAAATAAACTTTTTCATATCAAAAAAAGCCTATCTTAAACAGGCAATAAATCAATTTCAAGAAATATATATATATATATATATATATATATATATATATATATATATATATATATATATATATATATATATATATATATATATATATCGATAATACTGAAAATTTATGGAAGTTTAACACTTACCCGATTCAAATCGAATAACATTTGACTATTACAGAACAGATGAAATATACCGACTAATAATCATTTTACTTTTTGGTTGCAAAATAAACAATACATGCGTGTATTTCACACGATCGAATAGTGCCACTGGCTGTCTCGTGATGAGTTTGTCCCCCGCAACCCCTTCTTTCGGCTATTTGATGCTTTCTTGTGAGGTGAATACTTGCCTCTATGCTCAACAAGGCCCGCTCTACCCTATCCCATCATCTGTGACAGCACGCTCTCCTTCCAATTCATCTCTTCAGTTTTTGGTAAAGGAAAAAGCCGCAGGGAGTCTAATCTGGTGAATACGGTGGTTGCGGCATAATTAGGGTGTTGTTTCTGACCAAAAAATCACGAACAACCATTGATGTGTGAGCTGGTGCATAATCGTGATGAAGGATCAATGATTTGTTTTTCCGCAATTCCGATCTTTTGAGCCGTATTGCTCACGTAAACGTTCCATCAACTTCCTTCTACTGCAAGGAGGTCCATATTAACCGAACCACATGTTGTCAAGAACTCATGATGCACAACGCCGTTGGAATCGAAGAAAACAGTGAGCAAAAACTTCACATTTGATCGAACTTGTCGATCAAATGCTTTCGTCGATGGTTTTTTCGATCTTAGCACTTCTGACCGTACATTTCCTTATTGCAGATTTGTCATTTTGAATTCAGTTAACTCTCGAAAACATTTCTGAAAACAGAGTTCCTGTGATCAATAGAACCTTTCGTCTAGTTATTTCCTGAAGTACAAACGTGAAGCCTGCACAATATCAAAATGGATGCTTAATGTTCTCGAAGTTAAACTTCTAGTTTCCTGTTCTCCATCCAATATACCTACTACAGTTCATCACCCATTTTAAACGCATCACGTGTACCTATTATAATAATCACTGAATGAAAATCACACAAAAACATTCATACTCAACAATAGATCCGAACTCAGTACATCCCAATGTACTGAATAAAATTCAAAATAATTGATTCAATAATAATTGAATTCAATGATAATTGAATTTGAAATATCTTTTTATTGGGTAGTTGCTCCCGTTAAGATATTGTGAATCGCCGAGAAGACTGGTTTTTGTTCAAATCTGGCTTTCTGGTTGGTAATTTCGGAACTTCAATAAACGTGAATTTCTTAACAAATTGTTTTGTCACATAAAGGACCGAACTTTAGGCAGAATTTAAATGACCTCATAGAGCGGAAATGGATTTTCAACACTTGCTTCTAGAGGCTGTTAATTATATGAGAAAATGTTCTATAAAACAATATGAGACAAAATTGATCACCCTTGCTTTGTCGGTTAATGAATGGGTAAACGAACCCCAACATGAAATACCAGTTTCATTCGACCCCTCACCTGAATAAACATGAACCCTTGTGTAGGTTAATTTAAGATTCTATATATTTCGTGAAACTATTGAATATGAACACATTTCTAAGGAATTCTACTGTTAATCTTGAATAGAATTACAAGGCGTTCTGATATGCGCTGGGAACAGCTACGATTTCATAGGTTAAAAGGAGCTTATGGAGCGAGCATAAGAAAGGTTTTCTTATTGATGAGAAGATAACAGAAGTATTTTCTTAATCATTTTTCGAAAGTTGGAATGCTTGGAATGCTTCCCCCTCGCATGAGCTAAATTTTTAATTTTCGTTTTGGCTTGAGATTCAGGTACTGTTTGTGCAAACTCACTCAGGATCTTACTCCTGTTGTTTTGTGTTCTCCATTCCACATCTCATGTGATAACATATATATCCACAAAATTATCAATATAAAGTTGAGTGCTGGGGATGGTCCTTGGCTATTGAATTTAAATTTATCCCATCAGAGAGAAGTGATTGAGAAGTTTTTATTTTTTATTATTTTATTTTTTTTCCATTTTTTTATTTTCATCTGCCTTGTCTTTTCGATTTGAAAAGCATTGTATCAAATTGACACAATATATCTTAAGTGATCGAATCGAATCATGTATTAGAAACCTGCGAATTGATCCTTACCTACTGCAGAATATCTCCCAACAATGACCACTTAACCGAGCTGAATTTTGTTACTCATAGTATTTTAAGGTTCCTTTGTTGCTTCTTTCTTTCGAAATTCTACTCCACACAGCAGTGGTTTTCTTGAATCTTATGAATGAGTTTCTCCTTTCTAATAAAACTGCTACCCAGCCCAATTCTCCTTTAGGCTTGAAATGATTTATTTGCCATTATGGTAGCATTTTGGTTGACATTTCTTCACCAGAATCTCTCATGTTTTCACTCGAGCAAATAGTGAACAACTCTCATGAATGAGTTGCTTCTCGCCAATACGACTGTAGTGCTTAATTCTCCAGGAATTATTCTTTTGGTCTCTATAAATGTGTTTTCTTGGGAGGTAGCCATTTTGATTGACGTTCATCAATGAAGATCACTAAGCCATTACTTGGGAAATTATTGAAAACCTTGGTCCACATGAACAACTGTATGGGAGTGTTTCACGAAAATGTGACAAAAAAATTAAAATTCAAAGGCTGCAGTACTTCAGTCACTAGTCTTCACATAAAACGGGCACTGGCCCAATGATGACAATACTAAATTAAATCAAATTTAAAACGACTGGCTGGACCATACCACTGTTTTGCTATCTAAACATCAACCCTCATATTCAAATGTATTCAATTGAATTCGCAAACCACATAAGAATTTTAGGTAGACTATTATTGCACTTAGCATGACTACTATTCTGTACCGAATACGAGGGATCTCTATTATTTGTTATAAACCTTGAACTCCAACAGAAGAAACAATGTCACATGTGAAAATTTGGATTGATAGCCACTTCAATTATTTTTTCTACCTCTGCATTATTTTGGAATCATCAATATCTTCTTCAGAATCTTGACTAGAAATTTAGGTCTATAAGTATATCTTGAAATGAATAAGTGATGAATAAATGAATAAGTGATCTTCATGTGAGAAAATTGTTTTCTTTTTCTCAACATGAAGTTTTAAATTGTTTCAACAAAAAAATTCAATTGACGATACAAATATTTCACTATCATCGCTAGTACCTATTGCATTGAATTCGCGAGTGTAACTGTATACGTTCAAATAGAATCAATGAAGGATGATTCAAATATGAAATTATAGCATTCGTCATCCGGAAGCTCTGTAACATACAATGTAAACAAGTAATAAGTTTAAATGTTTAGCTTCAAAATTGAGCGAGAATTGAAGAAAAGTTAATGCACTCTACTTGATTGAGAGAGATAGCGATGAATGTTATTTGCAAGAGTATTGCACATTTCCATATTTAAAACTCCGCATTCCATTCGAATTTGTAATATATTTCATATTGCTGGATGTGACAATAATACAGTCACTTCTTTCAATAAGAAGAACGGTATGTTCCTCTTATTTCAATTTTCTGTACAATACTACGTTGCGATTGGAAGAACAAATTTTCTAATATTTGATACATCTTGTATTCAATGATTGGAATGTGAATCACTCATGAGATAGGTGAATGAATTTTATCGATTTTCAGCAATTTTATAAGTCGAATATGAAAAATTCAAAATGAACTCGAATTTCGTTGTGTAAAAACACAATGAACTTCGACGTATAAAGTCTAGAATATAGCATACGATGATCTTTGAGACATAAATTTGGAGAAATAGAATATCAATATGAGAAATAATGTACAATGATTGAATTCAATCGAGAATTTCGAAAATAAATTCACATTTTCATGTGCGAAAAACTCTTTCTTTGGGTAAAAAGCTTCTTCAACAAGAATTTCTTGATGGCAAATATAAATTTTACCCTACGGATATTATTTTTTTCGAAATTATATTCTTTAAGATAACAAATCAGTCCTATCTCTAATTGTATATTTAGAATTTGAAGTTGAAAAGTCAAATGGGTCTTTTTGAAAAACATAACAACGGTAATATCTATATAAATAATCAAATTCTTTTGTATCAAAATTATTTCCATAGGAAAAAATTTGACATTCCTTTCTTTTCATTTCAATTTTGAATCGCATGATCAGTCACGTTAATGACAAAATTCGATGACATATTGAATCGATCCCTTTGATCTGTTAAAATTATTATGAATTATTCCGAAGTGTAATTCAAGTTCGTTTCACGAACTCTGATCAGATCGCTACTAAATCAAAACTTGGCAAACGTACATCAATTCCAGTAGACTCAACCTAATGAGAAATTTCACCTCAATATTTCATGAACCCTCACCTTCTTCTCTGGGGTTTCCTCGCAATTTGAGACGAGCTAACGAAAAGCCCAGGCTGAATCAACAAATGTAATTCCTCATCAATCTAGTCGTCGGTTTCAAGATACGGATGAAGAGGAGACGAATCGGGAACACTCGAAAGTAGCATTGTGACAATGAGATCGATTATCCATTAACGTTATCAAATTAGGTAAGTTTTGTCAATTAGGGGAGCTGTCGAAGAATGCCAGGGCTATGATTTCACGAGGCTGAAAAAGACATTCCATTGTACTTCTCGAAACACTCCAACAACTTGCTCAGAATAACCATAACGAATTGATTCGGACAATTTGTACGATTCGAATGAATGTGGATGTCAGTTTTTTGTTATTTTGTTCTCGTTTGCGAAAAATTCGATCACTCGATGAAGGAGAAAAACGATAAACAAAAGATAACATGGATATTAATGTCTTGTCAATTCATTGTCACTTTGGTTAAATATTTTGTGTTGAAAATATATTTACAACTGAGCGTACAGCATTTCTTTCTCCTGATAAAATCACTTCAGCACTGAGAAGTACTGATGTTTGTTTGTAAGTCCTCCGCTTACTTCGACTCATTTCAGTTTAATTTCATGAAAAGTTATAACACGCATACGACCCGAACAGTAAACACAGTTCTCAAAACATAACCTTTGATTCATTCAACGAAAGAATACATTCTAAAACCTTATTCAACTTATTCTCAGCTACCCATTTCTTTTTTGGAATTTTTCCACTAATCTTCGCCAAGTAGAATATACTCATTTTAAAGAGTTGAAGGTATTGGTGTCCCCGTTACCACAATGACGAATTCCGTGAGGCGATAATTCTCTTGGACGAAAAATTCAAGAAAATCTTGAGTTCAAAGTCCAAACAAGAAAAACTAAGAATCACAAATGACAAAGGACGTGCACCAACAGAACACATATCATTACTGCACTGTCAAGCTTGCTACAGTGCAACTCCTAAAATGAACTACACACTCCTAAAAATTACTAAGAACTCCTAAAAAACACTGAGAATAATTCAATGGCCATTACTCTGATAGAAACACATGGCAGGATCTATTCCGTCCTTCAGTAGTGTCCAATCTCCAACCTGACATGCTCTCCACCAATATTGCTTCCAACTGTCATTTTTTCCGAAGACACGCCATCATTGCGAAGAACAATCATTAACGCCATCTCTCTGGCAGTTTGTGAAAAACTCCTGCGTCCAACCGTGCTAATTTCAAAGCTGGAATTATTACAGCTACACTCATTTGTGGTGATGGTCTGGAAGGTGTGGTGGTCCACACCTTCCAGACTGATGGTGTGGAACTATCATTGATAGTGATAGCTTGTTCCTTCTTTCTCATGATGCAAATTGAAAGATATGAGGGCAGTTCTTCGCGATAAAGCATGAACACGTAGAGGAAAACTCTTCGTTGAATCTTCCAAAATCAGAGAAATATCCCTACTAGAGACTGGTCCAAATAAATTTTCCTTATATTTATATACTTGTTAGTATGTGTATACACTACACTGGAAACTGCATTTGTCACTCATGTATTCATGGTTTTCAGGTGTGAATTAGTATCGACAAAAATCTATTTCCGGGAGATCTTATCAAAAGATGATTGTATGATGAGGTTTCCTGAGCGCACTGTGCGATTTGGAAGCAGCAAACGTTCATGCTGTGAATGGAAATCGAAGAAAGCGATACGCGATATTGCTTTCGGCAAAAAAGTACGATAGAATGGACTAGGCTAAACTGTTATATAGCGGACTTTAATGGCATTCCGAAAATAAAATTCGGCGGGACCGAGCCGAAATGGCCGCCAGCTTAATGAAATGAAAGTGATAACGTTGCACCAACTTTATTCGGTGATGCAATCTAATCCAAATTTGTTCTCCATGTAAATTCTGAAAGGCCTAGTATAAATAAAACTGGATTCGATAAAAATTTTATTCGAAACGCAAGTTTTTGTTTACACGTTCTTTTGAGCCCAGTGGAAACGTTCATGTTGAAAATGATGCCATCTCAAGTCTTTAGTAATGGAACCATGAACAGAATTCAATATTCATAACATTTAAAGTTTCGTTAGCTGTTCTTGTGAATATAATCTTTCATTTCTGACCAACTGAAACTTTTCATCGTGTGATTTTTCAAGGTTTTATAAGTCTAGTTTCTCCTGGATTCCTTCATTCAATCCACACTTCATTCCCACCCTGTATTTTCTCACATTTTCCTTCTCCCGATGAAGCAGCCCTTAATGAAAAAGTTTGTTGTTGTTGACAAGAAACTAGGCTGAAGGAAAATTGAAAGTCACTCAATGTACAATATTATCCATATTCTCTTAAAATATTGGAATTTCAAAATGAGAATTTTGGCGAAAATTAGACCCAATTATTCAATATTCAGGAAGCTAATGCAAAAACGATAATTCCTAATTTTTATGGACTTTTGGCTTGCTTTTTGAATTCGTTATAAGAGAATGCCGATAATCAGCTGAAAACCCTTGCATTAATCATGTTGAAATCCTTGGAATCAATGAATATCAATTTATTGGTTTTGGCTCTTTTCCTCACTTGGATATAATTTATGCCGAATACTTTTTATGTATGCAATCAATCATCAGGCCCTATCTCAATGCTTACGGCTGTTTTTGGAGCAATAGAAGAATTTCTATAACTCACATGTAATCGATTAAATGTTTCAGTATATATTCTAGATCAGTAGTTGATAACCTCTTTGGTGTGGCAAGCTCCGTAGTTAATTTTGGAATGAACAGTGAGCTACCTAGTCGTAAGAGTTGTGAACCTACCCAAATAAAATAATGCACAATTGTATAAGACATACGGGTATATACTCATTTTAAGAATTCGTTAATACTTCAATAATAAACTAATAGAATAACTGCTTTCACAAATACATATAACTTATTATATTATGAACATTCAAAATTGAAAATAATTGGGGGCAACCAAAATTTCTTTTGTGTGCTACCACAAGCTACTAATCGAGAAGTTGACGACCGCTCTTCTAAATCATTACCAAAGTCAAACCAATAAAATAGCATTATGAAAACTCAATAGAGCTATGGAACTGTCTAATATACAGACAGGAACTACAACAATTGAACATTGGAGAATCTCCATAGAATCCAATATGAAAATGCTAAAGCATATATCCATTAATGGATATATCATTGTAGACCTGAATCGACAAGAGGGTTCAAAATTAGAATCATTCTTGAAAATAGAATGTAGTCTAATATATACAACACTAATTGAAATGGAATCAATTAGTTAAGAAAACAAACAAAACCTATGTTCTATAGTGAAGCAGTCTGAAATACGACCGAAACTTGAGAAACAACTCTACAAAGAACCATTTTCACAAACATTAATGACAAAGTGGCGGGATAGATGTTCGCTATACAAAAGCCTATGAAGTTGAAGTTGAACTAAATAACAGAATCATCTAGTATATGAATGATATCAACACAGTTGTTTATAATCTCAAATAATTCTAATTTTTAGTACAAAGTATTCATAGTGCTAAGCGTAAAATTTTCGAATTACTATAACTCCCCATTATCTCTTCCTTGTTGCTCAAAAGTACTGGATATAAAGAAATTCTGACCTAATAACACAACGTGTTACATAAGGTAACATATGCAGTTCTAGAATAAGAGCCAGTTCTGTGATCCAATTCGATATAGAATCCAACATCACTTCAGGATCTGTAAGGTGGAACTTTATGATTACTACTTGCGAAATCACCTCTGGGTTTCCTAAACGTCCGAAGGCCATTTCAGTAATTTCGAACCGGAAGATAGAAAAAGGAAGTCTATGAAACGGACTTGAGAGGCGGCAGCTTTCATGTAGTGTTAGTCGTAAATTGGAAAGGAGAGTGATGTTAATAAGAACGATTGAATGTGGAACATCAGGAATGTGTTTTCTTTATTTGAAAAATAATCAAGTTTAGGCAGGATAGTAAATGAGGAGTGTGAAAGAAACAAAAAAGAGCAGTATTTACTGACAACCAGGCAGAATTAATTTCGGTAACTCAAAAATAACCAACAATTTAGTTAAGGAAGTTTTCATAGGAATTAAGACAATAAACGTATATGTTTATTCTTTTGCAATGCCATAGATTTGAGTGTCTCGTATGTAACCCTAAATTCATACTACAGAAGTTGTATAACTGTATAATAATCGTAATATCAGAATTTGATGTGCTGGTGAGAACTCGATAATACATTTCCACGCTGATTTTGAAGATATATGGAAATTGTTATTCAATATATTATCCATTATTCATGATTTATAGAATCACTTTACTCAGTGACATCCACAACTCAAAAGGGCCTCAAGATCACCAATTCGTTTAAGTCTAAAATCTGACTGCAGAATCAGTGCATTCATCGAGGGTTTGCTAAAAAACAAATTTATACGCATATTTATGATAAGGAGAATATATATCTACCAAGTTACCTATCAAAATGTGGCCGTACTATTTTTAATTGAATTATTGCTAATTGCGTTTCCGGAAAAAATTTCATACGCTCGTTTTTTAGATAAAATATCGTCTACTTCACGACAATATACATGAAGACTCTGAAAATTCACGGTTGCCGTCGCGCACTTGGCCGCATCTCTTTGCAGCCAGGTGTAAACACGTATAATTTTGATAAATTCATACGTTTATAATGTACATTCGTTATTTATATATCAAATTAAAGCTGATTTTTCTCTGTTCATTATGATAAACGGTTGATTGATAAAATCTGGGTTGCTGGCTATTATTATAGATGGTAAATATTCAATCATATTAACCAGTTATATTTGAAGATTTATTATACTTTTTAATTGAAATTAAGTAATTGAGTGTTGATTTTACATATTATTAAATTAACAAGGTCAGTCTCAAGTTTCTGAAGGTGATAAGGTTTTGATAATAGTAACAGAAAAATTCTCAGTTTGCATACTGAGGTGACAAAATAGTCACCTCAATCAACAAATGATAATTTCACATAATTCAAAATAATTGAAAAACTAATAGAAATAGACATATAATACCTCTATAACTTTTCAAAGAGAATGTAATTTGGTACATGATGGGATTGAAAAATAAAGTGTGTCCCATTCAAAATAAGCATGATATTGTAGTTTAAATATGTTAGCAGAGGAACATCAAATTTTGGACACCCTGTAGAACCTTAAGTGAATGTGAATCCAATAAAACTTTCTGTAATCGCTCTTTTATTCACACACAAAACTTCACTTCGCTAAAGTCAATTGTTTCGTAGATGTTATCTTTTTTTGGGGACTCTTCAATTTCCGAAAAACCGAAATATCTCAAAGACTATAATTGTTAGGTATATGACATATTGTAAAAAGTATATCTTATTTTTTACGTAAAACCCAAAAACGTAGTCAAATACAGGACGTTCCATAAGAAAAAACATAACTTTGGTATGTCACACATTTCTGGAACACCCTGTATGTATCAAATTATTTTTAGAATGTACCCTTCATGAATCCCCACATGATTGCGTGGTCGTATTATTTTAAAAATTAACCGTTTCGTAATAAGAGACCATCGCGTCCACCTTGACTCAGCCTTTATATATATATATATATATATATATATATATATATATATATATATATATATATATATATATATATATATATATATATATATATATATATCTGTATGGGAATGTGGGATGGAGCGAATTGGAATAATCCCCGTCAAAGGATATCCGATGAAAAAAGTTTGGAGGCTACTGATGTATATTATGAAGGAGGTATTGGAAAACGCGGTCTAAATGAAACTTTGCCGGCGACGATAAAATCACAGAAGAGGCCGAATAAAATTTCGGAGCTCATTCGAAATCGGCAGAAAAGTTGATTCCGCACCAGATGGCAAAAATTCATGCCGAATAACTAACATAGATTCTGTCAGAGAAATCGAAGGCGGTTCCGCCCAGAACCTCCCTTTAATAAACCGTCAGATGCTCGACTTTCCATATTATTATTAAAACTCTAGATGTGAAAAGATCCCCATAGATTTTCCTTGGCGTAACTGGCACGGGTTTCGATGTCGTTAATGCGATATTTATTAGATTTAATCTTTTTCATATTGAACAGACGATCGACTTTTCTCTGGACCAAAGTCAATCCCGAATGAAAATTCAGTTGGGACTGAAAAATGTATACTGTACTGTAAAATGTATGGATAAATTCAGATTAATCCAATCGCATAATTGCTATCGCCTAACTGTGGCTCTGGCCGAAACTCAGATTTCCAGTTTATCAGTATCGAATGAGAACTTTCCGAGTACGTGATAAACGGACTGACATCTCAAATTAATTTCATTACTACAACGACCAGGGGCAACACAATCGATGTAAGGCAGTTCAGAGCAGGATTACCTAATATGTCGACACTTAAATGATAGCATCTTCCGCTATCTATCAAATAGTATTACAGCAGTCGTTTAAAATATTACACCGCTCCAAAAGAATAAAACTCTAATTGAAAGTGTCAATTATGTTTCCCGATTGAGAAGAATAATAATGTGTACAACCTATAGTGTAAGATTCATTAGTTTCACATTATCATGGCCAGGGTGATCAATACAACTCCAAGGAGGAGTAAATAACATCTCTTCTAATTGATGAATACCTGCAAAATAAGGCAAAATCAGCAGTTTTAAAGGCAGAAAACCCCATAAGCCGGCAGGTCTTTTAAAAACACTAGACAGTACTGTTTGGCCATTCCCTGGGCTCCTCAGTGTGCATCCTTCGACAACTAAGATGTTTCCCCAACTAGCCTCTTTGTCTAAAAACAAGCTATAACTATAAAGAAAGTCAATAAGACAGCCGGTGAACACTCCACAAAGCCAGAATATATATATATATATATATATATATATATATATATATATATATATATATATATATATACTTCGAATTCAGCACGTTGACCTCAGGAGTTATTCATCGACTTGACTTATATCTCCTGTAATTTCTGGGTTCACGATACGCTCACTGCCAGTATGACGTCTATGAGTGCACTTTACTGTAAGATCTTTGTCGCTTTAGTAGTAGGTTATTGATTGAAATAACTTAGCTTAGTAGCATAGTCAAACGAAGGACATACACTAGCGATGAGCTTTGGGAGGGTAAAAAAGCTATTTAGTTCTGTATAATCAGGTTCAGTGGTTATTTTATTGTCGTTCACACAAGTGTAGTCAACTCTCCTGAAGATTTACTGAGTTGAAATTATACGAATAGATTTTTCATTTCTCATATGTGAGTAGCTCACTTCAAACAGCTTGAAGAAAAGCGGAAAGTGTTATACTGACGGGAAAAATATACTCCTCAAATCACATATATTTGAACAATTAGAATTGAATCATCAAAAACCCTTCCATATGTAATTTCATTACATTCGAAATCAATTGAAGAATTTGATGAAACCTGTTCTACATATTAATGACTACAGAAAAATTGACAAGAGAGAGCGTTCAGAATATTTGATAGTTATTGTATTATCATAATAATGAAAAACTGAATATAAGCCATAGTCTCTTGAAGGTGATAGGTCAATAAAAAATGCCTCGGAAAACATGGGTTACCCATCAAAATATTATAAAATAACACGAAATAAGCACTTGGAAACGACTTGGGAGAACTTGCCTTCATATATTCGCTCATCAAGTATGAAAATTTCTTGAATTCATTCTGAAGAATACTCGTGACTGGTGCGTTCAGACCTAAGAAATCACAAAATCATATTTTTCTTCGTTCCCTTCGTGTATTCTGTGAATCAAATCATACTAACGGGGATACAAAATCGTATAACAAATTCTCTAAAGATATACCCTTGCGCTTGAAGCGATATAATAAAACAAATACATGGAGTATCGCGTTACCCCAATATGGGAATGTGACCGTGGTGAATTCCCCTATTCTTTCCTGAATGCGAGGGAGGTAGTAGATTCATACAGCAGATTTCACTCTTCAGAACACAGACGAGTGTTTCGAATCGCCTTTATATAAAAATGGGATTTTGTTCGTAAAAAACTGTTTGACTGTATAAAAATTTGAGATTGATAGCTTTCGATTCGAATCAGATTTATGACTAGACAAACACTCAATGTCAAAATCAGCTTGCGAATGATGTGCTGTGTGAGTTTCGCGTTTTTGCTTGTTTTCGTTCGAGTAAGCTGAGTCGAAAGGAGGATAAGAATTTCAACAGTTTATATTTGTACAATAAAAGCTCTTTATTCGCGGGGTGTACGTTCCGAAAATATGCCGTGAATATAGAAACCGTGAATATGGAATGCTAATTTATATGAGATTATAGGCGATACGTCCCTGGGTGACAAAATGAAAAAAATATTTAATAGTGTTCGCATTTACTCGATGTAAATACATCATAATTGAATATAAATTTAAATTCAAACACTTGAACTTATGATTTACACTTTATTTTGAATAAAGTGTAAATCATAAGTTCAAGTGTTTGAATTTAAGTTTATATGAAAACGGTCATTAAAGCCTAGAGATTCACCAATTAGTAGAGATTGAAGTTCATTTTCTATGAAATTCTCTTTCAAAAATTATTCTCCATTTATATGTGTTCACCTGAACGAACCAAGTGCTCTAGGAGTATTAACGTAATTTTTTTTTATAATGGTGTTCATTACCACCCACAATTTCCTAAATACTTAAGAAAAGAATTAAGTTCTTTTGCCCTAAAATGAAATTTCCTCGAACAAAAAATACAAAACCTACTGATCCTTGTTCATATCTAAAGTCCGCACAGAGGTTTTGAAGTCCAGAGACGTACCTCTATTTTACCATCCTTATACTTCATCAAGATTGGTAAACTTGAGGCAAGATGCTATCTCCATTCGAAGATGATTGCCTTACTCGTGTTCGCCATAATAATATTTTCGTTTTCTTCATTCCTGAGAGTAAAGATCCTGAGAGGTTCAGTAATTCTCAGGAGGGATTCGTTATTATACAGTAAATGTATAAACCTTCAGATATTTAAATTAGGTTCAGCATATCTGCTCCTAAAATATCTTTTTGTTGACATCTATTTATAGCAAACCTCCAATTAATTTTCAGGTATCTTGGATTCGTCACCGAGATATCCACATATTAACTGTCGGCAGTTACACCTACACAAGCGACCAGCGATTTCAGGCTAACCATCACCCAGAAACTGATGAGTGGACCCTCCAAATTAAATGGGCACAAAAACGGGATGCAGGAATCTACGAATGCCAAATAAGCACACAGCCAGTCAGAAGTTACTTCGTTAATCTAGAAGTTGTTGGTAAGTAAAAACAAGCTTCCTTCTTCCTTACTTAACAAGATATTCAAGAGAAATCAAATTATTTCAGGAAACAACCCTACAAATTCCAATGATAGCACATTACGTGAAATAATCAAATATAAAACTGACAATTGATTTTATTAGTAAAATTAGAGCGTACAATCGGAAACCTTCACTTCCTGCTAACGTTTCGCTATGTATTTTAGCTTCGTCAGAACTTCGAAATAAATAATTCCACACAAATTTTCCAACAATATTCTGCATCCTAATGCACCTAAGAAGAAATAACTCTTTTATTTAGAATGTCTGAATTTTTAAATTCTTCATTTGTTCATAAAGCCACTCAGCCTGTTTACGATATTGTTGTATGTTTATTTGATCATTTGACCCAGGTTCTGATTCGAATAAATCCGGGTTTATGGCTTCAACACTGGTATCGGACTTCGTGCTTTATATCTGGACCTTGACATAGCCTCCTTGACTTAAATTAAGAATTTCTTTTCGTTCAATCGAAATGGAGTGAATAATTTGCTGTAGAATGAGGAGGTTATTTCCATCGCTTGGTATTGTTTTATTATTTGCTCTATTCATCTAATAACCCTAAATTTGTAGGGTAAATTGGAAAAATAATTGTATTTAGTCCACATAACAGTTGAAAAGACCATCATTTCGGTAAATCAAGTACGGCACATAAAAATGAAACAACACTAATATACGGACTAATAGCACAAATTACTGATCTGATGAGACGTGGTATCAATAAATTCCAATTTCCAATTGGGTTTATATCAAAAAGATCTAAAAATATTATGGAGATCTAAAACATTCATTCAATGCGAAATATTTCAACAATATAGTTCAAATATTCAAAATTAGTTTTTGGCTACTATATGAGTATGTCGTAAATTTTATTCTATCCTCTAAAACTCTTGACTTTTCAGTTCGTATGCAGCAGTCAATATGAAAAATACCATATTTTCAAAGTACCTTTGTTTGCATTCGCAGTAACGAATTAACGAGCAGCATTTCAATTCATTATTATGCTTGTCAGTGTCACAACGGTATTTCCGATAACATTATTTTACTGCACAAATTTCGCCCAAATTATGAATATAAACATTCCCATACATATATGAAATTCATGTGAATAAAGGGAACAGAAGAATCCTATTTTTCAGATTCATTTTACGGCCCAAAAATGTCAATTTATAAAATCAGACAATTAGAAATGCTTTTATAACCTCAAAAATTATATTTGTATGGAATTATCGTGTTCAACTCGATCGTGTCTATCAGTAGCCTATACCAAGTCAGCTGCGTGACTTGTCACTGAACACTTTATGCAGAATTCCCAATAGATTCAGCTCACTTTGTGGTTACACGAATTCGCCAAAGGCATGGGTTGAGTGACAGACGACCAGGAAACTTCAAATCAAAGTCTTCACTGTTTGACGCCACAATAAGTAGATGCTTATAATATGATCAGATCATCTGAAGTGAATGTTGAATCTCTTCACTTCAATTATATTTTGCCGAACAAATGTAAGGGACTGTAAGGGACAATTATTGAAAGCAAAGAATGGGTGCATTGGTTATCTCATCTGAAAAAGCATCTGTTTCCGTTGGAATGAATATCCTTCTGATATTTTAGTATAGGTATAGATATAAACGAATTGTTTCCAGAAACCCCGGAAATTTTCATGAGGATTTTCCAATAACATTTCATTGTTTCGAAAATTTTCAGTAAAGACGTATGTAGTCTATGTTGAGAAGTATAACTCCTTTTTGGAAATCAGAATACTTTGATTTCAGAAATATTATGTGAATTATTCAAAGTTTCCGATTTGAATATCTTCAACAATCAACGGAAATGTGCAACGAAATATACCCTATAAATTGATAACTCGAGAATTTTATCCCCTTATTGCACAACTCAATTACCTTGAATATTACAGACCTTCGTTCCACCACATGTTTAATTCTAATGGATTAGCAAATTGGCATACCAAATGGAATTTCACAGACCTCTCAAGTATTGTAGATGTCTGTATACTTAGATAACAATTAACATCCATTAGATCCACTCGAGAAAGTTGGTAGGGAGTTAACATCTGAAGTAGATGAAGCTAATAGAAGCATACACCATTGATACATCGACAACATTCTTTATTTTCGCTATTTCATCATATGTATTCAACTCTTCACTTCAACAGCAACGTGATAAGAAATTATAATTAAATCTGCATCAAATCCAAAAACCGTTTTACCTGCATAAGAATATAATTCTCAACGATTTGAATTTTTCTGGTATTTCTGGTACAATGCATTCATGATAATTACTAGCTAGAACCTAGCGTTAACACTTGAGCGAACCTTGAATAATTCCACCCCTAATGTGAAAAGTGGCAGCCTCCGCATCTCTCCTAGTTTCACAATTGCTTCAATTCGAGCGATTTTCATAAAATGCCACAAAAAAGCATCTGCTCCCCAATAAGAATCTCTCGTGTTTAATGGAAATTCAGATCGAGTTGAAATTTTATTGGGAATTGGAATATTGGCGAAGATATGAGAAAAGTAGAAAACCCGATTATTTCAGATTGAGACGATAGTTCTTTTGGGTTTCATTTTCGAAACTGGTTCTCTTGGTATGAATACATAGATCCATAGTGATCTTTTTGTCTCTTATTATCATGCACGAGTTTGTGTGAATATAGAGATTCAAGCAGATGAACATCATGTTTGGCATCAATATAACTCGAGTACTTCACATTCGAAACCTCATCTTCGAATTATCTGTATTTTGTTTCAAATTACACTTGAGTTTTTTCGAAATGGAAATTCACTATCTGTCATCAGTTTTTTTTCAAAAAGTTCACCGAGCCAAATACTTCACCGAATATCTAGTTAACACCCGTCCAAATGTCATGTTATATCGTTTTCCACAAAATATAATTTGATAGTTTTCAACTATGAAATTGGTAATAATATTTTGGGAAGACCTAAAACATTTTTTGACCTTGGCGTAACCTTCGCTCCTCAGCTAACTTCTGTGCCACATATCAATGCTACAGTAACCGCTGCCTGTAGAGCGTATGATTTCATTATTCGCATTGGTAAGGAATTTAACAATATATCAACTCAACATTGTATTGTGTTTTCGTAAGATCTAAACTTGAATACGGATCAACATTCTGGAATCCTGGTTATCAGTTACATATTGATCAACTGGAGTCTATTCAACGAAAGTTCCTGAAACTTTTGAGTATCAGAATTGATGGAATATCTCCATCTATAGGTATACATCATGAAACACTTCAAGTCGACATAATGTGGACACACTCAGTGCGCGAAGGAAATGCAATGCAATAATCCTCTTGCATAAAATAAATTAACAATAAAAAAAATGTCAGGAATTGTTGCAAAAGCTCAACTTTGTTGTTCGAAGAGTTTCTTCCAGAAGCGAATTCACATTGTACCTTCCAGCAGCTAGAACGAATGTTCTAAAATTTTCTTCATAGCGTACGATGTGTGAACAATTTAATATTCTGAGAGCCAAGGTGGATCAACTGTTCAGGGCAAGTTTCCTTGATATGCATAATCTCAGCTAGAATAATCATTTATGTATACTCACGTACAGGATTCATATTCACGCATATACTTGTATGTGTGTATATGTGAATGTATATGTATGTGTGTGTTTATCTTCATATGTAAAATTTTGGTCAGCATTCAAGTTTTTTTTATTCCTATAATTGCATTTCATTATCAGTTGCGATTTCATATCAAAAAATCTTTCTTTTAAAATTGAACTTTAAAATTTGAAAGTACAAAATTGAAATATTGAACTTTTGTTATACCAATTTTGTTTTGAGTATCTGTTGTCTTCCTTTTTTTGTCATTGGGGCCTGTCCTAATGTACCTGTAAAACAGTGTATATTAAATAAATAAACCGTCCACAATTAAACCAAGAATTCTTATAACAATGTCCAAATTATCACATAAAAGCAGATGAACCAAATGAATTTCTGTGATTATAAATGAGAGTTAAGCTTTCGTTTCAGAACATCCAAAGATCACCTTTTGATTATGTCTTCTATTATTCAACAATGCACCAAAAATTATGATTTGAATTGTCAAAATTCGAGCTCCTATAAAGACGTTGTTTGTTCTTCCAATTCTTATCCAACCAATGGAATAAGAAAATGCCGGACGAATGCAATTTATCCACGTTTCATTCTCCGATTCACTATATTTTTTATAGCTACAGTTCGTCAGAAATTTCGATCCAATTTTCCTCCAACTTCGTTAGATCGGAACTCCAAATGGAATAATGATGTTTATGAGATTCGTTAGGTCGATCTTTATTTCGAGGTTGTAAGGTTCAGAAGTATACTTTTGAAATCAGAATTCGCGATAATTCATTCTTATCTGTTATTTATTCTTTTGGTATGCTAGTTTGAATACGTCAGAGACATAACGAATACATTTCAGGAATATAAATTGTTCAAGTGGTATTTATGAAAATGTAGGGAATAAGAATACTCTCGATTATTCATAAATATTTCACACGATATTATGAATGGATTATTCATTTTCACTGTAAATAACTGAACTAAAAAACTTCACTGAAAAACTTAACTGAACTGAAAAATTCTATTTTTAATTCATCCAAAATCGAGATATTTCTGAAAAGCTACTTCAAATAACCCAAGACCAAGTGGTCAGTGTTGTTTCTTATCAGAAAATTGTTATTTTGTCACTGGAGAATTGAAAATTATCAATAAATTCAATGGACGATGAATCTACTCTGTGATAGTTCATATTTAAATGAGAGGTAATAATAAAAACTTATTATAATAAAAATCACTGACTGAACAATTCTTTATTCGACTAGTTTTGCCTTTTACAGCATTATCAAGAATAAATACCTACATATTACAAAGACAACCTATAAATATTTTGCAGATCTGTTCGGACCACCTTAAATTCCGTCATAGAGATGGGGGTTTCCAAATTATCAGAGATTTAACCGAGCCAATAAAGAAGTCTCGAATTTATAGATTGGACTGTGAAGAATGTAAGTCGTCATATGTTGGCCAGACCGGCAGATGTTTTGAAACTAGGCTAAAAGAACACGTAAAAAACGGACAATCTGCTTTTCGGGAACATCTAGAGTCGACAGGACATAAGATCTCAAGTTGTTTTAAACCTAAGATACTTCATTACTGTGAAAAAGGAATTGAAATGAACTACCTGCAAGCCATGGAAATACATAAACTTCAAAAATCCGATAAATACAATCTTCTTAATGACCAGTTAGACCTAAACCACTCCCCGCTGTTAAACCTCTGATAATTTGGAAACCCCCACCTCTATGACGGAATTTAAGGTGGTCCGAACAGATCTGCAAAATATTTTTTATAGGTTGACTTTGTAATATGTATTCATTCCTGATAATAGGCGAAACTAGTTGAATAAAGAATTGTTCAGTCAGTGATTTTTAGAAAAGTTTTTATTATTACCTCTCATTGAAAATTATTGTTGATTTCCGTAGGATATCGTTGTAGGCATAATACTAACGGAATGATTATGGAAAACTTATACATTTTTCAGAGGCATTAGCTGGTGACGAACCCTATAGAGAGGAACAAGTCGAAGTACAGGCTGTGTCCGGAAAACCTTGCACATGTCCCAAACGAAAAATATTTCCTCCTGATGCAGGTGCTATCAAATATACATATACATACAGAATATATAACAAACTAACTTGCCATTTTTTCTATTGCCTAACGCTCTAACCTATGTTAAAAAGTTATCAATGTTTTTATGAATATTTTATTTTATTCTATATATTCATATATAGTTGAATGTTTCACAACTGTGGATATGTATTTTTAGTGTTTAATTTTTTTCCAAGCTTTCTTACTTTACTTTAGTATTTTTCAAGCTTTCGAAAATGTTTATTTTCTTCTTCAAGGCTAAAATAAACATTTCTTCAAAACTTAAATAAAAATATTTATATAACAAGGCATCATTGAAAATTTTTCTTACAATTACTGTGAAATTAGTCTGAAAGTATATTTGTTTCTTGAATTTTGAAAATGAGTACGATTATTCCCAATTGCATTGGGTTCGAATATTATTGCATTCTACGTGTTTAGTAGTTGAGGGAAGCAACGACACTAACTGTATTTCTCAATTCTCATTTTCAATTGGATTGTTTCCAGATGTTTCCATGGGCGTTTCTTAAACTGCATAACGTTGGCTGAAGTTTTATCACTAAGGAAAAAAAATAAATTTATTTTGTGTATTTGAAGTGGATTTTCCGGTAAATAGGATATCAGGTTAAATCATAAATCAGGATATGAGAAGAAAGAACAAAAGAGCATTCAGAAAGGATGGAGCGTTTTTGGGAGGATGAAGCAAAAGTCCTAAGAATTGCGAATTCAAGTTCAATCGCTCTCCTCTTGGGGTACAATCGTTATGATAATAATATAATATATATATATATATATATATATATATATATATATATATATATATTTATATATATATATATATATATATATATATATATATATATATATATATATAATATATATACAGCTATATATAACAATTTTGAAATGTAATAGATACACTTCAAACGAAAGCATTTATGCTACATATATATATATATATATATATATATATATATATATATATATATATATATTTATATATATATATATATATATATATATATATATGTAGCTACATATATATATATATATATATATATATATATATATATATATATATATATATATATTAAAAATTGAAAAAAAAAGTTCCGATATAGATTGATACACATGTAACATTTGTTAGTTATGTACACGCTTATAATACATTTCAAGCCACAAAGAATCGACTTCTTTGTTTCTTGAAATGAATGTCTCTGTCAGACTCTGTTCTGGAAACTGAATCACTTATCTGCCAATGAGGCGATATTTATACCTTTCGGAAATTTTGTACCGACAATTAAGATAATTTGAAAAGGTCTATACAGGTACATTTTATGAAGAAATAAAAAGAAGCTTTCGTTATAAACAATTGCAATTGACTGCAATTTTTTGTAACAGCCGTTGACTTCAATTAGGTTGACTTTAATGACGCTTAATTAATAAATGACGAACATCTAAAACTTGAGCTGTTTAGTTCTGAAGAGAGCCAATAGCTCGAAACATATATCAACGGCTATTACAAAAAATTGCAGGTCTATACCGTAAGCTTCTTTTTCTATTTTCATAAAATGTACCTGTATAAACCTTCTTGAATTATATATATATATATATATATATATATATATATATATATATATATATATATATATATATATATATATATATATATATATATATATATATATATATATATATATATATATATATATATATATATATATATATATATATATATATATTTTTTTTTTGACATATTCTCGACTTTGTGAAGCTTTTATAGAAGTATCGTTTCATAAACTGGAGTAATATCAATTCCTTCTTATCGCAGTATTTACTAAAGAGCATAATATATTGAAAATACATGCCGATATATTTAGACTATTTCTCTATAATATCGATACGAGATTTCTATTGTAAGGCTGAAGACGACTTCAAGAGCCATATTTTATTTCCGTCTCAAGTCAAAAGCGAGTTTCACATCCATCATATAGATTTATTTTACGTTCCGGCTCTTTGAAGTTGTAGACAATTGCACTCGGCTGACATTCTAGAACATCGAGGATAATAAAAAAATATATGAATAATTAATTCGAATAGCGTCGCGATGAGATTTTTCTATCCAATTTCATATTCTGCTCTGAGTGCATCAGAAATGAGTTTGTTTCGTAATCTCAGAAACAAAAATTCTTGCGAAACATGATCGAAAAAAAACACAATTAAAAAAAAAAGAAAAGAAAATAAAAAACGAAATGGGATATGCATCTCATGTGACGCCACAGGGCAGGGCATTTGATAGCGAACACTCAAATAACATTATTTCAGCATTTTCTGTGATTTTCGTTCAGTATTTTGATTAGACAGTTTGTTCAGGATTTCACTTTTTTATATAATGTTTTCCTATAAGAATTTGACAATTACTATTATTTTGATGGCGAAATATGTATAAATTAATCTAATATCTTTTCTTTTCTGAGTTTCAAATATGGTTACTAAGCCCCTTGAATGAGGGGGAGGTTTTGTAAGTGCTATGGAAAATAAGCTCGAAATGAATTGCCTCATACCACAAGTATTCCCAATAGACACGAAACAAGTCAGAATTAAGTTGATACAATAAATGATAATATTTCAAACCAGAGAGAAATAGCCTCAACTATTACAGCAAAGTACACATTCAATTATCGTTCCCAATCAATGAGATGTTCATGAAGGTGTCTTAGAATTGCTGTGAATTTAGAAACGAAAGAGATGAAGGCTTGAGACATCCAGTTTTCAAATTATATTTGTAGTAAGAAGAGTAATACGCCCTGGTATTTTATGCACCAGAATAACACCTTTTGATAAACACTTGGGGTCTTCGCTTTTTGAATGGAAATATCTAGACACGAGTGCCCCATTTCACCAATATTACACCAAACATCCTTACTACACACCCTCCCATGATTATCTCGATAGATAAACATATGAGCAACCGTGTAAAAAAATTGTTAAAGTAGATATTTTGATTGCAAAAATTGACATTGTACTTCTGGGAATTTTGTAAGCAATAACTTCTTCAGATCTTCAGATTAAGCATTGGGAATAAGCCTAGATACAGGAAAATAAATATATTCAAAAAAAAGTCCACTTCCGAATTATTCCCACCGCATTCCAACACAATCTTTTTTTTTGTGTGGTTTGTTTCGTCTTCTTACAGATTGTCACTCAGAATGAATCAGATTCATTCAAATTATGAAGGGTTCATCAAGAATGTAAATACATTCAGGAGAATATAGAATTTATATCTATCAGTATAGGATGTCTAAAATGCGGTCTACTGGAGTTCATTTCTTAGCCGCAGAACTCATGAAAATTAACAAAAGACATAACACATAAATTAATTCAAAGAAATGAATTTTGTATATGGCCCACGACACATACGATTGCAAATTTTTAGTCATTCACTAATGTTGCTCAAGTAATAAAAAAAAAACTGGAAATGAAAAATCGACAGGTAGATTCCTTCAAGCCAATGATGTTAGTTCACTTTGATTGTTTCGTATTTTTTCAACGTTTTTTTTCATTCCTAGGGGGCAGCTCATCTCCTCTGTCACACATGACGATGCCTCGTCACTGGTAAAAGTTACCTATTAAATTTCATCACTACATAGTATAAAGCAAAGTCGCTTTTTCTGTCCCTTTGTCCCTTTGTACGCTTTAATCTTTGAAACTACGCAACGGATTTTGATGCGGTTTTTTTTAGTAGATAGAGTATTCAAGAGGAAGGTTTATATGTATAATAACATCCACTAGATAGTGGAGAAGTACTGTTATTTTTGTGATGAGGTTTCTAATGTGAGGTCGTAAATAATTACATTTTTTCCGCTTACATTGCAAACGCAGGCTGAACCCTACGAGTTTTATCAAAATAATGTACTAAGTATTGTACACATTGAAAAGGTCTACAGAAAAGTCCGTGATGGTATATGTCTATCTCTTATGGATAACCCACAATAACTTTTTATTGTCATTTACTTTTTGCGACAAATAATGGCTAATTTTCGAAGCGATTTTAACCCATACAGCATTAATCCTTAACCAATTAAATACCTTGAATACATTGTTCATTTAATATAGATATATATGGCCCTTACACCGTATGATTTAAGTGAATATTTTCGAAGATATTACAGATTTAAAAATTGCGGGGCGTAGCGTTTGCGGCGTGCGAAGCCGGGGCGGGTCGCTAGTGAGGAATAATACGAACAACTTACTGAATCAGCTATATAGTTTAATTGTTATGGCATTCAATTGGTACAAATCCATTATAATAATTAAAGGATAATTCATACACCCGAATTTGATTCACACTTTTTTTATCATAACGTTACAGGTTTCGTCTGGTTACGTTATATTAATGTTATTATACTGTAAAAGTCTGAGAAAGTCAGTGGTCCGACGAAATGCATCACGTTATGACAAGAAAAGTGTGAATAAAAATAAAAGTAAATAATAAAGCACTTGTGAAACTCACAAGTGCTTTAATTATCCTATAATTGAGCTTAGTAGTTATAATTGACAAGAGTTGGAAAGTTAGTATTCGTGGAAACATGTACATACTTTCAGAATATAAATTGAATAAAGTAAAATATCTGATAGGTTCAGCGTATCACAATAACTGTAAGTTTTCATCACGTAATATCGTTTCGTGAGATAAAATACGTTCCATGAAAATATTCTCCTCTGTATAAGTTATAGAAGTTGTGTATATTCACTTCAGCTCTAAACTAGTTGGGAGTTTGAGTTTTGTTGAGCAAATAAGGATTGAGGACCAAATAATCATTTTCTCATCTAAGCGCCATTTCGAAACTTCCTTCAACATAAATATCTCAATGGGGAAAAAGTTGTAGGGACTTGAATTGAGTATTGGGAAACTCATGGGGGTTAAGCGGAAGTGTTCTCGCCTACCCTCCTGCGTGTCTCTAGACACTAATTAGCAATTCAATATAACCCTTCTTCTGAAACCCATTGAATTATTACTCATTTCTACAATGAAACAGTAATGTTAGTTAACAGATGTTTCTATAAAGCTACTCGATAACGAGCTGAAATCAGTTATAAACTTGTTATTTTGGATTGAAGTGCTTACACTTGAGTTATATGTTACAATCTCACTTTTAGCCATAGTAATCTTGGAGTCTAATTAAAACTTTATTTGATTGTTGTTGACGAATTTGAAGAACTTTTTCAAGTGGTGATTTGTGAGTATATTGTTGATATTAAAGATGTGATTCAAAGACAATAACTGAGAATTTCGTGTAGAACTCCTTCAAATCCCCATTATGCAATTTTCATTTAAAAGAAATTAATTAATGTATAAATTGATGTATTTCAGTAACTTTTCTAGGAATGTGATTAAAATCATCAATAAGATCCGATTCACATTCTAATGCATCCTTACAAGCCCAATAGCATCTGAATAAGTTCGAGTCTCGATATCTCGAGTCTTTCTTTCAAAAATATTCACACGAATTCAAAACCAAACTCATATTTCGGCAGTATTTGAAATTGCTCAATCTAATTTTCCACAATTCAATGAAAATTGGTCCCTCAGAGTAAGTATATTTCCATTCGAATCAGATTCACTCAATTTCGAACCATAAGTTTGAAAAGAAAATTCAACAGGCCTCATTCGCAAAATTCTGAAAATCCACGAAGAATTTTTCAATGCGTAGTTGGTTCAACGATTTTCAATCAAACCATCTTTTAGAATTCCGAAAATGTGAAGATCATGTTTGTAGGTACACCGTACGAGCATTCAGTATTTGATCATTATAAATCTGATATCTAAATGACACTGAAATGATCTGCTCGAAGCATTCTTTACAATCATAACAAGAATAAAAGAAATAAATGGTCTTTGCTGAGATTTTCATTCGAAATAATTTGATTTAAACCCTCAGGAAGATATCTGCTCGAATGTTGTCAACACAAACTCTCTACTTTCATATCGAAATCATCCTCTCATGCTCTAATTAATTTCGAGGAACTTCGAACTCGTTCAGTCCATTTCAGGAATCATCAGTGCATGTATTCAAAAAGCGAGTTTCGATGTTCTTACCAAACACACTACAGTCCTATTTTTTCAAAAAGGGGAAACAAACGGGTATTACTTATCAGGTGTCTCCCTCTGTCGAACAAACAAGATCCACTCTCTCTCTCTCTCAAGTGTTGTAGAATTAATACGGTGATAAATCTTTAGTGCTTTTTATGAAAGAACTTCCATACAATGGAATTAGTACACATTCCTTTCAAACTCTTTCTGTAGTGTGTCAGAATGGTACCTCTTTATGCCTTATCGCTCCCTTTCGCACTCTAGCGCGCAATCGGACGACTAGCTTCAAAATTCATACATCCTTAATATTGAAATTTTGCATCATATATTGGAAATTTTTATTGAAATTGATAACTTGGCCTTTGCCATTTGCATTTTGAAGATAACTTCATGTAAATGTCCATTCGGAAGGTCCAATTTTGCGTCACTTTTTCGAGCATTTAGGCCTGTATCCCACGAATTACGCATGATATGTTAACCTGTAAGGCTTCAATCGCGTTCGTCTTGTCCACATACACTAACGACTTTACATAACCCCTCTAGAAATAATCCAGAAGCGTCAAATCGCATGATCTTGGCGGCCAATTCACAGGGCCATTTCGAGAGATACGCTGCTCACCAAATTCATCCCTCAATATGTCCATTGTTTCACCAGCTGTGTGGCATGTGGCACCGTCTTGATGAAACCACATATCAACCAAGTTCTACTCGGTCAACTGGGGCAAAAAAAAGTTGCGTATCATGGCTCGATATCGTTCGCCGTTGACGGTAACGTTTCTTCCACGGTCGTCTTTGAAGAACAATGGACCGATGATGCCAACAGCCCATAAACTACACCAAACTGTCGTTTTTTCGGGATGCATCGATAATTTTTGTATGGCATGTGGCTGTTCATCACTCCAGATGCGACAGTTCTGTTTATTTACATATCCGTTAAGCCAGAAATTAGCCTCATCGCTGAACACAATTTTTCAATCAAACAGCGGATTTTCATTAAGCTGTTCCAAGGCCCATTCACCAAAAATTAGCCGTTGTGGTAAGTCATTCGGCTTCAATTCTTGCAGAAGTTGAACTTTATATATATAGTGCATCAATGGTATCGCCACATTGATGCACTATGTAAACGATTGAACAGTTCCTTTTATGCAATATGTCGACTCAAGAACTCCCTACCACAAGATACTTTAGTTAGTGTCTATTACAGTATGGTGTACAGTCATCTCTCCTACAACATCGTCCTGTGGGGTTCCGCACCGGGTGTTGAACGGGTGTTTGGAGTCCAGAAAAGGATCATACGCTTAATGTTTGGTGCCGGGCCTCGGGAATCTTGTAGACCTTTGTTTTCGAGATACAGGATTCTCACATTACCGGGTGTATTCATCGTGAATACATTGATGTTTATACGTCAACGCTTGCGGACATGTGCTAGCTTCCATCAATACAGCACGAGACATGATGATATATTGTCCATTCCTAATCACAGGACAACAAAGTTTCAACATTCACCCACATATTGCGGTATCAAACTATACAACCACCTACCATCAAGACTCAAAACCTTGAATGATAGAAGCTTCAAAAGAGAGCTGAAAGAAGTTTTAATTAATATGTGTTGCTACAACTTGGATGAGTATTACTCCACTAAAATTAATTAAGTTTTAATTTTTCAATTTTGAAGTGCTTTATTACGTTCTGTACTTTGCTCATTCTTATTTTTCTTTTTTGACTTGTCCAATACATGAATGTTATGTCTAAATGGACTAATAAAGTTTATTATTATTATTATATAGGCTTACAAACCCAAATCAGCACGTAAAATTTTCTATGTGGTTGAGTAACACATGCCCAATCGCTGAGAAGGGCGACGAATTGACATTTCACGATCCTCATTAACACTGTACGCTACTGCTGCAATATTCTCTTCAGTACGCACTGTACGCATGCAATACAATGGTTTTATGTCCAACAAAGTAAACTTGGTGCGAAATTTGGTGATAACAGAAAGAAATTATGATTCACCAGGTCGATATTGACGACCATAATATGGCCATAACAAACGATACACATACATTTTTCACAGAGCAGGAATTCCGATAGTAAATTCCAACAATTTTCCATTGTTGCTCGTTTGTAAGTCTTTCTATAATGAAATGGCAGAGTATACTGAAAACGTTTCACTTTGACAGATGACGTTTGGATGCCATTACCAACCAAAGCTGTCATCCGGAAAATCTCTTGAAAAATGACCCATATATATATATATATATATATATATATATATATATATATATATATATATTTATATATATACATATATATATATATATATATATATATATATATATATTTATATATATACATATATATATATATATATATATATATATATATATATTTATATATATACATATATATATATATATATATATATATATATATATATATATATATATATATATATATATATATTTATATATATATATATATATATATATATATATATATATATATATATATATATATATATATATATATATATATATATATATATATATATATATATATATATATATATATATATATATATATATATATATATATATATATATATATATATATATATATATATATATATATATATATATATATATATATATATATATATTTATATATATATATATATATATATACATATACATATATTTATTTATATAATGTTGTGATATACAAGGAAACTTCAACGAAAATAAAGTTTTCAACATTGGAAAGAGCCTGTTATTGCTAAAAAATATTAAAAATATAACTATTTTTACAACTTTGTCAAAACTAATGACATTTATTTTTCATGAATAATTATTATTTATGAATAATTGTTCCTTAGTTTTGACAAAGTTGTGATGATATACAACGCGGTATCTCGAATTATTTAGACTTTGTAACTCGAACAAAATGTATCCCTACGAAGTATTGATGATACATCATTATACTCTATAACTCAAATTTCAAAAAGGATACTCCGTCTTACTTGGAATTCCTCGAAATATGTAAAAGCAATAAAATCCAAAATGAATGTTTGGGTTCAGGACTTCTAATCTATTGTTTTTATATACATTCATGAAATTCAATTTAAGATTATGTGACATGTGATGAAAGGCTAGCTACTCGTACTACTGTAACAGTAACTGATGCTGAAATCATCGGCACAGTTAATCAGAATATCGATGATGATGATGTTAATGAAAATGGCGTTGATCAAACTGATCCAGCAAGTTTTGAGCCACCAATAACAAATAAAGAAGCCAGAGCTGTAATCAACACTCTACGAATTTATGTTGAAAGATCGAGGATCGTGTGTTCATTGTTTGAGCTTGAAAACTCAATTGAAAAAAAATCTGCGAATTGTTTAAATCAAAAAAAGATAACGGGTTTTTTTTAGTGCACAGTTTACATCATTAATATGTAATTTGTTTAAATATGTAAAAAATTCATTCATGTATAAAAATCGTAAGTCGAATTATTTTTCAAATTCGGTTCTAAAAATCGAAATATACACTTAGAAATCGTGCCTCTGTAAGTCGAAATTTCAGCAGTTGAGTCATACGTATCTCGAAGTTCTTGTTAAGTCGAAAACTCGTTAATTCGATTTTTTTGCATATCCCTTGACATTCGAGTTATAGAGATTCTACTTTATAAGGTATTTTAGGTATATTCCACATGTCCAACTGTATCATCTGAAATAATCGAAGAAGCCTCTTTTTACAACCAAAATGAAAATTCGATCGGCTAATTACATTATTTAGGACACTTAATTTGCCCAGATTGACTCTAATCCGTTTCGCATCCAATGCCTTGCGGTATTGAGATTGAATTTAATTTCAATCTGCTTGCGTATTGATCTATTCCAGGGCTTCTTAAACTGTGGGTCGCGACCCCCCTGGGGGTCGCGAGACTACTGAAAGGGGGTCGCAAAAATCTGATACTTTTCAATCATTATAAATAAAATTTTAAAATTAGTATACACACTACGTACATATAGTTTTATGTTTTCTTATAAAAAAATTGTTACAAAAGTTTATTTTTTCTATTGAATAAATATAAATTCAATGGACGATGAATCTACTCTGTGATAGTTCATATTTAAATGAGAGGTAATAATAAAAATTCTTGATATAATTCTTGATTCTTGATAATGCTGTAAAAGGCGAAACTAGTCGAATAAAGAATTGTTCAGTCAGTGATTTTTAGACAAGTTTTTATTATTACCTCTCATTTGAATAAATATATATATATATATATATATATATATATATATATATATATATATATATATATTTAGTTTTATGTCATTCTATGTATTGTGTTTTATTACGACCGATATCCTGTCAACGTTTTCATATATATATATATATATATATATATATATATATATATATATATATATATATATATATATATATATACATGTGAAATGAATGTGTACGTATTCTTTAATCCTTATTTTATTCACATTGTAAAATAGTACGATATTACCTCTACATCTACGGTTAATAAATATTTCATTATATGGAGGAGGGGGTCGTTTAAAATTTCCTAAGCTTGAAGGGGGTCGCTATATAAAAAAGTTTAAGAAGCCCTGATCTATTCGAATCAGCTAAAAATTCCCACTATAAACTTTAGATATTCAAGTTGAAGTTAGAAATAATCCAAACAGTTTACTATTGACAGATCTGAAAATCGTTTGACTACCATTTGTTTGATAAATAAACGTCGTCTGTTTATTCGGAACTTCAATTAAATGTTGTAACTTTATATAAAACAGCAAATATGAGCTAAAAACAGAATGACTCAGCAGAGGCTTCGATATACGGAAGTTTTCCCGCATTTTGAAAAATTTCTCACTGGAATTATATCAATTTTCAATATAAACACTGGCTCCTAATGAAATACTTGAAAATACTCGTTGAAAAGATTCATTTCTAGATGGCTCAGCTGCTAGAATAAAAAATGGACTAACGTTAGGCATTAAACAAAATTTGGAACTATATTTCACTTGGGGGTCATTCAAACTGAAGGTATTGTAATAATAATAATAATATGTTCATTGTAATTGCCTTACAAATGGCAGGAGAGTTTAGCCAGGCTAATCTTAACAAAAGCTCAACACTATAGAAATTAATCCAAAAATTAACAGGTTATTCCTTAATAAGAGACCTAAATAATAACCCCGAAACTAATATTAATAGATATAATTTGAATAACATCAACATAATATTCAAAAGAACAAAATAAAATACCCAAATGAACCTATCTGAAACTTACATTAATAATTCATCACAATATTTCTGAAGACTTTCATGAATTAAATATATCGAAATAGAAGAACAAATATGCCCCTTCTGCATTACTAAATAATTTCAGAGAACTTACCTAACACCAATCAATATATTGAAACTAGAAAACCATCAATTATGGCGTATATCAGTATTTGGATTCAAATAGTATTCTTTCACCAAATTGGGAAAAATGCTTAATTCCTACAATCATACAAAATTTCCATTAAATTGATATGTTATTAAAATACCACCGAGTTTTCAGCAAAGTGTTCCTTAATTTTCCGAGAGAAAACTTTTCGAGACCCCAATGAAAAATGAATTAAATATAAGATAAAATTCAAATATTTGAGCTTTTGATTAACACTTCATTGAAAACATAGCATGACGCGTTTCGTCGTTATAAACGAATAGAATACTGACTAGTCAGTATTCTATTAGCATCTGCAGAAGTCGTTTATAACGACGAAACATGTTTTCAATAAATGTGTAAATCAAAAGTTCGAGTGTTTGAACTTTATCGTATATTTAATTATAATGGATTAAGATGAAGTGAACGCCAATACCATTCAATACGCAAAATCAATTGTAACGAAATACGGTGTCTTCTCGCTCCTTCTTCTTGATGAAATATTCGATAAAAAGCAAGGTAACAATTTTCAATGTCATTTTCAAAATTCGGTTGAAAACGCTCGAAAATGATATATAATTCGATAAATTTTCACGGCTCATTCATTTTGTAATATTTCAACTGCCTTGTATATTATATGAATCTCTGAAACTTATTCTATTTATTATTGCATTCTTATTAAAAAAGCTATAATCAATAAACAATCGAATTGATCAAAAAATCGCCTCAACTGTTCAAACTGAAAGCACAGCAAAAGAAAGTAGGTGAGAGTGTTTTGAATGTACAAACAATTTCAAAATAACTTTAGTAACTGTTAGACCTGTTTTCGTAGGACGATGTTGACCGAAAGTTTAAATGCTTACGGAAATAGTTTCATCCTACGCGGTATGGAACTAATATAAAGCTTGCAAAACGTGGACATCGGAACACGGTGGTTCACCTAATGTAAGCCGAAATTGTCTGAAACAAATATTTCCGCAATACCCGACCAGCATTGAACGTTACATTGAAAACTAAGAGAGCATAGCTCAAACTTACCAAACTTGACAGTTTCGCATGCATAACAACTGACTGAGTAGTATTTAACAGTTAAATGCTATAACGGAACGGATATTCAACAGTAATTTGTATCTGAATTGCAGTGCCGACAGCTCAGATTCTAGGAGGCCCAGATTTGCACGTGGACAAAGGAAGCACCATCAATCTCACTTGCTCTATACGATTCAGCCCGGAGCCGCCAGCATACATATTTTGGTATCACCATGACGATGTAAGTATTATTGGATTTTGATGTCTTATTTGTCCTCATCTGTCTCATATTTTCATCCACTTTATTGTTCGTCGTTATAATCGACTTTGTTTCCTTTCGTCCTTTGTTCAATTTGATGAACATTGCATTGTTTGGAGACTTTATTAGTTTCTTATTCTGCTGTTCGATTGATACCCCGATATGAACCAGTTTGATGAGTTCGGAATTCCACAGTCACTAAATGAATTGTTGTTTCTGAAGAGAGAATATATCCGGAAAAATTTTATTTCGTTTCTCTGTTCCAAATCTTGTCCGAATGAAAAAAAGTACTCAGTTGGGTAATATCATTTTATGAAAAAATATAAGATTGATCTCTTCAACCGATTAGTAATAATTATCTAAATATCAAACATGAAATACTTTGCCTTCAACTATGATTTAACAATTTATTTGGGGCAAGTTTCAAGGTGTCAATTTCATCGTCAATGCAAGAGATACAGCAAATTAAATTTCACATCTCAGATTCTAAGCGGCTCAAATCTTCTTGAAAGTAACAACAAATCATCAAAATTGAAAAGGACTTCCAAAGAAGATGAACTCCCAATTGAGTGAAGAGGGTACAAATACATGAATCTTCAGAATTGCACCCAGAAGACGTAATAAATTGAATTCTGTTCGGTCTTTTCCAATAGCTGACTGCTTTTCCATACAATAGAATATTTTCAATACTTTCAAAACGTGAAACATCAAAATAAATGATCGAAAGCTTTCCGTGAATACTGAGAATCGATCGTAAAGCCACAGAAAACTATCTTGTATTTCAAATTATTGATATTCTATTGGGATGGCTTCGATAAATTTCAATATCTCCCGATATTAATTCAAGATTTAAAAATAAACACCGTTATCATTTCACACCTATTACGTACATTAGAGAATCCTCGAATAAAATAGGAAAATTCTTGAGAAATAAAGAAAAGCAAGTCGATTACAAAAATATATCAGGAAATTTGATGAAAAACTACAAAGGTAACCTGTGAAAATTGGAAATTGGACAGCCAGAACATATTTGGCTGAAAATTGACGGGGAGGTATCTTAGAACAATGCGACGAACATAGAATACTTTTTATTCCATTCCCGTGGGTGTATAAAAAGACGCAACTTTCATGGAATAAGCGAATGCAGCTGACAACTGAACTCAATGTTGTCTATGGTTGAGTGTGGTTGAAAATTTGACAATTAGAAATTTTCAAGTTGACCAGTTGATTTGTTCCGAGTTTCTATCGGCCTGCTATGTGGATATTACATAACAATGCCGCAACCAAGACGATCGAATGTTTTCAATCTGCAATGCAAATTGGTGGTAAATCCTTAGGCTATTGAAGAACCAATATGTAATATTGCAAAACACTCCGCAATGGCCGTTCCTGGCAAGTGTTATAGCATCGAGAATCATCATCAGGGACAAGTACACAATGGTGCATACACCTGCATTGAAAGCACTCAATCGAACATTGAAAGATCTACGCAATAACTACAGATTTTTGGAGGCGCTATAATGTTAATGTCTGAGGATTTCCGCCAAGCAATACCAGTAATTCAACTGCTGCAGGCGAAATAAACGCTTGCCTCAAACCATGGAATCTATGGCGCTATGTGACGAAACTTCAGCTGACAACAAACATGAGAGTTGCATTGCTGGACGATGCATCTGCTGAAAATTTCTCTGAGAAGTTGTTGACTATCGGTAATGGTCGAGTACCTGTTGACGATTGAACGAATTGATTTCGTTTCCTCAAAATTTCTGTAACGTAGTCCCATTGAAAGACGAACTCATCAACAAAGTATTCCTAAACATCCATACTAACCATCAAAAAATTATGAATGGTTGAGTGAGTGAGCAATTTTTGCGGCCAAGAATATAAATGTGGATGACTAAAACTACATAATTCAGAGTTACATCATTGGTACACTGCATTCATTCAAATCTATTGACTGTGTAACAAATGGAGATGAAGCCACCAACAAGCGAATTGAATTGTTGAACTCCTTGCATGGACCTGGCTTACCATGATACAATTTACGACCAAAAGCATGCATAAGCAAAACATAAACCAACAAAAACTGTTTAACGTAAAGCGTTTGGTGGTAAGTAAATTGATGAACAATGTGATTTACGCTACTGTACTCTACGGTTCTAAATTCTAAGGTGGGGAATTTCTCTTTCTGAGGATCTCGAATATCCCAACCTGTATGCCGTTTTAATTTAGTCACAAGTTGCTTCACTGAAGAGTGCAAACCATGCACCAAAATACCTGACTAATGAAAAAACAATGAAATTCTGGATTTTTTTCATTCATATTAAATTAAATTAAGCACTTGGCTCAATGTTTCACGATTATATTCAACAATTAAATTACATAGTCAACATCTTTGGAGCGCGAGTTCATTTTCAAGACTCTCACGCTCACACTCGAAACATGTTGACTATGTAAATTTATTGTTAAATGTAATCGTGAAATATTAAGCCAAGTGTTTAATTTAATTTGATATTAAACTTATGTTCCACAAAGAGTTGCGCGAGAATTCAATCTCAGTTTTCATTTATATTTATTATTCCAATAAAAAATTTAACTCAATAAAATCTGAAATTTGCTCATTCATTGCCTTTTGGGCAGAACAAAGTTCACCACGTCAGCAAGTTTCATATACGAACAAGAGAACATTTAAGAATACAGCAACAAACAATCAGATTCTACATTCTCAAATAATTGTTTCGAAAATAAACACAATTTCAAAAACAATTAACAGGGCCTACACATAGAAGACTAAGACTTCAATTTCAAAACAGGTTCAGCACTCAATCATCAACTGTTCGTTAGCAACTCCCCACTTAAGTTTAGTAATAATAATAATAAGTTCTTTATTCTCAACAGGTATAACACCCAATTACAGAAAATAATAACAATGTTGAATACATATATAACTAGATAAGTAAAATGAAAAAGATATAAAAAGAGTTCAATCTAATCTAAAAAAATAGTAACTAATAACTACATTATAGCATTCAATGAAATATTACAAAGAACTCAATTTAAATCAATTCATTTTACTCAATTTTCTTTGTTCACATAGTTCCTGATAATAAATTCTATGGAGTCAAAGTGAATGTCACAATTATTGGCAACTCTATGGAATGTAGACTCCATAAAGCAAATGGGGGATTGTATTAGGGAGTTGGTCCTCTGAGTCTCTAGGTGGAATAATTCTGTATTACGAGAATTTTGCCTAGTAACACGAAATTACAAAGCGGACAAGAGAGGAGGGCAATCAATACTGTTATGCAGTAATTTGTATAGAAATTTGAGTGATAAAGTTTTTCTCCTGCTCTGCAATGAGATTTAACTAAATCGACTCAATAATTCGTTATGATCGACTCCTCCTTGTGGATAAACTTTATCTTCCCTCCAAATTGAGGATTTCAAGAACCATCTCTGAATAGCCTCAATATGGCGTTGATGGCAAGTGTAAAAAGGATGCCAGATCATGCTGCCATACTCCAACTTGCTACGGATTAGGGTATTAAATAGTCCTATAAATGTTGAGGAATTATTTAAATATTTGCGATTACGTATAACGAGTCCATATATTTTCGCAACAGATGAAATGAGTTGGGTGATGTGTGGGACAAAAGAAGCTTCTGGTCGAAGACTACACCAAGATCTCTCACCTTATCAGAACGAGAAAGAACCTAATGGCATATAAATAATATAAAGTAATAACATATAAAAGATATTGCATACCGAAACAATATTGTAGTGGACAACATAAAATATTTTTGAAATTCTTGAATTGTATTTGAATTATTCATAGATCAAGTACATATTTTTTCTAAAATATAAATATAGTTGGAAATTAAACGGTCGTTGTGTTTTATAACAGTTAGATAGTAAATTTACATGAAGTAGATACCACAAAGTACGTTCAAATGTTCAACAGTTAATTCCGATAAATTGACAATTTATTCACACAAGATATCATGATTTTATTTGTTCAACAGTGACTTCAATTGAGTTTAATAATGACAATTATTCATTAACATACCAACATCAAGTAATTTTTTTATTCTCGTTGTTTAAATTTAAATGCAATCAATTCTTCAAATCATCTAGTATTTGTTGTTCGCTGAAATTTTTCCAAACAATTTAATTTTCCATTTCACTCATTGAAACAGTTTCACAGTGGTACAGCTATCGTATTGGACACTTCTATCGATAAATATGCTTATTGAAACAATATTCTGAATTTTCTCCTAATTCAATACAAATACGCATGACGACGTTTCGAAGTACTACTTCTTCATCAAATGCTGAATTAGGTGTAATTTTACAAACTCAATACTTTTAGCTATTCTCAAAGAACATACCAGGAATATTCTATGACCAACTTGTAATAAGGACCATAGAATGCAACTGATGTTTAACAAAATAAAGAATCGTATACCTTGAAATGAACACAGAAAATCAATTTCTTAAGTCAGGTATACCAACTAAATGTAGGAAAAGATGCAAATAATATACAACTAACATTTCTAACGACAAATAAAGGAAAGTTAAAATTTTTGAACGTCGAAAAACATAAAATTTAAAGTAAGTTAACTAAAAACTAGGTAATCTATCTGATCTGCTACCTGGAATATTTTTATTGAACATAAGTAGAGGGCTAGTGTTAACCTCTAACTAGCTATCGATTAAAAGTCCCGAATTCACTAATGTATTAATATGTAGTGATTCTAGTAGATTCAGTTTGGTTTATTCTCTCTATTCAATATTTCAAACTCTAAACTAAATATATCTCTCTCTCGTTTAATAAATCGTTGACATAATGGGAATCTGTTTTCTGTTATAATCTAATTTGGAAATTTCTGAAAGTTCTTGCTATATAAAATTTTTCAGAAGTACCACAGTTAATTTTGTATATCACACACATTTGATTTTTGTTGATTTTTGATTTATTATTTTTGATTATTTTACCAATATCATTAGTGGTTCGAAAAGAAATATTAATATTGTAGCTTGTCAAAAGTGATTTCAATTTTAAACTAGGTGTCCCTCTATGTGTCCCTCTATCCTGTCAATTCTAAATATTGTTTCATTATGGATATCAATTTTTTCCAAGTATCGCCATCATCAATCATAAAAAAGATAAATATGCTGTTTGCGTAAAACGCATCCTTTCAAAAATAGAAATGTGGTGCTGTGGAAACACTACGAGCAGTAAACTATCGATGTTTTCACGGAAAATAACGGAATTCATTCGAAATCTAGATGATTCTCTTCGGAATAGGTACCTACTCTCGGCCCATAAACTTGATATAATGTTCAATAAAAATAAATAAATCACGTATCTCCTTTGATTTCGCGAGTATGTATATGTGTGTAAATAGATTCTCCTTCACTTATGTAGTATGACTCTGGAAAACAAGAACATTAATCATACAGTACGAGTCGTGTTTGTCTTAAACTACCGTAAAAATATATCCTGAAAAAAAGTTTTTATTTATGACCTGATAGTTGAGAGTATTTTCAAGCAAAAGTCATGTGGACGTAAAATATAGGATAACGCGAAGGTGAAAAATACAAAAGGAACACGGGTAGGTTTAATACAATTCACCTTATGTTGAGTGCAGTTTAATCCCCTACACGGGAGAGAGTGGATTTTCCGTGATTTTTTCCATTTCTGATGCTCGATAGTAGACCCGCATAAATTCAGTTGCAGACTTAGACTGACCCAGACAGATCAGAAAGGTGGATCGTTTTATCTGACAGTGAAACATCTTCATTTCGTTTTTTGAATTGGCTCTAAGGGTAGCTTCTTCTCTCGACATCGACATTCATAACTCAATCAGAAGTCGTCATAACAATAATAATAAGTTCTTTATTCTCAATAGGAATAATACCAAATTACAGAAAATAATAACATAATGTTGAATACTAACTAAATATTTAAAATAAAAGAAAATAACGAAGAGCTCAATCTAATTTAAAAAAAAGTAGTAACTAATAACTAAATAGTAGCATTCAATGAAATATTACACAGAACTCATTCTAAATCAATTCATTTTAGTCAATTCAGGTGGAATAATTCTGTAGTACGAGATCTTTGTCTAGGAACACGGAATTTCAAAGCGGGCAAGAGAGGAGGACAATCCATACTACTGTGCAGTAAATTGTACAAAAAATTGTGTGAAAACGTTTCTCTCCTGCTTTGCAATGAGATTAAATTGAATCGACCCAATTATTCGTTATGATTGGCTCCTCTCTGTGAATAAACTTTATCCCCCCTCCAAATTAAGAATTTCAAGAACCTTCTCTGAATAGCCTTAAGATGGCGTTGATGGCAAGTGTAAATGGGATGCCAGATCATGCTACCATACTTAAACTAGCTACGGATTAGGATATTAAATAGTCCTATGAATGTTGAGGAATTATTAAAATATTTGCCATTACGTATAACAAATCCATATATTTTCGCAGCATATGAAATGAATTGGGTGTTTGTGGGACAAAGGAAAGCTTCTGGTCGAAAACTACTCCAAGATTTCTCACCTTATCAGAACGAGAAAAAACCTGACCACCGACGCTATAATCACACTCAATTCGATCACTTTTCCTTGTGAAAGAGACAACATTACACTTTGACACATTCAAACTCAAATAATTGTCCTCACACCAATTAGCAACATGGCCCAGCACGAAGTTAAACACAGTTGTCCTGTGATCTAATTTCATGATATAGTGTCAGCATGAATTAGACATAAATATAACTTCTTTTATTTGAATTTTCTATTGAATCTTACTACAGTCATCAACTTACTACTACTAATCAACTACAGTCATGCGAGATTATAAAATTATTTGATTTCGTTGTGGTTTGTAGTTATAATACTAGAACATCCAAGTCGAAAAGCGAATTTGCTTCAGATAAGTTGATGGATTTCATTGTTTATACGTAATTATTTATAATAATGAAAAACGAACCTTCTGATTCTCATAACTTTTATTGTCAAGAAATCCAGACTGAATACCAACTGAAATAGTAATTTCGATGACACTATCATGTGCTTGCCATTTGAATTCAAAAGTTAACTCAATCTCAAATTCAAATCATGTCCACTTCAAGAATAAACACACAAATTCCTCCTGAGGATTTGAACCCAGATCTCCCAATTAAAAGATCTTCAAACCTGCCACAAGGATATGGAGGGAGTATTGACTATTGACTCCCTTGACTATTAGTTACTAATTTATTAAATTTATTATGATGAAAACTCATGAAGTGTTCACATAACATAACAATATAATGATAATAATAATAAGTTTTTTTTTCCCAACAGGTATAATACCCAATTACACAAAATGAATACATAATGCTGAATAAATAACTTAATAAATGAAATGAAATATAACAAGGAGCTCGAACTTATCTAAAAACACTAACAAAAAATAATAGAATGAAATGAAAAATTAAAAGAACTCAATCTGATTCATTTCATTCTAGTCAATTTCCCATGGTCACATAACTCCTAATAATAACTGCAATGAAGTCAAAGTGAATATTACTGCCATGAGCAGCTGTTGACTCCATAAAGCAAATAGAGTATTGTATTCGCGAGTTGTTCCTTAGAATTTCTAGTTGGTATAATTCTGTAGTAGGAGAATTTCGCATAGGAACATGAAATTTCATAACTTTCGAGAGAGGAATACAATTACTGCTGTATAGTAATTTGTACAAAAATTTGGGAGATGAAAATAATCTCCAACCCTGCAATGAGATCAAACTGAACGGACTCAATAATTCGCCATGATTGACTCCTCTGTGTGGATAAACTGTATCCTCCTTTTTAATAATTTCAAGAACCTTCTCTGAATGGCCTCAAGATGGCGTTGATGGCAAGTATAAATAGTATACCAGTATAGCGGTTGTGCTATATCATTCTATGTGTGGAAATACGGAACGAGACTTGTATTGAAAATATATATTTATGATTATTCACAAGGAACAAACTATTGAACACGTGGTTGTTATTGTTATCACCTGACGTAAGTTAGAATGACAGATTGCTGAGTATAGAAGTAACAGTCAGAGAAGAGCTCTGAGAGAAGCGAAAGATTGTATGTTGGTAGCCCTTTAATATGTTGATAGTTGCTGGTGAGTCGTGCTAATGTGATCACAGAATAGTAGTACTTTTCTATGATATGTGTTGTTCCATCGAAAGACAATGAAAATTCCCTACACCATATCATACTTCCATACTCCAACTTGCTACGGATTCGGGCATTAAATAGTCTAATTGATAGTATAATTGCGTAAAACGAATTCATATATAGTTTATACTATCGAATAATGGTTTTATCAAGGGTCATTACTGATACCAGTGAAACGAAGAATTTTTTAATATCTAAGTTTCAAATATAAATTGAAAAATAATAATCAACCGTTGAAAAAATGCTCACTCAAAGGAATATACGCATTCTGACAAACACAATCAATGAATGAAATTATTAAATGAGAAAACATCATTTCCACGCTGATCAAAATTCACATATACAGCAATCAGAGCTCTATAAAAGGATATTCAAACAATATTGATTCCACAAACCAACTTTACGGCTTGATTGTTCACCTAAGGATATAATGAATGTATCAAGAGTTATATTTCCGGAAATTGAAATGAATGCGGCAATCAGTAATGTATAGAAAAACTGACGAATATAATTTGTCAATACCATTTAGATTTAAGTTCGGAACTAATTTGTACATAAGCCCAGCGAAGCATAAGGGTGAAAATAAATCAACAACAAATTCCTTTAATACCACCCTGAAACAACTCGCGGCATGGCACCGAAAACTTCACAAATACCATCATCATAAAACAATCGCCGAATAACAAAACACAAAGACGAGAAGAAATACGCAACAAACTTGTGGAAAAACTCCCCAGTCGGATTCAATTTATGTACATTATAAACGGTTTTCTGAAATTACAATATGGGCTTGAAATATGAACACATGTTGTTTCAGCCTCCCAGTCCGATAAAAATGCGGAAATGAAACACATTCGTTTCATCAGTGTCACTCAATTGTTCACAATTATTGATCAATATAAAAAACAACGTACACTTCTATTAGTTGAATTTTTACCTAACGCAATATCCAAAACTAAAAATACTAATAATAGAAGAGCTGGAACCAATTTTTGGGTAGGTTTTTGAAACAAGCTGAAGACTTGGCACATACCTCTTCTGATATACCCCAATACAGGAATTGCAGACCTAACTGGTGAGTAGCGGGGCTAAATCAACTCCTGAATTTTTAGAGGTTGTCAGCTGGTCCCACCAAAATGATCTGTTTTTTGGGAATCTTATTTTTCAGTAATAAGTAATTCTTCATTAAAATTTCAAGCTGCCTCAAATAAATTTTTCACTTTTTTGCAAAATTTTTTTACACGGTTTTGGCAATGTAAAACCCCGATTTAATCCTCTGTCTTATTCTTTTTCGTATTCATTAATTTTCATATACACTGCAACGTATAGAAATTGCGTTTGCCTCAAATATATTTTCGGTGAAAAAAATTATATTTTTAAAAATTTAGTAGTGAGTAAAAATTCACTCACTAGCCAGGTTTGCAATTTTGAGTTTTCAGCTTGCCTCAAGTACGTACCCAATAATTAGTTCCAGCTCTTTGACTATAAGTATTGACATATTATTTTTAAAATTGCTTGTCATAAAAATACATTCTGAAATTGTTTGAAATGAAAAAATTTGATGATAGGTACGGAGTAGATTTTTATCTAAGCGTTGAATACTTATTATAAGCAGAGTGGTATGAGGACTGGGGTTCCTTAGGGATCAGTTCTATGATCTCATATTGCAAATTCAATTGGGAAATGATTTGGGATGCTTGTCCACTCAGAAACATCTCTGAAGTATACTGTAAAACAAAAGAGAACGCAATCAAACAAAACGAATAATAACTGAAATTGAATTCTGGTTTATCTGTTTCTCAAACATGATTTCTTTGGGTGAATATATTTTGAGCGTGAAAATATTAGAAATAACGGTTTCGAAAAAATCTTCAAGGAAACATTTATACAAAAAAGCGTCAGAATAACCTTTTAAAATCAAACTATCCCACATCATCTATTAAAATGGAACATAAATATTATTTCACTAACTTTCACTAGCCAGATAATATGTGAAAGATTGAAATAAAAAAATTTAATCGGTTTGTAGGAATAAGAGAAATATGAAGTCACCTGTAATGAATAATAAGACTAATGTTGAGGAAAATAGCGGCATTTATGAAATCTTCTGTAATGACTGCTCTGCTATCTATATCGGCCAAACAAGTAGAAATTTGAAAACTCGAATAGATGAACATAAAAGGTCGATTTTACAGAACAAGAATATTACAGGCTTCGCAGAACATCGTATCAGTTCTGATCACTACACAATCAAAAATAATCACAAACTAAATGTTTGCACGCCTGTATCAAAGGGCAAGGTTTACACGTTTTAGAGGCCATAGAAATCAGCACATCCTGGAAAAAAGAACTGATTGTCAATCAACAAATAGAATTTCATCTATCCCCCTTCTCACCTATAACTTATAGATATAAATTTGCTGTGTTCTGCTTTTGCAGTTAGTCTTAATAATATACTGACCTCTCGAAACATGTCGACTCAACGTTGAAATTTTATTTCATTATTCCATATAATAATAATAAAAATAAAAATATGATATATTTCCATCGACTATAATACATAGTATTGGAATTGTCAAGGCGATTTGAAATTAATACAAAATATTAACACAAAACATTTAAAATACAATAATATTCAGAAAAGAACCAGACAAGCAATCAAGTGCGACTACAAAAGTATTCACTTGTAGAGTAGAGTAAAATACCCGCTCCAAGAGGAATGCCGTAGCTCGATCTAAAACCTCTTCACGCACACCATCTCTCTGGTTCTACGTGGCAGATGATTGTAGATTCTTATGCTCATAATATTAGCACTTCTCTGCGTCTGCAACAATAGGGTGAAAGGAGTACGGACAAAATTAGAAAAAACCGCTCTCGTAACGTCGAAACCAACATCATTGCATGTTATCAGTTTTGGTGAATTATTTTTTACATATATAGCACAGCTCAGCATGAAAAGGGAGGGCACTGTTAGGAGGTTGTTCCTGAAATATTCACGGCAAGACTCGTTCTCTGGAGACCGAATATTGTTCTTATAATCTTCTGTTGAGCCCTGAAAAATGAATTGAATTCATAACTATCGCTCCAACTCCGGAGTTGATCATGGAATTCATTTAACTGTGATAATACATCTTAATAATATACATGTCACAACAGTTTCTAAGCTGCTGAACTGCAAACGTGTTAGAGCAGCCAGTTTTTACACAATGTAGACAAATGCACCTTCCAATCCAGATGAGTGTACAGAAGAACACTCAGGAACTTAAATATGTCAAATATACTCAAGCTGGTACGATACACCGCTGTCACAAGTGTGCTCACCAGTGGAAGCAAGTCCATCCAGAAGAACCATTCGTAGAGCAATATTTTCTCATTGTAGAGGTACGCCAGAGTTAACACATGCTTCATCAGAAAAATACCCTACGCCGTACTTCGAGACTTGAACAATCTGTGACATGTCTGCCAGGTATGATATAGCCCATCTAAGTGCTATGGATGATACTAGCTTCAATTAAAATTACCAATTTCAATGAAGGTTCTTACTTGATAAAACACGTTGCTATGAGAGGATTCGCAAAAATAATTTATTGAGTATTCTAAAAAGTTAGTTATCCCTACAAATTTTTCTGGAAAATATTGCCGATCCAACAACGGCTAGAAATGATAAAACAATGAAAAAGTAATTGTTCTTTGTGAGAATTAGTTAAAGCGTTAATGTCATCATTAGTATCCTCCTCTCGATATTTCAAAATCGACCCTGCCACAGACGTTAATTCCAGTGCTCGCTTGTGTGAGGTTTGAAGTGTTGACAGCTCTGATTTCCCATTGTTTGTAACACCATGAATGAGAGGCAGTCAGGATTTTTGAACAATGACTTATGAAACACGATGTGTGAAACATATGTGTTTGAACCGGGATGTTTTACTGGTGTAATTCAGTTGTTCATTTATGCCAGTCTTCTACAAATAAAATTTAATTATTGAATTATTCGTTGGCTCAAAAAGGTACACACTAATAAACGCTTATGGAACAACCACTTAAAAATTGAATGAGTGAATAATTCTTGATTACTTCTTCTGATAGAAATTGATTTTAAATTAAATTAAACTCTTGGCTTAATGTTTCACGATTTATTTAACAATATGAAATAGTCAACATGTTTCGAACGTTAGCTCATTTTCAAGACTAAAACTTCAATTTCAGTCATTAAATCTATTCTCAATTAGTATTGAAAATCGAAACGAGATAAAACAATAATATAATTCAAAAAAATTACTTAATTCAAAAAACTGGTATTGAATTGAATAAAAATATATTTTGGTCCTCTAGCCCTTTGGGGTGATTTATTGAAACCTTTCTACCATTTCTTGATGATGAAGTGTTATTTCGAAACATATTTAAGCTTTACATAAGCTTTTAATCCATACTATACCTAATACAATTTTGAAAATACCCAACCAAGGATATCTGCAAAGAAAACAATTAACATCATTAATTCAGAGAAATGAACATCTAGACACAAAAACTACACGAGGAGAAAAGCTGATTTATTCCTACCAAAACATAAAATATTTCTGGAAAATATTTCATCACATATTTTGAACCAATAAATAAATTTTCTCAAATCGGAAACGGCTGGATCTCTTAGAGAATTTTGAGATTTTGAATTGTCTAAATCTATTATATTCATCTATCAAATCCTAGTCTGAATCTTAAGATCAGGATGATTAGATGCTATGCTTTGTCGGTATTGCTGTACGGTATGGGAGCAAGAACGATGAACAAACAATATATGGGAAAATTGGAAGCATCTGCAGTGTGGATGTATCGGAGAATATTAAGAATATCCTGGGTAGATAGAGTAACTAATGAAGAAGTACTTCGCAGAAGATGGACCACAAACCAACCACTTAATACTAACAATTAAGCCCAGAAAATCGCAATACTTGGGACATGTTACTCGAGGCGAAAAATATCAGCTACTGCAGCTCATGATGCAGAGAAATATCCAGGGAAAACCATATGCTGGAAGGAAAAGGATGTATGAGAAAATGGTTCGGCTGCGCATAAGAAATCTGAGGAAATGGTTTGGCTGCACATCAAACCAAGTCTTTCGAGCAGCGGCTTCAAAAATTAGAATTTCAATGATGATAGTCAACCTTCGTAGCAGAGATGGCACGTAAAGAAGAAGAAATGGACTTTCGCCAAAAATTATATTCACTGGAAATATATTCCGGGTTCGTTAGGCAGTTCCAAAAGATTCACATCACTTGAAAACAATTCGTCTGCCCGAAACCATTCTCGAGAAAATTTACTTCAAAAGAAGTCAACTCGAGTAACTAATTAGTTTATTTTCTGATTGATATATTACCAAATTTTAATTCAGAATATTTAAAACAAACTCTCTTATATTTTCACTGAAGAATCTCATTGAAACAAGGCAGGGACCGTTTTCGGATTCGCATCCATCTTCAGAAAATGTACAATTCACACTTGCTGCACAATCATCCGGAATCACTCCATGTAATGTTCTGATAAATATTTATGACAGTATCACAGTAATTTACTTTTACATTCGATCAAAACATATTATGTGAAACTATAGCGTAAAATAACACTATAATGTATCATTTACATCTTATAAACTGAATGTGTTGATGGGTCAATATTGTTAGAATATAAAAATATATTGGAAATCACAAAGTACCTAGTTTTATTCCAATTAGGACTTTTGGTGATTAATGGTTCAATATATTGAATGAAAAACACTCGACTGATGGAGCACAATATTGTAACCATTGGAAAGAACAGAAGAAGAATAGATTGATTTTAGTCAAGAAAAAAGGGAAACTGTTGGTGAAGTGAAAGAATACAGTATATCAAATTGATCTGCTGATTGTGACCCTTATTATATAGGCCAAACTGAACGGCACATCAAAACCCCAATAAGGGAACATAAATTCTCCATATACCCTTATACGAATTCCACTGGTCTTTCTCCACATTTCGTTCAAGATAACCAGTTTGTGATTTGCTAGAACAATTGGAAATTTCGGATTCTCACAGACAGCAAAAAGGAATGTTCAGTTTTGTTTGTGGTCATTATCACTTTCTTTGTACTGAATTTCTTAATTGTAAATTAAGAATTTCAACACCTCTTCCCAAATTCTTATCTGTTTCCTCTCTTTCCAAGACATCGATACCAAGAACCATGATGCTCTTCATATCTGTTTCTTCCTTACTATGTTTCTATTACAAGAAAATTTGTAAAATATAAAAATTACAGTCTTGAGAATAGGTGTTCAGTTCCACTCTTTAAGAAAGAGTAACATTCAGAAACAATGAACAAACAACTATATGATTCTGTGAAACTGAGACAAGTGTCTTTAATAATATTTGATATTTAATATTTATTCAGCCAAAATTCGCTTATGAAAATCGGGAACAACGGCAATTTCGTTTTGGGCTTATTCGACGAATTTATGCCTTGCTTGACGATCGTTAGGCTTCAATTGTTGCACGAGTTGGATTTTGTAAGCACGCAAACCAAGATCCTTCCGCAAAATCTTCCATAAAGTGGATGGACACAGATCCAATTCCTGTGCTCGATGGCGGATGGACATTCGGGTCTTCCTCAACTCTACAGTAGCAATAGCTTCTTCTGTACGCACCGTACGGCGTCTCTAGGGATGCGAGATATCAATAAGAGTAAACGTGGTGCGAAAACGTTCCATGGTTAATAATTTAATTAACTGCTCTGATGGACCATTTTGTCGACGATAAAATGGACGTAGTGCGGGATACGTATTCCGCACAGAACCATTATTTTCGAAATAAAATTGCACTATTTGCAAGCGTTGTTCAGGCGTGAGTCTATTTGTGATGAATTGCCAAACCAAACTGAGAATAAATCACTTCTCAGCCTATAATCATTATATAACAATAATAATCAACTTCTGCCCTTTCACTGTACTGGTTTGCATTTTTAGTAATTTTATTTTCGTTACCATTTATATCTAGAATATCATTCGTACCCAAAACTATAATTTTAGACATTTTTACATTCCGCGATAAACTGTTATCGATTAGTCATGCATTTATTGTTGCCAAATCTCTTTCGATCCATTCTTTCATAGATCGGTCACCACTAACATAAATCATTGTATCATATGCGGATAATAACATAGTGAATCTTTTCACATGAACAATATCATTATTGTATAAGAAGAATAGCAGTGGGCCTAAGATCGTACCTTGAGTTACGCCATAATCAACTTTAGTGCTGTCCGAAAGGACACCATTCAACTTAACTTCTTGAGATCGTGAATGTAAATAACAATTGAACCTTTTGTTTACTAAACTTTCAAAACAAATTTCATTTAATTTTTTCAACAGCAATGATTTACATAAAGATTCGAATGCTCTTTTGGAGTTAACAATATTCAATTCACTAAATCTCCTTCATCTATAGCTCTATACCATTCCTCACATATAAGCTTTCGTGCTAACTCACAGGAGAAAATTCTCTTTAAACCTGATTGTGAGTCAGAAATAACTGAAAATTTTCCACATAATTCTCCTGATTTATTTTTTTTATTATTTCAGTGGACTTAAGGTTTAACGCCGGTTCCGAACGGCCAGTGGGTTTGTAATCAATGTACGTTACCCAACAATTATAATCAAATTGATGATTGATGAAGCCGATACTTGGAGAAAATTAATATCCATAATGAAACAATATTTAGAATTTTCTCATAATTCAATACGAATACGCATGACGACGTTTCGAAGTGCTACTTCTTGATCAAATGCTGGATTAATACAGCATTTAGATATTAACAGTGTTAATCCAGCATTTGATAAGGAAGTAGTACTTCGAAGCTTCGTCGTGCGTATTTGTAATAAATTATGAGAAAATTTTAAATATTGTTTCATTATAATTATAATCATCATTGAACTACTTAAATCATAGACAAGCTCAAACGTAGCTCAAACCCTACCACACCATAGGCTGATTTATAACAACTAGTTCTAGTTTTTCATACTGTGGAAACAGATTTATGAGTCGAAATTTCTCCAATTTGACAGTGTTAAAAATTTCAGACACAGGTACTATCAATGAACATTTTCATTCATTTCAGTGATGTGTTTATCACTGACTGTTTTGAGCAATTTAATATTCAAAAGATCACATATTTTGAAGAGGAAATGAAAGATTCATCGCTTTCTACGTAGCAAATATTTCAAAGTGACCGAGTTGTGAAGAAAAATATTTGGAATACCAAAATAAGCGTATTTCTGATATATTAGAGCTAAGTGGTTGTTCTCCACCCCAGAAATATTCGGTGATTCCACTTGGTGGTTGCGGAATCGGGAAAATTTCTAACCTCGTAATCAATTTAAGATCTGAAGGCGAACAATGCGTTACATTCGCGCAATATCTTCCGGAAATCGAGTTCCAATTTCCTATCTGTATGCCATTTGCGTGCAATGATTCATGTTCAATCGACAATTGGGATAATTTCATAGAAACACCAGTTTATCTTCCTGTCAAAGCACGCATAGATTATTTCATATAGAGGGATATTGTTCCAGGTCATTAGCCACATTCAGCGATGAGAGCGTGAGTGTGATAACATAAAAAAGACATTATAAAGAAGGGAAATATTCCCGAATGCTACTAATATCATTGCGAAAGTGGCACAATTTTTATTCCGTTTTACTTTAGTTCATTTCGTACATTAAATATAAAATCATATCTGGGAAACGTTTTTTCGATATATGTTTTTAGCAGACATCATTATCATTTTTTTTTTCGAGACTCTCGGAAATATCCGTTGATTTTAATGATAAGCATGCTCGTATTTCCAACAGGTAACTACCCAATTATAGGAAAGTACATAATGATTGAATATGGTTACTAAAAATATCAATAGCAACATAAATATACAATATTAAGAAATAAATATAATAATAAAAAACATTATCAAATATAATAATCTAAACCTTTAATGTCAATACTTGAATGATCAATAATAATTATAATCAAGAAAACAAATCACTTAGAACTCAATTCGGAAGAAATCAAGATACCTCACTGTTGAGATTTAAATACACATTTATGATAGAAACAAGTGAGTCCCAGTGCAAATCACAGCTGTTTGATACCAGGTTTGCAGTAGAACATGCAAAGCTAAGCGGCGATTGCGAGAGAAGATTGGTTCTGTGGATTTTTGAGTAAAATGTCTGGTTTATTCTAGTACACCTCAAAGGAACGAAGAAGTTAAGTTTACCCAGAAACTCAGGACAGTCGAGATTATCATTGAGCAAATTGAATAAAATTTTCAATGCATTCAAACTTCTCCTGGTGTGGAGGCTCCTAGTATCAAACCTCGATAGCAAACAATCGTGATCACAACCCCTAGGTGGATATACACCATCCTCTCGAAATCAGAGCCATTTCAAGATCTCTGCAGTGCCTCCAGGCGGTTTATGTGACAATTATATATTGGTCGCCAAACAAGACAGCGAACTCAAGTTTGCTTCCCACTAGGGCATTAAATGAATGAACCAGTGTCGAGGAACTCTAAAACAATCTCCATTGCGGACGATGAAACTATAAATTTACTACATGATAAAATTAATTGGTTGATATGAGGTATGAATGAGAATTTTTGATCAAATACTAGACCGAGATCCTTAACCTCCAGAAGTCGAGTCAGATTAACACCTTCAATATTGTAGTCAAAAGATATCACATTTCTCTTTTTAGTGAAACTCACCACATTACATTTCATGACATTCAGGTGTAAATAATTATTATTACACCACAGGCTGATATCATTCAGGTCACTTTGTAGCCTCAAACAATCATGCATAGGTTACACACTCTTATAAATTTTAATATCGTCCGCATAAGCCAACCAAATAGTAGGGGTCCAAGATTGGATCCCTTCGGTACTCCACAGATCAACTATAGATTCAGTTATAGAATCATTCAAGACACTTTCATGACATAAACAGTGCATTGTCAGCCTTTTTCCAGAATCATTTAGTAAGACTTTTGATTTCTGAAGATGTTTTTTCAGAAATTTTTTATATTTTCAACGCCAATTTTCTTTCATGATTTGGCCATTCATAGAAAGTCATTTCTGTAAAATGAAGTTGTCTACTGCATGTCCAAAAATCCATATTCTAAATAACTTCTCAGTTTGTAACTAATGTTCGATCTTTAGGTTCAGTTGGAAATATTACCATGTGAGTTTTTAAACAGTTCTTAGATGAATATGAGGATTTCAAATCGAAAAAGACATTGTTGAAGTTATGGTTGATTCAATGCTACGACTATAGATTTTTAGAAGGTGGAGTTCATCAGTGGTATTCAAATTGTTTTCTTTCAGGTGATTAGCTACGATTCCAACCGTGGTGGAGTTAGTGTCATTACAGAAAAAGGAGACGTCACCACAAGTTTTCTCCTAATTCAACACGCTGAAATTTCGGATTCTGGAAAATATTCATGCAGCCCATCAAATGCAGATGTTGCCAGCGTTAGAGTTCACGTTCTAAATGGTAAGATCAAATAAATCTTTATTCACTCAGCACTATTTCATACTCTGAGGTTTGACTTTTATGGCACCAGTTTCATTTGAGAAAACAGAATTAGTACTGACTTGGATGAAATGAATGATATATACTGAACATAGATATTCTAAGAATTCAGAATTTATTATTTATTTCAGTTGATGAATTTTTCATGAAATTCATTAAAAAACTGCTAGTTTCTAGTTGTTGACCAGATTATTCAATGTTCGGAACCGTTGGACAACGTAGTTTCTTCACCATTTTGACAGACTTCATTGCCTATTGATTCAAGTTCAAATTCTGGAAAAAAATCTGAGAGATTAAATGAGAAATCAATTGGTACAATTAATCGAATTGAACTGAAACAACTGAAGAAGAGCTGAAGAAGTGTGAATCACAAATCGAAGTCAAACTGTGTAAATATTTCATTTCAATTTATTTGATTATTTTTATTTCATATTTATGTTTCAGCCCCAAGTAAACTAATTATCAATATTCTCTCCAGTTTTTCCAGGTCAATCCGATTAATTTTCATTCCACTTTTCATATATATAAAAATAAAATAAAATAATGAAATAAAATGTATTGAGAAACATTTCTTACATGGTAAAATACATTCATACAATTGATACAATAATTACAACTAAGAATAATGCTCTGAGAAATATTGAATTCAGTTTTGAGTCTGATCTTCCATTCAGCCCTCGAACAAAAATTGGTTGAATTTATATATTTAATACTGTTGGCGTTTACTTGATGTAAATCAATTGCAATTGAATATAAACTTAAATTCAAACAAATGAACTTATGATTTACACTTAATTCACTACATAGCATGACGCGTTTCGTCGTTACAAACGACTTCTTGAGATGCTTGCAGAATAATAACAACACTTTAAAAAACACAGGTATAATTATCAGGGAATTTGAGATTCTATGACTTTGGGTGTAACCTAAGATATTCCATTCTGACATCTAATTTTTATTACCTGAAAAGGTTCAACAAGGGTGAATTGTTTAATTCATCTGTTCATTGAGCAAATTTTCAGAATTTTTTGAAACTCTATCGGAAAGCTCTACGATTAGTATTTTCTTATCAGTCGGAGAGAAATCGTAAATATAATAGTTTAACATACTTTGGAACCGTAGGTCAAAAAGTCAAAACCTTTTTAAAGAAAAATAATTTTAATATTTCATATAAAACGAACAATAATTTATCGAGACACATTAAGAACAATCAAAACAAAATTAAAAGAGGAGACAAATCAGGTGTTTACCAATTGAATTGTGGAACATGTCCCGGTATATATGTATATATAGGTAAAACTAGTAGAAATTTCGGTACTAGAATACAGGAACATAAATATAGATTCGCGCATAATATGAGTAATTCAAATTATGCTAACCATTTATTAATAGAAAACCATTTTTTCGATACGAATTTCAAAATTTTACCCAATATACAGGAAATTAGTCAATTAGATTATAGGAAAATAGTGGAAATAAATCGGCTTGAAATTTCTTGGAATTTGCTCAATGAACAGATAGAATTAAACAATTCACCCTTGTTAAACCTTTTCAGGTAATACAAATTAGATGTCAGAATGGAATATCCTAGGTAAAACCCAAAACCATAGAATCCCAATTTCCCTGATATTTATACCTGTGTTCTTCAAAATGTTGTTATTATTCTGTAAGTATCTGAAGAAGTCGTTTGTAACGACAAAACTCGTCATGTTATGTAGTGAATAAAGTGTAAATCATAAGTTGACAAGTGTTTGAATTTAAGTTTATAATCAAGTTAAATTTATATTCACAATAATATACAAATTTATATGAAAAGAAAAAAATTACCTCAGAAATATTAAACATTTGAGACAATTTCACATGGTGAAGGACATTTGTGGTAAAAAAATATACCAACATATGATACAAAAACTTGATTCATGCATTATTGCCAACATTCGAATCATCGAAGTACTCTGCCATACTATAGTACGCCTTTGTTGAGAGCACAGATTTAACTCTCCTCTTAAACAAATGAGCTTTCAGTACTTTCAAATTCGATGGTTGAAGATTTTAATACGCTGGTAATAGAGAGAGTGCTCAAATTTAGCAGATTTGTGCATAGGAATAAGTAGCAAATCACTGTTCCTTGTTGAATACTCATGATTACTATTCAATTCAATAAACCTATCCTCATTTTCTTCAAAATATAACAAACATCTAAAAATATATGAACACGGTAAGGTGAGTATGTAATTATTAATGAAGATAGGTTTACAAGATGTTCGCTGATGAATATCGAATATTAATCGAAGTATTCGCTTCTGTGTAATAAACACCCTATTTATTTCTGTAGAGCAGCACGACAGAAGAATATTATAATTTAGATGACTATGTACAAGAACGTAATACGCATTCATAACATTCTAGTGTTGTCCTGGTTCGGGTCTAAGGGCCGTCGTCGGGTGGAAATTCTTCCTAACGTTTCGCTAGCACGAGTGTCTGTAGACTGAGTCTACTTCCAGAATCAGAAATGGAACGACCTCTGAAGAAGCTCGCCACTCGTGCTAGCGAAACGTTAGGAAGAAATTCCAACCGACGACGGCCCTTTTCGGACGGACGGACAAATTGGAACATTAGAACACATTTTCTTTGAATGTGGAGTGAACTTGCATAATTGTCAATGTCTGTATCAGGATCTATGTGAAACAAAAAATTGTTGCTTACCTATTTCTATTTATGATGTCATATTTAACGTTGATCTACAAACGATAAAGTTGTTAGTTAAATTTTTGACAGTATTTTGACAGTTTGACAGTAAATAAATTTATAAATTCATATTTACCTCCCGAAGGGGATGTTTTCTCCACACAACCATGACTAACTTCCTTCCTATAATTCCTTGTGTTTGGTGTTTTCTTTTTGGTATTGTGGAAAGGTATATATAAAAAATGGCGCCGACAAGTGCAGTTGATAAAAGTGACAGTCTTGCTAGTGAATTGAATAAAATTAATAAGAATGTTCTTATTGATATTTTGGTTACTCGGACGGTTCCTGATAATATTTTAAATAAATCAGTAAGGGAATTATTCGAAAATTTATTATCATCCAAAATGAATGCAAATTTCTATGAGTCCAATGATGGAATTTATGTAAACTTTGTGCTGAACTGAAATAATTGACAATGGAAATGTACTTACTGAAGAAGCTGTATCGTGAGATGGAATTGCGTAATCAGGATCAAGCAATGATAATAAGTGTTATTAGTAAAAACGGTGGATATCCGGTGATGAAAAAGACAGGTTATGCGAAAACTGTAAACAATGGTAACATAAAAAACAGTAAACAGATAACCCATATTCATTAACCTAATTCTGCCAACGAAGAAAAAGGAAGAGGCATTAAACCTAAGAAATCAAATCATGTCGTCAACACTGCAGAAAGAAGTAGCTCGATTGTTCCAGAATTATCTGTAGGTCTCGAGCGGAATTCTCAAAATAACAACATTACCATAACCTTTAATTCAGCTGATGTAGATTTAAAGGCAAAGAATTCTAAAAAATTTTAACTGGTAAATGCAAAGATAACTCTCTTTCAATAAAGGGTGCTCCTATCATTACTAGTATATATGTCGGTAAAATATGCGGGAATAGAGGCGAAGAATAAATGAAAAATTTCTTAGAAACTAATTGGCCGGTTATTGAAATAAGATGCACCAAGTTAAATAGTAAGGGCACAAATAGTAGTTTCGAAGCCGAAAACCAGGACAGGGTTCTTGATGATAGTATATGGCCGAGTGATGTACTGGTAAAAAAATTTTTCACCGGAGACAGAAGCAGCCGGATCCAGAAAAATAGGAAAGATAATAAGCTTTCTTCATTTAAATATTCAGGGAGCTATGGGTACAAATTCCGAGTTGGAGGTTTTTTTTTTCCTTTTTCGACGAGGAATCAGGACAACACTAGCTCAACAACTGGCCGCGAAAGCCTCAACCATCATTCATAACATAATTTCCAGATACGATGTTCTCAATTCTAGAGATTGTAAAAAATGAGTTACTTAATTTTTTACAGAAAACATCAATGTGTGATGTCCATCTCAAATTTCTGTCTACATATATATATTCCAATAAACTTTGTTGATTGGGATGACGTAATAGTGTTGTTCCCATAGTTAACATCCAAGGTACTAATTGCATTGCCTTTCAGACAAGAATGAACACATGCAGTTTTGCCAACGTTTACAATCAGATTGTTCATTCGACACCAATTTACAAACTCCCTCACAATGCATTCACATCCCTCCAGGAGTTCTTCAAAAGTTTGTTACATTCATTGATAGTTTGTATCAGAATTCGAACTTAAATTTATAGGCAAGAGAAGGTCGATAAAATAGTCAAGATCATGTTGTACTATGTAGTAGAATGTAGCTGTATATTGGGAAAAATATTCAAATTCACGAGGATCTCGAAAACTTTTTTCACTAACTTATAGAAGGTTCCTCGTTAAATAAATGGGTCAGCATTACAATCTATTTTCGTGTCCTCAAGACTACGCTTTTGTTCTGACATTTTGATGCATTCTTATTCAATAACTTAAAGTAAAAAGCTACTCAAATATACATTTCTTATTAAATAAGTATATGGATATCCAAAGAAGATCCAAAGATTGTGAATAAATTTTCATTAAAATCAATTTATCTTGTTTAACTACGTCCACCATTTACTTTTTGATGTGATGTCTTGGTAAATATTTAGATTTATTTACGATTATTGTCAGCTTCTACTTCTGTTATTAAGTTGCGAACGCTCTCGGCTATAGAAGGTGAAAATTGAGAACAAATCACCGCCTAAAGAAATGGAAAACGGAATTTTTAATTGAATCTTTTCATGAAGACGGATGATCTTTGCTGCTTTCAACTTGGAAAACGGCGATTTTCACTCGGATAATTTCAACGGATACTGTAAACATTTATTAATTAGTCCTCGCTAAAAGCAAATCTCAATTAATCGATAGGCACGTGCAAGAATCATAAATCAAATTGCATTGGGGCTTAGCAATCGAGAATGAACAAAGAAAACAAGGAATAATTCATTTCGGTGATTTCATGGTTTCTTTGCACCGAATGTTTGGAATATTCATAAATTCTACATATCCGCATAAATCCAAGGATTTGGCTGATGTTTATCCAATTTTTGGCAACAAAATTTCTTCCGGAAAATAAGTCTTTTCTTTTTCACTTCAAAACAGATTTTCGAGATGGTCGGAAGCAAATGCTTCAGTTTCCAGGTTCTCGAATTTCATAGTTAGTCAATAAAGTCAATAAGTTAGTCAAATGGCTATCGGAGATTGTTTCACAGGATTTATCTAAGGCTTTCGATACTGTTGACCACGATATCCAGCAAAGTAAACTACGATATTACGGATTGGGAGGTGCTGCTCTTGATATCATCTGTTCGTTCCTGTCAAATAGGCAACAATATGTACTATGGAATAACCAACTGTCTGGAAGCAGGAACATAACGGCTGGAGTTCCGCAAGGATCGAGGCTGGGGCCCTTACTTTTCGTAATATTTGTGAACGACCTGAATCTGGAGAAGGATGAGATGAACACGTATCTAAGAACACTTTTATTTGCAGATGATACTTCTTTCTTCCTAAAGGCCTTGGATGAGGTAAATCTGAGGATATTGGAGAAATATGTGCTTTCGACATCTAAGCACTGGTTTAGATGTAACTCTCTCGCCATAAATGAATCAAAAACACAAAACTTAAAAATAAAGAGTAACCAAAATAAGACCATCAAATTGCTTGGAGTTACATTGGATGGGGCGCTTTCATGGGAGTCGCACATTGATTCATTGAAAAGAAAACTTGCAGTGGCAATTTACACCATCTCAATTGTGAAAAGTGTTTCCTCTAAAAAAGCGGCAGTGATCTCCTATTTTGCCAACTTCCATTCACTGGCAACATATGGAATTCTTCTGTGGGGCACATCGGCTCATGCCATCGACATCCTGATTCTTCAGAAGAAAGCGGTGAGAACAATAGTAGGACTTAAACAGACAGATAGCTGTAGGGATGTGTTTCGGACACTTAACATACTCACCATACCAGCAGTGTATATATTGGAGTGCTCCACATATGTCCACAAGAACTTAGACAGATTTCCAACTAATAGCACATTCCACAATGTTAATACAAGAAGACGAAACAAACTTACCATACCATACCATGAACGGAAATATGCGCAGCAAGGAGTAGACTAATGGGGACCTAAAATCTACAATAGGCTTCCCAATGCCATCAAACAACTGAATGAAAAAAAATTCAAGAAATGTCTCAAAGATATTCTCCTACAGAATACAATATATACCTTGGGGGAATATCTGAAAGATTGAATGTAACTTTCTTTTAACGAAGCATGTAAACTATTGATGCTGAATAAAAAATTTATTATTATTATTATTATTATTACTGCCATTCTTGATCCAAATATCGAAATATTTCAAGTAAAACTTCCAAAGAGCTGCCTACACAACTTTTGTCTACGAGAACCTAACTTATGACTTTCGAGAGTGAATATTATGTGCGTTCTGAAAATCATTGAACTTTTTCAAACGAAATACAGGTTTAATCTGGTTTACTCTAAAAACTGGTTCATCCTATTGCAAATCTTCAGTGGCATTTATCCGAACAAAGGTGTTTCCATGGTTTCTCGAACGCACCCAAGTCCTATCTTCAAAATGAGGCGAACACTCATTCGTGAACTAATAACGCGAGCTCCCTCTATCGAAAAAACAAGATAAACTCTCTCGAGCATTGCAGATCGCTTTCTCGTAGCAAGATCACTGAGTACGTAGAGGCTTTGTAGATTTTACATTCAAATACCTCAGAACTTTGTCTATAGATGCGTAAGAATGGTCCCATGCCTCATCGCTCCAGTTCACACCCTAGAGGACAATTCGATAACTAGTCACCAGATATACCGGTGTGAAGGAGCTGACGTTGGCACGCAGTTTCGATCATGATCGATTTCATCAGACCAGTATAACCAAGTTCAAGTTGTCCAAGTTTGGTGTCAAATTCAAGAACCAAAATCTTCCTCTGTAAAAGTGAAATCTGAATACGCGTCAATTCTTTTTCATACTTATTTTATACTTTCAGCTTCTTTTGTACTTCGTGTTCACTTACCGATTACTTTTTCATTAGTTTCTGTTGCTCTATTCGCAATGAATCTCTTGCGTTCAAGTTTGGAGTTGAAGAAAACGAGCACTTCTTAAAAGTAAGTATCCACCATTGGTGGATTCAGAAATTCTCCCAATCCTGATAGTTCATTCCGAAGCCACAAACGATCACTTCTTCCCCAAGAGTCATCGTTTGCCTTTTCATCTCTAAGTTCGCCCACCTGCAGCTTGGCTACGCCGTTCTGATGTGCGCCAACAAGCTCGAAACAGGTGTCAGTGACTGCTTTCAGCTACAGGTTTCAACTACACTTATCTTCCACTTTTATTTGTTCATACATATATATTTTTTCAGATATTAATTAAATTAAATTGAATTTTTTGTGTGGGTACATATAAATCTTCAAATTCATATAACGGTGGCCGAAATTATTTTTTATTATGCGAATAGATTCAACGGAAAACGGAATAAGGCTTGAAAGTATTCATAATCTAACCTTAAAATTTTATCATTTGATCCACCAATTCACTAATGACGAAAATAGAATAGTTATTGAATTTCAATAGAATTCAGTTGTATCAAATATCCAATTCAGTTCGAAATTATTTGCTTGTTATAGAATTGTTGGAATCAGAAGTATTTATAATTCAGTGAAACAATATGGAGTAATTCTGAGCAAATGATTGTTTTCCACTATTCTTATAGAAGAGGTTATCAATATTCAGTTATTTGTCTCGTGATTAACTAGATAAATGCAAATAAATGATGTATTGAACAAAAACGGCTGGTTTCTTTTCACTAAATTTTATATATTGCTTGACAATTGCTTAGGGGTATTGTTTCGGGTGGGAAACACCATTTTTAAAAGCTGAAGTGAAAAACCTGAAAGACTTTAGCATATGAATATGGTGTAACTCCCTGAAACAATTGTCGAGCAATAAATTTAATTTTGCATGCACCAATACAACTGAATTTCGACGTGAATACTCCTTTTCCAACTGATTGTCTCTGATTTCGGCTTTCAATATCAACTACACCCCACCGTAAACAAGTGTTCATTCTCTCTAGCGCTAGATACCAAGTTATGTTATTATTTCATTATATCATATCATCCGTTACTTGATGTAATGATTAAATATTTGACGTAATTTTACTTGCTTCTTCTGGCCGCAGAAGTAATTGCAACATGTTAAAACACAATTTTTAGATAAAACTGTGTCTGCCTAGAGAACAGTGTTTTCGTTACCATGTTAATTTCAATATGTCACTGTTATTATGTCATATATCTAAAGTATTTCCTATTTTCTATAGCAATTGTTGTTGTCTTCATATGCTCCAGTAGCTTCACTGTCAAGTTCTGCTGTGGTTCAAAGTAACTGTAGTTAAAATAACTTCAATGCTGTTTATTGAAGGATACCGTCTGGAAATATTCATCCCATTGAACGATACTCATTGATTTGAATTACTGTCAGATCAGTTTCAGAGATTCTTCATCCCGTTTGCAATTTCATAAGTACTACCTAGGTTGTACATTTTTTGTAGCTTCTAATTATATTGGTAAGAAATGGTATCATATATATCGATACCTTGGAGTCTCAGTAGCCGAATGGTATAGTAACCCTAAAAGACTTATATTATATAACTGGGTTCGAATTCTTGCACCATGTTCTTGGACAGTTCGGAATTGGCTTCAAACCTGAAAGAATTTAGCATTTGAATATGGTGTAACTACCTGAAACCATTGCCAAGCAATAAATTTAATTTTGTGTGATCAAATCAGGTGTTTTTTTCAAATATAATAAAGAATGTTGTTTCATCAAGAGATCAAGGAATATTCAATTAACTTCATGAAAAACTCAAATTGCGAATATGTCGCATCAATTGGTCTTGGATCAATTATAAATTTTAGGACAAAAATATGTATCTTAATCCTTGAGTTTGAGTGGAAATGGAAGGATTGTTTTTTATCAGAACGGTGATAAAAGGTAGGTTTTCCAATGTGGACAAAACTTTATAGAGCTAGCATCTAGTGACTTTATGTACATTCCAATTCAACGTAAATTCAATCGATTCATATTTTTAGAAATGTAGAATTACCCAGCTGAAATCGACTAAATAAACTAACAAACTTCAATTTAAATCTATAAATATCTATTAAAAATTTAAATCAGACATGTTTATTCGTAAATATATGCTGAATTACTAATGCGTGAAAAACTAGCTTATTTTATAATCAATCGACATTCCGTGCCTCATCCAGCCATATGAACTCCCATTGAAATATACTCTGAAATGTTTATTGTTGATTGCAAACTTCAAAGAGTGACTTGAAAAATCAAAGCACTTCTCTACCTTGTCAAGTCCTGAAACAGATGCATCCAATTTCACAAAGCTAAATGGGATAGAGATAACAAAGAAAATACCAACTCGAGATTAGCTCCTTTTACGTTACGCCATGTTTGAAGTAATTTTGTCTCCTGTAAGCTGCCAAGGTTATCCCTTTGAAAACGATTGTTTAATTATATCAGTATGACAAGCCACATTAGCTATGTACGGAAGGGCTAAATTCAATAGAATCCTATCGAAAACGTATGCTGCGTAGGTTGTAACAATAAGCTATTGTAATTGTTACAAAGGCAGCAAGAGTTGGGCTACGCTCTACTTGACCATAATAGAATAATTTCCTAAGAATGTCCACACGCAAGTAATTTATTTTCTTGAAATAAACTTCGGTGCATAAATACATTTTAAATGATCTACTCTGCATAATGGAAAATTTTGTACTTGAATGGATGAAAGACCTTATAGAATGTCAAATACCTATATTAACTATGTTGTTAAAAAATTTGCTACGTGCCCTGATGAAAAGATGAAAATATTAAATGATGTAAGCTTTCACAGCTAGTTCCTAAAGTTCCACATTGCATGAACTTGTTAACTGAAACTTTGAATTCTGTTGTGTCGTAACTATGATGAGTATATTGACATATGTGCATGCACCAATACAACTAAATTTCGACGTGAATACACCTTTTCCAACTGATTTGTCTGTGATTTCGATTTTCAATATTAACTACAATGAATGAATGAATGAAAAGGCGTTTTATTGAGATTTTTGTTTACATCAAAACTCATTGTTATTTTTCAATTACAAGGTGGGAGGTTATAAGGTCTCAAGACCTTCTTCAACACTTTGCTACTTAATTATATTATTTAAAAAATATATATATATATATATATATATATATATATATATATATATATATATATATATATATATATATATATATATATCTCTTGAAATTGATTTATTGCCTGTTTAAGTTATTTTATTTCGAAAGTTCTTAGCAATAACAGGCTTTTTTTTATATGAAAAACTCATTTTCTAGAAAAATCAAATCAGTTTTTTTTGTATCTTCACTTATTGATTTTCATTATCAGAGGAAAATTTCTGGCTTAGCATTCGCTTCGGAAGTTTTAGTCTTCTTCACCATGAGGAAACCTCTGAAAAACTCATGGTAAGCCAGGTGATTTTAATAAGATTCATATTTACATTTTATAATTACATATAGTTTTTTATATACTTATCCAGAATATGTATATTGTTGGTTTATGTGTGTGAAACTGAAGGTAGATCTGGAAAAATTAAAATTAAAAAAATTAAAACCTTATAATTAAAGGATAGCACATACTGCCAAAAATCAAATCGAAGAAATATATACAAAATTAAAAAGTAAAACTGTAACTCAAAGAAAAACTCATACAGTTTATAGTATTCCGTGTAACAATTGCAAAAAAGCTATATCGGACAAACAGAACAAAACCTCGAAGAAAGAATCAAAGCGCATAAATACGCGAAAACTCAAATCACAGCCTTACATAAACATAAAATAACAGAAAAACATGATTTTGATTACAAAAATACGAAAATTTTGGCAAGTGAAAGGGACAAAAAAAGTAGAAAAATTTTAGAAATGCTACACATTCATAAAAATTTAGAAAACACAGTAAATGAAAGAACAGACATTAAACATCCCAATTCGATTTACAATAACTTAATAAACCTCACAAATAGCACTCGTAAAGTAAACACACAACAATCACCAAACATCACATCTCAACACTCATTTTTTCCAGATCTACCTTCAGTTTCACACACATAAACCAACAATATACATATTCTGGATAAGTATATAAAAAACTATATGTAATTATAAAATGTAAATATGAATCTTATCAAAATCACCTGGCTTACCATGAGTTTTTCAGAGGTTTCCTCATGGTGAAGAAGACTAAAACTTCCGAAGCGAATGCTAAGCCAGAAATTTTCCTCTGATAATGAAAATCAATAAGTGAAGATCCAAAAAAACTAATTTGATTTTTCTAGAAAATGAGTTTGACATTTGGTATCTATAGTAACTCATAAATTCAATTATTCATTAGTTTTGACAAAGTTGTAATATAACAACGAAACGTCAACAAAAATAAAGTTTTTCATATCAAAAAAAGCCTGTTATTGCTAAAAACTTTCGAAATAATATATATATATATATATATATATATATATATATATATATATATATATATATATATATATATATATATATATATTATTATTTATCGTATGGCGTTTCGACACATTCAAGCACTTATGCAGCAACATAACAAGTATACATATATCAAGTATCAAATGTAACAAACTTAGGTAGTTTACAAACAAACATCAAGATTATTTATGTATTCAATCGCTTCTGGCGTTGCAAACAGGAAATCCTCGGGACTGCCCTCGTATGATCGTTGGGGGCATTCCTCTATTATGTGTTGAATCGTTTGGACCTCTCCGCAGTCGCATGAGGGGGAAAGGAGTTTTCCCCATTTGTTTAAAAAGTATGCGCATCTGCCGTGTTGGGTCCTAATGCGATTTAATGTGCACCAGGTTTTGCGTGGTAGATTGAATCCAGGGGGTCTTTCTGTTATGCATGGGAAGTTGTTGTTCGGCGGAGCTGTGGACCATTCGTGAAGCCACCTGTCTGTGATGTTAAACTGAGTATCTGTGGCAATTTTTGCGGTGTTTGTTGGTGGTTTTCTGGAGTGTAGTCGGTTTTTGTTGGCGTCTTCAATATAGTTATGTATTGGAAGTTCTCTGTTGTTGAGTATCTTCTTGTACTCGTTTGTCAGCAAGTTGATTCGGCGTAGATGGGGCGGTGGTATGTCGCTTAATACTGGTAGCCATTGAGTTGGGGTGGACTTGATTACGTCAGCGACCATTCTCATGGTGTTGTTTAGTTGTGCATCAATCTTTTTCACGTGGGCACTGTTAAGCCACACTGGGGCACAGTACTCCGCTGCCGAGTAAGCAAGACCTAGCTGTCAATCTAAGTGTGGATGCTGAAATTCCCCATGTCGAGCCGCAGAGTTTCTGGATAATGTCATTTCTGGTCTTTAGCTTTTCCGCAGTATTGGTTAGGTGAGCATTAAAGCTTAATGTTCTATCAAGAGTGACGCCTAAGTATTTTGGGTTTTTATTGTGATTGAGTAAAGTATTATCGAGGTAGACTTTAAGTTTTCTCTCGGCCATTTTGTTGTTTAAATGGAAGCAGGTTACTTCTGTTTTTGAAGCATTAGGTTGGAGTCTCCATTTTCGAAAGAAGCTTCCCATTGCTTTTAGATCCCTGGATAGGTTCCCTTCGGCTTCTTCTATTGATTTTGTTTGAGTGGCTAGCGCCCAGTCGTCGGCGTAGCCAAACTTTATTGATGTTGTTTTGGGCATATCTGCAATATATAGGCTAAACAACAATGGCGCGAGTACCGATCCTTGCGGCAGGCCATTCTTAAGCTTTCTGGGAGTACTGGTTTCTGATCCCATTATCACCTGAAAAACTCTGTCGTTAAGCATGTTTTCTATTAGTCTCGATGTGAGTTTACAGGAAATTTTTTGTAGGAATTTGTACATCATTCCTTCCCTCCAGACGGTATCGTACGCTGCCGACAGATCAATAAACGCAACAGAGCTCTTCAGTTTATATATATATATATATATATATATATATATATATATATATATATATAATATATAATATTGTTGTGGGTTATAGGCAAAAATGAGAGGCCACTATGAATAGATTTTATCCAATTTGTCTGCCTGGTCTATATTTCGACTGTGTTTACAGTCTTCATCAGGACTCTGAAAAAGATGTTTATACAATTCCACTGATAAAAATTATGATTTACAACTTACGGCTAACTAGGAATAAAAGGTATGGCCAAAAACCATCAAACAGTAATGTCTCTTTTTTAAAAATTAAGCTGAATTAAATTCTAGATGTAAAAATATTCTTATGCACTAACTAAAAACAATGATAGGTGAAAATTAGAATAGAAATGACAGGAGCACAGAGAAGTCACTGACACTGAAAACCGGACACAGAGGCGAGAGAATAAAATCACCGTAGTAACAAATGTCATATTGCACACGTAACACATAAAAGTCTATTAAAGTTATAAGATGTCTGCGAAGTTGCGAAGGTTACCTGAAATGATGAGAGAGTAAATAACTGTAAATGCAACTAAGTCTGGAAACGTCCGTCTTCTTATTGATACTGTTGGAGTTGTTATTGATGTGGACCATTTCCAAAAAAATCCTTTTCTGGTAACTACCAGCTACATCCAGTATTCCTACATTGTCGAAGTCAAAACGATGTCCCTGTTGTGAGGAATGTAGTGCTAAGGCACATCTGTCAGGGGGCAAAGTCTAACATCGCTCTTATGAAGAGTTATTCTTCTTTTAATGGTCTGAGACGTTTGACCTATATAAACTCCTTCACAATCTAAACAAGGAACACTGTAGATGCAGTCTGATGTTAGAGATGGAGGTATTTTATCTTTAAGTCTTGTGAAAACACTTTTGCCAGTGATGAAACTGTATTTGGCAACTTTCAGCTCATCTATTTCACTAAAAATGTGACATAGTTTTGCCGTGAGAGAATGGAAATAAGGCAAAGATCTGTATCTAACTATTCGAGCTTGAGTGTCCATGTTAGGGTCTATATCAAGATCTGTTGTAAAGATGAGAGCTAGTGGTCTAATGACTGAATTACACAGATATCTCCTCACAAGTGTTCTTGGATATCCATTGTCGACTAGGATGGTCTCCAAACGTGACAGTGAGCTATGACAATCCACAACAATTATATTCAAATTACCAGGCAATACTCCTTTTCATTATATATATATATATATATATATATATATATATATATATATATATATATATATATATATATATTTTATTGTCAATATCAATAAAATATATATGTAAATATAAGTCTAAGAAATAAAGGAAGAAATCATAAATTGAATATATATATATATATATATATATATATATATATATATATATATAAATATATTATAAAATAATATGTATATATATATATAGATATATATATATATATATATATATATATATATATATATATATATATATATATATATATATATAATAAAGCGTCTCTGGGTGACTCACTGTTTATAGTAACTTCTTAGAGCTGTTGGTTTTAATAGCCTGAGCGGGTGTCCAATTGTCATTACGGCTTGCTCAAGCTACAAGATAATTGAAGCTTTCTGCAGCTGCAATTATACCTCTAAATTCCATTCTCATTCTCTGAGGAGTATATTTTCGTTAAGCATGAATATTGAATCCGATTATAATTGAATCTCGTTTACATTCGATTCGGATTGCTTGTGATATTACATTCGAATAAATGATTAGTTTTGTGTATACGACACAAATCCAAGAGCAACGAATGAATTACATGACATAAGATATGATAAATTCTGTAGATACAAAATATGATACTTTAATCCCCTAGTTTGTCGTCTCCTAAATTGTGAGTTTTTCAGAACGACACGACATAGGCGACTTTTCGAAGATAATTTGATTGATAATATCAACTGTATAGGAAAATGTTTTATCTCGCAGATATACTCGTATATTGAACTGAAATTCAATAATTACATATATTAATTTCATTATGTACCCCGGATAGGAGCCAGGTGTACCTACATAATTTGAAGTAAAAATAAATTATCACGGTATAGAAAAATAATTTTTTTTTCAATTATCTGAAAAATTTTAAACGTTAATAAAAAAAAAGAAACTAAACAAATTAGTTTTCGGAGAAAATAACTCTAATATTGATACTTTACATAGAATAATTTTCCCAGGAAAATTAACTTTTCTCATCATAAAACTGTCTTCGCAAAAACGTCTTCAATCTATTCGACTTTGCTATCGTACTATTTTTAGGTAAAAGGTTTTTTAACGTTCATTACTAAATTTATCATCGTTATATTTGACACATCTCGTTTAAAGTATTAGTTTTCAGTTTCAATTTCCTTAGTCCATCACCTACTTTGACAGAATAGTATTATACTAAAGTTCAGGTGTTTTATAATTGTGAAAAACATCTCCCATTCATTTTTGTCTTAAATTAATTAAGCCTTCAAATGATTCAAGGGAATTTGGGAAGACGTATATATAATCCTGTAACAACTTTAATTTATATTAGGGATTTGCTTTCTTCTACACACTGTGAGTGAACGTTCAACCAAGACAATATGATTAATATAGCAATTTGTTCTTTGCCAAACGAGATATTCATTGGCAAGCGTGGCTTTCACTATGGTGAGAGAGTATGAGCAAATACAAATGCTCATCTGTGTTTAAAATTCAAAATGGATAAACTACTCACTTCCAAGTACGCTCTTGAATTGAATTTGAATTTGAATTTCCAATTTATTGAACATTTTCATTGTTAAAATCATTAAACCACTATCTTTCAATTTAGTAATACGTGTTTCTTCAACAACACGGTACAGAAATCGCTGAATTGGTATAATTGTGTCACAAGTATGTCAGCCAAAACACCAGACTTAACCCTCCTAAATTATTCCTCATGGTTATATCTGCTAATAAATACAGAAGCAGGTAATTGCTGAGAGTATTGCTAGAGTGTTTGAATGGATTCTACAGACATTGAAGAGAATATTGGATTTTTGTTTCTAAGTTGGAAGAAGTTATTTTGAACATATTTGTAGAGTCCACAACTTCATATTTACTCTTTAATAATTAAATGTTATTACTGTTGCAAATGTTTAGGTCAACACCACCGGACAAAATACTCTTGAAGTAGGACAAGCACGAACCCATAATTTTTGCAACATGTTCATTTAAAACTCTGGTTTCTACAAGTTTCATAAACTTTTCAAGTTGATTGCTTGATTTACTCACATTGGAACAATGTTCAGAAGTATAACATGAATTGTAACAATCGAAATGGTTATAATTTCTGAATAGATTAGCAGATAGACGGCATATTTGCCAGGCTCTCAATCCATTGTGACTACTTTACATCTGTAATTTCAAAAAATTATTCTGTCAAAATGAAAATATTTCCCGGAAAATCTTCATTTATAGTTTCTGTCTTCTTCAGTAACAGTGCTCAAACTAATCGTTCTACCTAATGTAAAGATGGCGAAATATCTAACAAACCGAGTGGGTTTATATAATTAAAATTAAGTTTTGGACATCAGGTGGTGTTAAATTGCACTACTGAATTCTCCGTTTAATAGTTGAAATTTGCAACATCAATAAACTGTAAAGTGATCATTTCTTGTTTCCAATTTCTCCCATGGGCTTTGTCCCTTGCAATGCCCAAGACGCCGGAATCTCAATACAACGTTTGCGTACATCAACAGAGCCGTACTCGAGTTGATCTAACTTATCAAAATGTTATAACATCTTATACTTAACCAATAGATACGGTTCTGTTTTATCGTCCGACAAAGGAAGGATGAAGCAGAATTCAGTAATTCAATTGCTTGAATGAATAATTTTCGTCAAATCGTTGGTTTTCTTCAGACTGAACGATTTCAGAGGAAAGCCTTCGAATGGAATAATTCAGTTGTCCAAATGAACTTCATTTATTTTTAAATGCTAACTTGAGGATCCCTAGTAGATATCGACAGAAATTATTCAACTTGGTGATCAGAATTAAAAATCGGTATCTCCCAAGTTTTTCGAAATACATTTTGTGTTTCTGAAATTATTACCTGACTATAAGTAATTGCATTAGGAAAGCTAATAAAGATCAATCAATCACTTCTTCGTACGGAGGAAATATACAAAAATAAACAATCTAAATGTTAGGTATTTAACCAATCAAAATTTTCAATAATTTTGAAATCCAGTAATATCTTTATCAATTACGCAATACAGTTAATCCATATGCCTTCGTAGCTACTCCTATTTGGCACCAATAATTTATAATGACTTATCATTTGAATTCAAAGCTATGGTTAACATTAAAAAATTCAAGTTTGCCATAAAGAACTGGATGTAAACAAAGGACAGATATATGATTCATCAACTGGTGAACATTTAAAAGCTAAAATGGTTGTAAAACAATACATGATAGGGTTACACATTTCTATAATATTGATATTCGCTTCTCCTCAATATTTTTATCAAATTTTCATATTGATAAGTTTTTTCTCAGATTATCAAAATAGATACCTTGATATGTATGTATGTGGGTATTAAATATTGCAGAATATAAATAGAAATTCTTCTTACTCACCACAGGCTACGGTCTCTGTGAGAAAATGTATTATCTTTGTTTAGGCAACAAAATTGACAAGATAGATTTTAAAATTAGAATACTATTGTTTCACCTATATAATTGTATTACGAGAACCTCAAATAAAAGTTATTAATATTATTTTTGAATATACACTTAAATTCAAACACTTGAACTTATGATTTACACTTTATTGACTACATAGCATGACGCGTGTCGTCGTTACAAACGAATTCTTCAGATGCTTACAGAATAATAACAACATTTTGAAAAACAGAGGTATAAATATCAGGGAATTTTGGGATTCTATAACTTTGGTTTTACCTAAGATATTCCATTCTGACATATAATTTCTATTACCTGAAAAGGTTCAACAAGGGTGAATTGTTTAATTCTATCTGTTCATTGAGCAAATTTCCAGAATTTTTAAGCCGATTTATTTCCACTATTTCCCAATAATCTAATTGACTACTTCTCTCTGTATTGTGTAAAATTTTGAAATTTGTATCAAAAGTATGGTTTTCTGGTAAAAATGGTTAGCATAATTCGAATTACTTTTATTATGCGCGAAGCTATATTTATGTTCCTGTATTCTAGTACCGAAATTTCTACTAGTTTTACCTATATTTATACCGGGACATGTTCCACAATTCAATTGGTAAACACCTGATTTGTCTTCTCTTTAAATTTTGTTTTTATTGTTCTTAATGTGTCGATAAATTATTGTTCGTTTTAAATGAAATATTAGAATTATGTTAACTTAAAAAGGTTTCGAATTTTTGACCTACGGTTCCAAAGTATGTTAAACTATTGTATTTACGATTTCTATCCGACTGATAAGGAAATACTAATCGTAGAGCTTTCCGATAGAGTTTTTTGTCAAGAATTTTTGACACTAGTTCGCTTTCATAATTATTATTAACCGCAATCTGTTTAATGATATTCAGTTCTTTATTGAAATTTTCTTCTAATAAAGGTATATTGGTTAATCTGTGTATCATACTTTGAAACGCTGCCATTTTATGTGGAAATGGGGGGCATGAGGAGTTATGGATTATGATATTATTATTATTCTCCAGTTATTCTTAGTTCCGGAAGTGGTTTCACAGTTGAATTGCGAGGCTAAACCTAAGCAACTCTTCAATCTGTCGGTTACTTTATCCTTGCAGGAATTTCCTGACATGTGTTCAGCAGCACAGCTTTTTGCATCTTCATATACACCGTCGGGTCTAAGTTCAGCTCCGTAAGATGTTCGTGTAGCACTTCCGGAACTACACCTGTTTTTGATATTGCAAGTGGACTTATGTACGCCACATCTATATCCCACATATTAAGTATCTCACACTTCAGCTACGTGTATTTCCTGATTTTTTCTTGAATGGTGTTCATCAAGTTGTGAGTGTTATGTCTGTAGGTACCGTTATGTCTATCAGGTGGGTTTTCTTGTTGAGTTTGTCCAAAACAACTATGTCTGGTCTATTATTATGTATCGTGCAGTCTGTAATGTTAGTTCGATCATAATATATTTTGTAATTGCTGTTCTTTAGCACCGGTTGTGGTTTGTATTTTTAGTAAGGTGTTTCATCTTTTGTCAACAGTCTGGTCGTCACAACTAGGCTTGATGGACTATCCAAGCTACTTGGTTGTGCCTATGAGTGTAGTCATTTTGAGCAAGAGATGTGCAGCCTCCAGTGATGTGTTCAATGTTTTCAGTCTTTTCCTGGCATTTTCGGAATTTGTCGTCAACTACAGTTGGGTCTTTTATAACGTTTTTCTTGTAGTTGTTGGTATTAATCATTATTATTATTATTTTTATTATTATTATTATTATTATTATTATTATTATTATTATTATTATTATTATTATTATTATTATTATTATTATTATTATTATCATTATTATTATTATTAATATTAATATTATTATTATTATTATTATTATTATTATTATTGTTCTTATTATCATTATTATTATTATTATTATTATTATTATTATTATTATTATTATTATTATTATTATTATTATTATTATTATTATTATTATAATTATTATTAATATTATTATTATTATTATTATTATTATTATTATTATTATTATTATTATCATTTTTGTTAATTTATACATTTGCCTCGAGTTTCGAGAATGCCAAGTCGAAACCTTGAGTAATATGATTCGAAATGATCATAATATTTTCCATTTTATAGATATATGTACATATATACTTGTGACGAAAATGGTTGAAACAGGTATAAATGTTCCAATTTCTTGATTGGAAATATTTCATATATTTTACCCATATTTTCCTCTCCTCTTAATGAGACTCAGTTCGGTGAGTTCTGCTGCTCATCAGAAGCACAGAAAATTAACTGAACTAGTCGAAGATACATCGTTATGGGGAATTATTTCAGTGTTTTAGTATAAGTGACAAATTACTGAAACTACCTCTGAGTCCTTCACTGCTCAGGGTGAATTTTCTGACATTGCAAATCACTCTACACAGCTTAATGAACGTGATCTGATTCGAACATTATGAGATGTTCAATAATTAGTCAATTACTGATACGTATATTCCTCCTTGCGAAGGATCACTCAATATTAGGAGTTTCAGGATCCCACGCCGTTGGATAGTATAGTTTGCGCTTTAATATATCTGTGAAGAGGTTTTCGTACATTTTTTCTAGCGCTTGTTGAATCCAGGTCTCAGTTTTTCTCTAACTGGGAAAAACTGCTGGGATATCCTTATTTCATCTTCCATCCTTTTTTAATACAAACGTGTTAATAGAATATTGAATAATATTCCTAATATGCCACCCCGGTAATTTTAGCAAACTATTTTCCTATATATGAGAAATGCTGCTTTGGCGTAAAAACAAAGATTTTGCTAGGAAATACTGAATATTCATCAACGACATGAACCACTCAACAACGTTACATAATTTGGCAATCTTAATCAAGCAAGGTTCTCCAAAATCAAATCTTCATATGGTTTTGTCATTTACTGACAAACTAACAAACACGAGAGTGCCATCTTCAATAATATTCCACCCAGCAATCATCCGATTTCAACAATTGTCGAAATTGTCCACTAGAGTAGCATAAAATAATGACTTCTTGTCTGGAGAGCGAGCAGGCCATTCGGGTTCTACTTCGACCAATTCATCGTTTCGTATGTAACTGGTTAAACATCTCAAGTAACTGTACTGAAATGTGGTAATAAAAAAAACAATCTCCAGAAATTTTAAAAATGTCTTCGACACAAAGAGTGTCCTCTGAACTCAGCTTAGGAAAAAATTATTTGAGAATATGCCCAGAAATTTTTATTAGTTTTGCGTCGTTTTGAGCTATCACTGTATTATAGTTATTATGCGAAATATTGAAAGAACTATGTTAAATATTTCAATTTTCACGGAGAAACTGGCACATTGTCAGCAAAATCACACACTTAATGAAATACCGACTGATGATTGAACAATGTAAAAACTCTACAAGATTTAGAGGTTGATAATATTTCCTGTAGGTACCTTGGCAAATCATTTGAGGATTTCAGTGTCTTAAAATTCTTCGATTGTTCTGAGCTCAAATTGAAACCCAGATAAATTGATTTTTCGTAAAATACTTTCATCATTTTCGATTTCAGGGGAAAGACCAGCCGCTATGCAGACAGGTTCAGCCGGGCTCTCAAATAGTTCACTAAACATTCTGATTCTCATGATTTTGTCTTACTTGTGCTCGTCATGGTACTTGAGTGCCTCCAGCACAACCAGCTTCACGGTTGCATCCTCCAGTACCAGGTAGCTATCAGCGACTGCGGTAAGTACAAATCATTGCTAATTTGCCATCAAATTGCAGTTTGATATTGAGAATTGAAGAAACTAATTGGTGTACATAAAATCAATGATAGTTTTCTCATAAACTAAGCACTCCAACAGGTTACTTGTAAATAGTGTCAAATTCGAAGAGTGTTGTATATGTCATTTGCAGTCAAGTAATGCAAATCAATCAGTTCTTCAATATTGGCGATTATAGAGATATGAGGTATAGTTCTATTCCAGTCTCAGCCACAAACTTAAACATTTTGTGTCCAGTAAATATATTGCTACCGATATCAAAGTATTACATCGGTTTTAATATATTCCTGTGAATGATGTCATTTCGGAAAATTCTGTGGAATTGGAAAAAAATATCTATTTCAAAGTTGAAATTTATATGCGTGCGCACAACACAGGTCATTAAGTATGAAGTATTCAAAAGTTTGTTTCATAAAGTCAAGAAATTCTGCTCTTTAGTCCTCATTCTTGATGTGATGAACAGTTAAATCCATCCTAACGAATCTACGTCGTAAGTATTGTTTCCTTTCCACGAGTGAGGCAAATTCAAGAGTTCTTCTCAGATAAGCTGAAAGAAAATTCATCCGCAAAATGCAACTTCGGTATACACCTCATAAATATTGTATTCGTGATTGCAGCATTAGATCTCCATTTATAAAAATCAATATGCTAACTAAAACCCGGTATTTTAAATTTACACACATTTATCATAAGTTATTACGTAGTTCATAACAATTATGACCTAGGTTTCACCAACTGGATGGTTTCTATGAACTCCATTGAGTCACAACTTTTCGATAAAAGTTTGTAAACCTATAAAGTGCTAACGAAAACACTGTGTTTCAAATTTACACACACTTGTCAAACAATTGTGGCCTAGGTTTCACCATTAGGATGGTTTCTTCAAACTCCATTGATTTAAAATTTTTCAACGGAACTGTGTAAAGCTATAAAATGGTATCGAAAATACCGTGTTTTAAATTTACACACATTTATCAAACATTAGTAACCTAGGTTTCACCATTAGGACGGTTTCTTCGAACTCTATTGAGTCATCATTTTTCGACATTTATCAAACAATTGTGGCCTAGGTTCCACCATTAGGGTGGTTTCTTCGAATTCTATTGGGTCACAATTTTTTGATAGAACTGTGTAAACCTATAAAATGCTAACGAAAACACTGTGTTTTAAATTTACAAACATTTATCAAACAATCGTAACCTAGGTTTCATTACTAGTTTGCTTTCTTCGAACACCATTGGGTCACAACTTTTCGATAGAAGTGTGTTAACCTATAAAATGGTAACGAAAACACTGTGTTTTAAATTCACACACATTCATCAAACAATTGTAACCTAGGTTTCACCATTACGATGGTTTCTCTGAACTCCGTTGAGTCACAATTTTTCGATAGAAGTGTGTTAACCTAGAAAATGGTAACGAAAACACTGTGTTTTAAATTTAGACACATTCTTTAAACAATTGTGACGTAGGTTTCACCATTAGGATGGTTGCTTCGAACTTCGTTGAGTCACAATTTGTCAATAGAAGTGTGCAAACCAAAAACAAGTGGTAACCAGAGCAGTGTGTTTCAAATTAACACTCATTTATTTACCATTTGTGACCTACGTTTCAACCTTAGGATGGTTTCTTCAGACTACATTACGTCAAAATCATTCAGTAGGAGTTATCAATCTATTCTCGGTTAAATAGATCAAAAATACTGGACTTCGCCGACGATTTGAAGAAACACACCTTCTATTACCATTTTTATTATTATTAAAAGTGTTTTCATGAACAATTCTATTCTGAAATGAACTTATAGCAATTTACGTCCGTTAACATTGAGAATGAGTTCGATTTAGTTGATAACTTGATACTGATGCACTTTATTATTGAAAAAAATGCTGCTATGAAGCAAATAATTTTTCGCAGAAAATTCAATATTAATACTTACATACATCATTAACCAATGTGAACAACTGAATTTTCTGGGGTTGCATTATATTTTTCAAAGACATATTCAACAGCCTTCGAGGTGATATATGTTAATTGTTATATTTAGTTATATGTTATAAATGTATATACACCTGGTAATATAATTGCCTAAAGTATTGATATTAATCACAAGTTAAGTAATATATTATTATATTATAGAGGATAATATAATCCTTTTAACACGATACAGAATGGATTGTCAGACATTCTATCACGGAAGAATAGTGAAGTTGTATTCTCATATGTGAGAAAAATAGCACATTTTTTCAAGACTTTCTTACAAATTTTCTCATATAGAATCGAAAATTCTATCAACAGATTGTTGTTGAAAGGAAAATTGATCGCAGTGAGGTTCATAGGAAAGAACAAAAACGTATGTATTAGGGAAGTGAGCTGTTAAATGAAAAAGTTTATGGAACAGTGATATTTTCGAGAAAATAGCAAATAACTCGAACATCATGAATCGGATTGAAATTAAGAATGTCATAATATTTTCTGCTTTCCTATAGAAACCTTTTTCTCGAAAAGTTTTCAATAATTAATGTGAAATGGTGGTTTTCATACTTGATTGATGCAGTAACTTGATTGATGAAATAGTCAAAGAATTATTTTCGGTTATAATTGACTAATGCATTAATTATGCTAACGATATATCTCTTACATAGATATGTATTTCATATCCTCAAATAATTGATTCAATTACATATTGAATTGAAAAAAAGGTTGTCTGGAATTTTTCTTTCAATGTTAAATTGGAAAACAACATTCTGTTTATCATCAAATAAATTTATATATACATGCTGGGCGCTTATAAATTCGACATCAAACATAGATGAAACAATTTGTGGTACCTACTACTGTGAATAATTTTTAGAGATCGTTTAAATTTCCGATTAAACTTCCAGTTTAATCAACTTTCATAAAAATTTCAGTTGATTTGTATTTTTATCGGCACAAAGGGCCTTCATTTCGTTTCACGACTGGTTCGAAAAAATGATGATCGACTTATCCTTTTTTCTTCCATTTGTAAATTTTATAACAGTTACCTCCACACGTGGTGAAACTTGTTATTTTAAATTCAACATGTCCACTAGTTTTTAGTATTCGGTTCGTTTAAGTGGGTAGGATTTCTATTTCATAAAATACAAAGGTGAATAACGTGGAACTCGACACTCAAAATTTCTGAGAGAAATATTAAATAACTTTTTGATTGAAATAAGTTGTTTTTCGTTTTCAGCTATTGGTTCAATGAAGGAAAATGAAATATCATTGCAAACGTAAACCTGGAATGATTACAGTAGAGAAAATAAATTGAATTCAGTGTTCATTACAATAGAAAATATATCATCAAATTGCTGTCTTTTATTCTTCATTAACACATAAAGAGTTGGCAATTCAATCATAGTTAGAAGATGCAATCGAAATTATTGTTGAAAGCAAAGAGATAAATGTTTATTAAGCAACATATTCTCAGCTATAAATTCTTCAGTAGATAGCAGGTGCGCACGACAGATGCAGAATTTAGAAATTGTTAGATGTTCTCCATGCTGTCAACATTTTTGTGAAAGGAAAACGATCGACATATTTGGTCCTATTTATATCTCGCATATTTGGAATCAGAAACCTACAACGTTACGCCTCTCAGCTTATAAAAGAGCACTGGACTTGAGAAAGTCTGGACTTGGGAATAGTGCACACATATAAATACAAATTAAAAAACACTAGGACATCACGTAGGATATGAACACGATGTCTCCACCATCCTTCGAAGGATAATGGCTGATAACATTTGAAATGATGCTATTATTACTGGTTGCAGTATAAGATCGAAACAGTCTGCGTGTGATTCATTTTATGTTATGTGGCATCGATCTCAATATTCTCTTCATTATCCCTCGAAGGATAATGAAGGCGTCACATCGTTTATTCATCTTAATCATTCTGATTTTTCGGAGGAATATTTTCGTGTTTTCAAGGTCTCAGTATATTCAATGTTAAAGTGAATTTTTCACTGTGTCAGTAAATACTTCTTGTGTTATTTTCACTCTCTTGTTCCTCATAAATGAGAGGGTTCAGTAACAAATCATTAAATAATCTGCTATATGGTTTAAAAACACTGATTATAGCAGAGATTTCATTCGTGCTATTTGCCGATTAAGGAGTGGGCATGTTAAGTGCCCTAAACATTTGAACTTGATAGGTGCTAAGCATAATCCATTTTGTCAGTGTGGAGAAATAGGTACTCCCGATCATATCGTTCTCAATTGTTGCAATTTCAGGCATCACTGTAATAAGTTTTTTTTCAAAGTGACAAGAATAACTAAACATTATCAACCCTTCAATTTAGCCTTCTTACTATCCCTCAATAACTTGGAGATATATGAATTAATATTTGAACATTTTTCAAATTTTTCTTCTGTCTTTTGGTTTGGAATTATAACGTTTCGCAGTTTTGTTTTCCTTCTCTTTGTTTTCTTAACTTTCTGTTAACCGAAGCTTAATTCATGTGTGTGAATGAAGAAAATATGTCATGACGAGCTCCTTGGAACAAGTATCCCCGTGTATTTTCCTTTAAGAAATAGGTTTAACTTTGATTTCTTGTTGGCTAATATTTTTATAAAAGTCCATAATTTCGAATTAATAATAATAATTTCACAAAATCTCAATTTAGTATCCACCTGCAACTATACATTTGCCGATTTGATTTGAAGTATGTTGTCTACTCGCATCATGACGACCACACGATGAGATTATATATTGAAAAACTGAAATACTTCACTTTTCACCCTAATAAAATTGGAAGAATATATGATCCAGCCTGCAAGTTATAGATCATTAGCAAATATTGTGATTTTTATCCTGTTAATAATGAATTATATAGGAAAATTTTATATTGTGTTATATTACTAATTTTTATTTTGAATATTTATTATTGTTTGTATTTATGTAATTAAAGATATATATCTTAGCTAATGACATTGTCAAGGCCATTTATTTTTAAATAAATAAAACCATTACATGAAGAGAAAGAAATTATTTCTGTTGGTGTTTATAATGATAAATATTATTTTTGCTGAAATTATGATCTACTGTGATCTTGATTCAGTAATCATAGGCTAATTGCATCGACTATTGAAATTCAGAAAGTTATATTCCTTTAAATATTTGTACCACTATAGGCTGATGAAGATTATACAATGAGTTTTTGTATTGAAAACCCTCATCGCTGTTATAAACGAAGTTAAAGATCTAATTCCTCTATTCTATAACGATCACTTAAGTAAAAAATACAATATGACAGTCTTCATCCTCAATGCAACAATGCAAAAACTGCAGGTAAAAATGTTCGAATGAGTTTGATAATCTAGTAATATCACTGTTCCACATTCATGTGGTGAAACAAACAAATAACCTAGTTACAATCAGCTACGAATACGCATCAGTTCGCAGATTCAATGTACTGGCTCTATATTCAAAAACAACAATATTGTATATTCCAGTAACTTGAACATTACGGATTTCCATTGCTATGAAAAGCGACGAATTTTCATCGGTTTGAAAAGGTCTGTCTCCTTTTCACTTCATTTCCTAGAATCTCACTGCGATAATTCATTTAACAGTTTTCCCCGATGAATATCTCAAGATATATTCTCATCATTCCAGTAGAGATAAGATTATTCTTAGTTGAGAATAGTGACTCAATCTAAGAACATTAACAAAGCATGTTTTGAAATAAATTGTCTTTGATAATGTGAAAATTCTATGTATGTTTTACTGTTGATATAACTCTATTTGAAATTTGTAAATAATATATCGAATTAAAGTATATTCAAGCTAGTTGTTAGAGTAAATCATTTTGGAAATTGTAAAATATTGATATTAGTTCCATCAAGTCAGATTTGATGTCATGTATATGTCTGTAAATAAATTTAGAGAACACGCTTATTGATTGATTAATCATTATTCAGACACAAGTATTTATTGAAGTTATTATAAATTAACAGTATACATGGTGCGACATCTTTGGAGAAATTGTTGCGAATCAAGTGGAACCAAATATTCAGAATGTTCTATAAAAGTTCAAACATGTCAGTTTGAATGGCTTTTATACAGGTAATTTTACTGTAAACATGTTTTGAATTAATGAATATTTGGAAAATAATTTGGTCTTCTGATGTAGCTTGTATGATTTTAAGACAAAGTAGATGCGCCATCGTTACCTACGAGTATATTATTGGAATAAGTGAAGAGATGTAATAGACTATAACTATTTATTGGGTGCTTCGTTCGAAGTGTTTGTTAGATGTTTCTTTGAAACAACTAAAAATCAATTCATTGTGTGTAATTCATATTACCTACTGTAATGACACATTGGAGAATAAACGTAATTATTTAAAATTCTTGAGTTTCTTTACAGAGCAAAGCCATTTCTTAATAATTGGTTATGACCTGAAGAAGTAGGTTATTAGATGTATCGTATAATTAAAATGACCTGGGTAATTCCAAAAAAATTGTTCACTAAACTCAGCATATGTTTTGAACATATCTAACTCACCATCAAGTTTAACTGATATATACTTCGGTTTCATTAAACTCTTGATAATGGATTAGAAACCCGAATCATATGTCGGGTACATTATAGAATGTGTGGATTTAGCAGGTTTTTCTAATTGAACAGTACATTTCCAAATGTTTTCAAGTGATCTGAGTTTTTCAAGTAAGTGTAAATGGATGTAAGTATGGATTCCTTATTTGGTTAGAGTGACATTTGTAGAGCGTGGAGATGATTTTGAAATATTCCAATGGTTGTTTTTCTGAAAGAGAAGTATTTATTGTCATGAGAAAAGGTGATTTCGATGACTCTGTAATAAATATATATAAATATATATATTAAATATTGTGAATTCTTTCGGGAAGCGGCCTGTGGGAAAATGAAAACTCTTACGTTCTCGCTAAACTCAATATTTCGTCACTGTAAATTGGTGACTTCATCAGGAGTACACTAAAATGAAATGAAATTACATTAATTGTAAAGATAAAAGGAACACATCACAGAACTTACAGATATAGAGTCTCAGGACATTAAAATACAACAAAGAAGCACTGTGGGCGCCGCACGACTGAGTGATGGCAAAGTGGGGACGTATTATATACTTTTTATGATGCGGCAATAGATGTTACTAAGTTGGCCCGTATCAGTTTTATAGTTGACACAATTTTTGTTTTTCGCTATATGACATATTTCTAGAAAAAGTCTCGTTTTATAATTGCTATGTTGATCAATAATTCTCACACTGTCGAAGTCGAATATATGTCCGGTATCATTATGTTGTTGCACCACTGCACAAGAATTTTTACCTAAACGACAATCACTCTTATGCTGTGTAATACGTTGCTTCAGCCATTGATTAGTTTGTCCAATATAGGTGCCTTTGCAATGCGAGCAGGGAATTTCATATACGACATTGTTTTTTCGCATGGTTGGTGTTTTATCCTTTACTTTGGAGAACAATTGAGAAATCGTAACTACATGGTAGTTTGCGATTATCAAGTCTGGGATTTGTTTGAATAAGGACTTCAGTTGCAATGAGAGTTGATTTATGTATGGTATTCTTCTGTATTTCATTGCAAGTCGTTCTGTAGGTTCTGTAGGACCATCATAGATATTAGAGTTGTATATAAGAGAATTCAATATATGTTTTTCTTAGTAATGGATACCCGAAACATATATTGAATTTTCATCGTGTTGAAACCACTTTGCAATTCTTGTCGCGTATGGTACATCGTCCAGAAACTCAGACGCTAATCTTTCCAAGATGCGATACACCTCTTCAGTGAATCTTGATGATGGAACTACAAGTCCAACTAGATAACCACCAACAAATCCAATGCCAGGAACAATGATAACTGCTCAATTCTTTTCCGACAAATATCGAATATGGTTGTCAAATTTGTACAATCTTCGAAGGAAGGCGTTTGTCAAAAATCATCAAAGAAAAGAATATTCTAAGAAACTGATAACCCCTCAAAGTTTTTCCGTATTTTCAAAAAACACCCTGTATATGTATAGACATATATCCCGGTAACTTGAACTATTTCTCATGATGAGTGTCAGCTACAGAGCAATACCATTTTTCCATACCAACGCTTAATGCCATGTTTTAAAATAACTGCACCAAGAATTTTTTTATTCGAGCGTTTTAATTTATCCAACTCGACAGTTTAGGGGTCTATTGACATCATGGCGATTATCCTGATGGAATGGCTTCCCAGATAGTTGCATTCGTGAATTGCGTTTCAAGCAATTCAATTTGTGGACTTGAGTCATCACCCGCAGCGAGGCGCTACCGTGTGTTGGTGAAAAGCTGAAACCTTCATTGAAAATGAAGCGCTCATTTCAGAAAGAAAAAAATCCTTTTCTATTCAGGTCGCGCAAATCGGTGTCTCTTTCTACCTATCACCTGTCACTGAAAGGGATTGGGTAAACTACAATAAGTGACAGTAATGAACCGGAAACATGCTTTCCAACTGACTGACTATTCTTGTTCCGAATTAAAATTGAAGAGTACGAAAATGGAAACGTAACTTATCATAAACGAGCCTCTGGAATTGTTGAATTATTGCCAGACATTCACCAAGAGCGTCAACGATGATTGATTGAAGATCAGATTTCTAGGATCAAAATAGACAAATGCGGATTGTTAACTGAGGAATAAATAGTTCGCGAATTAGAAGATTACATTGAATTGATCATAATTCTCATGAAATGAAATACTAGTGATTGATACGCATGTTCTGTTTGAATGAATGATACATTAAAAATAAATAATGATGGATATTTCTATTGAAAATCCTCAATAGACATCGTATTTTACCGCTTGTCAGATTATTCGAAAATCGCATTTATAATGTAATGTAATGTAATGTAATTTTTATATCGAATATTTTTCACGGTTCCATAATAACAGTCATCACGATATAAAATTAATTCCGTTATCCTAATGGCCCGTACTTGCTAGTTGTAGGGCTTTTACATTCGGAACCAAATTAGAGTCGGAACAAAATGTTCTCTACTTCAAATCAATTTAGAAAGCTCTATAAGCAGATTTAATGAGAAATTTCATCATTGATTTTTTAAAATATCAATCCAGTTGTAGGCTGGCTCGAAGAATATTTATAGATATTGGTTTTCATTAATAACCAAATAATCTATAGTTTAAGGTGAGTTGATTCATTGATATCCATTGATATCAATTCTTGTCATTACGTCACTAAATTTAACCATATCAAACTTCCAACATGAGGTTGATAATATTACAATTAGTAACTGAGATATTGAACCATGTTCTACTTTCACACAAACCTCGGACTCAGCCATCTATGGAAGTACGAGAGAATGAGGTGTTTGTCAATTCTTCCAACAGATGGTACTCAAATTGTAAGCATCGCTATCATGATTCGACTTTGAGCTATAAAGAAGTATTTTGATGCCCTTTTAGCTACGTCTTAGTTACCTTCAGTTAGTTTGTTGATGATGTAGGAATAATAGATAAACGAAATATTCAAATTGAGTATACTCGAAATCCCATTGCATAACGCAACTGAATATAAAATTAAATTCAAACACTTGAACTTATGATTTACACTGTATTGTCTACATATCATGACGCGTTTCGTCGTTACAAACGACTTCTTCAGAATAATCCAGATAACAGATTATTCTGTTAGCATCTGAATAAGTCGTTTGTAACGACGAAACGCGTCATGCTATGTAAGTGTTTGAATTTAAGTTAATATTCAACTATAATGGATTTACATCAAGTAAACGCCAACACTATTAAATAAATTCAAGAAAAATTTTAAAAAATTATATGCCAATACTATTTTGGTATCACGTTTCTGATACTGCACTTAAAATCTGATTCATAAAATCTAGAAGTATGAGAAATGGGAGTATTTTTGCGATAATAAGACAACAAAATTTTAGGTGACGTGTGAACACTATGTTTTGAAGTTTTCTAGAGTTTCAGATCCGTAATAACTCAGAACTCGCAAATTATTTGAGGAAAGTTGTCTTCAGTTCACTTACAAATTTTAAATAAAATGAAATAGAAATAAGTTAGAATCTGCGATTCTGCTGAAGTTTAAGTTTCTTCCGAATTTCTTTTCTAATGATTTTCAGTCTCTTGAATAATTAGATTGAAAAACTCTGATTAGCATAAGGTATTAGAGAAACAGATTGAGCGAAAATTCTTCCCCTAATTAAAACATCCCCGATTATGAATTTCCATCGAAGTTCGTGCGCTTTTCTAACTGAAAATTCAGGTTTAAAACATGGCGCAGTTAGAGTTATTGTTGAAACTCTATTATAAGTTTCTTCCCACAGCTGAAAGCGTTCATGATTTATATTATTTTCAACACTGCTACTCCATCCGCATGTTTTATGCAACTTGTGCATTCGCGAGCGTTTCCGCAAATTTTACTGAATTTTTCAGAGATCCAATAGCACACGTGGGAAAATTGAATCACCATCTTCGGCCGTGAAACGATCCTGTTTGATTCATGCTGATATTTATGGCTTCATTTGTCTCTAAAATCGATTTCACATACGCTGGAAAACGAAGCTTCGTTTTGAAAATGTGTTTTTCAAAATTATCACACGAGTGCTCTATGTATTCAATAAAGTCGAAGCATTCTATTCAATCCTTACAATCTGTACGAGTTGGAATCGAGCAGACAAAATTGACTGAGGCATTGTTAGATATACTGAAAAACTATATATTACACTTGTTGAATACGACTTCAGTCGAAGCTATTAACGAAACGGAATAAATACAATACTTACCTTCGTATATATTCAACTAAAAATAACAAATGGGTAATTTTTTAAGCGTAGTTTATTTTAAATCGAATCAAACACTCAATTGGCATCGTATTTTCTAACATTTTTATAGAAATTGATAACTTGGCCTTTGCCATTTACATTTTAGAGATAACTTCATGTAAATGTTGTCCGTGGCTCCGTATCAAATGGTCTATTCGGAGGTCCAATGGTGTTGCAATTATGTTACGTCACTTTTTCGAGCATTTCGGCCTTATCCCACGAATTACGCGTGTTATGTTATCCTGTAAGGCTTCAATCGTGTTCGGTTTGTCCACATACACTAACGACTTTACATTACCCCACAAGAAATAATCCAGAGGCGTCAAATCGCATGATCTTGGCGACCAATTCACAGGGCCATTCGAGAGATAAGCTGTTCACCAAATTCATCCTTCAACATGTCCATTGTTTCACGAGCTGTTTGGCATGTGGCACCGTCTTGATGAATCCACATGTCAACCAAGTTTAACTCGGCCAACTGGAGCAAAAAAAAGTTGCGCATCATGGCTCGATATCGTTCGCCGTTGACGGTAACGTTTCTTCCACGGTCATCTTTGAAGAAAAATGGACCGATGATGCCACCGCCCATAAACCACACCAAACTGTTGTTTTTTCGGGATGCATCGGTAATTCTTGTATGGCACGTGGCTGCTCATCATTCCAGATGCGACAGTTTTGTTCATTTATATATCCGTTAAGCCAGAAATGAGCCTCATCGCTGAACACAATTTTTCGATAAAACAGCGGATTTCCATTCAGCTGTTCTAAGGCCTATTCACCAAAAATTAGACGTTGTGGTAGATCATTCGGCTTCAATTCTTGCAGAAGTTGAATTCTATAGGCTTTCAAACCCAAATCAACACGTAAAATTTTCCATGTGGTTGAGTAACACATGCCCAATTTCTGAGAATGGCGACGAATTGACTTTCGTGACAATTTTCACAGAGCACGAATTTTGATAGTGAATTTCAACAATTTGCAATCGTTGCTCGTTTGTACGTCATTCCATGATGAAATGGCAGAGTATACTAAAATCTTTTCACTTTGACAAATGAAGTTAGGATTCCATTACCAACCAGTGCCGCCAACCTGAAAAACATAACTCTTAAGAAATCACCTGTTATAAATATTTTTGTAACTGTTTCGGACTTTTTCAAATCTTGGTAGTTTCGTTTATATTCAAAACAGATCTTCAAATAGAAACAACGAAGTTACAATTGTAAAAATTATAATGATATACGAATTCCTTGTCTTGATTCAAACACTCAAATAGCCGAAGGGTAGGGGGTTGACCGAAGCGTTCTTCACCATTTCAGGAATTATAATTTGAGAAATAAATACAAAATCCATACAAAAATATGTGAATGATACGGAGGTTTCGCATAACACTTGGTGAAACATCAGTAATATTGTTGAATACTCGCTCACCAAACGAAACATATGTAGCGTTGTTGATTTATTCAGTGGAAACCAAGCCAAGTGTTTCGATTGCAATTAAATATCACAAAAAGATGTACAAAAGTCAAAAGGGAAGAAAAAATCTTGGACAACATTCTCAGCAACTCACGCTCAAAAATTCTTGTAGAAAATTCCATCCAGGGGGAAATGGGACAACATCCGGTTCACCAGATATCCACACGATAAGAAGAACTACCCTCATATACAGACGTACGAGGCGATGGTACAGTGACTCAATTCATTTATAGTTTGTTTTTTTGCAGCCTATATTTGTTATATTGGTTCTAAAACTTATAAAAACACAACTGCAGTAGTCAATGTGTGTGTAAACAAGGCTGTGGATCAATTTGAGTTCAACATCACCATGAAAATGCATTCAAACAAAGTATTAAGTTTTCAGATTGAATAAACAGATCTGAACAATCATATTTACCTATCGTTAAAATTGAATTAGTCTTTCATCTCTTTTCCTATTATAAACGATACAAAATGTCAAGGTATGTATTCAGAAACAGGTGTTACAGAACTTCTGAAATAATTAATGTTGATCGATTTCTCGCTCAGCACTCTGTAAATCATCGTAGAATGTATAGAATAATTAAAAACGCTTGGCAATATTCTCTCAAAATTCATTACTAATCCCAATCTATGTTTCGGGCCACTACGTCATTGAATATAAACTTAAATTCAAACACTTCATTGACTACATGGCATGACGCGTTTCGTCGTTACAAACGACTTCTTCAGATGTTCACAGAAAAATATTTTAAAAAACAGGTATAAATATCACGAAATTTGGGATTCTATGACTTTCGGTTTTACCTAAGATATTCTGACATATAATTTCTGTTACCTGAAAAGGTTTAACAAGGGTGAATTGTTTAAAATTAATAATTGATGAGGCCGATACTTGATGTAAATCGATAAGCATAATAAAACAATTGTTAAACTGATTTACACATATATTAAAAATAATACTGCATGGCGTACGTTTCGATGAGATTCACCTTTTTCAAATGCTACGTGCAGACTAATCCACGTCAGATTAGTCTGCACGTAGCATTTGAGAAAGGTGAATCTCATCGAAACGTACGTCATGCAGTATTATTTTTAATATATGTGTAAATCAGTTTAACAATTGTTTCATTATGAATTGATTAATTCTATCTGTTCATTGAGCAAATTTCAAGTATTTTAAAACCGATTTATTTCCACTATTTCCCAATAATATAATTGACTACTTCTCTCTATATTGTGTAAAATTTTGAAAGTCGTATCAAAAGTATGGTTTTCTGTTAATAAATGGTTAGCATAATTCGAATTACTTTTATTATGCGCGAAGCTATATTTATGGTCCTGTATTCTAGTACCGAAATTTCTACTAGTTTTACCTATATATATACCGGGACATGTTCCACTTAATTCAATTGGTAAACACCTGATTTGTCTTCTCTTCTTATTTTGTTTTTATTGTTCTTAATGTGTTTCGATAAATTATTGTTCGATTTAAATGAAATATTAAAATTATGTTTACTTAAAAAGGTTTTTACTTTTTGACTGACGGTTCCAAAGTATGTTAAACTATTATATTCACGATTTCTATACGACTGATAAGGAAATACTAATCGTAGAGCAGTCCGATAGAGTTTTTTGTGAAGAATTTTTGTCACTAGTTCGCTTTCATAATTATTATTAACCGCATCTGTTTAATGATGTTCAGTTTCTTATTGAAATTTTCTTCTGATAAAGGTATATTAGTTAATCTGTGTATCATACTTTGAAACGCTGCCATTTTATAAGGATATGGGTGACATGAGGACCATAATACATAACTCCTCATGCCACCCATATCCACATAAAATGGCAGCGTTTCAAAGTATGATACACAGATTAACTAATATACCTTTATCAGAAAAAAATTTCAATAAAAAACTGAATATCATTAAACAGATTGCGGTTAATAATAATTATGAAAGCGAACTAGTGTCAAATATTCTTCACAAAAAACTATCAAAAGACAAATCAGGTGTTTACCAATTGAATTGTGTAATATGTCCCGGTATATATATAAATATATATATATATATATATATAGGGAAAACTAGTGAAAATTTCGGTACTAGAATACAGGAACATAAATATAGCTTAGCGCATAATAAAAGTAAATCGAATTATGCTACCCATTTATTAACAGAAAACCATACTTTTGATACGAATTTCAAAATTGTACACAATATAGAGAGAAGTAGTCAATTAGATTATTGGTAAATAGTGGAAATAAATCGGCTTAAAAATTTTGGAAATTTGCTCAATGAACAGAGAGAATTAAGCAATTCGCCCTTGTTAAACCTTTTCAGGTAATAGAAATTATATGTCACAATGGAATATCTTAGGTAAAACCGAAAGTCATAGAATCCCAAATTCCTTGATATTTATACCTGTGTTTTTCAAAATGTTGATATTATTTTGTAAGCATCTGAAGAAGTCGTTTGTAACGACGAACCGCGTCATGCTATGTAGTCAATACAGTGTGAATCATAAGTTCAAGTGTTTGAATTTAAGTTTATATTCAATTACAATGGATTCACATCAAGTAAACGCCAACACTATTAAACACTACGTCATTATCAAGAGTTGAATGCATCCTGTATTGAAGTCTTGATAATGGGTCAGTAAACCAAAACATATTGAGAGTACATAAAAAAATTTCATGAAATTCAGTCGAGTGTTTCAATTATACATGATTCTACAACAAAGTGAAAATAAAATTTGGAAATGTTGAAATTGTGGTATATATTTATCCTACTAAATAATGGAACCACGTTGTTCTAAAGGTATAAAGCTGGATAAATATATTCAGTTTGTAGTGTTCAAGATTTAACGAAATTTTTCTTAGGACTCCAAATATTTCAATACTTCACATGTTCGAATTGTATGTATAACCTTTGCATCGTACGTTGACGGAAAAATATGATTCAGCTGTCGGCAAAGCTTGGAGAGAGTAGAATATTTATTCGAATAGTTGTATGGTGCGATTTGTTATGCTATTCAATCATCGGATACAACGACTAGTTGGAATATTTACACATTTTCGGTACGCACCTTCTCTCCTTATTCGAAGCGAACAAAGAAGTGAGGAGGATGGTAAAATATCGCTATACGCCAATGAAAAATGTCCTTGCTCAAGAGTTGCCAAGCTGCAAAGCCCGTAATTGATAGAAGAGATAGGGGGAATACTGTGTAAATTTCAAGATCCCTATATTAATGGTGGGAGATACTTGCCAAGCAGTTAGTAGTTCTTTATCGGAAAAGCTGTATGAAGAATGATAATACGTAATCGCCACTTGTAATGCTGAATTGTCATGAACACAAATTTCTACATGATCAATTTCATATAACTTAAACTCATTTTGAGAAAAATTTAGGCCAACTGAATACGTTAAAAATTATATTCCGGAAAGAAACTGCAGCCTGAACTTTGATTTTAGTTACGCAGAAGACTGAGCATTGCTCCTACTACATTGGTTATATCCCCAAATTTGAAGATTACTCTCTTTACAATTTTTACATTACAAAATGGCAAAACATTTGCGGCAAAGTAATGGATCTCCCAAAAAGTCGTTGTTCCTCAACATAGTACCTACTAGATGAACTCTGAAAAGAAATTTGATACGAAAGGCAATACGAATCTGACATTTAAATGGCGGATGCGCTGGATTACTAATTCAATTATTCTGGAGAAACGCAACAAATTTTTCTACGAGGGTTTTGAATATTCAGTAATTCAAATTGTTCGAAAATACCTTTTGGATTCTGTGTATGCGATGGTAATTTTGTCTGTGGTTCATTACAGTAGTTTAGCTATATCTGTGAATAGAGTCATTTGAAAAGGTTGATCTGTCACTCTACCTTTAACTCTCAATTTAACATCGAAAAAGAGGAAATATAAGAGGATCATTGAAATATATGTTTGCCTGTTTCATATGTTCATAAAAATGGGGGTAAGTAGTACTCGGTTATATATTTGAGTACCTAAATCACTTCAAGTGATTATCTTTCTGATTCTAATTATTCTTCTAATAATAATACAAACGATGCTGCTATTGCAGCATTCTTCACAGATTCCAAGAACTTCTGATATAACTTCTTTTTCAGTCCTTAGAATTAATCTGATTATATTTGATTATTGAAAAAGCCATTCCAAAATAATTGAAAGTTTTAATTCAAGTACTATCATAAGAGAATTTCGGTAAATCTTGTATGAACATGAAAGATTGATGATAGCTTGTCATGAAAACAATATCCCACATTGGGGGTCTATCCGCTGTATTGCAAATCCAGTTGTCGTAAATCAAGATCATAATACACAACAATGGATAATCGACAGTTTGGACTAATTTCTGGTTTCACCGCACAGATGCAGTCACGGAGTTGATGTGTCAACAAAAAACCGATAGCTCGGATGTTATTTGTTCAATAGATAAAATTTCCATTATATTGGAGCTTTCCATTATTTCAGTGAGTTCACTTGATGAAATATAATTATAATAGATATCGGTATATGATACGAAAATTACATTACATTGCACTTCGAAAAATCATCCCCTTGTTGAATGATAATAGGTATAATTGTTTCATCATTATTATGAATCAATGGTCCTTATTTAATAAATCAATCAAGAATCAATGACTTTCAAAACGACCACAGCTCCTTTATCCGAATGAAGAGAATATCACTTCGTGGACATTCACGTGAGCTCCCTCTATAAAATAAAAGACGTATAAACTCTCCCCGCCGTTCTAGATGCCTACTGATGACAACATTAGTAAAAGTACATAAAGGCTTTGTAGACATTTCATTCGAACACAACAGAAATCTGTCTGCAATTTGTAAAAATTGTCCCATGCCAAATCGCTACAGATCACGCCCAAAAAATAGCTAGTTTCAAGATTCACAAATCATTCATACTAGTAAATACTGAGACTCTTAATCGAAATATATATATATATATATATATATATATATATATATATATATATATATATACGAGAAAATACATAAACAATCTTCCGAGAACTCGAATTTAATCAAAAGATTGCCTAGTCGCTTCCGCCATTCTTCAAGTACATCAAGGAATATTGATATTGAACAAAACAGTCTATACTGTGCTTCCATTAGGAATGTAATTTTCCTTGTAATAATGTAATCATCGATGCATCTTTCGAGGGAATTGAATTCATTTTCTGTTTCCCAGAACACTAAGTTTGAGCAGCCATCAGTGATTCCACCATTTCAGATGCAATTAGATTGGTATATCAATAAGTAATATATTGGTGCTTTTCGTTCATCAAAAATACGAGTAGGCCTACAAGGAATTGGTTTTTTTTATTTAAATTAGGTAAACCATATATGTGACTATATTATTATAAATTCATTCTTTTCGAAAAATTATATTGCATATTCCTGGATTTCGTGATCACGTTAAATTTTTCAGGTGTCGAAGTGACTGAAGTTCAAAGTAATTATATATAATTTTCTTAAATAATAAAGTTTCATGCCCTCTCGAAGGTAACAACTCAGGTGAAGAAATAAATTCCCTTATTGAAGAAATATTATATTTCCTTTTTTTTAATCTTATACTGAATAAATAATATTCTGAAAGCGTATTAGCATACCTGCGAGTATTTCGTTGTTATCAGATCGTGAGGAACGTTAACATTGATGGTATGGAAATAAAAATAAATAGGGCCACAGTGACTACTTAGCAATATAATAGCCGGCACACTTTAGTTAGACTATGATTAAGCCATGAAGAAAAAATTATATAGTTCTGGTTAGCGTATAATGGATGATGAATGGATTGAAATTATTCGACATTAGTTTAATAATGAACTCTGTCAGTCCAATACTTTGCAGTTCCAGAGTGTGTTATGGAGAATTTGATGCATGCTGTGGATCAATCTGGGAGGTGTTTCAAATCGAACCCCTATAAACACCTAAACCTGAATAGAGTTCTGTCACGGCCACCTTTACTGCAGGCCATGAAATGAATATCTGACATATGTCAGAAGGTAGTCTAATATTGCTGCCATTTGTTGTAGTGGTATACTAAAGCAAACAGGACGCTTCCCAAAACTTTCGCAGTTTGAAGTTAAATAATTTGTGCTTTTGGTATAAATTCTATATTTTTCAATAGTGTACAGTGTATTACAAGTGTTGAGGTTGATAATTTGTTGAAATCTCAACATCTAACACTAAAAAACGAAGTGTTTAGTTTGTTTACAAATTTCAGTGAAACGAAATCATTTTTGTGTTGTTCAAGACTTTCGTAGTTTGAAGTTGAATATTTTACGATTTCAGTTCTAATCCTCTATTAATCAATTTTCTATAATGTTTTTTACGTGCTAGTGTTGATAGTTTGTGGATAACATAACATCAAATTATAAAAACGAAGTGTTTTGTGTGTACCCATTTAATCGAATCGAATTTGAGTGTTTTGAGTACGGATTACTTACAAATAAATTGTTTGTGAAATATAGTGTAGAGGATAGGTATTCCGTAGACGATTCAGTAAGTTTCAAGCTTGGGATAGGTGAGTTTATTTATAGTAATAAGTATATTTTCTAACCTATTTATTACCGATAGCCATCGAATAAACAGATCGCTTTTCACAAATCTAACTAACAATAACACATTCTCTCAAAATCCAAACTTTCCTCAAAACAGAATTTTTAGAAGCTATGATTTTATTTATTATTGATAATATTTTAATTGATTGCAACGGGGAGGACTGAATATACCTACAGATTTAATTAAGAATGTCTTATTTCCCATGTGTTCCATATTTGAAAAAATTATTAATGATATTTCTCTTGAACGGGCCTTTTTGTATAATATACACCAGAAAGCAATTTTGTGTAAGCACTGTTTTAAGAGTGTCATTGGATGAGTCCTTAAAGATTTTTATTGTTGCTGTTTATGTGGTGAAGACAATAAAAATATTCTGAACATGTGTTCATTTTTTCGAATATCTTATTGAATGATTAGACAAAAAAAATAATAAAGCCGGACACGAGAAAACTGAATCAAAAAATAAACGAAGAAAGCTCAATACTTTCATAAAGTAGTTTGTTGGTTGCGCTAATCAGAAATATAATATTTATTTATACTTAGGTAAATAATTCAATTTGAGTAATTCCTACAACGTTTCTTTCAAGGTTCCCATTCTCTCAAATAATTCAATTAATTTGGTTAGGCAACTTTTCATGTAAATAAATCCCACTGACTAATAGAGGTATTTTTTAAGCAGTGGAGCTTTATCGAAAACATCGTTGTTTTCTTGCAATAATAAATGTTTTACAGTTTTCTGTTACAGAAATATGTGCTCACAATACCCAATATAATATTCTATATATTATAAATACTAATAATATTTCTTGTTTGTTCGCAATATACAAAAATAGTTAAAATAATGCTTGAAACCTTGGAACATACTACTAGGAAAGTATACAACTAAACACAATTTGGCTACACCGAGGGACTACGCTCTTCATGGCCTGTAGTAAAGGTGGTCCTGGTTCTGTAAATACTTTTAGGACATGCAGTTTCGTCATCTTTTCAGCACAAGATTTTGCATATTATGTACTTAAAGTATACGACCTTCAACTTGTTGAAAACAATGAAAATCGATAGTCATACTCAAATCTTTGAATTCAAAAAAATACTATAAAATAATTATAATAATAATATTTATTTAGCAATAGCTATTACAAAATCATATATACATTTAGGTTCAAAATATATTATTCAAAATTATATGTTTAAAACGAACTTAGCTAATTTACGCTTGAATACCTTAAGGTCACTAATTGATAATTAAACACCTAAACTTGAATAGAGTTCTGTAAATACTTTTAGGACATGCAGTTTCGTCATCTTTTCAGCACAAGATTTTGCATATTATGTACTTAAAGTATACGACCTTCAACTTGTTGAAAACAATGAAAATCGATAGTCATTCTCAAACTCTTTGAATTCAAAAGAAAAACTAAGTATACAATAATAATAATAATAATATTTATTTAGCAATAGCTATTACAAAATCATATATACATTTAGGTTCAAAATATATTATTTACAATTATATGTTCAAAACAAACTTAGCTAATTTCCGCTTGAATACTTTAAGGTCACTAATTGTTTTTATGGAGCTAGGTTATTTATTAAATACGTTGAATAACTCTACACATCAATGACACATGTTGCATTTTTATTACTCTATATGTTAACAATTTGTGTTTAACTTTGAATATAAATATAAATGTAACAAAAAGTATTCTCTGTTTGACTGAAATTAGTTCTAAACAATTAAGCATGCTTTGAATTGGATTGGAACCTATTAAATTTTTGAGATCGCGAATGTAAATAAGAATTGAATTGAATTGAGATGAAGAAATGCATATTTCTCATAAGTATAACTTCTTTATTCGGATGAATATATACTTCTTTTCAGTGTATTTATGAACGAAATGAACTACAAAATACAAATTTCTAGTTTCTGGCTTGTTTCATTCTATTCAAAAAATATTTCGATTCGAGTAATGATTTTCATGATCATTCCATTCTGATTGCAGGTTCGAGTAAAATTGAAGGGATATTTCTAGAAACCTCTTCACAAGCGGATAAATAATTCAAAAAATTAAATGTGTCTGGAATAGTTCCTGCTGAAATTTCAGTTTTCACTCTGACCTACTTTTTCAGTTAATATTACGGACAGAGCATGAAAATTCTTTCAGCGAATTGACCGTATTCATTCGGTACTTTCTATGAAATGAAATAGCTTCACCGAAAAGTTCGAAATGAATCTGAATATGACTTAAATTTCAATATAAGCATATTCAAAATTCATATTCAATAATGTAGTCATACGATTCTAAAGTAACATATATCTATGCTTTCAATTTCTTTTTTTTTTTTTTTCAATAAAAGCAGATTAATATTTTTCGACACATTGTGCTTTCAACAAATTTTCTAACACAGTTAAAAATGTTTTAAAGCACAGTGTTTCTCACCAAAATGTTTCAAAAATATAGAACGTACTTTTTGAAGATATTATTTATAGAGAGAATTTATTCTTCATTTAATTTGTTTGAATAAACGTTCATTTCAAAGATTTTTCACTAATTCTCTAAAATGATATATTGAAAAAGTTCATTGAATGGTCGCTGATCACTTGGTGAAACATCATTCAATAAATTAAATAAAAACACTTGCTGTATGTTCAAAAAAATTTATTGTGTCTTGACAATGGTTTTGGGTGGTACCCCATTTTCGAAAGGTTAACACCCCGAAAGAATTGTCAAGAAATAACATAATTTTGTGAAAGTAAGGCAACTGTTTTTTATTCAATATATTAAGACTTGTTGTTTCTACTAAGTCATACTATCTAGATAATACTCGAAGATTTTGAAAGCACTGATGAATCAGTTATCATTCAATTTGCAGTTGTAACAAATTTTTAGTTCAGTTCAACAAACAATAGAAACAGGAATAATATAATTCCTTTAACAAGCAAGTCCGCTTTATAACATGAAGAGTTGACCCATATTTCAAAAAGATTGCGCGTGACTCGATAAGATTTTATCGAGTCATGCTAATATGAAGAGTAACCCTGCTTTCTGTAGATTGCTGTACTCTTTTTTCACTCTGGTTTTCCCTTAGACTAAACATATCAACTGAAGAGTAATTATTTTAGCGGTATCATCTGTCGAACTACCGCTCTTTTGAGTGGACCAATCAATGGCAACAGGTTACAGGTGTAGGTGTCAAATATAAGGAAAGAGTGCGAGCTTTGAAGATGTTGAGGTAAGAAAGGATGGCATAAAGGCAAGGTCGTTGACCACGATAGATAGTCAAGGACAACTTTGTGAGAGCAACTAAAGCAACAACATAAGAGTCAGGTCCGGCTGACAAAGAACCGAAATAGGAAACCTAAAGTAGTGCAGATGTCCTTAAGGTTAACACTTGAAGTCTGAACTTGCCATTGAGCATTTGCAAAAGTTAAAAATATATATATATATATATATATATATATATATATATATATATATATATATATATATATATATATATATATATATATATATATATATATATATATATATATATATATATATATATATATATATAAATATATATATATATATATATATATATATATATATATATATATATATATATATATATATATATATATATCAGAAATTCACTAAATACAAGAAAGAGAAATCCGTAGTTCCCGTGCTATATTATCGCAATTGTAGAATAATACTACTTATAGATATTCCCTATCAAAGTGCACTATAACTTTCTTTCAATAATTTTTGACGAATTATTCTAAAGAATATTAAAACAGAGCTGGCTGTATGAAACATGAACAATGCGATGACTCCATTGTCCTTGTAGGGATCAATGTTAGGGAATGGTAGATTCTCCATTATCCTTCATGGAGAAAAATGTTAAAGAATCTTGAAATCGATGCCTACATTTATTTAAAACGTCAGACAGTATACTGTTTCGTAATACAAAGTACTCATCAGTCACGCCACGTTCAACGAATGAAAGCCAAAAATTTCAATCCTCACATACCCGCTAGTCGATTTTAATACAGAAATATCGAGCAAGTCGTATGTCTATATAATGCATAGATTAATGTACATCCCACATCTTAGAATCAATGAAAAGTACATGAGGATATCTACACTGAAAGTTTCACACGTCCTCATCAATCAAGATACTACATTTTACAAATCTAGATTTTTGGGACAATTTCATCTAATTTGATGAAGTAAAGCGCCATCTAGTTTGTGATTGTAGAATCGCTCGTTGTCATTTTTTAAAATATGTCAGAAATTCACTACAAGAAAAAGAAATCTGTAGTTCCCGTGCTATATTATCGCACTTATAGAATAATGCTACTTATGCTAATATATATTTGATATTCGCTATCAAAGTACACTATAGCTTTCTTTCAATAATTTTTGATGAATTATCCTAAAGAATATTATCGCACAGCTGGCTATGTGAAACATGAACAATGCGATGTCTCCATTGTCCTTCTAGGGATCAATGTTAGAGAATGATAGATTCTCCATTATCCTTCATGGGAAAAATGTTAAAGATTCTTGAAATCGATGAGATTTATTGATATTTATTGAAAACGTGAGACAGTATACTGTTTCGTACTACAAGGTACTAAGGTACTCATCAGTCACGCCAAGTTCAACGAATGAAAGGCAATATATATATATATATATATATATATATATATATATATATATATATATATATATGTGTGTGTGTGTGTGTATATGGTACTCTTCACTTGTTTGTATTCATAGTTCACTTCAGCTATTTTTCTCTATTACACTGGCTATCAGTTCGAAAATATTTCTATTCATGAGGCTCCTTTCTTTAACAATAGTACTTATCTATATCTACGAAATTAAAAGAGTGCATTCAATCTGATGCGTGTTTTATTTATTTTGTGTTTTTATATAATATTCATGTTCATAAATCCTCTTATGATATATCATAATTATTCAATACATTGTTCATTTTGTTGGATACGTTCAGTATATATTTCATTTTTCATTATTGGTTAACTTGGTCAATTGGAAATCTGGTTTATCTTTCCTTCCATTATAACCTCAAAAACTCCATCGGGTAAGGAAATTTAATTAGTACTTCTATGACTTTTTCAATATTCTTGCGCCTCAACTTGGGTTTGCCAATATAACATCTCTATCCCTAAGAGTTTACTATACTTTTGTCATATTTATTTGATAGTGCAATATTGATAAATTCAAAATTCAAACATATTTCAGACAATATATTATTAATGTACCAATTAGTAATAGTTGTTCCGCATTTTCTCTGACTGTCATCATATCTGAAGAATTCAATTTATATATTAAATAAAAGCATTTGACTTAAACTGAATTTAACTGAAAATGGGGTAACAACCCGAAACAATTGTCAAGTATTTATTATAAATTTTGTGAAACCGAGCTAAGTGTTTTTATTTAATATATTAAACGTTTTTTCACCAAGAGATCAGCCAATATGCAATCAATGAATTCAATTCATTTTTTCCTTCGACTTCTTTGGTGAACTGTAATATTTCATAATATAAACTCGGAGCATTAAGCAAATCTTCAAAATACTCTGATTTTATTGATCATATACTTTCATCCACGTATCTTTTGAAGAAGTGTTGATTATTATTCAAGATTGACTATAATTTATACAATAAAATGTAATAAATATAATTTGAACTTTACTGGCAGCTCCAAACAATATTCGAAAAAAATTTTCATGAACATAAGTACTCTTAAAGATACATAATAAATCAACAGATCTTTCAAAGCACGCATTAGAATATTGCTGTAGAAAGGAACCAACTGAAATATTCTGGGTTTGTTATTCAAAAAGACGAAATTTCAGTCCAATAAATAGCAACATTATCCATAGAAAAGGCAAGAGTAATGCAACGTGACCTAACAAGGAGTAACAATAATGTACTTAATAGTACGTAAATGAATCCAATAGGTCATTTGATGATAGATAAATGAATATTGTATTAAAATTCAGAGTTTTTTGTATCCTTATCTCATAAAAAATTATAAATATCAATTGAAGAGTCAGTAGTGACGTTTTTTTTTTATCGTTGTGACGATACATTCTTTTCGGCTAATTCGTCTATTAGTAGTAGAAGTTTCAGCCGTCTCTATCCGTATTCTAGGAAAATATTCTAGAACTTTTTCGTTTTTTTTTCTTTGTCAATATTTTGAGCTCAGGTATTTCATAATTATAGTTGCAAGTAGTAGAACAATTACGAATGTTTAATTCAGAAATCAAAGCCTAAAATTGGAATGTAAGTATCTAAAACTTCAATTGAATATTTCTAGTTCATGGAAAGTATATAAGATCCAGTTGATCATTTGAAATCAGCTAGTTTGTGTCAGTGCAACATAAATTAAATCAATGTCTTTCAATTTTAAATATTCTCAATAAATAAATGAATAGATAGATTATTAATGAAACAAGACAATTTTACAATGTGTAGGATAAGTTATAACTCAGCAAAATATACATAATAAAGTGAACAAAGATTGATAAAAGGAAAAATTTCTGAGATAATCAGAGACGTATTGTTTAATATTCCTGATAAAATAGCCAGCAGACAAAAATCTCAGAATAAAATAGAATGGACAGTATTTTGGTTTCTGCTAGTATTTTATTCAACTCCAAAATTTTAGATTCAATTGACAATTAAAATAATAATACCTGAGTTTTAACTCGAAGAAATTTCAGGATTAGGTATACGTTCATTCTTCGGTATATATATATATATATATATATATATATATATATATATATATATATCGCACTAGTATCTCTAAAGTGACACAAGTCAAAAACCTATATTTTTTGAAAAACGGGAGAAACTATTACTGAGCTTGGGGGAAATCTCATTACATAATCAGCTTATTTTTTCCAAGAATAGCTGGTAGGAAAATCTAATCCAAAATTGTGATTGCTTATTGTCGATCCCAAGCCTAGAGGTACAAATTCTTTGATAGTCATAACTCAAAAACACCGATTTTTGAGCTTTGTCGCTTTAGCAATACTAGTGCTATATATATATATATATATATATATATATATTATATATATATATATATATATATATATATATATATATATTGAAAACAATGATGAAAGGAGTATTGCCTTGTAATTAAATAGAAAATTTTTATGGGTTGTAGGCAAGGAAGGAGGCCTCTATGAATGAATTTTATCCAATTTGTTTGCCTGGTTTATATTTCGACTGTGTTTACAGTCTTCATCAGGACTCTAGAACTGATATTTATAACAGAAATCATGTTGACATTTAGTTTAACAACTTACGGCTAACTAAGAAATATAAGTATGACCATACCATCAACAGGAAAATGTAAAATTACAGAGTGTAAGTAATATTGTACAGGAATCAAATATCAACGTCAAAATGTAAAAATTCTTGAAAATATATAAAATTGTCTTAAACACCAGAGATAGATAAACAGACGATCATGTATGACAGGAGACACAGAGACACAAATTGTCACCGAAAAAAGTAACAGAGGTGAGAGAGCAAAACTGTAACTTTTGTTGTCACGGTTTGAGGATTGAATGTGCACAGATTATTAAAAAAATATATAGAATACATAAAAGCGCATACAGTGAAGATTGCCCTGACACAGAGCATGATGATCGACTTTTCAGATATAAAGTTCACTTGAAGAAATTACAATTTCAGCACAGTATGGTGCTCAAAAATCCAGGATATGACTGATAATACAGTTCAAAATGAATTCACAATGCAATCAATAGTTTAAACACCAATAACACAATCAACAATTGAACAATTAACAACATGAATTAATATTTTGACATCAATTATTCTCATTATATTTGAATGGTTTTAATAAAGTGCCTATTGCATACATTTATTCACTGAATTTGGTGATTTTCGTCCATATTGAGTTATGAATAGACAAAAACCTTTGAATTCAAAACTTGTCAAAATATAATCAGAATGTCATTTCAATCAAAAAGTTCAAATTCGTAAAATCATTATCAATTCATTCGTATAGCATAAATCGAAACTTTGTTTAAATACCCGTCCTTGTGGTCTACAGAGCGTTCAGAAAGTAATTCGAAATTAACTACACCAATTAACACAGTTTTACAGCGTCATGAGTCAGCTGCCGTTAAGTTGGTCAACTGTAACCAGAAGATTTGCCTACTCCGGCACTGTGAAGAACCAACGGTATTTCTGGAAGTGTAGAAGTATTGCACGATATCGGCCCATCGTCGTCGCATATGAATGAATTGGTCGAACCCTGTGGACAAGCGATGTGCTCCAAGCTCAGTGGAGTGTGCCAGTGAAGGTGATAGTGACGGTGTTAAAATATGTGCAAACTGGCACCGCTTCTCTTGTGGAGTGTCTTCATTTCAAGGGTTCTTGCCCAGGATGGCTCTTTGGCTGGAGACTTCTTCACAGGTAGATACCACCAAATTCCTTTCAAACATCCTGTCCTAATTCAAACGGTACTCTGGTCGAACTGTTAGCCTAATGCAGTGACCTACCATATAAAGCTGACGGTAGCGTTGTAAACATCGTATAAAAATCATTGAAATTACCATTCAATTCCAAAATATCCAATTGAATCTTATAAATATAATGTCGAAAATATTTTTGTTAATGCAACAATGTTGGATGGAAGTTCTAATTGATTATTTTTTAATTTTCTTCACAAAATCATGGCTCTCAACTATATCATTTTCAAATCGAAGAATTTATGGCCAAATGAACACCATATTTATTTAAGTTCAAAGATAATAAGAATAATTCGAACCAGTGTAATTAAAAAGTCATTATTTTTCATGGGTGTTTCTGGAACACCCATGAAAAGCTCTGTATTTTAATTCAACAAAAATTGAGACAGCCTTCGATTTTGATATTCTTAGAGAGTATTAATTTGTGTAATTGTGGAGCAAAAAAAAAGTAGGGAACTATTTTTATTTCTCATAATTCTTTCTCAAAAAGTGGAATATACATGTAATATATAAACACAACGATAAAGCTTATTACAATTTCAGATGCAAGTTCGCTTGTCAAAATAACATTGAAAGAAAATTAAAGAATAATAAAATCGCCGTTTTATTACAAACTAGGGAATTCTTTTCTTCAAATTTGTTCAGGTATCTAGAAGCTGAAAGCTTTCGTATATTATTGTTGAAAGATAACTCAGTTTTCGATTTCCCTTTGATATGAGTTTTATGGAATCATTAATCATTTCCTGAAAATTCATTGCTCTTTAACAGTTATTCCAACAGTAGTCTGACTAGTGGATCATGTTTTCCTACCATATTTTCTCGAACAAATTATAATGGCGCCTATGGTTTTATATTTCGGAGATGATAGTGAATTCGACTGTTCACTGAAGTTTGAACTGGAGAATTCATCATTTTTCCCAAAATGATGCATTTCAATTTCAGCACAAAGATAAAGATTGAGTGAAATATATGACTGGATAATTCAATCGATTCAACTGACAATTACACAATCAACTTCATATAAAGTAGAGAATCTCACTTATACGACAAAATCTTTTACAAACTTATTTTCTGTAATTATTCGACGATGCCCTTCAGTTAATCAATAACTATAATTATAGAAATGAATTTATATCATGATATTGTTTCACGATTAAATTTTCATTGAAATAGTAAAGACCAGAAAAATATAGAAATATTTATTCCCTTATTTCTGTGTGGTTGCAAAAATTTCGAATTTTCTGGAGAAAATTCCAAAACTTTCATCAGTTTTAGACGTCATTTTTATCACATAGTCATTTGAAATTTTTGAAAATTTACGTTCACTACTATCGATATCAAAAATTTGTGGTATGTAGTAAATTCACTGATAATTTACTGTTAGATTGGCCCATATAAATACATAAATAAAAGACCAGCTATTTATTTTTGTTCACTTTTCAGGACACCTTCCAAGTAAACCGTTGTATTGTGTATATTTTGGAAAAATTCAGCTTAAATATATATTTTTTGAGTCTTCCACCTATGAGGTTAAAAACCTAAAATATAAAAGAATTCGCGTATTAGTGTAATATACTGAAAGTAATCCATCAATTCAAAATCATGGTTATATCCAAAAAATAACTACTATGAGCACCAGCAAAGAATATAAGAACTAGAGAAGTTGAGAAATCTGGGTTGCTGGATACAAAAGGATTTGGATCCGGAAATGAAAATACGGTGTCGCTGAAAAATTTGAGAGATTGGATTGATCTAAATTCAGAAGAATTTGCTAAATGCTGACCCAATATCTAAAACTATTTGCCGTTATTGTAGTCAACCTTGTATAAGATCTTGGCACCTTAAGAAGAAGAAACGCAAAACGATAAGTTTATCGTTGGACTAAATTTACATAACAGAGGAAGTTAAGAAAAACTTTTGCTCTATTTTTGAAGTGTTTACTGCAAAAACGTCACTTTGAAATGGAATTTTGACGATATCATTTTCAAAATTTGATACTGTTTGCTTTTTCACAGTAGAATAATCACGTACGTCAAATTGTTGTCATAAAGTTTGAGCAGGCTTAGCAAAAGGTGTAATTTGACAGTATCGTCTGGACATTTATTATGTTAAGTTGGAATGCTTAAATCGGATCAAGTTCATTCATTTCGATATATTTGAACGTCATCGCTATCCGAGTTGACCATTTTCATATCAAATGAACTTATTAGTACCATAATCAATAGTAATTATTAGTAGTATCCAGTTTTTTCAACCGAAGTAGTATATTTTTTTGATCTAGTAATCTTTCTTAGTTTTCAATAAATGACACGGAAGTTTCGCTTATGTTAAAAACAATAAATGACATAAGTATACAAAACATATAAAGAGTTTTCAATATATTCATAAGTAATATATTTATAATTAATTTTAGAGTTTTAATATATAGTGAAACTTGTGCCAAGTGGGTTAATTTTAATTTATTGCTCTTTCTTTGTGTCGAATTGTTCAGTTATTTGACACTTTAAAAAAACTTGCAGTGCTACAGAACAAACAGATTTTGGAGATTATCTCATTGACGTTTCACGGATGATTCTGAGCCACTTTCTCCTTGCGATAAAGAAGCATTAATGTACTGTTAAACGAACTCTCGCTTAATAATATCTAACAATGAGTCAATGATAATAATTATTAGCATAATACCCGCAAGTTCGAAGTGTTCAGTTTGGTGTACTTTCATAATTCGAAGCGTCTATAATTGAAACATCTGCCAACGAATTTCATTTTCATCAACCAACCCTTGAAATATTTATATTTTGAATAGATAATTCATTATTTTGCCTAACGTTAAATTGATAACTGATTAAAATTAATTACTTTCATTCATATGTTCAAATTGTTTTCTATGAGACGGAATAAATCCAAATAACCCATTCAAAATTTAAATACGATATTGCCCATTCCAATGCTTCATTGCCATTTTGCAACACGAAAAATTCTCTAGCGTTTCTAGTTTTTGGAACAGTGAACGTGTATGTAGAAGGGAAACTTTTTTGGGTGGCAGTTAACGCCTTTTGTGAAGTTATGGAAACTTCTAGGAATTATATTCTACCCCTAAAAAAGTGCAGAGTGCCTTCGTTGGCCTTTTTTCATATGAACAAGGCTCAAGAGCATTCTTCTTGAGACCAGGTCATCCGTGCCACTCATCATAATATTATCCTCTTGCTCTCGATATCCATATTTATTCAAACAGGCGAGATTGTATTCTGAAGAATTTCTTATGTGTATTATTTCCTGGTATGTTCATCTAATATGCGCAATTTTCTTGTAGTTTTCATTATCTCATTCGAAATCGACCAATAGTCGACATCGATTCATTCCACAGGGTTTCTTGTACTTACTGATGAAGAGGTAAGCTTTTTCATGGAAAATCCATTTGACACTTGATGATGGAGGAATTCCTTCAAAATCTTTTCAAAGTTATTTTTTCCTCATGATGAACCGTGCTTATTATTTTGCTGTTATTTTATGTGTGTGCTTTTCGCTTCAGCATCTAGTTTGGTATCTGTATCATAATTTTTCTACGGTTTTCATTCCCATTATACCCCCTTTTTTTCGTTCATGTTATTGCATATATGTATACACTCATGTCTACTACTGGTCTTATCACGTTCGTTCAATTTTTCTGATATTTTGAAGCTCTTTTGGGGTTCTTCTGATATCAGTAGATAAAATATGACTCAGATACTTTTAGTCTAATCTGAGCTCTAATCGTTAAAAAAATATTTACAGACAATTTGCTGCAGTGAACATGTACTTTACCTATATATTCCATTATTCGATTAGCAAGTTCTACAAGAAGTAGATGGTAATTCTGTTCGATATGGTCTTGATAAGTTGCACATGTTCTGATATTTACCTCATTTTACCCGAAATGATTTTTGTGAGAATTCTGAGGATAAGCAGCATTATCTGCTATAATAATAATATTCTTTCCAGGTAGATGTTATTACCAGTTTCAACGTATATTTCATTCAACATTTTTCACAGCATATGAAAATTAGACTTCTCGAGCAGCTTTCGTGGATTATCGGCCCTGTGACGGTGGCCTTCATGGCGGCAATTAATGTTTTGGGCCCCAGAAATTTTTTGACCACACAAGGTGTAGAAAGTGCCTACTACTTTTAAGAGAAATTGAATGAGACTTGTGATGTGTGGAGTAAATTCCTTGAAATTTCTCCAATGGATCACAACATGGACAGTACTTATTTTGAAAAAAGTTTGTTGAGTGCTGAGTACTGCACCCTAGTGAGATTTTGCACTGAAAATTTTTCGATGAATATTACAATATCATAACTATTTTTATGATTGTAAAATGTGGATTTGTATAGAACTCAATTCATACAGGGCCCTGGCTGGAATCACTGTTGTACGGCACTGATTCTCACGTTAGCACCATCATTAACTAACTAGTTTCAGAAACTACAACTTCTGTCTCGTTTCAATAATTAGATACATGTCATCGCCTCTTTGTGTGTCTCTTGCTATTGCACAAATCGACTGTGTTCCCATTTAGAGACTATTTAAATTTCATAAATAAAAATATAATGTGTGAAGTTTAACTGTACACACAAGTTGTTTTATGAATAAAATAATCGCCTGAAAACACCTCATATATTATTCACGCAATTAACGGTGGTTCTTGAATGGAGGAATGTTTCGACCACTATTTTGGTTCGAATTAGTCATACCTGTTCATATCGAGCATTGAATGGATTGATAATTATATGCCTTTTGAAACAATAAATATGTTTGAATGTTCTAGATTAGACATAATATCACATCAACAGTTAACCTGGATTCTATTCTTCATATTGAGGTATTTTCGAAATCATATTCGTAATAAATTGAATATTTGGTGACTAAATCTCTATGAGTTTTTCTTACTATTTTAGTTCATTTACTTTTACTACTTTAACTGATATTCTATCTGAATATTCTAATAATTGAACACCATATTTCGTTTTTTCCTGAACATAACCACGAAAATATGTTGACTTAACTAAATCTAAGCTGTCAGATAACACTATCTATAATTATCAGTGAGTATTAAAATGACTGCTTGCACTGCCTCTGCCTGTTTCTGCCAAAGCTTCTGACGTACGGTCTCTGCAAGGGTTGGATTCGTATTTTGAAAGGAATATATTTGACTGACACTTCCGCAATTGTATACAAATTATCACAATGGGCCTTTCGAACAATCGCCTGTTTCAAAGGGCCTTTCGTAAGTAATCAGGTTAAATCGGCGACAGAAACCACAATAGTTGAAACAGCAGTAGCAGCAGAAGTTGTATTCCAGCCATTCATACGATTTTTCAAATCCCTATGGTAGTTTTCTGCTAAAGTCGTATTTCCACTGGATCTAAGAATTCAAATATCCATTGCATCTACTATCGATCAATATATGGAACTTAATTCACGTACTTGTATTTCACATTAAAAAAATTTCTTTCGCTCTAAAATCTCCTTTTTCGTCAACTCTTGTTGACTGAAAACTTTGTAATACTAAAAATTTCCAGACATTTTCTGACAGGCTCAGTATCTGACAAAAGCAAATTAACGAAATAGTTGGAATTTTTTTACTATGTATTGTCTTCATGTTATAATGTCAATGAAATTGTTGTTATAGTTATATTTCAAAATATGTTTTATATTTGTATTTTCGGAGTATAGTCGTCAATTTTTTTCATGTTTCGAATGTTAATTTCATGTGAAAAGCTCATGAATCTCTTCAAAATATTTCCTATTAATCTCTCAAAAATGTAATGGAATAAAATCGTTTCAATACTGTTTACAATACTAGATACCTGACCCCCATCAATGACTAAAAGAAGACTGAACTACCGTTAGTGAATTTCTGTACATTACCTAATCGATTAAATAGTCAGGAACTCTATTGGTTCATGTCATTCCGTCCGATCTGAAAAACCTTTCTATTTTCTAATTAGTTCCTCATCTATTTATCGCATTAAAGTATTTCCTTCGCTGCACAGTAACAGTAAAATTGCTCTTGTTATTCATCGAAGAACAAATATCAAGCTTTCGAATCATTAAGCAGATACAAAGAGAAGCAAACTCAGATCCTCATATTCTGTGATGTTCTATGAAGATATTTTCAACTCCCTAGCACATCATGAAGCTATTTTGGAAATTATTCCGAATATACTCTCAATGAATGAATAAATAACTTTCAAACTCAGAAAATACTAGACAAACAAACATGAAATGAATATCATTCCACTTCAATGCACATGTTGGATTTTCACTTTAAGAAACACATAAACATCATAGTTGCTGTATTCGTTTTGAACTTCAAGGAAATTTTCGACATTTCAATTAATAAGTTGAAAGTCCACTGCTTATCACACGAAAAAAATTAAGTTAGTCATCTGGAGTATTATTTCAGTAAATTTCAACTATGTTCGCAGGTTTACTGGATACTATCACTAGCACAGCCAACTCAAAGGATTGTCCAGGTGTTTGTATGCACACATTAGCAACTATAATATGCTATGAAGTTCTGGAGGATGTGCCATGTCCTTCGCCATCTATGAAGTGTTGTGTTGACGTTCCACCATCGAACACAACAGAAAAGACTGATGTTTTTGGGAATTCCACTATTATGTCTACAACCACAGAGTTGACGACAACAGAATATTTACCTATGACCATAACAACTCAAGAATCGGTGACAAAGTTCACTGAAATGGTAAATAGATTCTTTTCACTTCATATATAATTATAAATCACCTTTTTGAATACAATTTTCCATTGTTATAGGTATCAGCTGACAGCTCACTCAATGGAAATTCATCAAACAGCAAACATACAGGTAAGTGAATTTTTATTAATTTCCAATGCTCTGCTGCAAAGATATCTTCTGATTGGGGATATTCTTATAGTGCCCCCATGTAGATATCATCAAAAAATATTACAGAAGTATATTTAGAATAATACAATTCAAACAGATGTATGTCATATGTTCATATGTGTCTTGTATTTCATATCAAAATATATTGTAATTTTCTTTCCGTTTTGAGTGCCATATTGTTCTTATAATTCAATCATTCTTAGCCTAAAGGTCCAATATCACAAGCGTGAGAAAATTTCGAGTTGAGCTTTACGTTTATAACGAACAAAACTTCGTTACCTAAACTGTATGTTTCAGATCAATTGTTAAGTAATATTCATTGACAGGCATCCATATCTAACACTTGATTCAAATTTTACATCAATTGTGACCTGAAACGTTGCACAATCAGCCTGAGCACATACAATTTATTTTTAATGTTCATAATCTAATTTTCCAATTATTTCAGATATTAAAACATGCCAGGGTGTTTGTATTGCTGAACGAATAGCAGACTACTGTGACGCCATTTTAGATGCTCCTGATCTCTGTAAACGGGGCTCGAAATGTTGTGTTTCCAGCGATGCACATGGCGAAAAAACACCTCCAAACGTAATAATTCCTGGAAAAATTAAAAATTTCACCACAAGTGGAATACGCCGAACAACAAGAGCACCTCAAACATCTCCTACATATCCGGTTAGAACTTCGCCTTTACCCACAAGACCAACTAGACCTCCAAATCCTTGTCGAGGTGAATGCATCAGTGGAATATTAGCTATAATATGCGAAGATATTGATGCTGAAGCAGAGTGTCCTGATGAAGGAACTTGCTGTGTCACCTCAGCTCCAGAAACTCCTGCCCCTACAACAACAACTTATAGACCATCCACAATCGATTCACGGCCTAGATGTCCAGGTTACTGTTTGGTGAATATCATGGCTGCTTTCTGTGAAAGACCTTCGGTATTAATACCACATACCTCCAGCTGTAAAAGGGGATCTGTTTGTTGTGATAACACTAGAACAGCTGTTTCTAAACCTAGGCCGAAACCTCAGCAAACAACACCATCAACTACCACCACTGTCGATCCGCGACCTGATTGTCCGGCTTCTTGCATTGTGTCTTATCTCAGTTTCACCTGCTTCAGTAAGTTTAAATTAAACGATTATGGTTCCTTCTTCCAAAATATGGCGATATTGTTTCGATATACTGACAGTATTACTAAGTCTCCAATTACTTACGTCGCATTTCATAGCATTATTGATGTTCCTGCTTCATGTCGAACTTCATGCATGACTCCAAAATGGACTAATCTTTCGAATTTTCAGGAAATGCAGAAATGACTGATGTATTCAAGTGTAAAAAATCTGGTACAAAATGCTGTGCTCCAAAATCACTGATCAAAGAAGCTGCTAGCGGAAAGGAACAATTAACTGAAAGAAATAGTACAGTGTCAACAAGTGTGAGCTATACTACTCAAAAGCCTGTAATAGATAGTACATGTAAGTCAATACTATAATGTATAATTCTTCTTGTATTTTCTGTATAACATTATAAGCGTAATATTTCTCAATAAACAAATGAAGCGTTATAGGCTTCTATATTTTCATATAAAGAAATATTAAAATAATATATACCGAATTCTTAATTTTTTGTCTTCCTCAATCATGATGGGGATGATCGGAATATACAAAAATAATGATAGAGGAATTCTAAGCCTCCTAATGCAATCAAATGATTTCCAATTTCAGCTACAGAAGTATCGAAGCCTGGCACAAGTAGTGGAAGACCTTTGGTATATTCGAAGTATGTTTGTGGGGTGAAAGGTACGTCTAGGATTGGTAAAGTTGTTGGCGGCGAAGATGGAGATGAAGGAGAATGGTGCTGGCAAGTTGCTCTAATAAATTCATTAAATCAATATTTATGTGGAGCCGCCTTGATTGGAACTCAGTGGGTATTAACTGCTGCTCACTGCGTTACAAAGTGAGTATCTCATTTTAAACCTCAAACATTTTATTTCCTCCAGTGAAATTAATAAAGTAATTCGATTCGTGTCAAATTTTATTGGATTAGTTTCAATAGGGATGAAATTGATAATTCCAGTAGAAGACGTTTCTTATAGAGAGATATATTAAGTCGTAATAAAAATAATATAAAATACCTTTCTAAATATCTTGCAAATGAACAAGAGGGTTACTTCCATCTGAAAATTTACAAGAATATGATTCAATAATTTCACGATAATAACCAGATTTTTAATATTTTCACAGTATCGTGCGATCAGGAGATGCTATTTACGTTCGTGTTGGAGATCATGATCTCACTAGAAAGTATGGTAGTCCAGGGGCTCAGACTTTGCGTGTCGCTACGACATTCATCCATCATAACCATAACAGCCAAACTTTGGATAACGACATCGCACTCCTAAAATTGCATGGTCAAGCAGAGTTAAAAGAAGGAGTGTGTCTTGTATGTTTGCCAGCCAGAGGTGTCAACCACGCTGCTGGAAAAAGATGTACCGTTACAGGATATGGTTATATGGGGGAGGCGGGACCCATTCCTCTTAGAGTTAGAGAAGCTGAGATTCCGATAGTAAGCGATGCTGAGTGCATAAGAAAAGTGAATGCTGTCACTGAGAAGATATTCATTCTTCCTGCAAGTAGCTTCTGTGCAGGAGGTGAAGAGGGTAACGATGCATGCCAGGTAATGATCTCACTAATATCATAAGGACTTCAACATATTTCTTTCTGCATTTATATATATATATATATATATATATATATATATATATATATATATATATATATATATATCTTCTTTTTGTTTTCGAGCTTATTATGTTCACCACATGAGGAAACATGTTTCACTAAATTATTATCAAAGCAGTAGTTGAAATATTACTCAAAGGGCAGGGTTAAAAAAGGGCAGACTTAGTCAAGTCGTATTTTTGGGAATAATACCACAATACAGCACCTTGGGAAAGGTGCTGACTTTAATTCGATACTTACCATTCGTTTCATAACATTGAATCATAACTTTAGCGTTCAGTCACTAACATAATGAGAAAGATTATTATAAAAAAATGCAAATTATTGAGTAATGAAAGAGGAAAAAATTTATTTTCTATAGTCATAACAAAAGACGGCAGAAACATCATTGATGAATTCTTATGGAGGTTTTTTTTTTCAGGGGGATGGAGGAGGTCCGTTGGTTTGTCAAGATGATGGATTTTATGAATTAGCTGGTTTAGTTTCGTGGGGTTTTGGTTGTGGCAGAGTAGATGTTCCTGGGGTTTACGTCAAAGTTTCGTCTTTTATAGGATGGATAAATCAGATCATAAGTTTCAATAACTTATGAATTCCATTTATTCTAATAGAAACCAAAAAAAAAGGAAAAATAATATTTTATCCAATTTATTTATTTTTAGTTTAGTAATTTCATTATTTAAGTGTACATATCAAAACAAATACCTATCAAAACTTTACGTAAATATCAAATTGTTACCAAATGAGTAATTCCACCGAAATATCCGAAAAACACGTTATTGATTTTGATGTAGAATTTTTGTAAAATAAAGATTTTTGTGGTCATTCAGCAGTGAATGATGAAATATAATGGACCATCAATGTACACAATGTTATGTGATTTCCTTCAGAGATTTCAATCAACATGAAATATCTCTCGTGCAACATTTATTCAAAATTCCTACATAATCGAACCAACCCTTGAGCGAGGAATCTTCAAGTGTTTTGTGAGCCTTACATTGAAGACTCAGGGACTTGATATCCTACAAAAACCTTCTAGGGGTTCACCAATAATTTCCTCTAATGTATTTCATGTGATAACCATAAATGAACTTCACAATACTTCCTATATCCATAGAAAATCTCAATGCTAATGCATTTAATTATTGCGATATATGACCGATAAAACAAGTAGCAGCATTATATATATATATATATATATATATATATATATATAAATATATATATATATATATATATATATATATATATATATATATATATATATATATATATATATATATATATATATATATATATATATATATATATATATATATATATAAAATCATCTTCAGTCTCTCCACTGCAGAACGAAGGCCTCCCCTTGTCTTTGCCAAGACTCCCTATCGGCAGTCTCTCTCTTTCAGGCAACGACCAGCCAATCCACAAGCTCCTTATCCCATCGATCGTGAGGGCGCTTTCTTGGTCTTACCCTGTATTTGGGCTCCCAATCACCAACCACAGCTGACCAACGCTCATCTCGTGTTCGGGCTATATGGCTTGCCCATTTCCACTCTGACCTTTTTACACACTTCTTTTTGTTTTTTTGCTTATATATATATATATATATATATATATATATATATATATATATATATATATATATATATATTATATATATATTTCTTGAAATTGATTCATTGCCTGTTTAAGATATTTCATTTTGAAATTTTTTAGCAATTAACAGGTATTAAATTATTAAATTACAATGATAAACTTTTTCATATCAAAAAAAGCCGGTTATTGCTAAAAAAAATTTCAAAATAATATATATATATATATATATATATATATATATATATATATATATATATATAATACAGAAATTTTATTCGTGTTAACCTACCACGAGCGTATATGAACAAATTAATTATTTATATTGTGAAAATTTAGAATTGAAATTACATTGATAAATTGAAGTTGCATCTCGAAGTATAGACCTCGGTAGCTTAGCGGTCAAAAGCAGTGGGGCGTAAACCTGAAGACCTGGGTTGGAATCCCAGTCGAGTTCAAAACTTTTGAAATGTAATTTCAATTACAAATTTTCACTATATAAATAATTCATTTATTTATATATATATATATATATATATATATATATATATATATATATATATATATATATATATATATATATAATACTGAGACTCTTAATTTAAACTTTCAGGGAGCTGTCTACACAAATGTTGTCAACGAGAACGAACCTGTCACTTTCGAAAGTGAATATTAAGTGCACTTCGAGAAAATCATCGATCTTGTTGAATGATAATAGGATACAGTTTTTTCATCATTATTATGAATCATCAGTCCGTATTTAATCAATCAAAAATCGATGACTTTCAGAACGCCCACAGGTCCTAGATCTGAATGAGGGGAACAACAATTTGTGAAAATTCACGTGGATTCCCTCTATCGAGGAAAAGACGAATAAACTCTCCCTAGCGTTCTAGATTCCTACTCATGACAACATTATTGCGAGTACGTGAAACTTTGTGGACATTTCATGCGAACATCACAGAAATCTGTCTGCAATGTGTAGGAATGGTCCCATGCCTAATCGCTCCAGATCACGCCCCGTCGGGGAAAAGGATAGCTATTTTCAAGATTCACGAATCATTCATACTAGTAAATACTGAGACTCTCAAGCAAAATAACGAAATATTTGAGATAAAACACTCAGGGAGATGCTTACACAAATGTTGTCAACGAGAACACTTCGAAGCGCACTTAATATTCACTCTCGAAAGGGATAGGTTCGTTCTTCTTGACAACATTTGTGTAGACAGCTCCGTGAGAGTTTTATTTGGAACAAACTGATCCGGCGAACTTTGTACGCCCATTTATTTTTCTCTGAATATTTTTCAAAAAGCCATGTTCTACTATTTTTGCTACACTACCTTATTTTTAATATTTATCCCGTGTGGAGTCAGGGACTCACTCACTCATTCTGTTATTTAAAATCAGTCGAATTATCAAAAAATTCGTATATTAACACGCTTGATATATTGAAAGTGATTAACCAGTCTGTTCTATAGTTGAACTATTTTTTTTTACGATTTTGCAACTATACGATTGGCTGTGAACTGTAATCAATTTCAACGTTATAATTGAATGCAGGTCGATAGGAGTTAAACGCAACCTTTTCATATTGTTAATTTCGATTCCGTTCAACTTCATTCCGAGCTTTGCGTTGCTCATCAGTTTGAGTTGCTCATTTAGGTATTTCATTGATTTAAATTAAAGAAAACTATGTATTCTTCTTTATAATCAAATATACCACGTGCTATGTTAGTAACGTGTATGTTAGTCTATTCAAACTCACCAAAATTTTATATTAAATTGAAGTTATAATATTAGTCATGATAGCTCTGAACTAACCGTAATGTGTGATAAGATATTCAGGTTTTTCACTTCTTCTTTTTGGGAATTAATAATTATTTTTTACTTATAATATTAATTGAATATAAACTTAAATACAAAAACTTGAACTTATGATTTACACTTTATTCACTACATAGCATGACGCGTTTCGACGTTACAAACGACTTCTTCAGATGCTTACAGAATAATGATTAACATGATAAACATTAAATAATAATGATAAATATTATTCTGTAAGCATCTGAAGAAGTCGTTTGTAACGACGAAACGCGCCATGCTATGTAGTGAATAAAGTGTAAATCATAAGTTCAAGTGTTTGAATTTAAGTTTATATTCAATTATAATGGATTTACATCACGTAAACGCCAATACTATTAAATATTATATTATTAATTAAGTATTCTCAAATTTTCTAATTTTACATGCAACTTTTAAATTTTTTCCCTGACAATAACAAACACAACAAAAAAAAATAGTAAAATCGGCAAAACCGTTGGCTCTAAATTTGGAAAACGTTCGTACGAGACAAATAAATGGGCTGTTTTTAGACAATTACTTAATTTTTTCTCGCGGTAAAAACCATCCTTGGACTTCAGCGAACATTTTAAAAAAAGAATTGGCAAGATTTGTCCAGGGGTTGTTGAGTTATGCGCTTACCAACACATTTTGCGATTCATTTTTATATTATAGTTGTTACGATATTCCGATTAAGAATATCGGTATTTACTAGTATGAATGATTCGTGAATCTTGAAACTCTATGTGTGTATAAATGAGTGTGTATATACTCAGTATGTGTGTATAAATGAAAATAGAAAACACAACAGAAAGTTATTGAGGGATTACATAAAAACGAATTTTAGGGCGTGTGCACTTGAAACTAAATATAGATGTCTCTAAGAAAGAATATCCGCTGGTAATTGTATCCTCAGGTATTAAGCAATCTGAGAACCAAACTTCAATCGAATCCGCTCAGACGTTTTCGTGATTCATATCTTTACAGTTTATACCTTCACAACTTAATAGATCCAATAAGAGCGATGATTAGGAAAATGCCTTCTTTAAAATTCGCTGTTCAAATTTCGTTTAAAAATCATATTTGATTGAATCCATCAAATAATATAAAGAAAATTACTCACAATATTTTTTTTGTGGATACTTTTCAACTTGTTTTTATATTATGGTCTTCGCCTTTATCAATTGCATTTTGTTCTTGGCTTTAAGTGTTATTCAATTTCCTGGGCCCAAATCTAAACTCCTTCAAACTTGCACTCCAATATCCGAAATTTTAATTTATTTTTTTGTGAATTTTCTTTTTTATCCATGTTTTGAAAATAAATTGATATTCTGAGCAATAACACACCTAAAAATTTCATTTTGACTCGACTCTTCACTGATATATCCGAAAAAACTAAAACGCCAATTAATGATCAATTTGTTTCTATCATTTAATGAATTCTATTAATTAAAGTTTGATGAAGCCACAATTTGTAACGAAACGTCAACTGTAGATGAAATTTTTCTATTTTAAAATCTGGTTACGGTTCTAATATCTTGTCTTTCCATTTCAATATTCCGAAATTCTTTCGATATATGAAGGAAACATTAATTATTCAAAAATTGCATTATGATAGGAAGAGATAGAAGAAATAGGAATAAATGCAATTTTCAGTATTTTAATAATTCAGAAATGATATTCCGAAATGATTCATATAAAGCTCGTAGACTTATATCATTTATGGAGATTTTATTTGGGTACGTAAATCAATCAACTATTACCTTGTTTTCAACACCATGATAAATATACAAGAGCAAGAATACAAAATCTTCAAAGTTCTCATTAGTTACTTGCAAAGGATAGGAATGGCTCCTGAAAATTCAGGAGAATTTTCTGCTGCGTTTATTTCGAAAGCCTTATTATTGATGGCAATCTTTATTGCTCCACCAGTATTCGGAATATTGTGTTATTCATACGTATGTATCAAAGGTAAGACAAGGTTCTCCTATTTATTCTGAACTTCGGTTTCTCGATTAGATTAGCATATGTAATGCACTGTTTATAAATTTTTATAATTTAAAACATAATTATAAAACACAGCAACTCAAACCCAAACAAATCCAAGGCAGCCCAAAAAAAATTTCGACATATTCTCTCTTGGTTGGTTTAGTAGATAACTCCTTATCCTTCTTTCAAATCAATGACGGGATTTCTCTCATTTCTGTTGGAAGAGAATTATACATTCTGTTTGAGAGATGCAAGAATGTTCTCTGTGTCTTCGTTCTAAGAGAAAGGCATGTTTTGATCTTTTTGTTTGCTTTGGATCTTGTGTTATGATGATGATCAATCATCTCTAAGTCTTTTCTGTTCTTGAATGTCTCTAAGAGACCTCGATAGAAGTATAACTGCCTCAAATCCAATATTTTTGCGTCTCTGTATAGCTGGTCATATGGTCACATATGATCACTTTTTAACTGTTCTAAAATTGAAGAGACTTCTCGTATACACCATTACACTAGCATATCATTATTGATTATTATCAAAAGAATTCTAGTGGAGGATGAACATTCTATTACTTAGTGAGAAATATTCCTGAAGGAAGTGTGTATACATTGAACTGAAATAGAGCAATATTGAATCTTAAATTACAACTTTACAAATTAAGTTCGAAAGAAAAACTCACATTTGTGTACGGAGGGCAAAAGAAGTGAGCAAATGTACGTTTGGGGTTATTCTAGGTTGAGAAGAGCCGTATCTTGGCCATCTTCGAGGGAGTTTATTGATACTACAGAAACAAGGGAGGAGTCCATAGAGTTCCATAGAGGTCGCATATCGAAAACTCATAATAACTAAGACTGTTTTAGTACTTTCGAAGTTTTAAGCTTAAATTTCAACGAATGACTTCACAGTCTACTGTTCACACTAAGAGTGGATATATCACTTAAATCAATTGTTAAAAATTCACTCACTACTCTAAAAGGGCTGATTTCAATCTGTCCATTTCGGCAATGAGGTCAAAAAGTAGTACATGCTGCTACTAATTAGCTTTTTGGATACTATAACGCAATCTAGTAGCCCTTGTTTGAACACTTTCAATGAGATTTTGGTTACGCACTAGCACTGGGCGTCAAGTGATTAGTCCAGGATCCCTGGAGCATTTTGGAGCTAATTTTCCGTGAGTAGCTTCAATATGATGAGACGCCCAAGAAATTTCTGTACGAAGCTCTGTTTGTGGTAGTTAACAGAGATAGCAAGCATGAAATGTCCTGATTTGAGCATTCTGAAAATATGTATTACTACCCGAATTTTTTTTGTTGAGTCTCAAGGTAACTATCTAAATTATTCTAAAAAATGTTTGTCCTACAAAATCTATGGCTTCATCAAAGAGTCTCCTTTTTAGAACATGTATCAAAACGAGGACATCATAAACGATTACTAACCAGCTGATTTTTGGTTTTTTAGTTAGTGAAAATTTATATAATTCAATAATCTTATTGTCCTACAAATTGCGTGGTACGCTCAGAAATTGTTAATACTACTAAACCATTTGTCTCATTACTAACTGTAGGACAAAAATATTACATATTAGCTTAGTGTGTTCTGTGCCCAAATAAAACAATATCCTACAAGAAAACAAGTACGTATCCCTAGTCCAACAAGAATTGTAATTTTTTCGTTTTCCTAATTGTAAAATATGATACAGTGAAGAAATCTTTTTTAAAATTCAAATAATTTTATTCTTTAAAAAATCAGATACAAAAATTGGTGTAAGATCAAAGTTTCGAATTATTAAATATTTCCGAAAAGAATCGAGCATTTCCGACCATGCTCGAACTCTCTGACGCTTGATGGAGTAAACAATAAGCACGTGGACATATTTTATAATTGCTACCTACGTTAGCTACCACAATCCAGAATTTTCGCACATGAAATTGTTGGGCGTCTCATCGAAACGAAGCTGTTCACGAAGATTCAGCTTGATAGTAATTACTTTTACATCGAGGATCGATTCGACTAACCAGTAACAAGTAAGTAATCAAGGACGATTAGTGAAGGACAGTCTAGAGTTAGAGACTATCCTTCACTAAAAGAGTAGAGGGCAGAGTTATGCAGTGAAATAATAACAGAATGAGGGTCCTAAAATCTTTTGACAGTAATTGATTGCCTTTATTGCTTAGAATGACTTTTTCAGTTGTAAACAAAGAGATAATTTATTTGTTGAATTCCAAAGAGCTGTTGGATTTATGTGTCGAACTACATAGTCATACAACTCGTTACTTTTGAGGACCGTAGGACCGGAATAACGTACCACGCAATTTGTAGAACAATAAGATTATTGAATTATATAAATTTCAACCAACTAAAAAAACAAAAACCAGCTGGTTAGTAATCGTTTATGATGAAATTGTTATTGAAACATGTTCAAAAAAGGGGACTCTTTGGTGCAATAGATTTTGTAGGACAAATATTTCTTCGAATATTTAGATAATTATCTTGAGACTTAACTAAACAAAATTCAGGTAGTATTACATATTCTCAGAATGATCAAATCAACACATTTCATGCATGCTACCTCTGTTAGCTACCTCAACCGGAGTTTCGTACAGAAAATCCTTAGGAGTCTCATCAAAATGATGCCACTCACGGAAAATTGGCCTGATAGTAATCAAGTTTATAATACTCCAGGGATCCTGGACTAGAACGGACCATATTCCACCAGAGGTCGAATATAGGTACTATGAATAGAGATTAGTTTCTTTTCTTCGCTTATACATATGGGGTTCTATGAGAAGACCATGACGAATAGTTCAAAATAACAACACCAAGATCTTTCTATTCAACGACCGATACAACTACCCACTTATTGATAAAGTATGGCAGATCAAATAATTCTTCCTGAAGTGAAACACAACCTTCCCTTCAGTAGTAGCCAGTCAAGAAAGTAAAATAAACATATGATATTTGCCTTTACATTAATTCCGAAGAATCATAGGTGTTTTATTTTCAGTTTCTAAAAAAGTTCATAAATGCTAATTGTACATCTTGCAAAGTTTCATCTGTACACAGAAACGTGTCAGACTGAGAGAGAGGGCGATAGAAGTGAGAAAGGAAGCTATAAAGCTCTTGTCCTATTAGAAGGGTGATTTGGTATAATAGCATCCAAACGCCATCTGTCAAAGTGACAAGTTTTTAGTATACTCTGCCATTTCATCATGGAAAGACTTACAAACGAACAACGATTTCAAATTTTTGAAATTTACTATCAAAATTTGTGCTCTGTGAAAAATGTGTATCGTTTGTTACGACCATATTATGGTCGTCATAATCGACCTGGTGAATCATCAATTCGTGCTGTTATCACCAAATTTCGCACCAAGTTTGCTTTTTTGGACATTAAACCATTGTCTCGCATGCGTACAGTGCTTACTGAAGAGAATATCGCAGCCGTAGCGTACAGTGTTAATGAGGATCGTGAAATGTCAATTCGTCGGCGTTCTCAGCACAATTGGGCATGGATTACTCAACCACATGAAAAATTTTACATGTTTATTTGGGTTTGAAAGCCTATAAAATTCAACTTCTGCAAGAATTGAAACCGAATGACCTACCACAACGTCCAATTTTTTGTGACTGGGCCTTAAAACAGCTTAATGAACATCAGATGTTTAATCGAAAAATTGTGTCCAGCGATGAGGCTCATTTCTGGCTTAACAGATATGTGAATAAACAAAACTGTCGCATCTGGAGTGATGAACAGTCACATACCATACAAAAACTACCGATGCATTCCGAAAAAACGACAGTTTGGTGTGGTTTATGGGCTGGTGGCATCATCGCACCATTTTTCTTCAAAGACGACCGTGGAAAAAACGTTACTGTCAAAGACGAACGATATCGAGCCATGATACGCAACTTTTTTTTTCCAGTTAGCCGAGTTGATTTTTGTTGACATGTGGTTTCATCAAGACGGTGCCACATGTCACACAGCTCGTGAAACAATTGACAAATTGAAGGATGAATTTGGTGAGTAGCTTATCTCTCGAAATGGCCCTGCGAATTGGCCGCCAAGATCATGCGATTTCACGCCTCTGGTTTATTTCTTGTGGAGTTATGTAAAGTCGTTAGTGTATGTGGACAAGTCGAACACGATTGAAGCCTTACAGGATAACATAACACGCGTAATTCGTGGGATACAGTCCGAAATGCTCAAAAAATTGACGCAAGATTGGACCTTCGCGGCCGCGGACAACATTTACATGAAGTTATCTTTGAAATGTAAATGGCAAAGGCCAAGTTATCAAGTTCAATAAAAACTTTGAATATATGATGCAAATCGAAGGTTTCATTCAATTTAAAAAAACTACACTTAAAAAATCACCCATTAAAACAAAATCTTCAAACGTACAACCTTCAAAAATTAACTAACAACCAACTACAAAAACAAACATTATGTAAAAAGTAGAGTTCTTATAACTGAATTTAGAATTCTTCTGAATTGAAAACTATCCAATTACTGAATAAAACACCTGCCATTGGAAGTGAGCTGTCTAATAGAGTCTTTTTTTCCGAGAAATCATCAATGGAATCCCTCAGTATTATATTTTTCTCGAAACATTTATGAGTTATATGGTTGTTAGACAAACTGGTAATTTTCGGTTGCTCTAAATATTCTTGAACCATTTTCACGAAAATTGAGACATAACTTACTAATTTAGTGCGTTAGATGTTCTTAGATGTTGTTAGATTCTCCCGGTATTTTGGTTTGTTTGGAAATAGTTGCATTCGCATTTGGAATGCATCGCAATTTTAATCATTTCTGCTTAACTCAGGTTATTATTTATAACAATATTGAACCGTTCTTGAATGTCAAACGTTATGGGACAGAAAATAAGTTCTGACGCGTTAGTCGAATTCCTAATTTCTAACCCAATCAATTACATCTGAAAATATTCTATGATTTCAGGATTGGTATACTACGATTTGATATCTGTTATCTATGCCTTGAATTTCATTGGTGTACTCGAAATTTGTTTCATATTGTTTACTATTCGTGGACAAAGAACTGCCAACTTCATACGCCACTTGGGCTCTACGAAACACGGAGAACCAAAGAATTTCCAAAAAGTAACGTGTATGGTAGACAAATTGACTGCAATTTTGTACTGGACTACTTTAACTGAAGGCCTAGCCTTAGCAATAGTCAACTATTACAATAACGCATATTGTGAAGCGAAGGTTTCATTGAAAGATTCCAGATTTGTTTGTGGTCTTCTTGTACCATTCTGGTTTCCCATCGAAATACCAATGGGTAAACAAATTTTGTTTATGTTATCCTTGATATTCTTATACTTTTTAGTAAACCAAACATCAGCAAATATATTATGCTTTGGGACGGTCCAGTTGGTGTTACAGAAGATCGAACATTTGAGATGTCTTCTGAAAAAAATAACTTTCTATCAAGGAAACTCTGTTACTCTAAGAAAAAAACTCATATTTTGCATAGATTATTACGCAGAAGTAGTGAAGTAAGTTTAATTTTAATATTTACCCCCCAAATGATAAACAAATAATAGCAAATCATACTCTCAATGTTACGCATATTATATACTTTTTCTGATGCAACATCTTCATAAAAATATTGAATGGCATCATTGTCAAACAATTGGTATTAATTATTCAGTAAAATCTAAATTTTGTGTACCTGTAAGAGAAGTACTACTTTCATGGAATGATGGAAAATTCGAAATGACTAATATAAGTGTGTCATTATGTATGTTTATATGCCTGATCTTTTAACATTCATTTTTACATTTTGAATTTCAGTTTGGTCAATGAATTGAACAGTACTATAGGATTTGTATTTTCTCCTCAGCAGAACGTGTTAGTAATTACCACAATTGGTGTATTAGAGTATGAAACTGTCACTGTAAGTAATTTCCATTGCCTCCAGAACAGTGGTTCTTAACCAGTGGTCCATGAATATATTCGAAATGCTGCGAAACGTCGTAACAAAATTGAAAAACATTTAATTTTCTACCATTTTTCTCATTAAGAGGATTATAAAATAATCCTTTGCTCAGCCCTAAAATTATAAGTAACTAAAAATACAACATTAAGGTATAGTAATTTGAAAATGAAAAATTCTTGCTTTCAGATAATTTCATGATGTGTTTTATTTATGAGGAAAAACCTGATAATAACTCATTTTTCCCTCAAAGAGTTAGTTATCCATAGCAAAACAAAGAATTTGTTAAGTGGTCCCACATCACTTGGACGTTAAGAACCGCTGCTCTAGAGTATGCGAAAATTCTGCCATCAACATTATGAATCAACATTCACATAATCTCGTTAATATGGCCATATTTACTTAGCTTGCCATTTTAAATTTCATATTTGGAATAAAGTTAGTCTTGTTACTACCAGCAAGGACAAATTTCACTCGAAGGTGCTTATTTTGAGATATCATTATATTGAGATGATACTATAACATCCTATTTTAAATAACCTTGCGCAACAAAAAAAATTGACGTTTCCTTTACTTTGTGAGTCAATCCTCAGTAATGTTCCGTTAAGAAAAACGAATATGACAAAAAAACTATTTATTAGCTCTACATTTTTTGGATCTACGAGTGGCTCGACAATTACGTTTTTCTCACTAGGGTTAAGATTTCTTGCAGGCCAATCTGATTGAATACAATGTGATTTTCTAACCCTACTCTCCCACATACATTGAAAGCAACAGTATTTCGTATAACCTAATTGCATCCCTAAAAGTAAAGCAATCACTTTTAAATCACCGCAGATTTTCTACTTATATTCCACGTAGTTAATTGAATCTAGGAGGTCTGCCATGTTTGCCTAAGTCTCATTCATGTGAACGCATAGTCAAAAGGAATGGAAGATAGACGGTTGCCATTATGAAGCAACAAAACTTTCAAACTAAGCTTGAAGGAGTCTTTTGGAGGGATGTTTTGGATCTACAAGTGGCTCGGCAATTACGTTTTTCCCACTAGGTTAAGATTTCTTACAAGCCAATCTTGTATCCCTACTATTCCACAAACATAAAATGAAACAGTATTCCGTACACCCTAATTGCAGTCCGAAGAATATAGCAATCACTTTCAAATCACCGCAGATTTTCTACTTATATTCCACATAGTTAATTGAATCTAGGAGCACTGTCATGTTTTCATAAGTCTCATTCATGTGAACCGCATAGTCAAAAGGAATGAAAGGTAGACGGTTGCCATTATGAAGCAACAAAGCTTTCAAACTAAGCTTGTCTATGAAAAGTCTCCATTCAGTTGGATCATGCTTCATATTCAAACTTTTCATCAAGCCATTAATAATGCAACAAAAAAAACAAGGTTATTGGGGCCGATACCGAAATAGTATCACACTCAGCAATCTTCTGGCAGTCTTTATAATTCAATCAAATATAATATAGTTATTATAATTTGACAAATGGAATTTATGTGTATTTTGACAATTCACAATCTTTCCAATTTCGAAAAACAAATTTTCCGCAAATTGAAAAGGAAGAGTTTATAAAATATAAAAAGTAGCTCGTTCATCTTAAACTAGAGGTAATCAGTTTTTTAATGGTCGTTTTTGCATTCAGTAAACGAGAAGACGTACTATGCTGTTCGAATTAATTGGAACAAAGGATAAAAAACAATGTTTTCGTAAAATCTCAACTTTCAATGAAGTAAATACATAAGAAATATCGAAAATTCTTCATATTAAAATAAAGTATGTCCTCCTTTCGCAGAAATAACTTCTTGAACTGGTCTAGGCATCGATTCCACTAGCGTAGCGCAGATGTTTTTCAATTCCTCTTCATGGAACCACACCTGAATTGTACTTATAATCATTTTTTCTTTTGTAGTGCAATCCATTTCTGCCAGTCGTTCCTTTAAAATATTCCATAAATTCTCAATGGGATTGAGATCAGGTGAATTCTCGGCCAATCGAGTACTATTATTTCAATCTCACGCATAAAGGGCTGCACTTGTTTGGAATTGTGGCAGGGAGCCAGGTCGTGCTGAAATGTTCCATCAAACGTTTCCATGAATGGGACAATCCTGGTGCGCAATATTTTCATATATTTCACTGAATTCATCATCCCTGTTATAGGAGCTAATCGTCCAGTGCCATTGGTTGTAAAAAAACCTCAAAACATCTGTTTCGAAGTTTGTTTTACTGTTTGCTGGATGTGATCAGGCCGCAAAGTTTCCCCATCGCTTCGTCTAACGACACTTGATTTGTACCCTTGAACAAACAAATGTGTCTCATCACTAAAAAACACCTTCTTCCAGTCGTCCACAGTCCATAGTTGGAGTAGTTTTGCGTTTGCGGCCACAGTTTTCTTTTCTTTTTGGAGACGATGAGCCACTTTCTTCAAATGTTTTTGAAATTCTTAAAACGCTGGACTTTCCCACAACAACTGCTTCAGCTATATCTATTACAGTCATTGATGTGTGTTCATTAAGCGCGATAATTTTAGAATGCTTCCTCGTAGTGAATGTTCCATCTTTGGACAAGACGAAATTGAAACCACCAACTGTCGCACCGGTAGGCTCACAACTTAATTGCTGGCGAGGTAAAACCGGTCAGAATGTAAATGATGATCAAGCTCGAACCCTCACGTCACCTCAGGTAGTAAACAAAGAGGTGTGAGGGGTGTTTGGGCCACCTTGGTACTCACATACTTACTACAGTAACTCAAAGGAAGAAAAAAAATGTTTGTCCCAATTAATTCGAACAGCATAGTAGAATAGGACTAATTTTGAGATCGAAATAATTTTATTGTTGCGCAGTGTAATCAGTGAAAATCAAATATTATAATTCGTGATAGATAAGTGAATAATGACATATAGTTTAGGAGCAATGAAACATCAGGATGATATAGACTGAATGCACTATTATCATATCACATATATTGCATTAATATCTTATTTGAGTTAACTCGAACTGATTGTGCCTACATATCTTTAGTCTCATATTCAAAGCATATAATGAAGTAATTCAAATCTTTTGCTAAAACGTGATATTGAAATTAACTACGAACGTAAATTAAAAATTGTTCCAAATTCATTCTTTCTGATGCCAACATGATTCAATAAATGTTCATAGTTTGAAATCATGAAATATAAAGGAAGGAGAAAATATTACAGCATTCTCTCTCTTTCTCGAGTGACAATTATGTCATCACTGGATCATTATAACATAAAAAATCTTGCATCCAGGTCACCTATCGGCTTCCTTAGCAACTCCATCTTTTCTTTTACTTCATGACTCTATATTAGCGCTTCGTCTGACCGCGGAAAACGTGTGAACTATTATGTGTGATTGATGTATGAAAAGTTGCATAGTAACGGATTTATTTCTGAATTTCGATCAATTTTTGATCTAGTCTCAATTTCTTTGATAAGATTTCTAAAGTAATCAATCAATGGCCTTCAACACTTTAATAATTTGAAGTTGAATAAATTCTCTATGGGGTCAGATATTTTGAAATTGTCTAATAAGAGAGTGAATATTTCTAATTAATTCTTAAATGTGTACAATCTATGCGTGAAAAAAGAAGCAATTTGAAATTTTGTTTTTTCAAACTATTGATGGAATTCTTCAACTTTAAAATTATCTAGCGCCCTGGAGAAAATATTCAAGAATCGAAAACAGTTTTTAGATTCACAAAATTCGTTTTTGTTCAGAAATGGTATCAAAGAAACCTAAGACTTGTTTCTTAGAATGAACTAAATCCCAGTCTTAAATATATTTTAATTCTCGTTATCAATAATGTAATGAATAACGTCAAATAATCATTCAGCGGATAATGAAGGAAAACTATCAGCAACTATAAACATTTCTCCAGATTTCTTCATTATACTTTATTCATCATCAGTCACCGTTTTTTCTTTCAGTTTAAATTTTAAAATTCATCCGACTCTTATAAATGAAGTAGATGATAGGCAGTTAAAAATTTACCGAGAAATTGAAGAATTGAACAAATCATTTAGTAGTATATTCAAGGCTACATAGCACTGGATTATCTCAAATCTAATAACAATCTAACCTATATTCATCGTGGAATTACCTACTACATAGGAATAATTCTGTTATAGAATTGCCCAATATTGACCTGAGTTCGTATCAGGGAACACAATATTAAATTTTGTTTCACTACTCTACATCTTCATAAAACCATCATTAGATATACTAAAATGAGCAAAACTATCTACTGAAGTACTAGTTTAGACGGAAGTCATTGGAATACCTACTAAGTTCATATTTTCGTGAATTCAGAATCCAGTTTTACGTAGAACGACGAATATTTGACCTACTTTTTTTGAATATTCGGCACAAGTACATCGCGATGAATTGTACCAGCTAGAAACACGTTTGGATAATCAATGTTAGTTGGGCAAATGAAGGGTCATACAGTTGTGCATATATAAAATGTTTATCCACAATTGTTCCCAAATTATTAAACGTTGAAACTTCGATTGAAAAAATTGTAATAATTAATTGTAATAATTGTAATCGATGTAGAACCGCACTGTGCAACAAAAAAAAGATTGAACGTGTCCTTTACTTCATGAGTCAATTCTTGCTAATGTTGGGTTAAAAAAAACTAATATGACAAATTAAAAAATTTATTGGCTCTTTATTTCACGATATGTAAATGATGAAAATTTTTTCTTAGAAATTGTTGAATATGAATTACATATGCTAACGGCATTTAAAGAGTGCTTGCACTATCATTAATGATATTTAAATTCAAAATTTCTTCAAAAAACACTTGGCAGGTGTTCAGATCTACGAAGAATTAACTCATTTATTCGATCAAAGGAATCAATATATATATATATATATATATATATATATATATATATATATATATATATATATATATATATATATATATATATATTTTGAAAGTTTTTAGCATAAACAGGCTTTTTTAATATGAAAAAGTTTATTTCTTTATTTTTATTTATTTTTTCATATTAAAAAAGCCTGTTAATGCTAAAAACTTTCAAAATAAATACCTCAAACAGGCAATAAATCAATTTCAAGATATATATATATATATATATATATATATATATATATATATATATATATATATATATATATATATATAAATACTCAAAAAATAATAAGGTAGATGTAACTGAATTGTAAAGTTCGGTAGATTGGCAGAGTGAAGAGTTTCACATAAATTCTACATCAAAATAGTAACTGAATCTATCCTCTTCTTCTCGTGCCAACGCTTACAGCGTGTAGGCGATCATCCACTCATTCAATAATACGTAATTGCCCTTCCGTAGCTAGTGCGAATATATCACCCACGTTTTTCACTCCACATCAGTTCTTGATATCGCACAACCATGAATGCCGTTTTTGGCCTGGACCTCTTCTACCTTCTATTTTACCCATTAATATTAGTCTTAGGATATCATATTTATTGCCTAGGAGTATGTGGCCCAAATAAGAGATCTTGCGTTGTTTCATATTTTTTAATGACACACGCTCGACGCCGGCTCTTCTAAGTACTTCCTCATTCGTTATTCGGTCCACCCAAGGAATCTTTAATAGCCTGCGGAAAGTCCACATCTCAAAAGTCTCTATACTGTTCATGGATTCTATTTTTAGTGACCATGTTTCGGCCCCATATGTTATTATGGGCCAAATATAGCATTTTACCATACGAAGTCTTATGTCTAATGATACTTTTCTTCGACATAGATATCTTCGAAATTCAATACATGTAGTTCTTGCCATCGCCGTCCGTATTTTTATTTCCATATCGCTTTCCAATTTGTCGTTAACGCTACAACCAAGATACTTTAATTTATTGACCCTTTCTATGAGTTTATCCTCAATCATTATTTGGGCCTGATTTTGCTGTTCTCTGCTGATGATCATGAATTTTGTCTTTTCGGTGTTGATTTTGAGTCCATATTCCTTACTTATCGTATTAATTTTGTTTAGAAATTGCTGTAGATCTTCCAAATCGTTTGTTAAGATGGCAGTGTCATCAGCATAACGTATATTGTTTATTGGGATTCCTTTTATTTTAATACATTTTTGCTGACTGTCCAGCGCCTTCTGAAAAATCATCTCAGTATATACGTTGAATAGTTGCGGAGACAGAAGACAACCTTGGCGAACCCCGTTTGTTACTTCTAATTCTCGCGTATCTTAAAAGTTGTTAATACGAAGTATTGCTGTTTGATTCCAATACAAATTTTGGATAACTCTAAGATCTTTTGTATCTTAAAAATCTAAATTTATCTGAACTATATAAACAACCGTAAAAATACCTTTATTTCATTCTTTAAGAGTGTATTTTGGCTCAATAATAATTGAAGATATTTCAGGAAAGAAGTCTATTGGCTGGAGCGCAGTTAGTTTGTTGGCTTCTGATTGAATATGTAGCATGTTATTCGGGTCAACTACTTGAAAATGCGGTATGTTTAATTAGAAATTGGGCCACTCATTTATTACGTAAGACTATATTCGCTAGTTTTTGACCCTTTACCCCTCTATTATGAGAAAAAATGAGAATACCCCCTCCCCCTGTTAAATATTTATTACGTAACAATCTAAAGGACAAATACAGTTTTGCTAAGTAAGAATTTTTAGAAATGTTCGTTTGTACTTACAAAGGTGCTAATAATTTTCATATTTTGGTAGTAATAAACTTTGGTTTCAATCATTCATCTTGAAATCATACATCTGAAAATTTTTATCTACATAAGATTTTCAATCCAGTGGCTCAAACCCCACTCAGAAAGTGGATCTGCCACTGGAACATCTCTAAAATAATAGATACTGCTTCTAGTTGGTTATACACGTCGTCGACGTCCATCTATTCCACATCAGCCCCGTTGCGGCACAAAACTTCTTTGCCTCGCCTTTAATATATGGCTAAAACTCTTTGTTTTTCAATATTTGAAATACGACCATGAAGTTTTTTGTGAAGTTGCGCTGCCTTTTTCAGAAGTATTTAGAGCATACTAAACAAATTATTTCTATGAGCGCATCTTGTATTGATGGACAGTAAAAATCGCAATGAACAGTCTTGAAGGGTCCTACACTTCCATGTTTAATGATTGGCGCACAAATAAAGATGCAAAGTGATCGGGTGCTTTAACATCCTCTGGGGAGGGAAATATGAGCGAAGGTTCATTTCCTAACGATATGGTGGAGGAAAAAACCCTTTCATCTCGGCACTCGCGCGGTTGCCCGCGCTTTATAAAAGTATAATTTTAACATTGCGCATTTGTGATCTTACGTAAGAACTATCAAGACTCCCTCCCCCCTTGTAAGAAAAGATAAGACATAGCCGATCCCCCTCCTCCACTAAATCGTCTCACGGAATAAATGAAAGGCCCCTATGACACGGCCACCTTTAATACAGTCCATGAAGAGCGTAGTCCTTCGGTGTTGCCAAATTGTCTTTAGTGGTATACTATCCTAGCCGGATGTTCCCAAACTTTTAAGCATTATTTCAACTCTTTCTGTATATTGCGAACAAACAAGAAATATTAATAGTATTTATAACATTTAGAATATTATATTGGGTATTATGAGCACATATTTCTGTAACAGAAAAATGTAAAACATTTATTATTGCAAGAAAACAACGATGTTTTCGATTAAGCCCCACTGCGTAAAAAATACTTCTATTAGTCAGGGGGATTTGTTTACATGAAAAGTTGCCTAACCAAATTTATTGAATTATTTGAGAGAATAGGAACCTTGAAAGAAACGCTGTAGGAATTACTCAAATTGAATTATTCACCTAAGTATAAATGAATATTATATTTCTGATAAGAGCAACCAACAAACTACTTTATTAAAGCATTGAGCTTTTTTCGTTCATTTTTTGATTCACTTTTCTCGTGTCCGGCTTCATTATTTTTTTTGTGTAGTCATTCAATAAGATATTCGAAAAAAATGGAACACAGCATGTTCAGAATATTTTCATTGTCTTCACCACATAAACAGCAACATCTTTCAAGGACTCATCCAATGACACGCTCAAAATAGTTAGATTACATAAAATTGGTTTCTGGTGAATATTATTCAAAAAGGCCGTACGAAAGAAATGTCATTAATAATTTTTTCAAATATGGCACACATGTGAAATAAGACATTTTTAAATGCAAAGAAAATGCAAGGCACAAACAAATGAATATTTTGTTGGAGCCCAATTATCTCGTGGTATACATTTCATCCATTCACTCTTCAAAAATTCATTTTTATGGAAACTGGAAGTCGATACTAGTTGCCCACCCGCCCGCAGGGTGCTGTTATAATTTGATTTACAACCAGGAAGTTTTCGTCATTTTAAAAAAATATTTTTATTAGAAACTCACCTATTCCAAACTTGAAACTTACTGCATCATCTACGGAATACCTATCCTCTACATTATATTTCCCAAAAAAATTATTCATAAGTAATCCCTACACAAAACACAACACAAATTCGATTCGATTAAATCGGTACACACAAAACACTTCGTTTTTATAATTTGATGTTATGTTATCCACAAACTATCAACACTAGCACCTAAATAACAATATAGAAAATTGATGAATAGAGGATTAGAACTGAAATCGTAAAATATTCGACTTCAAATACGAAAGTCTTAAATAACACAACATTGATTTCGTTTCACTCAAATTTGTAAACAACTTAACACTTTGTTTTTCAAGTTTGATGTTGAGATTTCAACAAATGATCAACATCAACACTTGTATTACACTGTACACAATTGAAGAATATAGAATTTATAACAAAAGTTCAAATTATTTACCTTCAAACTGCGAAAGTTTTGGGAAGTGTCCTATTGGCATTAGTATACCAGCTCAACTAATGGCGGGATTGTCAGACCACTCTCTGACATATGACAGATGTTCATTTCATGGCCTGTATTAAAGGTAGCCGTGCCTATGTACAATCGATATATGAAACTTGACACCTCTCAATGTTTTTTTAAGAGTAATGATTTGGCTGATATAATCTATGACTTAGATTGGTATGAAATGGATCATTCACTGAGAAGAACCTTCATTTTATTTCACAGTCAAGTTCATTGTACACTGCAATTCAAGATACGACCTGTAATAGACATGAACATGCAGTATTTTCACAAGGTTGAGTATATTAACCAATTACCTTCAGGCGATACTTACTCTTCTTTATTACAGGTTATAAAAGGCTCTTATTCTTTCCTGATGTTCCTCAAGAATGACTAACGTTCTTCAAATTCTCACAGATGTTTCAACTTTCAATTCACGTTAGATTTATTATTTTTTCTCGTTTGTTGAGAATATATATTTTGAATATGAATCACTTGATGCAGTGTTTAAATTATTGACATAAATTTTCAGCGAAGAGAAAATTTCGTTTCATTATTCGAATATCGGAAAAAATTCTCAATCTGTATGATCAAGTATTCAATAAAAAATATTCATTTTCTTTTTGTACACCCAAATTCTTTCAATTTGGGTGTACAGTTAACAGCTAATATCTAACGGTTACAGGACTCGCTATCTTGTATCGAAGGTTAAACTCAAACAAATACAAACGAATATCAACATCTCACTGAGAATTAAAAACCAGTTTTTTCATTTGACAACTTCTACAGTTTCCATAGGGATGACAAACAAAAAAATTATATATCACTACTAGAAATGTTAAATCTATGTAGAATACCAAATAGTCATGTCACTATGTGCACATATTCATGTATTTCAATCTTAGATCATTGAATAATATGCTGAAGCACCTAAAACATAACTTTTCTTTCATCCCTATATCTTCCAAATGGAAAATGGTGACATTTGATAATCTGAGAGTGAACATTGAGAAAATCTTTCAAGAAACAAATGAGGAACTATGTGAACGTGCAAAATACGACCTTCTAGGCAGAATATTCCCAAAATAAAAATTTTTATTTACATTATTCATTATCATGGCAGTCATAAAATTAGCAAAAAAATGATATTATCTCATTTTACTAATAATATTGCTGAAAAGTTAACTGAGTATTACCTAACAATATACCTAAGTAGAAGTGAACGGTATAGGCCGCATTCGGGAGTAGCCGATGACAAGTTTTTCGAGCTTGTTGGCCCTCATCAGGACGGCGTAGCCAAGTTCAAGATGTACGAACTTGGGAAAGGAAAAATCAAAAGAAAAATTTCAGTAATAAATAAATAAAATTTTTTTTATCTTTTTTTTTGAAGATTAAAAATCTTTTTTTTCTCAAAAAAGATTTCTATATATCGTACGTCCTTAACACTGCTGCATTTATTATTTTAATATTATCATAATCATTATTTGATGCCTTTTGTGTCGTTTTTGTTGGCTTATTAACTCGTGTCAGATTATTCCTGAGGAAGAACGAAATTCGTTCGAAATATAGAATTACTGACGATTAGTCGTTTAAGTTAGTTCTGCCCACCTTTACCGATAACTCAAGAATATTTTGAAAATATTATCATTACGGCAACACTCCCTCCATATATATATATATATATATATATATATATATATATATATATATATATATATATATATATATATATATATATATATACTCTCAGGGAGCTGTCTACACAAATGTTGTCAACGAGAACGAACCCATCACTTTCGAGAGTGAATATTAAGAGCGTTTCGAAAAATTCATCGATCTTGTTGAATGATAATAGGATACAATTGTTTCATCATTATTATGAATCATCAGTCCATATTTAATATATCAATCAAGAATCGATGACTTTCAAAACGAACATAGGTCCTATACCAAATTAAGAGAAGTTCTAGAGAGTGAAAGACTACTTTGTGTAGACAGCTCCCTGAGAGTTTTATTTGAAATATTTCGATATTTCGATTAAGAGTCTCAGTATTTACTAGTATTGAATTACCTGTGAATCTTTGAACTAGCTACACTTTTGCCCGCCTGGGCGTGATCTGGAGCGATTATGCATGGGATCATTCGTACACATTTCAGACAATTATCTGTTGTGTTCGAATGAAATATCTACAAAGCCTTCCACTCGCACTCTTGTTGTCATGAGTAGGAATCTTGAACGCTAGGGAGTGTTTATACGTCCTTTCGCCGATAGAGGGATGATTCCTACGTGAGTATTTCACTCTCTAGAACTTCTCTTGAATTTGGTATAGGACCTATGTTCGTTTTGAAAGTCATCGATTCTTGATTGATAGATTAAATATGGACTGATGATTCATAATAATGATGAAACAATTGTATCCTATTATCATTCAACAAGATCGATGAATTTTTTGTTTTCGAAACGCTCTTAATATTCACTCTCGAAAGTGATGGGCATCGTTCTCGTTGACAACATTTGTGTAGACAGCTCCCTGAGAGTTTTATTTGAAATATTTCGATATTTCGATTGAGAGTCTCAGTATTTACTAGTATTGAATTACCTGTGAATCTTTGAACTATATATATATATATATATATATATATATATATATTATATATATATATATATATTCATTATATATATATATGTTGGAAATAAACGCTTATTATTATAAACGCTTATTATAAATATTTTTGATAAATCTATATATATATATATATATATATATATATATATATATATATATATATATATATATATTAATATTTTTGATAGTTCTCTTTTCTGTCTATATTTCAACTGAAAATCAATATTCCCAGCAAATAACAGACCCCAAAATGGAAAAATTAACTTGTGGTCAACGTTTCGCTTAGAATTGTATCTCTGTTGAAACTTTCAAGTAAATCATTTTCATTGAGTGACGCTACTGATGAAACGAACCATTTTGTTTCAGAAATGCATTCAGAAATCTCAATTACTTGCTGAGAATATACAATTTTAGTTATGTATATGTATATATTCTTCTCACTATTTCATAGGATGATATCTATTTTTAAGTAGTTATTTTACCATTGTGTTATTATTTTCAAGCGTCGAAAACTTTTTATTTGTTTTCAGATAATTTTGATCAGATTGATTTTCATTTTTCTGAAGAAATAGATTCAATTTGATACGCTCCAAGAAACACGTTAGAAAACAACATATTTAGCGAATAAAAATTACTAACAATTTTTCGATTGAGCAGCTCGAAATAATTTTTTTAGTTTTTAATCACGGTAATTTCACGTTGAACGGTTCAATATACGTCTGGGTTTTTTCGTTATAAAATTTCAAGGACTAGCAATCAATCGAAAATTATTTCACTTGCTATGCTTCGTTAGGACAGATAGAGATCTTCAATTTTAGATGGCACCTTTCCGTTTATTCATGAGGATATTGAAGTAATTATCTCGACAATTTGTCTGATCACTTATAATAATTGTCATCGACTTTAAATTCAATTACATTTGACCTTAGTGGCAATATTTGAATAAGCCAATAATTATCCTTCATTATATTGATTATCATATCCATCTCACTAATATTTGAGAATATATACAAGTTTGGCGTCATCAATTGATATTGAGCTGATAATAAAGAAAATAATCATTCGCTGTATAAATTTGCAACTCATATATTTGTCGGTAGAATGAATTGTAAGCGATTTGAGAAGAGAGTAGTTGAATGTTTTGAGGAATGAAATAATTGCAGTTATAGAAAGCCAGACTGCTCGATGACTTTAATGTATATATCAATCTATTTAGTTGATTCGAATTTGAATAGCGTACTCAACAGCTTGAGCTTATATATATTATTATTACGACTGTTACCCATTAGGAGATCGATTGAGCTTGAATTCGCAATTAGGACTTTTGCTTGATGTTTTTGACTCCCAAAAACGCTTCATACTCTCTGAATGCTCTTTCTTCCGTTCATCTGTCCATTTTATTCCAGGTTAGTGATTTGATTTCTTCTCAAATTTCCCATGTGCGATATTTATCTGTTGTAAATCTTTTTGGACCTCTTTTAGTCACTCTGTTTCGCATTTACTCTTCATAATTATATGGAGTAGTTTCTTCGGTATTCTGGACTGTTTCGTTCTGTAGACATGTGCATAGAACTTTGCTCGTCGTTTTCTGATTTCTTCCGTTATCGTATTTGTCTTTTGATAAAGTTCATTCTGAGGTCTTTTCATCCAAATGCCGTTTCTATTGATTGACCTGTAAATCTTTCTGAGAGTCCTAATAATATATTTATTTATATATATATATATATATATATATATATATATATATATATATATATATATATATATATATATATATATATATATATATATATATAAATATAATATAATTGTTGTGGGTTACAGGCAAAATAAGAGGCCACTATGAATAGATTTTATCCAATTTGTCTGCCTGGTCTATATTTCGACTGTGTTTACAGTCTTCATCAGGACTCTGAAAAATATGTTTATACAATTGTACTGATAAAAATTATGATTTACAACTTACGGCTAACTAGGTATAAAAGGTATGGCCAAAAACCATCAAACAGGAATGTCTTTTTTAAAAATTAAGCTGAATTAGATTATAGATGTAAAAATATTCTTATGTACTAACTAAAAACAATGATAGGTGAATAATAGAATAGAAATGACAGGAGCACAGAGAGACATTGACACTGAAAACCGAACACAGAGGCGAGAGAGTAAAATCACCGTAGTAACAAATGTCATATTACACACGTAACACATAAAAGTCTATTAAAGTTGTGAGATATCTGCGAAGTTGCGAAGGTTACCTGAAATGATTTGAGAGTAAATAACTATAAATGCAACTAAGTCTGGAAACGTCCGTCTTCTTATTGATACTGTTGGAGTTATTATTAATGTGGACCATTTCCGAAAAAATCATTTCTGGTAACTAACAGCTACATCCAGTATTCCTACATTGTCGAAGTCAAAACGATGTCCCTGTTGTGAGGAATGTAGTGCTAAGGCACATCTGTCAGGGCGAAGTCTAACATCGCTCTTATGAAGAGTTATTCTTCTTTTAATGGTCTGAGATGTTTGACCTATATAAACTCCTTCACAATCTAAACAAGGAACACTGTAGATGCAGTCTGATGTTAGAGATGGAGGTATTTTATCTTTAAGTCTTGTGAAAACACTTCTGGTAGTGATGAAGTTGTATTTGGCAACTTTCAGCTCATCTATTTCACTAAAAATGTGACATAGTTTTTAGCAAATAAATCAATTTACAAGAATAATTAATCAATTAATTAATTAATTAATTAATTTACAGGCAATAAATCAATTTCAAGAAATATATATATATATATATATATATATATATATATATATATATATATACATATAATATATTTGATATATATTATATATTTTTGTATATAGTCATCTAAATTATAATATTGTGCTGTGAGGCTGCTGTACAGAAATAAATAGGGTGTTTATTACACAGAAGCGAAAACTTCGATTATCTTCATTATTAATTAAATACTCACCATACCGTATTTATACATATATAGATGTTTGTTATATGTTCAAGAAAAGGAAGATATGTTTATTGAATTGAATAGTAATCATGAGTATTCAACAAGGAACAGTGATGTGCTACCTATTTCTATGCATAAAACAGCTAAATTTTAGCACTCTCTTTATTATCAGAGTATTATTATCAGAGTATCTTCAACCATTTAACATCGAATTTGAAAGTGGTGAAAGCTATTTGCTTAAGAGTAGAGTTAAATCTCTGCTTTTAACAAAGGCATACTATAGTGTGGCAGAGTACTTCGATGAATCGAATGTAGGTTATAATTTATGAATCAATTTTTTGTATCAAATATTTGTATATTTTTTCACCACAAATGTCCTTAACCATGTGAAATTGTCTCAAATGTGTAATATTTCTGAGGTAATTTTTTTCTTTTCGTTTCAAATAAAGTTGTGTATTATTGTGAATATAACATAAACCAATATTTTTGTTTGGACCAATATTGTTGTTGGAGGGCTGAATGGAAGATCAGAATCAAAACTGAATTCCGTCCCTTTGAGAGCATTCTTCTTAGTTGTAATTGTTTAATCAATTGAATGAATGTAACTTTACAATGTAAGGAATGTTTCTCAATAAATTTTATTTTATTATTATTATTATATACATATTTATTTATTCATTTACCAAAAGCACAACGAACACAATGTTCAAAATATATACCTAAAAACTGAATTAAAAATCAGCCGATTTATAACTTTCGATACATGGTTGATCAAATTATTTTTAAAGAAATAATTCACTGAAAGTAGCAAGCCAAAAGTTCACTCTCTTTGCTTTAATTCAGTGATAGGCATTATTAACCGTATTTTCAATGGTTTGAAAATACGGTTAATAATTAAATAATTTGGAACTTCGAAAAAAGTTTTCTGAAAATAAAAATGATGAAAGTGGAGCTAGAAAAAATCCAATCCAAACCCGAATGATTGCAGACAAATATTTCACAAATAACATAACCGTAATTGGTTTCTTTTCGATATTTCGTTATTTACATAGTTTAGTCCAAATATATAGAAACAATAATATTAAGTTATTCAAATCTTGATGCAACCTAGTGAAGGGAAGTGAGAAATTTATAGTAATACTATCTTGACCTCTTTGGTACATTTTCATGAACATTTTGCGACCTTCATGAGGTAACGTAGACAATACACAATATCTGAGCAGTAGACTTGACTACGCCTTCAGTTTCAGATCAACATCTGATGCACACTTCTGCTATGACCATCTACGGAAAAATCGTGCAAATTATAATGACCACCCCTGTGAAACCACCTTTGTGCGAAAAGGCTCGCTGATGTGAGTATTTGAAATTTATATTATTTTTACTCTCAACAATGTATCATCGGTAAATGTTTTTTGTTTGTTTCGATTTTCTTCTTATGATTTTTTGATTGAAAATTGTAATTCTTTATATAGCATTTCAGTTTATATGATAAAAGACAAAAATTGCAACAAAAAATTTTTTGAAATGAAACGAATTGTGAATTTGGTAATTTCATATTGCCAAATGTTTTGTCGTAGTTTGTTCGATGTGGTATGAATGAAATACTTGACCAAATTCCACAAAAATTGTTCAATATACTCCACATTTTTTCGTTTTATGAGTTATCATCTATAGTTCAATAATGAATTAAATTTAAAACACTTGGCCTAAGTTCCACTGGTATATCAACAACTCTGTATATGTTTCGAGTGGTAAGCCCATCATTAAGAGTAATAACATTATTAACTGTAATATTAATTCAACGATAATCAGCTCATATTGCTATTACTCTCAACAATTGGCTAACCACCCGAAACATATGTAGAGTTGTTATTATTCTCAGTGAAACATAAACCAAGTGACTTAGTTTTAATTTATTATTTAACATAATCCGTGTCATTGTCAATAGATTACTTGTTCGAAAAATTCTATAGTTAAACTTGAATTCTTAAGTTCTATATAAACTTCTTCTTTATGAGGGTGACAACACTTTTTTTTATCAACGTTTTCATATGAACTTATATAATGGCATTTATCAAATTGAAATTGAATTGAATTGGGTGATATTAAAAAAAATAATTGAATCTGCTCAAGAATGTGAAGAAGAAATAAGCATAGAATTCAAAACTACAACTTTCACCATAAAATTTCAAACCGAGTCTTATGGATTTTATTGATATTGAACTCTTGATAATTGGTTAGTAACCCGAAATATATTCAAACCGTTTTGAAAATTTTTGTGTGATCTCGTCAACTGTTTCTAATTGCATGATACGTTTGTTAATATCGGTTTAGATTTTAACAGTATCAAATAGAATAATAACATAACTTTCTCTTACAGGAATCCTTATTTATTCAGAAATATGGAAGAAAGAATTCATATCAAGTGTTTATGGGGTTCTTTAATGCATTTTAATTATACAGCAAGCTATTTGAGTACCTGTTAAATTAAGAATGAAAACAGATGAATGAATGATATTGATTAAATTTCTATCGCATTAAAAATATATTTATACTAAAGTCCTTGTTTATCAAGCAGTTGAAAAATTTTAGATGACATGAAACAAAAAACCATTGTTTCATATATACTGTCTGTCTAATTATTTTTGTCATGATGATAAGAATATTATTTTCGAAACAATTCAAGAGGCCTTCGAGAGAAATGCATCAAATTTCCATTTCAATTTAAAAGCACAAGTGATTATTCATAAAAAGGACTCATTGAAAATTATAATAAGAGATTATATTTTCAAGAGCATGAGGATATCAAATCAAATTAAGTAAAAACAAAATATTTTTTTTTAATTCGTGTGAACTTTCAATTCTAATATGTATAGCGGTATAGTTTAAAATAATAATTAATCTTCATTTTCAAGCACATTCATGAAAAAGTTTAGACAGATAGCATACGAAATAAGTTCCACCTTACCTAACCTGACCTTACCTATTTTACTAATGTGTAAAGTTTCAATAAAAAATGTTTCATTATAAAATTTTAGTCTATTTAATAGTGTTTGCCTTTACTTGATGTAAATCCATTATAAATGAATACAAACTGAAATTCAAACACTTGAACACTTTTGATTTACATTTTATTGACAACATAGCTAACTCAATCAGTATTCTGTTAACATCTGAAGAAGTCGTTTGTAACGACGAAACGCGTCATGCTATATTGTCAATAAAGTGTGAATCAAAAGTTCAATTGTTTGAATTTTAGTTTGTATAGAATTTTAGTCTATTGTTATCAAGTAGGCTACATCTCCATATTTCATTAGCAATTGAAACATTTTCATATCAAAAATAACTGATGATTTTGTAAATCATAAGTCGATTTCCTGTAGAGAAAACTACTTATACAATTGTATCAATTTTGATTTTAAATACTCAGTACTGTTTTATAAAAGAAGTATTTTTGGGAGTTATTGCAGTATTTAACCTTCATCTCAGTGGACTATAACTCAGTTGAGAGTGCCATTAATAATACAAAACTTATCCTGAGAAATTACGAAATCAACGGAAATGATCCTACTTCCGAAGTTACTACAATATTTGAGATGTAAAAGCGTATAATTTGAACATTCTTATCAACATGATGTGATGTTTTTATTTACTCCTCATTATTAAATCATATTTGAAATAAAACAATTTTTTTATTCGTTTATCGTGCTTGTAAACTGTATAGAGAACCCCTCAGATATATTAAGATTTTTATAGCCACATAAACTCATAGACACGATATGTAGTCTCAAACGGGATTTGAACCCAGATATTCTGGGTTCTTCAGTCTCCCCTCTAGATTCTGGAGACAAGAAAAGAGATCTATCCTATAGATATATGATAAAATTATTTACGTTCATTTTGAATAAGGTTATAAATCAAACAAGAATCACCGTCTGGTTTTTAAGTGACCACATCAATACGAGTAGAATGACTCAAGGTAAGGACAAACTGTATGGTTTATACAAATAAAGAAATTTAAATATTGTTTCAAACTTCAGCAAGTTCAAGAAAATAGGATGTTTCTTCAAAAAGTACTTGTTATAATGAACTGAATGTCAAGAGAACTATTAGTTATAACAATTTCTTAATATCTTGACTTGGCCTATTCTCTAAAACAATTCAACAAATTATTCAAGAATTGGTAGAAAAATAGTTGTTACAGTCACATGAATTTAACTTATTCTAAAGTTTATACGAAGTATAACATGAAGTTTTCATTTCACCTGAAGAGGGCACATTATGTCGAAACACGTTCTACAATTGTTTATTTCAATTAGAGGATCAGCGCGTTTATTGAAAAATAAAATCATAATTTTTAAACGTTTTTGAATAAGAAGGTTTAACACACACTATGTTAAATTACACTGATTATTTCTGACATTTTCTTTTGATTTTTCATTTAACAGTTTTCATTTATGAATGATCTGACATTGATATCGCGTGACATCGACATCATATAATATCATAGAAACGAGATAATCATCTAAATTTCTTGTAATTGAAGAAGATATTGCAAAAGCATTGTCCTACTACTAAGAATTCGAGAGAGGACATCCACTTAAAATAACTTTGGAACCTCGAGAATTCAGGCCTATATTAAGAAATTTCACGAACTTGAAATTTCTGCTTAAAATTTGCTAATCATAGTAATAAGAACATTTGAGTAATATATTCATGGTATGTGAATTATCTAATTAGTTGATGATTTCCTCCCGTCTTAGGCAATGAAATTCAAATTTTCGTCGAAACTGTGCTTGCTTGCTTAATGTGGTTCACTGGTCTGAAATGCTTATTTCCGTTTTGCAATAATTACTATATTAAATCTCATTACATTAGAGGAGCAAAAAATTTAAATTGTCGGATACTTGCGTGGAATTACTCAAGCATAGAGAGGATCATAGTTGTTGAGAAAGAACAACAACAAATATACCTGTATATATATATATATATATATATATATATATATATATATATATATATATATATGAATATGAATGAGATTGAATTCTCGCTTAACTCTTGGTGAAACATAATTGAATATTAAAATAAATTAAACTCTTGGCTTAATGTTTCACGATTTATTTAACAATTTGTATAGTCAACATGTTTCGAGCGTTAGCTCATTTTCAAGACTGAACTTTTTCAAGAATGAACTTTTGAATAGATTGTAGCTTTTCATTTTGACATAAATGTATATTTTATGTCAAATATACATTTAGTTTATTTTATATTGTCTCAACATTTAGTATATTGAGTGTCTTGAACATACAAAGTTCAAGACTTCAAACACGGTTAGTTTATTTCAATGGAAATCTAAACTGTGATCTCAGTCACTACTAAAAACAACTGTGATTGCCAAAACACAGTCACTGTGATCACCGATACTTAAAAATCACTGGATCGCTCATCTCTTATATATATATATATATATATATATATATATATATATATATATATATATATAAATATATAAGAAAATGAACACTAGAACATTCATTTGAAAAATTGAAATTAATCAAGAATTGAAGGATAATGGAGGCATCACATCGTACACGTTCACATATCTAGCTCTACTATAACATTCTCTTGGTTAATTTGAATTTTTCAAATGAATGCTCTAGTGTTCATTTTCTTAAATATTTCATTCAGTGCCATAAGCACAAAAAACTTCATTTCCTTAAAAATATCGCCGAATAGGCCCCTGAAATACGGGAATAAACGCGAGCGTACTACTAACGCAACCTATTGACATTTGAAAACATCGTATGATGATATTTGTCAAATAGACATTGCAATTTAGTAGATACCTACGGGTATAGAAGATATGTGAAATTTCGATCCTTGGTGTGTCTGTAATCCGAGAGGTGTTTTCTACTGATTCCTATAGATGGAATTGTGGAGTATTTATTACTCTACGGTCTTTCACTTGAAGTCACAAGAAGATGTTTGGAGGTTGAAATCGTTGCCTCACTTCGATGGACGTGGTGCGTCTGACGAGTTCCTTGCAGAACGAAACAGCTGTCTCGCACTTCCATCAGGTGTGGCATCGATTTCAATATTTTTCTAACATCTATCCCTTGAAGGATAATGGAGGCATCAATTCGTACACGTTCACATATCTAGCTCTACTAAAACCTTCTTTGGGTTAATTTGAATGTTTCTATGTTCTGGTGTTTCATTTTCTTATATATATATATATATATATATATATATATATATATTAGGATTTGGTATGATTGGTTGTATCAGGTTTAGTTTATATAAAAATCGTGCATTCACATATATCTATACGTTTCGAGGGCGTTTGCTCTCTTCTTCAGTAGTTATAACCTTAGTGTAACATTTACAGTTATATAAAATAGTCCAGAACATATAATGTTTTGTCGTCAATCTATTTGCTCTCAGAACTTATATTTTTCTCGAATTTTTACTCTTTCAGGTGTCTGTCAGTGAAGTCACCTACTATATATTAGTGTAATTGATAATGAGATTCAAATGCATACAATTTTATATTTTCAGCAGCTTGTGGAAAAAAGTGAAGCGACATTCCAACAATTTCATACCACACTTTCCTCTCAAAATTAAATAGAATATTCCTCTATTTTTTGTTGAAGAACTGAGGGAGCACTTTTTACATGTACTTGTTTCAATACGTATCAATAATACAGACATGTTTATAAAACTTGATTTAATCACTTCATCTTAAAAAAAATAAAATTATCAACACTGACTCTATAAAAAAGAGTGTTTATCAATATTTCACTTGGTTTCCTCGATTGATTCTGTGTCTATGCCCGAGTCCAAAAGATCCACCAATTTTGCCATTGCATTATAGGGGAGAAGTCTGAAATTTCGTTAGAGTTACCGAAACAATAATAAGTTTCAAACCCAAAGTTTGATAAGTAATATATAATTAAATTCTTACCTCATCAACGTCTGAAAATACATAAGGAAAGATGGCAAAGAGGCTTCGACTTCGTTCCTACGCTGAGCCATCATGATACACTCTGCCACTTCACTAGCTGACAGCATTTTCATAAAAAATTCAAACTTGATTCTCGGGTTTGTGATGAGTCCTGTGTTCACCATGTAAGGAAATATAGACGTTGTTCCTATTCTGTTCCGACGATCTGCCCTAAGTTCCTCCCTTAAGCTCTCCAAAAGTCCTCTCACAGCAAATTTAGAAGTACAATATGGTACAACGTTCTTAAAACCTTTGATTCCTGCAATTGACGAAATTCCAACAATGTGGCCATGATTGTTTTTCTTCATGGCAGGCAGAAATGCTTCCAAGAGCTGAAAGAAAGATAAAAATTATAATAAATTCTTTATTTCTTCTATAATAATAATAAAAATTATAATAAGTTCTTTATTCTCAACAGGTATAATACCCAATTACAGAAAATGATAACATAATGTTGAGTACTAACTGAATAATTAAAATAAAAGAGATATATAACAAAGAGCTCAATCTCATCTAAAAAAAAACTAAAATAGTAACTAATAACTAAACAATAACATTTAATGAAATATTACGACAAACTCAATTAAATCAATTCATTTTAGTCAATCCCTTTGTTCACATAACTCCTCATAATAGATTCTATGGAGTCAAAGTGAATGTCACAATTATTGGCAACTCTATTGAATGTAGACTCCATAAACAAAATGGGGGATTATATTCGGGAGTTGGCCCTCGGAGTCTCTAGGTGGAATAATTCTGTAGAACGGGAATTTTGCCTTAGAGCACGAAATTTCAAAGCGGACATGAGAGGAAGACAATCAATACGATTGTGCAGTAATTTGTACAAAAATTTGAGTGATAAAGTTTCTCTCCTGCTCTGCAATGAGATTAAACTAAATCGACTCAATAATTCGTTATATTCGACTGCTCTCTGTGGATAAACATTGTCCTCCCTCCAAACTTAGAATATCAAGAACCTTCTCGGAATAGCCTCAAGATAGCGTTGATGTCAAGTGTAAGAATGTCAGATCATGCTACCATACTCCAACTTGCTACGGATTGGGGTATAATATAGTCCTATGAATGTTGAGGAATTATTGAAATATTTGCCATTGCGTATAATGAATCCATTTATTTTCGAGGCAGATGAAATAGGTCGGGTGATGTGTGGGACAAAGGAAAGCTTCTGATCGAAGACTACATCAAGATCTCTCACCTTATCAGAACGAGAAAGAACCAGACCACCGACGCTGTAATCAAACTCAATTCGGTCTCTTCTCCTTGTGATAGGAACAACATTTCACTTTGACACATTCTAACTCAAATAATTCTCCTCGCACCAACTAGCAACATAGTCCAGCGTGAGCTGAAGTTGAACACAGTTGTCCTGTGATCTAATTTCATGATATAGCTTCAATCGTCTGCGATCATCAAATGTGGAGAGTGAATATTATCCATCAGATCATTTACGAACAGAATAAGTAACAGTGGTCCAAGATTATACCTTTGAGCTATTCCTGAGGTAGGTATGAACTCAGAAGACTATGTGTCCTCCAGCTGTACGAATTGGCGTCGGTTAACTAGGTAACAATACATTACTATTACATTCCGTACAAGAAAATGATTTTTTTTTTAATAGAAGATAAATGTGAAGTTCAGGGGCACTTACATGGTACGCAGCCTCCTGGTTTTCCACTTAACCTTACCTTACATATAAAAAATGAATAATTTTCTTCAGTAGTGACCACTTAATTAATTCGTTATCATTGTAAAAAATGTACTAGAAATACGGAGGATGTAGGCAAGCTTTCATTAACTTTCACGGACTCTGACGTTTACTTAAAATTTCAGTACATTTCTCTTTCAAGGTCGCTAGTGATCTCGACTTGACATCCACCAGAATACTGTTGTATAGTTTGACAATTTTGTGAGAAAAACTTCGCTCAAACGGAGAAGTCCTGTGAGTCGGAGGAGTCAGCCTACCCCTATATCTCACATTGTTATTATGTACATGCGAACGATATACTATCTAACGATGCAAATACTGCGGACCTCCTTCCAAAACTTAGCTGGCACATTATTTACCTGTTGACTTGAAATATGGCAATAGGGGTACAACAATTTCAACATGAAATACGAACGTTAAACACGCCGTGATACGAGCTTCTCAAATCTAAAAGACCTATCAAATATCATTCCTAAGTTCTTCACTTCATTCTTCAATGGTAGCTGTACACTCACTAACAGTTTTCAATTTTAAATAGGTTTCTTAAAAACATTCCATTTTACTTTAATTGAATAGTAATAGTAATTAAAGTCTTTAGTGTTAAAAGTCTAGGCGAACTTCAGCATTACTGATCTATTTAACCGAGTTCCAAATGATAATTACAGTAATTCAACGTTCAATCTATATAGATAACTAAGAGAACACACCAGAAAAACTAACTTCCAAAAAAAATTAAAGATTACAACATTATAATGAGAAATCGAATATGAAAATGGAAAAAAGCAAAAAACAAACAGATAATTGAAATAACAATAAAAAATTAGTATAATTAAAACATCAGAATTACAAAGAGTAGCTTTGAATGCTTGCTAAAGTACTCGAAGCAAGAATTTTTCCGATAATTTTCTGAAAGTCTACATAGATTTACTTCTAATGTCTAGCGAAACAGAACAAAACACAGTAAAAGACATATTACAAAGTCAAAGGTTTTTTCATCAATAAAAGAGGTGTTCGATCCTTTATAGATGAATCTATAATGGGGCTTCAAAATTGATCGATCTACCTTTTCAAAGATATAAGTGGCCTCTAGCTGATAATAATACTATATAAATCATCTGTTAAACAGCATAATATACATTATGATGTTTGTGTTATCAGAGCAAATTATGAATGTCGTATCATAAGTTCAAAACATTTCGGGAAATGTGAAAAAATTACAAAACACACAAAATTAAACAACAGTAAAATGTCCTTCAAGAATGTCCTAGTAAAACAAAGTAAATCTGAAGTCTATAAAACACAGAATAAAATTATAATTTATAATAACTTCTAATAGAAATGAATTTATATAGACCAAAACGTTCAGAATATATCTCAAATGATTCACATCACATACAAATTATCTAATAATTCGAATGACAGTCACAAAATACTAAATTTAAAAAATTGTAGAATAAAGAAAATTTCCTTCAGTATAGGGCAGAAAAATTTTCCTCACGGATTCATGAAGAAGAAATCAAGCTTAACCAATCTGGTTGAATATGTTCAGTTTAGTTTTGACGAATTCAAAGTAATGTTGTTGATTAATCGGTAGGTTTTACAGGTGGTCTTTTAAAATGGATAAAGAGCTATTACAAAAATAGAAGTCAGGTTGTAAAAATTAAAAACCTCAGGTCCAGGACGGTTCTGGATACGTCAGGTATTCCACAAGGTAGTCAACTCGGTGCTTTTTTATTTTCTCTGTTTATCAATGATATCACTTTAGAACAATCTAATGTTTTGTTGAATGTCGATGACTTGAAAATCTATAAATCCATCTCCTCAGTTGGTGATGCTGCTGATCTTCAATCGGACTTGCTAGCTGTAGTGGGATTGCTTTCGAATCGTCAGCTCAATGTCAATTTTGTTAAATGTATATATATTACCTCCCATAGAACCAATGATCCAATATTGTATCCATATTCAATTGGTGGTGCAAGGCTTGAGCGTACTAATCTCATTAATTATCTTGAAATGAACTTGGACTATCAATTCGAGTTCAAGGAACATTTTAGAATAATTACCAACCGTGCATTCGTGAACCAACAATCACAAGAGTGATTGTGTTCATTCGTCGGAACTCTGCTGAATTTTCTGACGAATCAACTATAAAATGACTCTATTTTGCTTTTTGTAGACCTATTGTTGAATATGGGTCAATTATTTGGTCACTTCATTATGAGGTGGACCCGAAGTATATTGAACGAGTGCAGAATAAATTTCTTTTATATTTATCTGTCCGGAGGTCAATACCTCGTATAAATTTTTAGGCAACTGTTATTCGCATTCAATTAAGTACACAAACCTTGGCTTCAAGAAGAATTATATTTGATATTGGTCTTTCTGTTCAAATGTTTGAATAATTTTATAGATTCTAATGCATTGCTTGGTCAAATTGGCTTTCACGTTCCTTTCAAAAGAACAATATATTTGCGTACTCCACCTGTCGTACTAATTATTTGGCAAGTGCACCAATTAATTGAATGTTAGATTATGGTAATCGCTATGTAAATACTGACCTATGTTTTTGTACATCACTTAGGCAGTTTCGCTGTGTAATTAAGGATTTAGTTAACTAAATTTAGGTATTATATGTTTTTCTCATTTTTTATAAATCGGCTTTTCCGTAAATAAATAAATAAAGTGTTCAACCATTCACTCATTTCAAACTTCCTAAGGAAAATATTCATACTTTCTTCGAATTATAATCATGACATATTTTATCATTTGTAACATTTTTTCTGAAGGTGCAAAGTTCATTTTCAGTCAGTTTACTAGACTTTTCTACAGTACCAGGTGAAAGGAAACCGCCACAAATAATCTGTATTATACACAGAGAATATTATACGTAATAGCGCATTACAAATTTTTATTGCTAATCATTAACACTGGAAGGCTATCGTAATCACTGTTATTAACTTTAAGTGGAAGTTTTGTACATTTTTCGTCAACAATGAGATATATCAGACATCAGAAATTAGTGCCGCATTTTCCTCAACAATTAGAATGATAAAGTACTTCTTTCATGGAAAAATTACGTGAGTTATAATGTGTTTGTTGAATACATAAACAGATTTTTGTCTATTCTCATTGAATATGTCTATAGGCCTCACGCCTATACGACAATTCCAACACACAGTAACTGAGTTCTAATCCCAAGTAAGCTCCGAGTCTATAGGCTATCCGGGAACTGTTATTTCAATGAGATAGAAATGAAGAATTCATCTGAGAACATAACGCCTGCTGTATTCTCTACAACTGTTGCATTTTCCGAGTTTAAATCGTTCATTCGAATTTCTAAACATAAATAATTCCAAAAATACGACGGAGTAAAAGGAACATGGCAGAAATTGTTCCTTTCATATACGCACCCAGAACAATTGCATAACATTTACATCAATGGTTTTTCTTATTTCATCAGCAGAGTGCTCCTCTATAAGATGGCATGGCATTATCCCAGCATTCGCAATGAGAATAGTCACATCTCCCACTTCCTGTTGTACCTTCTTGGCAACTTCCAGAATGCTATCCCTGCTCCCCACGTCACATCTGAAAAATAAATATTTTCCTTCAGGGACACTTTAAGGCTAATCGAGAATTCAATCAATTAAAGCACTACGCACAAAATCGTCAATATTCAATCAAAATAAGAGCCCGAAAGCCTTCGAAAGCAAAGTAAACAATTTTCCCCTCATATCTACAGAGCTTCTTAATTCTGTGAAAATAAGTTTCTCCAGTTTCTCACAACAATCTGATAGAGAAGTGTTTCTCGTCGGATTGAATTTATTTGATCTTTCCAACTCTATGTTATATTCAAAAGATTTTTGAATCTTAATTGATGAGGAAATTATATTTAATATGTTTTCAACTGAAAGTATTGAGTAAAGTAAAACCCCAATTTAGCACTAACATTGATATATTTGCAGGCCAGAAGTTACGTGGAATAGTTTAAGAGTGTTTCATGTTCAATGAAATAACCAAAAATAAAATAAACTGAATTCCGAAAAGACTACCCACGTTGATTTTACCGCAACAATGGTGTAGCAAATTACTACAACTGATGGGATACTGTTTACCCGTCACAATTGTGATGGGTACTTAGTTAATTTGAATGGGTAATTTGTTATAACGTAATGGGTAATAAGTTTGCAGACCATTGCCGTTTTCGGCCTGGACCTCTTCTACCTTCTATTTTACCCATTAATATTAGTCTTAGGATATCATATTTATTGCCTCGGAGTATGTGGCCCAAATAAAAGATCTTGCGTTGTTTTATTATTTTTAATAACACACGCTCGATGCCGGCTCTTCTAAGTACTTCCTCATTCGTTATTCGATCCACCCAAGGAATCTTTAATAACCTGCGGAGTGTCCACATCTCAAAAGCCTCTATACGGTTCATGGATTTTATTTTGAGTGACCATGATTCGGCTCCATATGTTATTATGGGGCCAAATATAACATTTTACCATACGAAGTCTTATGTCTAATGATAATCTCTTCGACATAGATATCTTTGAAATTCAATAAATGCAGTTCTTGCCACTGCCGTCCGTATTTTTATTTCCATATCGCTATCCAATTTGTCATTGATGTTACAACCAAGGTACTTGAATTTATTAACCCTTTCTATGGGTTTATCTTCAACCATTATTTGGGCGTGATTATGCTGTTCTCTGCTGATGATCATGAATTTCGGTGTTGATTTTGAGTCGATATTCCTTACCTATCGTATTAATTTTGTTTAGAAATTGCTGTAGATCTTCCAAATCGTTTGTTAAGATGGCAGTGTCATCAGCATAACGTATATTGTTTAATGGGATTCCGTTTATTTTTATACCTTTTCGCTGACTGTCTAGCGCCTTCTGAAAAATCATATCAGTATATACGTTGAATAGCAGCGGAGACAAAACACAACCTTGGCGAACCCCGTTTGTTACTTCTAATTCTTGCGTATTCAAAAAGTTGTTAATACGAAGTATTGCCGTTTGATTCCAATGCAAATTTTGGATAACTCTAAGATCTTTTGTATCAAGGCCAATTTGTTGTAGTACTTCCATCATGTGCTCATGCTTAATGCTATCGAAAGCTTTCTGATAATCAATGAAAATTTAATGTATTAGTTCATGGTAATTTTAGAGAATTTCAACGGAAACTTTTGCTAAAAATTAAAAAATCTACTTATTCAGAGAGCAATACTTTCGAAGCATATGAGATCCTTCACATTCTCTAATGGTCACGTAAAAAGAATGAAGAAAAACTAACCTAGTCTACTGAACATGAGTGTTATACCATTACGTAGATATCTGGAGTTAATATTAGAGTAATTAAATTGAAGCAATATTTACATATAGCCATGTGCTTTTTTCTGGTATTTTTGATTAATTTCTTTGACCGTTCCATCGTTATTTTTCTTATTGACATCCCAAGCAACTACAGTAGCACCAGCCTCTGCGTACTTCAGTGCAAGTTCTTTTCCGATCCCGTGTCCAGTTCCGGTTATCTGAAAGAATAAGTGCAAAATTTTGGCTAGAGAATATGAAAATCTTTCAGGGTCCTATATGTTAAACCCGCAATACAACTAATCCCATTCGTAAAAGTAAAGAATCCGCTCAAAATGAAGAAAAGACTATTACTGAAAGAAACAATGGATATCAGTAATATTTATTGAAACTTGACAAGCTTGATTGAAGCTGATAAGAAGAATCAAAAAATCAAATCAAAATTTGATCTCAGCACCTCGTCATAGTGCTAGTGCTTTTCAGAGAGCTTTCTCTATCTCTTACATAGCGTTCAAAGTTTATAATTCTGTGCCATCCACTTTTAAAAGAAGTTCGAAATTATCTATTTTCAAACGAGAACTGTCTCGCTGGCTCCTAATACAACAAGTATAATTTGCTCTGTGGGATTGAATAGAAAGTTATTTTTGTACTGTTTTGTTTCGAATGAATATTCATTTGTTTTTTTATGGTGTTCAGTGACTGGGAAGTTTCAACCGGAGTTAAATGAGCAGAATCATAAGAAATCTTCCTTTTTTAAGTTTTCTGGATTTCGCTCCTTTTGATACTGTATAACTGTATTGCTACCTTGTAATTTCTTCAGAATAAAGTTATTATTATTATTACTATTAGTCTTATTATTATCATTATTATTATTATTATTATTATTAGTTATTATTATTATTATTATTATTATTATTTTTATTATTATTATAACAATAATACTATGCAACAACTATGCAAATTTTTCGTACGTGTGGTAAAAATATAAGATAAATAAATATAATATGAAATAAATATGGAAATCATTGTTAAGTCAATAAAGTGTAAATCATAAGTTCAAGTGTTTGAATTTAAGTTTATATTCAACCATTGTTGTTGATTGGAATGAAACAATATCAAATAAATGAAACCTACAAAGCAAAAGGCTAAACAACTTTTATAGCTTGCGTGTAAACAACAACCGTTGCAATTGATTGAACAGTATTTGAAATACTTCAGAAAGATGTATTCAGAATTCCAGAGAGGGAGCAATATAAAACTTACTTATATGAATCCTACTTCAAACATACTAGCGAAATAATGTTCTTATTAAATCTCCTATATCTAAAGTCGAAATATTTGAGTTATTTACGAGTTATTGATTCATTAATCGATTGATTGAGTTGCATAATTTATATGATTATAAATAACTTCACAAGAGAATTAAGTTTTATTGCTAGTATATTACCTACTGTGTAAAATCAAAGGATTGATTTTAGAGTAGATATGAGAATGATATCTATTAAAGTAAATAAAATTGTTTATGGATATCAAAATTCTATTGTTTTGTAAATGGTACAAAGAGCATATTTGGAACGTATTTCGTAATTTATATACCGTTTCATAGGAGGTTTTTCACTTATATGTTATCACGAAAAAAGTCTAGCAATCGCTTAATTGTTTCTCAATAGCTGGAAAAGTGATATCGAGATAATAACATATTGAACTATTTTCAGATTATTCATTAATTGGTGCCAAAATTTGTTCTATAGAATAAAAACTGAGTAACATAAGTACTGTCTCAATTAAATTTAATTTTAATAGCTTTTAAGAATAACGGTCATAATTAAATAATCGAAATAAATAATTAAAAATTCGAAAAGTCGTCATGCGTATTTATATTAAAATTATGAGAAAATTCTAAATATTATTTCATTAGGGATATTAATTTTCTCCAAGTATCGGCCTCATCAATCATCAATATAATTAAATAATGTTGGACAGTGTTCTAAAAAAGAGCAATAAAATAAAAGCTTCCGTCAAAAAATTCGAATAAAGGATTTTCCGACTTCTTTCGTTTGATTCTGATTTTGGCGCTAAAACCAAGGAGAAATTTCTCTCTTGATAGATCTTTAATTCAACACCAGTTCCATTGTTGTCCCAAACAACCATTGGGCTCATAATTTACTACAATAGCTACCCATCAATTGATAGGTGATTCAAACTTATAGATACGACTTAACGTTCTTTAATACAAGTAACTGAGATTGAATTGAATTATTTTTCAATAAAAAAATTTTAACAATAAAACGTTGAAAACCTACACATTTTTTTTTATATAACAGCCGTTTACATATGTTTCAAGGTTATTGCCTATCGTCAGAACGGCGTAGTTCAAGTTAAAGATGAAAGTACTTGAAGAGATATATAAAAAATTAATATATAAAACACGAAACACAGTTTCGTACACGTTTTATACACCCAAAACATTTGGGAAGAGTCAACACAACGTTGCAGACGACAATGAAATAGAGTTTGATTAAAAAAAAATTTTAATCAAACTCTTGGCTTAATTTTTCAGATTGAATAATAAAATCAAATTAAAACGTTGTTTTTCTTTGGAGACGATATGTGGACGATATTTTCTGCATCTGGGGTGATTCGGATCGATAATTAGATAATTCAACTACATCTGATGAAGCCACTGTGTTACCGAAACAATATTGTTATGTTTAACCGAATCATTGTGAAAATCAAACAACTACTTAGTTTTATTTAAATTATGTATTCAGATTTTCCTGAAATATCGGCCTAATCGATCAATAATTAGATAACACTGGTGAACAATTTGTAACATAATTTCTGTTGACTTCGATTTTTAGGCTGTTTAGAGATAAATTGACATACTCATTCCAAAACTTTATTCAGTTTTTTTTTTCTATCACGTCAAGTTTTTTTTTCTACAGTTGTTGCTCATACTATACTGGAGTGTTTGAGAATGTTGACAAAAAGAAGAAGTGGTAAACTTCCGTTTGGTATACCAATGATTTGGCGAGAACCCAAAAACCACTCCACTGATTGTCACTTTTATATAGTGACATTTATATTACAAAAAAACAAATATAAAAAGGATTATCCTAGTTTACGGATCACCCAGTTCCGAACTTTCAGTTACAGTTCTGTGTTCACGGATAAACTGGGACTGGTTCGGAATCGATTCGAAATTGGTTCTACCGGTTCGAAGGATCAATCTAGAACTGTAAGTTCGAGACTTGCGCTTTCACGATAGTTTGGCAATTGGTATCATAGAAAATTATATCTATGATTTGTTTATACATGCCACATGGTAACGAAACGGAAACTAACAGTTCGTTCACTTGAGTATCCTGTATTTTATTTCATTTTTATTTCAGACTTCCATAGAATAATGTGTTATTGTATTGTTCTTTGATTAGAATGACATCTGCAAGCGGCATACGGCATATTATTCGATGAGAACAACCGTGATTTGAAAATTCCCTTAACTAGTTCTAAAATCGTTCGTGGGTCGAAATAATTCCGAACCAGAACATAACCGAGCATGCGTATTAAATCAATCCCGAATCAGACTGTTTTAAGTATATCATTTCGGCATTTCCTAGCCTGTCATATGAGAAAAAAAAGGCTGGTGTCTTTGATGGGCCACAGATTCGGCAACTTATTGAAGATAAACGTTTCATTGAAAAAATGACCGAACTTGAAAAGAATATTTGGTTAGCATTAAAAAGTATTCAAGGAATTTCTTGGAAACACACGAGCCTAAAATGATGTCGAAATTGTTCAACAACTCTTAGAAAGCTTTAAAAACTTGGTTGTAACATGAGTATCAAACTGCATTTCTCACATAGCCATCTTGCTAACTCTCCAGAAAATCTTGGCGCTGTTAGTGATGAACAAGGTGAGCGATTCCACCAAGATGTGAAGGTCATAAAGGCAATAGGTATCAAGGTAGATGGGATGTCAGTATGATGGCTGACTACTGTTGGAGCGAGAACGGGCGATAATAACAAGCGAGAATGTCCCCAGATTGAACATTCTAGGAAAAGTTATAAGCGAAAATTTTTATCCTAATATCTTTTTTTTTGCATAAACACAATTCAACTTTTAATATTATAATAACCTTCGTATGAATAAAATATTCCAATATATTTGGTTAGCGCCCACTTCATTTTCCTCTGTATGCTCATTTAGTATGACTTTTAGGGCAAAGAGAGGGTATCCTGTAGTTTAAAAACTTGACGTGATAGAGGAAAATTGATAACATTTTTTAATTCAGAGACCAAAATTCAGTCAAATACAAGTCACACATACACTAAGACAACAAAATTGCTCTTCCCCAGAGTAATTCTTCAAAATACATAAACTCTTTTTACAAATCGATTGAATTCACTAATGAAATGGAAAATGAACATCAAACTTCAAACTTTTCAAATTAAAAAAATTACCAGGAAAGTCGACATTTTAACGTTTGACATATATTGGAAGCCCACATACACAGAAACATAAATTCCCCGTGATAGCAGTCAACCGTTTGAAATAAAACTCAGCGCTTTTCGCTTTTTCATACACAGACTCTTGTTCATTCCTCTTGCCTAAGAAAGTCTCAGTAAAGAAATAAATACCTTGAAAATATTAACAAGAAATAGCGGTTACGAAAAAATCTTAATAGACAAACTTATACGAAAAGAGCGTCAGAATAGTCTTACCTCGCCATCTATCAGAATGGAACATAAATATTATTTCATTTACGTTATACCACACCTTAGCGAGAAAAAATGTGAAAGATTGAATAAAAAGCAAATTAAAACAGTTTGTACGGATGAACGGAATGTGAAGGCACTTATAGTAAATAATAAGGAAAAGACTAATAATGTTGAAGAAAATAGCGGTAGTTATGAAATCTTCTGTTCTTTCGGCCAAACAGGTAGACATATCAAAACCTGAATAGATGAACAAATAATATGAAGATTTTACAGAACAAGAATATTACAGACTTCGCAGAACATTGTATCAGTTCTAATCACTTTCACTTTCGAATAGATTTCAATAAAACACAATGTTTATACGCAGATATCAAAGGGAAACGTTTAGACCTTTCGAAGGCCATAGAAATCAGCACATCCTGGAAAAAAGAACCGATTTTCAATGAATAAATAGAATATCAACTATCCCCCTTCTCGACCCTATCTTATAGATTTAAATACTATGTTCTGTTTCTGCAATTAGTCTTGATAATGAGCAGACCGCTCGAAATATGTCGACTCAACGTTGTTATTCAATTTTATTATTGAATATATTTAGTAAATATTAAGCCAAGAGTTGAATTTAAATTTCTGTTTAACGTTCTTTCCTTACCCGGGGTCGGAGCCAAGATATCTGGATCACCAACCATCAAACAAATAACAATAACAATTCATTAATATTCTATTTTAAAATTTCAAAAAATATGTTATTGAATATAACTTAAATTCAAACACTTGAACTTATGATTTACACTTTATTGACTACATTGCATGACGCGTTTCGTCGTTACAAACGACTTCTTCAGATGCTTACAGAATGTTCTGTAAGCATCTGAAGAGGTCGTTTGTAACGACGAAACGCGTCATGCAATGTAGTCAATAAAGTGTAAATCATAAGTTCAAGTGTTTGAATTTAAGTTATATTCAATTATAATGGATTTACATCAAGTAAACGCCAACACTATTAAATAAATATGTTATTAATCTGAAAACTATCAAAGTTGTTAACACACATTATTTTCATTACTTCTTATAATTTGCAACTCCTACCCGATAGGTTAGTCGAGGTTTTAATTTCGAAAATGGAATAACACCCCTAATTTTAGAAACAATATGAAACTCTATAAAACTAAGCCGAGTGTTTTGAAGTCGATATATCAAACCATCTCGTAAATGATCTGATGTATAATATTCACTCTCCACATTTGATGTTCGCGGACGATTTGAAAATAAATCTTGTAAATAGATCACAGGACAACTGTGCTTCAACTTCAGCTCGGGCTGGACCATGTTGCTAGTTATTATGAGGACAATTATTTCAATTTGAATGTGTCAAAGTGTAATGTTGTCTCTTTCGCAAGGAAAAGATATCGAATTGAGTGTGATTAAAGCGTCGGAGGTCTGGTTCATTCTCGTTCTGATAAGGTGAAATATCTTGGTGAAGTCTTAGATCAGAATCTTTCCTTCATTCCACAAATCACCCAACTTATTTCATCTACCTCGAAAATATATGGATTCGTTATACGCAATGGCAAATATTTTCATAATTCCTCAACATTCATAGGACTAGTTAATATCCTAATCCGTAGCAAGTTAGAGTATGGCAGCATGATCTGGCATCCTATTTTTACTTGCCATCAACGCCATCTTGAGGCCATTAAGATATTATTGAAATGCTTAGTTTGGAGGGAGGAAAAAGTTTATCCACAGAGAGGAGTCAGTCATAACGAATTATTGAGTTGATTTAGTTCAATCTCATTGCCGAGCAGGAGAGAAACTTTATCACTCAATTTTTTGTACAAATTACTGCACAACAGTATGGATGTCCTCCTCTCTTACCCGCTTCGAAATCTCGTGTTCCTAGGCTAAATTCTCGTACTACAGAATTATTCCACCTATAGACTCCAAGGACCAATTTGCTAATACAATCCTCCATTTGGTTTATGCAGTCTATATTCAATATAGTTGCCAATAATTGTGACATTTACTTTGAGTCCAAAGAAGTTATTATTAGGAGTTATGTGGCCAAAGGAAATTGACTGAAATGAATTGATTTAGATTGAGTTTTTGTAATATTTCATTAAATGCTTCTATTTAGTTATTAGTTATTATTTTAGTTTTTTTCAGATTAGAGTGAGCTCTTTGTTATATCTCTTTCATTTTAATTATTTAGTTATTATTCAACATTATGTTATAATTTTCTGTAATTGGGTAGTAATTACATGTTGAGAATAAAGAACTTTTTTTTCAAAAAACAAAACCCATGTTTCACAAAGAGATAAGCGAATATTCAACTTCATTAAAAAATTTACAAAAGAGTTCTATGAAAATATTCTCAACTTACCAAAACAATTTCGCCTTCCACTGATCTTGGCTGAGGCTGGAACACCATTTTGAAGAGGCTCTCCCCTATGAAGTAAATTGATTGGACAGACCATACCAGAATCAAACATAAGATTTCAAAAAGCTGGATAATCACTTCACTTATATGAGGAGATCTGTTAAAAAATAAATAAATGAACTGGCTGTGAAATCTGCTAGTTCTCAGTTTCTTAAACTCTGTTAAAGTCATATAGGTCCGTCTTTTCATCTTCAGTTAAAGCGGCGGTTAACTTCATCTCCCAGTTAGCAGAGGTTGGCGTCTTTTCACTTCCAGTCAGAGTAAACGCAGAGTACATAACCGACAGTTAGACCATAGGTTCAATTTATTCTTCGGTAAGGTACCCAGAAGTTCAACCGAATATAAAAAGACCGGGCCATAGAAAACAAATTAGTGATCAGTTTCTGAACTCATACACTGTGACTGTGTTAACATATGGTGTATAATACATCATATGTTTTTATACACCATTGCTTTTTACTTTCAGTCAATTAAACTTAGACTGTTTGTATTCTTAAGTGTTCAACAAAAAAATAGTTACTATACTTTAACACATTCTTTCTTGACCAATTGAAACCATTTTCAAAATCAATTTTGAATTGGTCCCAGTACAGGATTTCATCAAAATTACTGGAAAGAATAGGCTCTTTAAACGCAACTTTTGTGTTTCTAGGATCTCAGTATTACTACAATATGTACAAAAATATTCCAAATATTTGAAAACCAAACTTGAGAAATTATTTTGTCACATTTATCAAGAAATCAGAATAAATTGTGGAATATTTTTGTGGGAACATTAATACCACTTTTTGATAGGTAGAATACTATTTCATTTTCAATAACATCTAAAAATTTTGAATAATTCTTCGTTCAACTAGTGTTGTCCTGGTTCGGGTCTAAGAGCCGTCGTCGGTTGGTATTTCTTCCTAACGTTTCGCTAGCACGAGTGGCGAGCTTCTTCAGAGGTCGTTCCATTTCTGATTCTGAAAGTCTAGTTAGGAAGAAATTCCAACCGACGACGGCCCTTAGACCCGAACCAGTGAGCTTCACTTTTTTTCAATCGTTGTAAACGTAGATACTAAACTAACTGCCAAGGGCTGAAGGAAGTTGCAAAACCCTCACAAAACATTCAATAAACGAATATTCATTCCTTTATTGAATAAAAATTCCAAGTACTACCAAATTTCAAGTGACATAATAGAAATTTCAAATTGATTTCAATAATCTTATACGAATAAGCCGGTACTTATCTAACTGGAGTCAAAGATCATATTAAATATTCCAATATCTTTCTACTACTATCGATAACTGATTACAGACCAGAATTTGTATTTGTCAATTTTAGTAAGATTCAATAATTATCAATTTGATCGCGAACATAAGGATTTTTAACGCTTTGTCGTACAACTGATTCACATAATAAATTAAACATAAAATATCAGCTCGTTAACCCCAAATACTTTCATTGAAATTTAATCCCAACTTTATATTACTCAAAAAACTTTTTTCTGAGATTCTCATGATGATATTGTACTATTTAAATGATCAAATAGTACATGTAAATAGGTCAAGATTATATCATTGTTGTTGTTGGCTAAATATGGTTAACACGAGAATCGTCTTTGCAATTGTTTTTTTATTGACGAAGATTTTAGAATCGTTTTTTCCTAAAGAACAGAACATATAAAGAGAGAAATGCGCACAATTTTCAAATTAAATTACTATTTTTTCCAATGTACTCCGATAGTTCAAGCTCGGAAACGTGCACTTAAAATATGAATATTATTATCTATTGGCGAATTTTAAGAATCACTGGATAAAGATCAAAGTTCAGTACATTGGTCTATATCGGAATTAATTCGAAATGTATGTGTGTGTTTTTTAACATCTCTTATGAAAGAGATATTACACATAATAATAACGTTGAATAAATAATAAAAATAATTTTTTAAACATCTTTCATGAAAAATCTTTCCTGAACAAATCAGTTTTTTGATTTTCAGAAACATATTGAAAAGCGTCTTGTCGAAGTTTAATTGAGTGTTTGATGTATGCAAGTCCATTTACACGACCAGATTTATGTAGGGCAAAAAATATATTGAAAATATATATGAAAGAAAACGCAGTAAACTAGGTAATACTTCAAGATGTCATTTCGAAAATAAAGATGAAACCGACATAATTAAGTCTGAATTTCTTATAATTATTAATAGTAATATTGAGACTTTGTATATAAAGTTAAAATAAATAATCTTGAGTTTCCCTAATAGTAAGTCAAGTGGATACAGGTAACGCAAGGATATTTATAAAGGCACCCCTTATAAGTGGTGCGATAACCTCAGTCTGAAGCAATTCTTTGACGTTTTATAAGAAATACGATTTCTTGAAACAAATTTACGTCACATGAAATGAAGTCAATGATTTGATTTTAGGCAATGATTTATTAGATCAATTACATGTTATTATGATAAGAAATGTGATTTGGTATAGATGGAAATCACAAGTGAACATTCTACAGGGTGAAGATAGAACCAAATCATAATGAGCTATTTAAGTTTTCAAAGGTTATTAAGTCAGTTACAAGTACGAAGAAGAAGACATGAGAGGAGGTTCTAAAAGATGGAAATTTCTCAGGTTCTGATTGAACCATTTGAAGAAATTGGATACGTTTTAAGACGAATGACGAATAAAAAAATGTACTTTAAGGTAATAGATATCAAATCATCTCTGGGCAACTGGCCTATGAATTCACGAAGCAATAAGCTAGCTTTGAAAATAATAGAGATCGAAGGATCTCTGGCAAATGGGCCTAAGAATTTACGAATTTTCGGGTTCATAAGATCGAAGGATATTGGGCCGATGAACAAAGTTTCAGAACCAAACGAGTTATTAAGATCGAAGGATCTTTCAGTTTCAGAACCAAAGAGTTCTACAGATCTGAGGATCTGACGCTATGAAAAGTTAAGGTATTTTTTTATATTACTGTTATTTTTACAGATTCCTGTGAAGCTTAAGGTTAGGCTCATTCCAGGATGTCCGAATGTCAGGAATTATTTTTGGGGTGCATGAAACGAGACGTTTATGGTCACCGATAAATAATTTGTTCAGTCTAGGTTCAAAGGTCCGTATTTCTGCACGTGCAGTACTTGAGCTTGCATGGTAGGAATATCGAGATTTATGATATTTACCCCTCGGGGTAGTTCTTATTCATTGCAGAAAGGAGTTAATCTTGTTGCTAAAGGAGACTTGTACACGAAAGTCATAAGAACGTATTGAATTGTATGTTACAGAAATATAGTATTCAAATGTAAAAATACGTGTTTCATTAATTATATTCACTACAAAAACAAAATAAATGATGGAATATATATGATAATTTTCAATTTACTCACCTATTTTGCTTGACATTGCTGTCAACTGACCCATTAACATTACGAACTGGTGTCATCGCAAAAGAAAGTACATGGACGCACACAACTAGCCCAATTTATTCAATATAAATGCTCTCTCTCACTTCAAATATCAATTTATGTTTCATATCAATAACGTTTGAAATATCTCAACCTATTTCTGAGTGACAAACTATCTTTTATAAAATAAACAAATAGCAATGAGAACTGATATCGTTGATTACTCGCTTTTTTGTAATAGACCTACTGTTGATCGTTCATTCCGTACTCAATAAATCAGTCGGCAAAACTTTATCAGTTTTGATTTTAATATTACAGCTTTTATTAAATTAGCTGACTGATACAACGTGCAAAATTATCGATTGATGACAATTGCAACTCATACATTATTATAATTATTATACCTAGATAAGGACAGAGGGTCAGCCTCTGTTGTGCGCAAAGAAACCCAGTGGTAAAGGCTGTTTTTTTATAGGTATAGAACTTTAAATTGCAATAAAACAACGATGGATCATTCGATTGACAAGTGTTTTTTTTTGTTCGAAAGATAATCTTGTGGCATTACATTTTAAATATGATTTCTGGCATATGACCGCCACGGCTGGCTCGGATGTAGTCCAATCTGGACGTCTAATTTTCGATGACTTTTTCCAACATTTGTGGCCGTATATCGGCAATGACACGGCGAATATTGTCTTCCAAAAGGTCTAGCGTTTGTGGCTTATCCGCATAGACCAATGACTTTACATAGCCCCACAGAAAGTAGCCTAGCGGTGTTAAATCACAATATCTTGGAGGCCAATTCACAAGTCCAAAACGTGAAATTAGGCGGTCACCAAACGTGTCTTTCAATAAATCGATTGTGGCACGAGCTGTGTGACATGTTGCGCCGTCTTGTTGAAACCACAGCTCCTGGACATCATGGGTGTTCAATTCAGGAATGAAAAAGTTAGTAATCATGGCTCTATACCGATCACCATTGACTGTAACGTTTTGGTCATCATCGTTTTTGGAGAAATACGGACCAATGATTCCACCAGCCCATAAAGCGCACCAAACAGTCAGTTCTTCTGGATGTAACGGTGTTTTGACATACACTTGAGGAATATCTTCACTCCAAATGCGGCAGTTTTGTTTGTTGACGTAGCCATTCAACCAGAAGTGCGCTTCATCGCTAAACAAAATTCGCTAATGAAAATCGGGAACAACGGCAATCTCGTTTTGGGCCCATTCGACGAATCTACGCCTTGCTTGATATATTCATGATGAATTGCCAAACCAAACTGGGACTAAATCACTTCTCAGCTGTTAAATCGGTCGCCATCTTCAACAGTAATGCCAACTTAAAGTTCTATACCTCTAAAAAAAACACCCTATACAATAATTGACACACCAGCATGTGTATACCAAGATTAATGGAAATATCATTTATTATAAAATATAGAACTCCAGTTTATTTTCAAACAAGTTTGTAGAAAGAGCAGAAACAATGTTGCATTCAGATTCTGCCAGATGTCGAATATTCAATCTGATAAGCAATCAAGTATTGGAATAATTAAAAAGATATTTTTTGAGCTCGAAGTGATGACCTCTGAGGCTATCGTCCTAATTAATGGTAAACTTTATATCAGGGTTGCCAAGAGTGAATTTGAATATATTAAAGAAGATAAGTGTAGTGAATATAATTAATTAAACACGAGTCTTTTAAGATTCAAACACTATATTGATGTAATATACAATTCAATTAGTACCGTCTAATACGAAACTACCAAAACGAATGAATCTACCGTCTCATGAATTTTGGAGACGCAGCAGTTCGGCCGAAATAATATGTACGTCATCTATGGCGTGACATTCCAACGAGGAGGTCATTGATTCGTCATCAATCAGTCGTAATCGTAGAATCCAAACAAATTCCTTACATAAGCAGGTTACTACTATGACGACAAGTTTGAACGAGGTTATGTCAGAGTTTTCCTTTATTCAAAACACTGGGGAACAATTTGTAACATAATTTCTGTTAACTTCGATTTTTGGGCAGTTTCAGAGGTTAATTGGCATGCTGATTCCAAAACTTTAAGTCACGTCAACCTTTTTTTCTACAGTTGTTGCGCTTACTATTACGCCTCGCGGAACGGAACGTGAATTCAAGAAAACCCTACTGCACTCCTGTCGGCGGAACTTTTTCCAGTAACAAACAACTCCAGAGGTCGTGAGAAGTATTGGGTGCAGTCAAAGTGGCCTCCAAGATATGACCTGAAACCTGGTGATCCAAACATTCTAAATCAGCCTTTGCATATAAAACTAGGTCTCATGAAGCAATTTTTTAATGCTTTGTCAACTGGTGGGGACTGTTTTAAGTATATCATTTCGGCATTTCCTAGCTTGCCATATGAGAAGATAAAGGCTGGTGTCTTTGATGGGCATCAGATTCGGCAACTTATTAAAGAGGAACGTTTCATTGAAACAATGACCGAACTTGAAAAGTATGCATGGTTGGCATTCAAAAGTATTGTCAAGGACTTTCTTGGAAACACACGAGCCCAGAATTACGTCGAAATTGTTCAACAACTCTTACAAAGCTTCAAAAAGCTTGGCTGTAGCATGAGTATCAAGCTCCATTTCTTACATAGCCATCTTGATAACTTTCCACAAAATCTTTGCTCTGTTAGTGATGAACCGGGTGAGCGAATGTAGATGAGATGTCAGTATGATGGCTGACTACTGTTAGAGCATCAAGCGAGAATGTTTCCAGATTGAACATTCTAGGAAAAGTTACAAGCGAAAATTTTTACCACAATACCTTTTTTTATTTTCTGCATAAACACAATTTAACGTTCAATATTATAATAGCCTTTGTATGAATAAAATATTCTAATATGTTTGGTTAGTACCCACTTTATTTTCCTTTGTATGCCCATTTTGTATGACTTTTAGGGTGAATATAGGGTATCCTGTAGTTTAAAAATTTGACGCGATAGAGAAAAATTGATAACATTCTTGAATTCATAGACGAAAATTTGATCAAGAACAAGTCACAGGTCTAAGACAACAAAATTGCGAAATTTCCGAAAGGTATTTGGGAGAGAGTTCTCTTTTTTCATTTTCTAGTTTGCATTTAGATTATGCCAGATGTCAAAAATTCAGTTTGATAAGCAATCAAGTTTAATCAGGTTTGCCAAGAGTGAAATTTAATATTTTAAAGATATACAGGTCACTTATGACGACAAGTTTGAACGAGGTTATGTCAGCCACAGTTTTTCTCTATTCATAATAGGTTTCGCGGTTCGATAAGTATTTGGGTGAGCCTTCTCTTTTTTGTATTTCACAGTAGTGTTTAGCAGGGGACCAAGTCCGAATTATATGAGATCAGTAGAGTCTACTCGAGATTGGTCTCACATAACCTGCACTACAAAAAAAACTTCCCAAAACTTGCAACTTGAGTTCGCAACATTTACAAATGGATGTAATATTGTGTGTCCAAAATAGGTCACTGTTTGCGATCACTGAAATGTGGTTTCACGAAAACATCGTTCTCAATATAGTAAGGTATTATTCTAAGATTTTCACCAATTATTCATACGAATCAAACTTAAAATAATCCTTCCTGGAAAATTGAGTAGTTCTATTGAAATCGATGCCTCAATTAATGGGAGCACCAGACAGACTGTTCTGTTCTACATGGAACTCATCAGTTGTGGCTACATGCATCGCAAATAAGTCAATTTCCAATCAACTTCTTATATTTTAGACTATGAAATAATCAAAATAATAGACGATAAAAATGAAAATAGTTGATTTACAGGTTGAACAACTCCAACCACAAGTATTCATCAACTTATATCAACTGAAATTTATATCAACTTTTTCTTCAAAGTTTTGTTGTCTGCCGATATTTCAACTAAAATTTAATATTCTTATCAATAACTTGACTGTAAAAAAATTATGATTTATTTCCTGTTTTGTGAAAAATTTTTTCTTTACAATTTGTAGAGAAACGTAAAGAAGAAATCAATTGTTCCATATATATATATATATATATATATATATATATATATATATATATATATATATATATATATATATATATATATATATTTATTCCCGTATATATATATATATATATATATATATATATATATATATATATATATATATATATATATATATAGATATATATACATATATATATTATATATATATATATATATGTATAATTAATTTGAGAAAAATTTCTTTCGATCATTTTTTTTTCGACAAATTATTCAAAAGCAATGGCATTTCCTCATTATCCTTCTAGAAATAAATGTTAGAGAATATTGAAATCTATGCCTACAATTATTGAAACCGTAAAACAGTTACTGTTTCGTACTACAAGGTACTCATCAGTTACGCCAGGGTCAACAAATGAAAGGCAGCGACTTCAATCCTCATATACCCTCCTATTGATTGTAAAACAGAAATAATTATAAAGTAAGTCGTATGCATATATAATGCACAGATTAATGTACATCTCAAATATTAGGAACCAAGGAAAATCACATGAGTACATCTAACATTGAAAGTTTCACATGTCCTTATCAATTAAAATACTATATTTTACAACTCCAGTTTTTTAAAACAATTTCATTTAATTTGATGACGTAAAGCGCCACCTAGGTTACGGTTGTAGAAGCACTCGTTGTCCTTTCTCAAAACATGAACGAAATTTACTACAAGAAAAAGAATTCTGTATTTCTCGTGCTATATTATCGCACTCGTAGATATTCGATATAAAATCATTCTTTAACTTTCTTTCGATAATTTTTTGACAAATTCTTCAAAAAGACTTTATATCAGAGCAAGCCACAGAACATACCAAATGAGAATTTCAGAAGTTTCAATGATGCAGGCTGAGCGATGGAAATATAATTGTAAATTTCCATCTTGTACCAGTCAGTATAAGTGATACAAACAATAAGCATTTCTTCAGATTTCCATCTTATCCTGCGTTGAGTATGAAATGGAAAGCATTTTGTAGTATTAGTGCTAACACCGAGACATGTTATTTCCACCTTTGCGAAAATCATTTTAAAGATTCAGACTTCTGTACAACGATAAGAAATGGAAGCAATTAAGTATAAAACAATTCCATCTTTACATAAAGTCTCTTTCGCTCAGCCATCTACATCATCAGTTAGTGTGAATGCAGAACAGTTGATGAAATCTAATGTTCATATTGAAGATCACAATTATTGTAAAATTTTCAATAAAATGCCCCAAGATTGTCCTAACATGGTTGTTGATCAATATGCTACAAATGAATCTATTAGTTTTTTGACCATTGATAATGAATTTTCAAAATTTGATTTCCTTGAGGATATATATAGCTATTATGTTCATACCAAAATATGTTTTACCAATATGTTTTATTATGTTTATACCAAAGAATTTTTTGTTATTTCATCAAGTTTCAATATTGATATACTTTATATTCATTTCTTTTAGAATATTAAGTTCCTATTTTCATTCTAACTTAGCAACTTAGAAAATGTATATTTTGTTATTTTTTATACCTAAGAAATTTTGGTTATTTTGTTCTAATATTGACCTGGTATATATTTATGCACATTGTAGCACGAATAATGTTCAGTTCATTATTTTCTGTCTATTAGAAATAACTTTGCAAATAAACCAGTTTATGTACTATAGATTTTTTTAAATTCCAATTACTAGTGAGGTGTTACTTTCAACATGATTGAAATAAGTTTCAAATAATAAAAATCTTTTCAATTTGAAACTGTTTCAAATTTTGGGTGGGCACATTATGTTGAAAACAATCAATATTTTAAGTAGTGGTTTTGAAATTCCCGCGCAAAAATTGCTGAATATTCATAGAATAATGGAATCAATTATGTGTACATACTATGACATGAATTTGAAACTCCCGCTCGAGCATTACTTCCGCCTGCCGTAAACGTCAAGTCTGTCATATTTGTTTCCATATCCAATGCACCTACTTTGCATTTCTATTATGGGTATGTTTGTGGAGTTGGCTATGTGAAACATGAATTCGGTTATGTCTTTGATTTTTTCAGTTTTTTTTCTTATTTTTATATATATCAATTGTTTTTGAAAGAAAATTTTATCAGGGTTTGAGTGACAGAACAGATGTATCGTTGCATACCATCTGAACTCCGCCCTGAGATTGTTTTTACGTTGTTTAATGATTCTTTAAGAATTGATGTATTTGTCTTATTTTTGATACATTTTTCCTGTTATGCAATGATTCAATAAAGCCCTATTATTATTATTATATGCATACATATATTATTTCTGACCAGAAAAATTTCGAGAAAACTATATTGAGCGAAATATTGACAACAAACTTCGGTTCAATTCAATTTTCGAATCCAAATTAATTTAATTACAACTGATAATAAGAACATAAGAATTATGGTTTCAAAATATTCACTATTTTGGAAAATTCTAATTTTTGTGATTTGCATCATATATTTCGATAATAGGAATAGTTGAGGCATATTTTCATATAGATAAGCTCTTCTTCATTATGATGCATGTAAAACTCTAGGTGACGCTATTCAAACTGAAAATAGTGAACACAAACCTTGTCTTATCATATTCGAAAATGTTATTTGTCATGCAGAAAGAAGAATCACTGATATCTAGTAACTACAGGGTGTAAATCGCCAAAAAGTTGTACCAAATTTAGAAATACAGCCGTATTTTGTATAATTCAATAATTCAGATTAGTGCAATTTATTTCAAAGTCAATAAGAATGTTTCTTTCGCTCTGTCTGATGGCAAACAAGATCCAAAAGCTTGTAGTAAAAGGGGTTCTTCAGCAACGGTCGCCTTATAATCTTCCAGAGAAACTTTTCCATCCTTGTCTTTATCTAATTTTCGCATGACAATATCTACCAAGTCTTTGACACTCTCTTCCGGATCTTCCTCCTGGGGATGCTTGATTAAACTATTCCTGAAAAATATTTGTTTTCTATTGGAATCGGTATGTTCTCTTTGAAATACATTCATATAAATAGAGACGAATGTGAGCATATTCGGAGAATTTTTTCGAAAATACGTATAACAAATATTGTGCTATCAAAAAGAATTTTGGTAATCATTTCTTTTTGGTGCACCACCTTCATACCTGCGTGTAGCGTGTAGTCATGGACTTACTTCAGAAGTTGGAACATTTCTTCTTTTGTTATGACTCCATCAGCGTTAACATCATATACTGCAAAGCAAAATTCAATTTGAGCATCTAATGACCCCCTAAGGTACAAATTCAATCCGCTAAACCATGACTCTAAAGTTACAAGGCCACTATTGGTTTTATCCCATACGCAAAATATTCTATCCATCAACATAATTTCCGTAACAATATCAAATGTATTGTGCAGAATTTCCCTGAATATTATTCTATCAATTCCCTGAAAATAATCATTTTAACAGTACAGAGATAATAATTTTCTTAAACTATCAATTCAAAAGGGCGTCCAATAGAAAAAAATGTTTATTTACTCAGCCCATATTTACAAAAGCCAATTATCTAGGTCCTATTTTCATTATCACTGAATGAAAGAAATCTTCAACTTGGTATGATTTTTCAATTCTTCAAACTCAATACGATCTATATCTTTAGATATAAGTACTCTTAGTTGTGATTTCATTCATTACAACAGCTGCGCTAGTCATAGGAATTCATTAATATAGGGTATAAATAATTAACTATTCAAACAGTCAAATAACAATAATGATTTTTCACCTCCTGTACAGCAGTTTGTTTCCCTATCATAGTGGTATTTTGACTTGAATTTATTTTTCCTTGGAGTGGTTTCCTTCTATTAAGTGTAACCAGTTTCTTGAAAATTTTATACAAGATTTCGATTTCAGACCTGAAACCATGAATAAATTTGATGAAACAAAGAAAATTCAATTCGTTCTGAATCCAATAGAAAAAGGATTATAATAATAATAATATAATAAGTTCTTTATTCTTAACAGATAAAATACCCAATTATAGAAAATAATTATATAATGTTGAATACTAACTAAATAATTGAAATGAAAAAGATATAACAAAGAGCTCAATCTTATCTAAATAAATAGTAACTAATAAGTATATTATAGCACTCAATGAAATATTAGAAAGAACTCAATCTGAATCAATTCATTTTAGTTAATTTCCTTTGTTCACAAACTCCTAATAACTTCTATGGAGTCAAAGGAATATCACAATTATTGGCAACACTATTGAGTGTAGACTTCATAAACCAAATGGGGGATTGTATTAGGGAGTTGGTCCTCGGAGTCTGTAGGTGGAATGATTCTGTATTGTGAGAATTTTGCCTAGGAACACGAAATTTCAAAGCGGACAAGAGAGGAGGACAATCAATACTATTGTGCAGTAATTAGTAAAAAATTTGAGTGATTGAAAAAAGTTTCTCTCCTGCTCTGCAATGAGATTAAACTAAATCGACTCAATAATTCGTTATGATTGACTCCTGTCTGTGGATAAACTTTATCCAAACTAAGAATTTCAAGAACCTTCTCTGAATAGCCTTAAGATGGCGTTGATGGCAAGTGTAAATAGGATGCCAGATCATGCTGCCATACTCCAAATTGCTACGGATTAGGGTATTATAAAGTCCTATGAGTGTTGAGGAATTATTAAAATATTTGCCACTGCGCATAACGAATCCACATATTTTCGACGCAGATGAAATAAGTTGGGTGATGTGTGGGACAAAGGAAAGCTCTGGTCTAAGACCTCACCAAGATCTCTCACCTTATCAGAACGAGAAAATTCTCAGTGTCCGAGCGGTATAGCGAACCTAAAGCTTCTGATCGAAGACTACATCAAGATCTCTCACCTTATCAGAACGAGAAAGAACCTGACCACCGACGCTTTAATCACAGTCAATTCCGTCTCTTTTCCTTGTGAAAGAGACAACATTACATTTCGACACATTCAAACTTAAGAATTCATTATACACAATCATTAAAAAAATAGTTCATGTCTTAGAACAACTTAATAATATTTCTATTTATTTATAACACATGTTTTCTACTGCTCTTTTTCTGTAACTTTATTTATTCCCGATGAATCAGAGACAAATCAAATTCATTACAGAGTGTCTCATTGAATACATTCGATATCCACATCATATAGAATCATTATGTCAAAGTGAAAAGTATTTCAAATCCATACACGTAAAGGAGTTCATGAGATTCCAGAATATTTGAAAATTATCGAAAGTATATTCAACAATAGCAGCTATTAAAATAAAAGTTCAGTTCAAAATTATGGCTCAACTTGATATTGAGATTATTTTTTGTTGTATTACCTGGAAAAACTGGTGTCCTTTTTTACAGTCTCAATTATTTTCGGTGAACATTTGAATGCATTCTCTTTGTCGGGCATTTTCTTTCTTCTCACTTTAATTTTAGGTGTCGGAGTTTCAGCCGAACTTTTATTTCTGGCGGTGGCTAGAAAGCGGGTTACACCTTTCATTGCCAAAATTCCACCGCGCATGCTTAAGGTACCTTGAGGGCTCTCCTCTGACATAATAAAAATTAATACAGAGTTTCAATGATGCCCGATATTTTCTATTATCTTTTTGAGGGCACGTTATAAACGACTTTATTTCGCCAAACTTAATCAATATTCGTAGGAAAGGAACATATTGCAATGTTTGAATAACGGACTCACAGGGCAGGCTCGAGGATCCAGTCGAAAGATTAATGATACACCTAAAATGAAGAATGTAATATTTGAATAATATATAAATTGTACACCCCAACAATCTAAAAAAGTATTAATTGAACGCAGTAAATGAAAATGATTCTCACTTTATATTATCATAGCTTGACAATTGTTCCGCCAATTTTGGCATCATCAGATGTATTTGTTAGACTGATCTATATGTGTATGATACAACAACCGTTGAAGCCAATTTATTGATCAGGCAATTAATGTTTTAACAATATACAATAAAAATCACATAACTGAGTTACTTTTACTAGATACATGGTATTGTATTTTCTTTTTGAAGTATTTATAATAAACAGCCGTTGATGCCAATGAATGAACCAGGCAATTATTGTGTTTTAAAAATTTTTTATGAAAATTAAATAACTTAGTGACTTTTACTTGATACATGGTAATGTATTTTCTTCTTGTAGTATTGCCCAAATTAAAAATCAATATATTCTAACGTACTATACCAAAAAATGTTTCTGTTGAAATAGAACTTATAAAAAAATGAATATAAATTCTGCAGGATCCAAATACAGGATTTGAGATATCGAATATGATCTCGAAAATTGATTACTATACTCATTGAGAACAGTTGCTTGATTGAATGAGTACTAGCTATAGATTATTCTGGAAATCATAGATTGGTTTTCAGACAGTACATTAAATTTTTAGCAAATCTATGGAAAGAGGCAGTTCGCGTATCAAGCAGATTTTTGACAATTATTAAGGCCAGCTTACTCCAAACAATTTTGAAAAAACCGAAATTTTTTTTTTCATAAGTGCTACTATATACTCGTAGAAATAGTATAGAATTAGTCCCGAAGGTCAGCAAGACCGAGAAGCAGGTATAAAAAGTTAGGGAGCGCTGCAGTAAATCTGGCCGCTCGAACGCCTTCGGTTGCGGCAGCTGCTGCATGCCTTCGGGTCGTCTTATTGTTTTGTTCTTTGTTTTATTGTTATTGTCTTGTTATTTTGTTGAACTGCTTTGAGAAATGCAAGAATTCTTCAGAATGATACTTACGAAGACCAGGAAGGAGTTGTGTATGAAGCTGGAATGGATATGTGAGTAAAATTCACTTTTTTTAGGATTTTTCACGAATAAAAACTTCGAACTGATTTTTCCGAACCATGTTTTTTATATGAATCAAACGGCATTTTACTCTTTAGATGTCTGGCTATGGCCTCAAGCAGAACCAGAAATATTCATTATTATTCAAACAAGTTATAAACAACTGAAAGTGAAAAAAAAAGTAAAAAAAAATTCAAAAGTCCGCCATTTTGTTTTTTTTCATTGAAAATGTTTCATTCTGCTTGAGGTCATAGCCAATTCGATACAGAACATGAAACCGTCATTCATTTCCGATTCAGATGAGTTTCAGCGGCCATTTTCAGGACCGCCATTTTGGAAAAAAAATAATTTTTTTTTCAAGTAATTTCATATATGCTTTCATATGTAAATAAATTGATTACTCAACATGTTTTGTACTATAAATAAAATATAATGAAAAAAATTACGTTTTTTGGAGTAAGCTGGCCTTAACCCTCTTCCCCTCTCTTCAAAATTGTTGAGCAAACTTTCTCCCCCAAAACCCTCCACATAACCATTATTACATTATTGACTCAGGAGCAGCAGTTATCAGGTTTGAAGATAAGAAATATGGCCAAAATATTGGAATTCAAAAAACATACGATTCGAATGTTACTACATAGAAAATATTGATTCACTTGCGGCTACGTTGATTATCATAATATTTTTCGTATTAACAAACGTAGTGAAATTCCAATTATTCGTTTTTCATCACATGATAATCATATAAGGATATCGTATTCAATTATTATAATCTCAATGTATAAACGATTGTGCGAAAACATGGGCTAATTTTGAAACATTAAAAATAAACACTTTAATTTTTTTGTTGTTTAAAAATTTAGGTATTTGAGTCAAATACCTCAATTTAGTCAAATACCTCAATTTAGTCAAATTGAATCATTCCCCTAATAACGACTTTAGTTCCAAATGTTATTTCGAGGGATTCTTGAATATGGGAAAATAAAATGATTTATTTCGTGTCATCATTATGAAGTCCACATTCTTCAGGTACAGAAGAATAAGACGAGTAAAAAAAGCCCCTTAGCCTTTAAGAAGCATTTGAATGTCCCTAAAGTAAGTTTTCCTTATTTTATTCGAGTAAATGGAATATTATTTAACAAATTTAAGTTCAATAAACTGAAATTAACACAATTGGCTAAGTTTCACAAAATATATTAAAAACTCTACATATGTTTCGGGTTACAATGTTACTCAGTAACACTGTATACTCTTGATAATAGAGTTAGAGTTTTTAATATACTTATTTAGTGAAACTTAAGCCAAGTGAGTTAATTTTAATTTATTGTTATTAACATGTTTCACCAAGGCATAAACGAAACCTCCCTGTCATTCATTAATTTTAAGTTCATGTTTAGCCAGGTCTTGATCAGGTAAGGTAGTTGTTTTTATTGCTACCAAAAAGTAGAGAGTTTCATCGTAAACAACAAAGTAAGGAAGTCTGTAAATAACATGATTCCCTCAATCAACAACATAAAGTGATATTGAAAATATTAAACAAGAAAGGAGGACATTTCCACTATTCCAGTATCAGCTACTCAGAAGTTTCAAAATCTGTTGTTTTCCCACAGAAAAACCAATGAAAAAGTTTATTAAGTACTCAATAAGTTTTATTTATGTATAGCTAATCTTCTAAGTTCATAAGTTTTGAATTGTGTAAGTAACCCAACCTTAACTAGGAAATTTACTTTAACCATTAATATTCTACGCAATAAACCCGGTCCTACACTGTAAAATAAAACCGCATTAACCATGGTTTTCGCCGAATGGTGCCATTACTTCTCAGTCAATTCCCGTTAATACTCAATTATAGAAATGTCTTTTACTCGGATTAGTCTAAAGAAATCAATATTTTTTCAAGCTGGTGATGTCTGAGTAATTTAGTTAGAAATTCAATGTCAACGCAGGTTAAGCGGCAATTTTCATTTCAATTACCTACTACATGATTGCTTAATCGTGCCGCAATACTACTAAATAATGGATTACCTATATATACCCATCGTTTTCGAGAGTGAATATTAAGAGAGTTTCGAAAAATGCATCGATCTACTTGAATGATAAATAATAGGATACAATTGTTTCATCATTATTATGAATCATCAGTCCATATTTAATCTATCAATCAAGAATCAATTACTTTCAATGATGAAGGTCTTCACTCGTTTTTGTTGAGGACTGGACCAAAATCCTTCGCCTCTTTGTCTTCGTTTCGCTTTTCTTCTGCAATGGAGTATGTGAGTGTTCACATCTCGATACTTAGTTCTGGGGGTGATTTCGGTTGTTCTCCGTACTGTTGTTGTGTGTCTCCATTCGTTCGATCATCTTCTGTCTTCTTTTTTGTATTGTCACTGTCAGTGGTTTGTTCTTTAGTTCTTGGTACAGACTCTGGTTGGGCAAGTATATTGGGCCCCTACTGCTGAGCGTACTATCCGGTTCAGAGTGCTTTGTAGTCTGTCGATTTTTGCGTCAATTTTCCAGATTTCGCCTCCGTAGGTGAGTCCTGAGATGATGATTGTTTTAATTATCTTCATCTTGTTCTCAATTGACATCCTGCTCTCTTTGTTCAGAAGGGGATACAGGTGGGCATGCAGTTGTCTGGCTTTCTTGATGTTTTCCGCGATTTGAGTTTTGAATTTCAAATCGTGGTCCAGATATACTCCTAGGTACTTTGTTTTCTCTTCCCATTGGATGGAAAGACCGTTGAAAATGATTTTCTCTGGTTTCTTCTTTCTCCTTTTGTGATCAAAGTAAACTCCTACAGTTTTGTGGGGGTTCACTTTGATTTTCCACTTTTCAAAGTACTTGTGTATTTTTAGCAGGTCTTCCTGTAGTCCCTTTTAAACGCCCTCTTTTCTTCTGCTTGATATGTAGAGAGCGGTGTCGTCGGCGAACTGGGCTATGTTGCATTTCTCGGATGTTGTTTTATCTGTCGTGTAGATGTTACAGAGGAGAGGGCCGATTAGTGATCCTTGAGGCGTTTCTTTCAAACGATTGAACTTTCAATTAGCAGACTAAAATCTGTCGTCTTAGGATTGAGCACACATAGCTCGCCCATCAACTCCTGATGAGCAAAAGCAACCCACGGACATGTAACATGTCCGAAGTGACGGTTTCTGTTACATTTCATGTTGAAGAAGTATAATTTGTCTACTCCTATAGAACACATATTAAATCTGGCCAAACAAATTCTCTATAAAAGACTTCTAACTGTAAAATCTGATATACGAGTAGTTTTGTAGCATTCCTTGAATATGAAAATATTTTTGAATCAAATGTGAGTGCAAAAACCCATAGAGTTATTCGCATTCTAATAAATAAATAAAAGTGTTTGTCTGTCGGAATATTCGATGGTTTCTTGAAACTTTTCGTTCAATTATGCCGTTCGTATTATACCTATACGAATATTCGTATAAAATACGAACAATATGACTAATGTATTTTGATTTTGTGGATTTAAATCGTTATCATCCAATCAAGTCTATGTTTTAAAATTAGTTCAATATCATCAAAGTCATTTAGTTTGCAAAATGTATATTGATTTTGTGGATTTAAATCGTTATCATCAAATCAAGTCTATGTTTTAAACTTAGTTCAATATCATCAAAGTTATTTAGTTTGCAAACTGTATTTATATTAATACAATTCCAACATAATAATAAACGTCAGTTTCACTGATCTCACAAAATTTTTTTCAATGAAAAATTTTCAGGAAGGCAATGGTCATTGTGTTCTGTTGATACGAGACATAATCATGGCATAAAAAATGAGTAACATTTCTTGGTAGTTGTGTTTAATAATCATAATTGTATTTAATTAATGTTAATGAATCAATAGCAATTTTACTCATTATCTCTCAAATGCGAAAATTATGAAATATATAATACAATTTCACGCTACCATATTTCCAAATTCATTTGAAATTTGGTCTTCCTAGATTCTCTTAATTTCAAAACAATGGTTCACTTGTCATCGATTTCGGGCCAGTAACCCATTATTAAGAGTTGATACTACTGTTTAGTAACCATATACAAAAATTGAATTCATTAAAAAAATTTTAAATAATTTAGCCAAATGTTTTGAATTATATCTTATTATATATTTTAATTATATTGAATTAAATGTTTAAATAACATTTTAACAATGAACAACTGACTTTATGAGTACCTTATACTACCTTAATTTCATTGACGGAATTCATATTTTAATATATAATATTTTAGAAAATATTGAATACTTTCTCAACCCTTCAAAATAATTGTTTCTAATGATGCTACTATTTCATGAAAATTTATATTAAGGCAACTATGAATGTATCCTAATAAAATCGACATGTAAATCCCTGTGGTGGCACAGTTAGGCTTTATCTGTGACCATGTATGATTGGAAAGTGAACGATTTTTTCAAAGCAAAGCTGACACGCAAAGCTCACACGCAAGATATGAGGGTAACTAGGCGAAATGAAATCGAACAATACGAGGAAACACATACCTTATCGAACAGAAAACACACCATCCTGCTACGCTTTACTTTATTTCTCGACATTACATACTACTGTAGGTTGTTACCATGGAATAGTTCAAAGTTTATTCAATACGATTTCTCTCGCAGTTGTTACCCAACCAAGAGATGTATTGAATTTTTTATTCAGAAAGGTCATGAATATATTTCATTTTAAACTCGTTTATTATACAATATGAGGCAACTACTACAAAATTTTTCACACCCTGTATATCACAACTTTATTAAAACTAATGAATAATTGAATTTTATGAATTACTATAGATATCAAAAGGTCAAACTTATTTTTTTTTTTTGAAAAAAAAATCAAATTGGCTCTTTTGTTTTTTTATTTTTTCAGTATTCAGAGGAATATTTCTGACTTAGCATTCGCCTCGGAAGTTTTAGTATTCTTCACCATGAGGAATCTGAAAAACTCATGGTAAGCCAGGTGATTCAAATGATTGTGATTTATAATATATGTATATGTACATATAATTTCACATAGTTGAGTTTTATATACTTATCCAGAATATGTATATTGATTGGTTTATGTGCGTCAAATAATGATGGTAGATCATGAAATGAGTTTTGAGATATGTTTGGTGATTGTTGTGTATTCATTATATGAGTGTTCTTTGTAAAGTTTATCAAAACGTTGTAAATAGAATTAAGATGTTTTTTGCTGCTCTTTCATTTACTGTGTTTTCCAAATTTTTACTATTATTACTACTCTGAATACTAAAAAAACAAAAAAGCCAATTGGGTTTTTCTTTCAAAAAAAAAATAAGTTTTATAAGCATTTATATATATATATATATATATATATATATATATATATATATATATATATATATATATATATATATATATATATATATATATATATATATAAATGTCAAGTCACGATAAACATCTTTCAATTCACTCGACCAACCATTAGGCTGTTAACCATCAAATTGTCAATATTTTCTACATTTTTTGAGTATTAATGTTCATCAGAAAACGTAAGTTAAATGAATTCAATAATTTTTTAAGAATTCAGGTTACTGTTTCATATCATATTTTTATACTTTTGAACAACATTCATGAAGTGTTATATGATAATTCAACTGACTACTCCATTAGTTGTAAAATAAAAATAACAAAAAAATAAAAAATAACAATTTAGTTGGATAATAACCATTTTATATTCGACAAGAGTCATACAAATTATGAATAAAAATATTACAAAGAAAATAGAAAAAGATACCAAAACTGCAACAGAAATAATCAGTAATACACAATTATACTCATTATATGAGATTGACTAGTCTAACCTAAATGCCAAAAATTATAAATACTTTCAAGTTCTATTATAAACCAACTGACGTTCTCAATGGTAACTTATTCAATATATGAGGTTCACATTTTTCATATTCTTCCGCAATTGAAGAAATGTCTAAATTTGCATCAATCGTTAGAACAGGCGCAGGACAATGATACAAAGTCTTGTAATACAGCCATTCTTCATGTAAGTGATGTAACTGTTCTAAATATTCCAAAGGTACTGCCATTTCCTCCGATCTATTTCTTTTCTTTATTCTTTCATGAACTATTTCTGGTGAGGACCTCAGATAAACTGAAACCAATTTCAATATTGTAAAATTGAAATGTTAATATTTCCATTAGCTTTTTTGCAAAATAACACAACAGTCATGATAAATAACAGTTTCTGATTCCCATATATGAAAAATAAAACTTAAATTAGTAATGACACAAATTCATCAACAGAACTTTTCACTCACCCACAAGGTCAACATTGATAGGAGTATTTTGTATAAGCCACTGAAACCATTCATCAATAACCGTTGCAGAGGGCTTTGAAAGTAAACCATCTCTCTTCATTTTTTCTACAAAGCAATACCTAGGAAGTTAATTAAAAATTAAAAAAAAAAACCAAAAACAAGAACTACGGTCTACCTTGCACTATAAATTGATCTTTCCATCAATTTTACAGGAAAATTTGTTGGTAATGTGTGATGCTGCAACATTGTCAACTGGACATATGATTGAAAGGTGAAACTCCAGTTCTTTGGATCTGAATACATATGACCCTGGAATTAATACTGTCGAATAACTTAATATATATTTTTCCCAATAACTCAAAAATATTTGAAAACACTAGAAAAATTTGTAATTGTTGTAAAAATTAAATGTGAGTTCATAATTGAGAATCAAACAAACAGAACTAAAAGAGAACTAAATAAAAACAAAAGCATCAAAGTTCTAGATTTTTTGACACTGACCAAAATTGTAAGGATTATAAAAACTTCTGTTGATCAAACAGAAAATATTTCTCATATGAAATATCATGGAGCAATATTGAATTTCCAACCTAACTTTCCTCTCCATAAATACTGGATTTTTTAGAAATATAGCTGAAAATCTTAGGACATAGCAGCTATCTATTCAAATATAACATAATACAACTGCATTTGTGGAAAGGAGGAGTACAAAGGCTACAGTTGCTCCTAAAAGGACAATACAGGGAATTTTGCTCTACTCATTACATTCAGCTAAATTGAAACTACAGTCAGTTTGCTATCCATACATTTCGCCGCTATCCATACAGCAAAGCATGTATCAACAGCAAAAGAATTTTTAACAAAGCATGTGTAGTGTTTTATTCATTGTTTAAATAAAAACTAACATATTCCATGAACTTTTGCCAGCACACTAAATTACTATGTCTGAAAGACATCTAATGAATTCAGTAAATAAAGTTCAGACCATCTTTCTGATATTGAATTTCCAAAAACTCACAATATGTATAGATATTTTCACATAGGATTGAGAGGTCATCAGAAAGAATATGGATATAAATATTAAACAACATATCTTCAGTATTGAATCATTTACCTGATACTGTGACCATAATTGAAAAACCTTGTAATTAAATCCTAACTTATAGGTCCACTCATTTCAACAAATTCATTGCGACTGCTCTCTTCTGCACTTCATTATCTCTTTAAAGAGATTATATATAACACGATATTCTATATATTGGGAATTCTAAATGAATTTTCTTCAAATTGCAGTGTTGATACTACTGGCAAGTTGAACGATTGGATACTCACCAATAAATTGTGTCCTTTGCAGTTTCGCCATAATTCTATGGGTTCCGATAAGATACAAATATTTGTATACTTTTTGAAATAATCAAGGAATGTAGTTTTTCCACAGCCAATGTTTCCTTCTACAATAACAGTAAATGGCCGGCATTTCTTACTTTCAGCACATATCAAAGGATTCGTCATATTTAAAACCAGTCTCCCTAAAATAATGATATTCGAAATATATATATATTGAAATAATAAAGAAGAAATCCCAATTAAATTATTTTATGTATAATGAAATATCAAAATACATATATTACTATCTCAACTATATTCCCGCCAAATGTAAATAAAACACATCAAAAAATTCATAACCTCAAATTATCTAACGGATAATCAAATTTCATACTTAAAACACTGAGGGGACCTATAGAATACAATTTCAAATACATACGTATTGAACCCATTACTAAAAAATCATAATTATAGTTTCAGAAAGTAGCAGTTGTGAAAAATTTTTTATATATCACCGCAGCAGAGAATTTTGTTTTAAATATTTCTGCACTTGATATATATATATTCATATAGTTACTAAAAAATTAAATAATTTTGCACAATATTGTGAATTTAAATAATTTAAGGTTAACTTCTGAGCATAGAATTAATTGTTTGATATTCTGTAATGTAAAACACCTTCGATCTATTTGCAGTCTGTTCTTCACAGCCTAACTTTACTTACGTAAGTAGGAGCAAGTCTGGTTTGTCAAATTTCGGTCTCTATTTTCATAAAACTGCGATATTCAAACTTTCTAGAAATCTCTGCTACCAATAATTAAAAATGTATAATCAGAACGCTAATAAAACTACATAAGTATAAAATACAATCAGGAATAATGTTTTAAATTGATTAATACATATACAGAAAACCCATTTGAAATAATGATGTACCTCTTTCGTGTTTTTGTAAACTTTCCTAAGAGTAAACTGAGTCATGGATAGCAAATTAACAACTGAAATCCGGCATGTCTTTGATTCAATGAATGAGTTTATTAACATCCGACATAATTGCGTTAAATGAATTGTAAACATCCGGCAATTGCGTTTTTTACTGATAATACTGCTATATTTTTCTGATAATTCTGACTACATTCAAAGTCCACTCAACAACTTTCAAACAAATAACTAGATGCTACTTACTACTTGGGGCGTTTATTTTATTCTTGTAGGTAATATTTGTCGATAAAAATAGGGCCGAGTATAGAAAAAATTTTAATATATTTTCTTAAAAATTCCTTCAGAGTGAATAACAATTGTTTCGAACATCATTTATATAAAAATGGGTACAAAGTCAAAAATTGGCCTGGGATCTCTTCTACTTCCGCATATGCTAATTTGCTAGATCCGTATCAGCATCTCACTAAGTGTAAAAGGTCATTCTCTCATTATAAGTCAACACACTATGTTGACGACGGAAACAAGACCAAAATTACTGAATAGATTTAGAAAGACTTTTGAATGTAAACGAATTTAATGGAAGGAAAAGTTTACCATCAAATTGAAAAATATTATAAACAGGAAACGTGAAGCAGTCATCCCAGGCAGGCACTGGGTTTTGGAGAGTCGTTATAATTTCACAGCGCTACCATGATACACATGTTTAGTACTTACAAAATTGATTTGAGCTTGTGAGTAATAAATAGCTTGGTGGTATATTTGTGGTTTTTCCATGTACTCGTTTGGTGCCAGCACAGAACAGGACTACGTAATCTGCAGGATGGATTCCGTTGTTTGTGAGCACTTTCGACATTTACCAGTTGTTATATCTAGTCCCAAAAAGTTTTTAATGTAGGCTCCTGTAGGTACAACCTGACTTTGAATAGTAATGAGTCTACCTTCTGTTTCCGGGAAGAGATAACCTGTCGTAATATAAGATATACTATTTTTAATTTAAGCTCCTACTATTTAAACTACCGGATTCGCCGTAAAGTGATTTGTATCCACATCTATGTATATAAGAGGTCAAAGTTCAGAAAAACGTAGCTTCTCAAATCACTCATCAAAATGTATAAATTATTATTAACGGCTGTTTTCCAATTAATACTACGAGAAACAGGGTAGTTGTGCCTTTAGCAATATTCCTGAACTTCAGTTCAGCAATATGTAGGGTACAAGTCAAAACAAAATAATAGACGTTTGTTAAGGATTTGTTATTATCATTGCATAAACTGTAATTCCTGTTTTTCTCCTGAAGAAGACACAAAAAGTGCTGAAATATTTAAAATTCTTAGGAATATATATATATATATATATATATATATATATATATATATATATATATATATATATATATATATGATGTAGAGTATCTACTTCAATCTCTTGACCAGGCTAATTTAATTAGCAAGAGGCCTCATGTGGCTCAAAAATTAAGAATATTCACAAAATTGTATTGCTTAGGAAGTTCAAGAGCAGATAAGAATAAATACGTTTGGACATAAAACAGTTAAATGTAAATATTGGGTTTACGAATATAAAAAAAGCTTTTAGTTTATTTTGTCAGTAAAAAATATTTGTCAATTTACGTTAACATAAACAGTGAACTCAATATTGTTGAACTCAAGTTGTTCACTGTCAAGTTGATTTGTTCAAACAATGTTGCTTTTGGACTGATAGAGAACACAGGAGCCATCGTGATATTTCAATCACCAAGAATGTAAAGTGCATCAAGTTGCCAAAAAAGTCGTAAAAATTGAACGACTGGTTTCCTACCACCTTTGTCGGAATTTATTTCTTATTTGCTAGTTTAAAATTTATGCTGAAAGAAGGCCGTTTTCAGTTCATAAATGACACACATTTCAAACAAAGCTCTCATCCAATTTTAGGGAATAAAACACCTACAAAAATTCTGTAAAAATTGAAGAACGTTCCAAATAATTCCGAACCAACCTAGTAAACATTATTATGTAATACAGAAAAATTATATGGGTTTGAGGAAATGAAAAAATCGAAATGAGAAACTCCATTTTTCATTTTTTTTATACGGTTATTTAGATAATATAATTTAACAAATAAGATCCATTCGCTACTATAATCACAGATTACTCATCTTATAAAACTTTACATTACTTTACACATTTCAAGTAGTATGTTTCTAGCATATTATAAGTCTTTAAATAACAGGACACCATTCAACGCAAAAAACTAGGCATTCCACAACGAGTAGAAATCATTTTTTACATGAAGCGAGGAGTCTCAATATAAAATTATCCGACATCTAAGATGACGTCTTCCATAAATTATATATTCATAAAATGGTAGTTTTTTAATCAGTAGAACACGATTTCAGTTTGCGCTCACTCAAAAACACTATGGAAAACTTCCACTAAAATTAACGTAACCTTTTACAAAATCCAAAATAATGCACTTTTTGCAGATGATTATTTGGAAACCTACTCTTACGCAGTTATGAAAGTTGCAAAAAGTTTTGATTAACTCAAGTCTGTAACATAACATTATCGAGTAAGAGATGAAAGTAATGCATGTTAAACTGGAATTACAAAAAGATGCTTTTCGACATGACGGAATGCAATATTTGATTCCAAAAATATTCGAACGAACATTTAACACATTCAACTACTAAACATATTATCTACTATTAAACTAATTAAAATGATGAACATGTTCCATTAAAAAATATTTACAATTCAAAAATATTTTCTGATCATTGTTGAAGTTATTATCTGTTGAACAAATACTGTTGCAAATAATTGTAATTTATTAACCAATAATTTTTTTGTTGTAAATTGAATTCATGACTATCGAAAAAATTCAAGTTTCATTTTATTTCAATCTAACTCACGAATTTCCTTCACAAAATCCAAAATTCAGGAAGAATTAATTTTCATGGACATACTCTTTCTATTGGTTCTAAAACAATAACATGCTCAAATCAATTTTAAAAACCTTATTTTCAATATGAAGAGGGCTAAAACGACTCATCAAATTTTAATACAAGCGAGATAAACTGATAAAATTTTGATATTTGATATAACAGAAGCATCTAAAGCGAACACAGGCACAAGGAGCCTGATAAAGATATAAAAATATATATAGCCTAAATAAGATATAAAAAAGCAACATCGAAGTGGAAAAGGCACATTCTCAATATTTATAATTCTTTAACATCTCAATTTATATTAGTTCTTGCAAAAAAAGTTGAAGCTGACGGAAAAAAGTTTACTATGGCATCCATGTCCAAAATTCAAATCCAACTAGTTATATCACATGAAATATTATAGTGAAAATATCTTATAAAAATTGAGAATCCAGACTGTTGTGAAGATCCATTATTAAACCAATATTCGAAGGCTATAAATACGTAGTGATAATGAAATTAAATGAACAAACGTCACCTGTAGTATAATTTCTTTTTATGTTATGTAAACTTCAGTGTTCTCTAGTTCAAATATTAATAAACGAAATATATATATATATATATATATATATATATATATATATATATATATATATATATATATATATATATATATATATATATATTATTAGGTACGTTTCAAAAACCTCAAAAGTCCCAATTCTCAGCCATAATTGAATATTTGATAAATTGAAACAAATTATAATAAATTATACTTGAAGGAAATTATATTGATACTTCCGTAAAAAACACGCAATTAATTATTGCTTAATTATCAATTACTTAACTCTTCAGCATAGAAGCTGGATTTTTCTTAAAATAATGTAAGTTAAATGTAAATTTAAAACCAAACATTCAAAAAAACATTGTTTAAATCACATATTTTGTGACAGTTTCAATTCATATTTTATTGCACCTATAGAGAGTTGAAAACCCCTTTTTTTTGAAATCATTTTTCAGTTTTCTATCAATAATTCGCTTCTAAGGAATTATAAAACACAATATGATGCTTTCTACAACAGGCAAATCACTGGTTTTCACACGATTCCTAAAATGTTCATCATTTCAATGTAATTCAACTTTGACAAAATGGTAACTTGCAATAGAGAATCTAATACTCATAATTTTTAATAGCGACATACTGAAATCTGTGATATGTTAATCTGAGATCTCAACGCCTCACTAGTTGAATGTGAAAAAATAACGAATCCATTTCACGTTGATGAAGAGGTTGATGAAGAGTCAAGATTAGTAAAAAAAGCAGATGATCGCATGTAGATGACCTGATGAGACTCCGGTAAGTTCTGTTGAGATTCTGATGGAGGCTCTGGGTCATCTGTAATGATACAGGGAATAATTGACTGAACACTAAATGTACCAATCCAGATGATATAATCACATAAATCCTACCACTACAACATCCCATAAATCTACCATAGAGAGCATAAAATTACAGTACAATTTGGTCAATCTTTTGTTCAGAGTTTATAACATATTAAAGTACTAAAATAAGAGCTGCTTCATTGACAGATGAGCATAATTATACATGCAATGCCGAAACTATTTTGATTGGTTTCAAAACAAAAAAAAAAAGAATTGAATATTGCAACATCATCAAAGAAATACAATTCTTATATATTCCAAGATAATGGAATATTAATAAATATACTGAAAACATGTTCGGCGACAGCTGGATGCTGTCAATTTGAAAAAATAGTGCATTTGATTGTTTCAGTGACCTCTTTGAAAAAAAAAAAGTCATATTTCTCAAAAGACCAAACTAAGCACACTATCCGAGAAATTTTCGAATTAGAACATATCGAAATAAGAATCTCCTTGATTTGCTAAAAGTAAATCTTTTTCTAGTAGATAATTTTAAATGAATTGAGGAGAACTTGCATATTCCCTAAAAAAGTCTTCAATGTGAAATTCCTGATTGTAAATGTTCGGAAATTAAGCATTTTCAGAAACGCAAACTTACGATTGAGAAATTTTCACTTTGAGAAAGTAACTTAATTTTAAAATGCTCTAATACATACTTTAAAAGTATGTATAAATGCTACCAAAACATTCCTCAATGTTTAGAAAATGCTCAGAAATCACATGCGAAATATACACCTACATATTTTTCAGTCTATTTAGGACCTATTGCAGTGGTCACCAACCCATCGATTGCGTGCTAGTGGTAGCTTGCAAAAAAAATTATGCTAGCTCACAACACATGATTAATTTTAAATGTGATAATGTAATGAGTTATAAGTATTAGTAGTATTCTATTAGTTTATTGGTGTAAGTGAAACAATTATATACTAATAAAACTGTGCATTTCATTTGGGTTGGCTTACCTCAATATTTACAAAATATCTTTCATATAGTAGTAGAAAAAATTATTTCATCAACAACGTTCCAAATGAAAATTAATTAATTTCTCAACATTAGATTACATACATTTTTCTAAACTTTGTCAATTCAGTGCTCTTCTACTTCACAGTTTCTATTTTGAAGTGATGAATTTTATGGCTCATGCATATATGAGATGAATCAGCAATAAAAGCAAAACAATACATATGTACTTGAAATTCACAAGCAAGCAATGAATTAATTTACATAATTCAATCAAATAAGAAAAATTTTACCTCTTATAACAAAGAAAATTTTTACTCTCAAAGAAAATTTTATTATATTAGAACAAAACGAGGCTTTAAAATAAGTAAAGAGATCCATTTTTAGGTATAGGTTCTTTGTGTAATGACTTTCAGAATTCTTTTCACATTATTTATTGCAAAATTACAACAAAAATTAATCAGGTTGAACAATAATTTAATTAATAATATTTCAATACAAAAATTTAGTATAAATCGCCAGAATGTACAGATACAGGGATAGTGAACATATGAAGTAGAAACTATACAGAAACTTGTATTCCAAGATATTTATTTGTACGATTACAGGTTATCTGTTTTAATGTCACAAGAATTTTTAGAAGTATCAGTCTGTGTACCCCAAAACAAATTCATTATTTCTTTTACGTGTATAATCAATATTGAAGTTTTTTTTCAACTCATTAGGGACCAATAATTTAAAAAAAAAACCATTCAAAAGAATTGTACCATCCGGATCTGTTCAATAGTAAATTATATATATATATATATATATATATATATATATATATATATATATATATATATATATATTACATATAATTCCAATCAAATAAAACTGCATATAAATTGTAAAATTTCCAAAAAAATAATTAAAATACTAGATTATGCTGCGAAATTAGTCCAAGTATTGAAAATCAATATACATATTCACATTTTTTTCAGCCAATGTCCAAAACTTGACCTTCAAAATCTACAAGAATCATTCATTTCACGTAAAAACTCAAGTATACCTTTTAACAGAAAATTCGTTTTTAATCTTTGATCGATTGATTATTTCACAACTTGTTTACAAAATGTTATTCAACACTCTCCAAGACCAACGCTTAACCCGTAAAAACTTAATCATTTGAAAAATTTACGTATCAATTCAGAGGTTATGGATTGGTTTTGAATTTTTCCTAGAAAGGTCCACTTTCTGAAATGAGTTTTCATATTTCATTTACCACAAGAAAATATTTCTGTAAAACTCAACTTATTTCCCATTTTGCTTGACAGGTTTTATCAAGATTCTGTAATGTTCCTTTTTTGATACTCGATTACTGAATAAATGTTTTCATGTTTTATATATATATTTGTGGATATGTATGTATGCAAAGGAATACACAAGTAATGGAACATAGACAAAAAAATTGATAAAATAAAACAAATATTTATATATCAAATTTGACCATTTAGTCTGATATTCAATAATTAAGAGCTACATAATAAATTGACATTTACTTCAAATATGATGGGCGTAAATAGGATCAAAACAAAAGATACTGGAAAACAAAATAAATAAACATTTCAAATAAACATTTCAAGTCTCCACTTTCCTCCTGTCATCATCCAATCCAAAACCTCCTCCAATGTGTAAAAAAACCTTAGAAAAAATAAGGACAACTCTAAGAAAATTAACAGAATAAAAATTTATAAACAAGCGGGATTCAACAAAACTGCTGGTATAGATGTGGTGATATGACAAAGTGCATTACCTGGTAGCTACTCACCTACTCCTACCACAGACAGATTGCCTGTCAGCGGAGTAGGGGATGATGAAACATTAGTAGACATCATTCGGCACTGATCTTTAATTACAGGATCTGGAAGAAATATTGAGAGTTGAACTAATGATACCAGTGCAAAATTCAAAAAAATTGAAAATGAAAATCCTCATTCGTGCAAATACCAACTTGTTAACTAACTTAATCACTTTTACTATCGTACCCATAAATATTTTATACGATAAGCACATGTATGCACAATAAGTATATAAGTACAATAAGTATATTGTATATATACATATACAATAAGTATACATATGCAATTATTTCATCTGAATTATGCACAAACTAAAATACAAGATAGTTAGACCTCTGCAAATAATTCAAAATCACATGAATATAAAAAAGCTCATGATTTTGGAAAATAAACAACATGACAATATTTAACATGTACAGCCAGGAATGTTTATATTTGCACATGTTAAAGTTTCCAATTGAAAATTCAAGAATTCAAGTTCAATAAAACTTAACTTACAAAAATAAGAATGATCCATAGCGTCACGTGCTGTTAAACGCTCCATATGGTCATAACGTAATAATTTGTCCAAAAAGTCTAATGCTTCTTGGGAAACTAAATGTTGATTTTCACTATGAACAAATCGCTCCCATCTTTTGCGAGAATGTCTGAAAAGATCGATTAAAAACTTTATTTCGGCGATTGATGGATTGATATAAATAAATTTTATCACTCAAAAAGGTAGCTTACCTTCCTAATATGTCATTGAATCGCGGGTCTAGTTCTATGTGATACCTGTCAAGGTATTCGAAAAGTTCCTCAGTACCAAGTACTTTGGCAATACGAACTAATTGGTCATAATTATCATGACCATGAAAAAATGGTTCTTTTCTAAAAATCATAGATGCCAACATACAGCCTAAGGACCACATATCTAAAGAATAATCATACATCTGGTAATCTACTAATAGTTCTGGACCTTTGAAGTACCTCGAAGCAACTCTGACATTGTACTCTTGACCTGGATGATAAAATTCTGCCAATCCCCAATCAATTAACCGTAGTTTCCTATTTTCATGATCTATCATCACATTGTGTGGCTTAACGTCTCTGAAATACATTGAATTAATATACAAAATGCAAGAAACTTTTTTTAAAAGATGTTTTATGGTATCAATATATCAGTGAAGTATGATATCATCTTAGTATTTCAGATCCGAAAGATGGTATAAAATAGCATCATGTTGAATTTAGAAATTCCAAATAACCTTCAATATTTAAATAATTAATTTTCAAGTTGCAAATAACAAATTTTGTTAGCACTGTTGACCATGAATATGTGTGTATCTCATATGAGCATGCCTAGGTAACCCCACAAATGTCAAATTATTTTAAATATTTCATTACTTGCATGAATTTTAATTATAATTCTTTGTGTAGGTTGGTCAGTCCTTCCAGACACACTAATGAAAGAAGGAAAGCAAATAATGCAATTGTTAGCAAAGAGCTAGAACATAGAACAAAGAACATAGGTCTTGTCCACTTCTGCTCACTGCCAGAAAAGTGAAAGCTGGATGTGACTTTACACCAACTCTTTTCTTTGTTTATTCAAAACAGAATTATATAAACTGACAAAATTACATTTTTTTTCAACTTTAGGTTGAAAACATGTTTTATAAAATAATGATTAACACAAAAACAATAGAAGTAAATAAGGAATTGAAGAACTTGGAAACGCCAATAAATATTCAAAGCATATCTCCAAACAGACAACTGGACAATCAACTCACCTGTGCATGATGCCCATACTGTGACAGTAGTCAAGAGCTTTGAGCAATTCATAAAGATAATAACGTATATCAAAATCAGTTAAAGTTTGGTAAAGCTGCTTGAAATCTGTATTGTTGACATGTTCAAATATTAGAGCTGGCGTCCTGGACACAGGATCTTTCACAACAGATTCTAAAGTTATTATATTCGTACCACCTCTCAAATTTTCCAGTATCTTTATTTCCCTTTTAATTTTCTTCTTTTTGACAGGCTGGAAGTTTAAATAATAACATGAACAACATGATTAGAATAACAAATACATTCAAGATACAAAAATTTCATTTTACTTCAATACGTTAGTAGACATACTTCAGCAGATTCCATTAAATTTCATTCAACATTATTTTCAATATACTACGCAAAATATCTTAACATTCAAAATTTCATTTCACTGAATATCTGCTCATTATTAGCTTAAATATAGTGTTTTTAAATTAGGTTAATCCTACAGATATGGCATCAAAATTTCATAATATAAACAGAAAATATGTAAAAATGGTGGTTCGAAAATACATTACAACGCTTTGAAAAAACCTTGGTTTATATATAAAAAAAAACATCCGTTGCTTTTTATAGTATAATCTTAAAAAATTTATATTTGAGTATTTATTAAGACAATATTATAGAATATATATTACCTTCAATATTTTCACTACACATTTCTCATTGTTTGTAACATTAATTGCTTCAAATACCTCACTGTATTTTCCACGTCCTAATTTTCTCACCAGCTGGTAGTCATCTTGTTGTCCCCAATCAACAACATAGCTTTCATAATCCCAGTAATCTCTAGGTTTATGACAGTTTACATCAGCATATATCCTGGCTCGACTCGGTATTGACATATCTTTTAAATGGACTAGGCTACTTACAAAATTACGAACATATGCTTGATTTAAACTACCAAGTACTGCAACAGAAAATTCTATATAAATCTAAGTATTTTCCTTATGTCATATGAATATAATCACTATGAAACATCAGTAGTGTATAAGTATCATTCACATTTTTCAGTCCCGAAAGATGGTATGAATAGCATCATTTAGAATAAAGTAAAGAATATTTACCACAAGGTAAGGTATACCCAAGATGAAATAAAAATTGAAACCGAACATATATTTTCATAACCTTCCAATTATGAAAACTGAGGATTTTTTTTTAAGACTCAACTATTCAATAGATCTGAAGTTAAAGAAGCAATACAAATGTTGAGGAAACAAATTTATCATTTTAAATCCGTTTAATCTAAAAATATTAGACAGAAATATCAAACATTGAAGCTCAAAACTCATACCCATATAAGTGCACAAAGAATAAAAACTCTATAAAAATAATTATAAAAATCGCAATAATGTTAAACTCATTTTATAAATATCCAAAATTTTAAAATTCATATCTCATCGATATATCTGTACTACAGGCTAAATTAGTTAGTTGAAATTTAAAGCATGCTAACAGGAATTATAACATATCAGATAATTACATACTGAACATGTGTTCTGAAAAATTTCAAGAGCACATAACGCCCACTCTTTCTAGGCTTTATGAAAAACAAATTTGAAGAATATGAAAGCCATAAGTTAAAATTAAAATGAAGTAATTAAAAGGTAAAGCTGAGTTAAATCTATGGGAAAAATATTAAGTAATCAGAAAAAATTACGAACCTTTAACATTAACGTATTTCTCATTCAGCAGTAGTTTTCTAGGGTTAAAGAGTTTCGCTAATTTCAACATTCAATCCGCATAACTATAGTTCAGAATCCTCAAATATTTGATTCGCATTATAGTCAATAGCCTTGTACAGATAGGCACACGCCATTTCCCTGAACATTAGGACACATAAAAGTATAATAAAGCCTAAAAAATATATCATACCTATTTCATTCCGCTATTAATGTTTAAATGGAAATCACCAGCATTGATTTATGTACACATTTCAACTTGAATTCCCTCGGATTGTTGGACGTATCTTCTAATATTTGTTTCTTTATACTCGAGCCGGCTTGAACGTTCTTACCGAGAACTTAGAACCAAGATGGAAGGAATTGCCATCCCGCCACGGTAGACTGAATTGGTAGCTATCGGTGTATTACTTATTTCAGTATATTGCATACCCCTCTAAAACTACATTGGGTTTTTCAGTGTCGTGCACTAAATTCTCTTACAAATGTCTGAAGGTGCTTTCATTTCAATTCGTTCAAACATAGAGAAACTGATGCTTAATTGTCTATATACTTATATTTAAAGCTTGCTACAATAAACAAATTCCATAAAGTTCCTTGAATGCCGAATACAAGACTTTTAAAATATCTTGAACCCTCGTTTATGAGACGCCTCTGAGTACATTGTATTTACAGGATACCACACATAAATATACCATGACTAACATAGCTCATAATTCCCAAGATAGATGTCACTAAAATGAATTCTGATAAGTATTTTCGAAAAATTCAAATAAACAATAAAAATATTTTTGGTATTTTCGACATACTTAAGAAATACTAGTGAAAATAACCCAAGTAATAAAGTAAATAAATAAAAATTTTCAATATTTTTTAAGAATAACAGGATTTATCTATTGAAAAATCCTTATTTTAGTTGACGCTTGGTTGCGAATTGAAAAGCTGCAATTCGGAAAGGAACGACAACTAAAATAAAGATTTTTAAATTAAAAATTGCTGAAAAATATTGGAAAAAACTATATATATACACATATTTATTATTATTATAACGATTGATTTCTATGAGGAAAGCGACTGAACTTGAATTCGCAATTCTTAGGACTTTTTCTTAATTTTTTTGCCTCCCAAAAACGCTTCATTCTCTCTGAATGCTCTTTCTTAGTTTCTTCCGTTCATCTGTCCATTTTATTCCAGTTTGGCGAGTTGATTTCTGCTCAAACTTCACATGTGCGGTTTTATAGCAACACTCCGTGCAATCTTCCAGATTTTTTATATTGATCTGTTGTAGATTTTTTTAGCCCTCTTTTAGCCACTCTGTTCCGCATTTGATTTTCATAATTATATCGAGTAGTTTTTTCGTTATTCTGGAGTGTTTCATTTTGTAGACATGTGCATAGAACTTTGCTCGTTGTTTTCTGATTTCTTCCGCTATCGTATTTGTCTTTTGATAAAGTCCATTCTGAGGTTTTTTCATCCAAATGTCGTTTCTATTGATTGGCCCGTAAATCTTTCTAAGAATTTTTTGTTCTTGTTTTTCTAATTCTTGAATGACCGTCAATAATCATTGTTTCAGCTGCGTAGATTGCTTCTGGAAGAATCGTTGTGTGATAAGCCTCAACTTGGCGCCTCTCAAAATGCATTGTTTGTTATAGTACGCACATGTTAGCTTGTAGGCCCTTTGGAGCCCTTATGTGCCTTAAATTCCCTCGATAATGATTTTTCATTGTATTTCCTATTCCAACATCATATTCATGTTGGAAGATTAAAAAAGGCATTTTTAACTCCTGTGATAGAGCATTAGTTGTATGTCACTAGCACTACTGCAATCCTACCACTACCAGTCAAGCATAATTTATAAATGTTAACTTGGTATCTTTTTCATTTCACATGCTCCCTAGTTTGAATTTACCTCTTATCTGTGTAAATTTGGTAAATTTATATTGAGCCGAATTATATTGAAAATTCGTTTATTAGTATAAGTCCAGATTTCAGACATTGAGGACCACGCATGCCCTCGAAATGATTTTTCACTTACTCCAAAAGTGTACACTTTCGAAGTCTATGTCTAGTGATCTCAATGAATATCTTCAATTGATGAGGAACATAGTAAATTTATGGGACCTTCAATAATGTATTTGTACCGTCGACTACGCCTTCTTCAGTTAGGTTGCCTGATAGCCCATATAATTTCAACATAATCCATATTAGCAAGGCTGAGTGTTTAGAGGAGACCTTTAGAAAATTAGATGTCAACTAAGGCCCTGGCCCGTATCATGAGGCCATCAATATTTTCGGAAAAAAAACTGTATTTCGTCCATCCTGACACCGCGCCATAATATTTTCAATAACTCTTCAAGAGAGCAAGTTGCCCTCAAGATGAAAGGTTGCTCAGATTACTCCGGTACAAGCATCAGGTGATAAAAGCAACATGAAAAATTATGGACCTTTTATATCATATGTGTAAGATTGTTGGGTCCATAATTACTAAAAATCTATTTTCCAAGTAAAAACCATCTGATTCCATCTCAACATTGATTCTTTTCTAGTAGGTCTGTTGTGTTAAATTTACTGCCTTATGTGCAGAGGATATTAAGGAATTTTGAAAAAAGAACATCTGTATGTTTGTATATTCTATGTCTATATCTATCAATTCTATGTCTATCGAGTTCGATTGTGAGGTGGCAGCCGGCCAGTTGTACAATTGCAATGTAGTTATTATTGCTCTTTACCGTTCGCCAAGTGGAAGTTTCGAAATTAAATTAGAGAACTTGGAGGTGATCATCGGTATGTTTGACAGCTCTCCACGTGTAATATTGTGTGGAGATTTCAATGAACATTTTGAGTTAGCAGGTTGCGATTATAAAAATCGTGATTTGCATGAGAAGGCTGCTGAATTGTGCCATATGCTGAGTTCCTATGGATTTCGAAGGACAATATTGCAACCGATACGTGGAGGAAACTGTGTGGATAATATTTTTATCAATTTTTCTGCTCAAGGCTACGATGCAGAGATTATAGGGTGTTCGTTTTCTGATCATTCTGCCCAGATTATTTCTGTCAGTGCGCCGAAAAATAGACAGGCACAGATTTCCTACAAATGTAGGCCCCTGACAGAAAAAGGTCATAATGTCGTGTGCAATATGTTGCAGAGTCTGAACTTTGAGTACCTGAGAGATGATAATATGGCTGTCAACGAAAAGTTTAGAATATTTCATCAGAATTTTGTGGCTTGCTATTTAATTGCTTTTTCAGAAAGATCCATTAAGGTCAGGGCAAGGGATTTTGGGGTGAGATGGTTCACAGGAGAACTGAAGCGACTGAGGAATCAGAGGGTTTTTATACAGGATCTCTATAAGTTGCATAACTCGCTTGAACTGAGGGCATTTAGAAACAAGTTCAGACTACAATATAGACATGCAATCAAAAAAAAATTGCAGAGAATGACAAACTTATTAAAAATGCGCTAAAACCAACCAAAGCAATGTGGTCTTTGATAAACAATAGGCGAAACTTAAGTAAGCAGAAAAATTATGGTGAAATCAGTCCCAACGATTTCATTGACTATTTTATTTCAATACCAGCAGAAATATCTAAGAAGTTTGCCGGAGCACAGATGTCCGACGGCGATCCGGCAGTAGATGTTCTACGTGGGATTGGGTTCGGTTTCGTTGCTGTTAGTCAAGTTCATGTCAGGGATTCTATAGTATCCTTGAAAAATAGTGCATCAGAAGACTATTACGGCCTATCAGTTGTTCTTCTTAAACGAAATGTGGATCTTTTGGTGTCGCCTTTGACACTTTTAATCAATGAATGCTTTCTAAGGGGGATTTTTCCGGGTTGTCTAAAGATATCAAAAACAATACCAGTATCTAAAAAGCAGGGAGTGAGTGATGTTTCAAATTTTCGACCCATATCGCTCATCCCCGTATTTGCTAAGGTGATTGAGAGTGTTATGTGCAGGCAGATTGTTCATTACTTTGAAACGAACAATTTGTTTGCGAAGGGCCAATACGGATTCAGAAGGGGTCGCAGCACGGGTGAGGCCATAACCAGCTTTGTGGCGATGACTATGAGATGTTTTGAAGAGGGTCTGCACTCGGTTTCAAATTTTCTCGATTTGTCGAGGGCTTTTGACTGTTTGTCACATGGTATACTCCTCGCGAAGCTTAAGGGCTATCGCTTTGATGAGTGCAGCCGAACACTGGTGTCGTCTTATTTGACTGGTAGAGTCCAGACCGACTATGTGAGTAATTGCTTCTCGGAGAAGAGAGCGGTAAACCTGGAGTTCCACAGGGATCTACTCTGGGCCCTGTTTTGTTCCTCATATTTGTCAATGATTTCCAGGAATTCATGCGGCCCGTTGAGACTGTTCAGTTTGCGGATGATACTACACTTTCCGTGTGTGGCAGAGACATTGAGGCTGTGGAGATGTCTTCGGAGGTAGCAATGCGCAGAGCACAGAGTTGGTTCGTACGAAACCATATGTTGTTGAACAACGACAAGACCAAGAGAATTATTTTTAGCCTGAGAACTAGAGATTATACTACTGCAAAGTTTCTTGAAATCCATCTAGATTCCAGGCTTACGTGTCTGTTCATGTTGAGGAGTTGTCTAAGGCATTGAGCAGAGGTGCATACGTCTTGAGGACTTTATCATCATCAGTCTCTTTACCTGTTATGAGAACAGCATATTTTGCGCTTTGCGAGTCTCGTCTGAGTTATGGCCTTCTCTGCTGGGGTCACGCTAGAGGTAGAGATAAAATATTCAGGATCCAGCGTCGCATGGTGAGAATTGTGGCTGGACTGGACTACAGATCTTGCTGTCGGGGAGCATATAGGGAACTTGGAATAATGTCGTTTCCGGGGCTTTATATCTACGAGTGTTTACTCTATGCCAGATCAAATGTTCATTGTGTCACTCGAAATAGCGATTTTCACTCCTATAACACGAGGGGAGGAAGTGATGTTAGATCGTCTTCTTTTAGGCTGTCCAAATCCCGAAATGGTGCTAACTTTATGAGCTGGAAGTTCTTCAATAGACTGCCTGTGAGAGTTCGTGAGATGACACTATTAAGCTTTAAGAAGATCGTTAAAAGTTTTGATAGACAAAGTCATCTATTCTATAGATGACTACTTTGAAATTGACTTTAACTCCATCTGATGTTATATTTTGCTATTCTTGCGCTTTGTATTTGTTTATGTTAGTGTTTCTTTTTTTCATAAACATCTGTGATATGCGGGGTTTTCCCGTTCCTGAGAATATTATTCTAAGCTACATTGCTTGATATATTTTATATTCTGATTTCTTGACGTGTGTAAGACATTTTGATGTTCAACATTTTATTTTATATCTGTATTCTTTTTACTGTTGTTCATCATACGTTTATAGAATCATAAATAAACTTACATATGTGGTTGTATATAATTCTTACTTCGGCTGCAACGGAGGGTTAAAATCAGACAAAATCCATGAACCATTATTCCCTTTTACAGTCGAATATTGATATTGTTACAGATTTGCCCTCAATGGTTTATGGATGTTTGGAGAAATGATGAGACTGTTGAGAACCGTGGTAGGCACGACCAGAGAGCTCATCTAGTAGTTGAATTTTCGATGTTGAGGAGATCGAACTGCTTCTGGACTCCCGTTTCGGTCTTGGCTCGAGAAACAAGTAACAACCACGTGTGGAATAGTTAGTTCATAACAAATAAGGATAAAGATAAGTCAATAATACTAGTGTCGTTGAATATTTCCACTCATAGAATAATATATGACAAGAGTTAGCTACAGTACAGTGACATAGACAGAAGTGTGACATAAGCGATATTGACATTTGTTGTATTTATTTTCAGTGTGTAAATAAAGGATATTTATTGATTGTTAAAAGTTAGTTATTGGAATTTATCCGTCGAAACCCATAATTCGTAACAATATATTCTCTGACTACTGCTTAGTCGATACGTTGGAACCGAAATTCCCTGAAGGAATCCTATCTCTTCCAACATGACATTGTTTGGTAAATGTTTGAAGAGGATCAGTTCAGTGAATGATTTAGTTGTTAAGCTTGATAAAAAACTGACCTTTATATTGCATATTGAAGCAATCGTTCAGCATGCCCGCATAAATCCGGGTTTCACATAACGGGTGACAAGAATAATGTAATTATCGTTTTCTTGTATCCCAGTGTATTTACATGGTGTACCAGATTGAATCAGTGTAGTAATAGTAATTCAGTCGAGTATATTCTTTCTTTTCTGAAGTTTTGGTGTGGTTCTTTTCTCTTTTTGTGTAGGAATATTTTGTATTCTCGATCATTTAGACATCGTTGGTTCGTAAATTAACACCTGTAATATGTTTTCCCTTTTATAGGATAGCCTTAAATTGTCCATTGAGTGAGCCCTTGTATGTAAAATAAATTATAAAAAATATATAGCATATATGTATACTGGATAGTTTAAACAATCGATATAGTGCAGTATGATGTTTTTAATCCCTAAAATTATTTATCTAATACAACTGCAATATGCTACCTTTTTTTCCTTCATCAACTTTATAATGAGGGCCACTACTCCTTGATTATCAATATTTTTACGAATTCAAGCCTCACGATTTCGAGTGAGGCCACGAACTACATTACGCTATAATGTTCAGTAGATCTGAATTATTGTTATATGATATCAATATCGATTTGGCATATTGAATTGGCATTTACTTGGTGCAAATCCATTATAACCATAGGAAAATTTAAACACTTGGATTTGATTTACACTTTTAAAAAGTGTAATAATATTGAATATAGGGTGCATTCGCGTTGGACGCTTACGCGCTGTGAGTGCTCACGCTTATAAGCACAAAGTTTTAGTGTTCGAGTTGGCCTATAAGCGCTTAGAATCAATAACTGAATTTCGTTCGTTTTGGATACTGTGAGCGTCAATAATCATCCACATGGCAACTGACAGTTCTCGACATGAATCGAACTGATTTAATTCCTGAGTTCATAATCGCTTATTGTGTCATGCATAATATATGCTTATTAAAAACCGATGAATTTCCAGTGGAGTAAGTAATAGAAGAAAATGGAAACATAATTGAAATGAATTATAATAGATTTTTACCTGCTGATGGTCTTGATAAACGGAATCATATATGTGAAAAATTAATTATAAGAAATGTGTTATGAAAGCAACTTTAAGTTATTTCAATAGCTACAAATAGCAAGCTGATGATGATAATGATGATATATATTTTAAGATTTTTATAATTATATACACAATGTCCATTTTTAAAATCAAATAATAGTATATATTTAATTAACAATTGTACATAAGTGTTGAAGTGAATTTATTATTGGATGAAATTAAAAGAAATAAAACAAATTTTTTTCAGTTTATTATATTTGATAGTATAAAAAATATTTTAAAAAAATAGTATGAAAGTTATTTAATCTTTTTAAATTTTATTCAGAACAATAGAAATATGTGATATTTAGAGTATTGTAAGCCCTTATCTTATTAAACTTTGAATAATACGTTTGTAAAATTGAATATAACTTAAATTCAAACACTTGAACTTATGATTTACACTTTATTGACTACATAGCATGACGCGTTTCGTCGTTACAAACGACTTCTTCAGATGCTTACAGAATAAAATATACGTTCACATATCTAGCTCTGCTATAACATTCTCTTGATGAATTTCAATTTTTCAAATTAATGTTCTAGTGTTCATTTTCTTAAATATTTCATTCAGTGCCATAAGCACAAAAAATTTCATTTCCTTAAAAATATCGCCGAATTGGCCCCTGAAATACGGGAATAAACGCGAGCGTACTACTAACGCAACCTATTGACATTTAAAAACATCGTTCGATGATATTTGTCAAATAGACATTGCAATTTAGTAGATACCTACGGGTATAGAAGATATGTGAAATTTCGATGCTTGGTGACTCTGTAATCTGAGAGAGGTGTTTTCTACTGATTTCTATAGATGGAATTGTAGAGTATTCATTACTCTACGATCTTCCACTTGAAGACACAAGAAGATGCTTGAAGGTTGAAATCGTTGCCTCACTTCGATGGACGTGGTGCGACTGACGAGTTCCTTGCAGAACGAAACATATATGTCTCGCACTTCCATCAGGTGTGGCATCGATTTCAATATTTCTCTAACATTCATCCCTTGAAGGATAATGGAGACATCACATCGTACACGTTCACATATCTAGCTCTGCTATAACATTCTCTTGATTAATTTCAATTTTTCAAATGAATGTTCTAGTGTTCATTTTCTTAAATATATATATATATATATATATATATATATATATATATATATATATATAACATTAATGAATATATGTATATATGCTTATTCTAATAAAACAAGGAAAGGAGTGAAGTTTTAATATTTTTATTATATTTATAAAATAAATATATTTCGTACAATATGAATTATGGAGGCAATTATACATGACATTTAATAAACAAATGAGTGACTAAGTGTATCGGAATAAGTTAATTAGTACTTCTCAATCAATAAATGTCTTTGATAATTTTTTTCGAATTTTTTCAAGAGAAACTTCAGTACTAAGCCTTTTCTCAGGTTTCACTTTAGAAGCTTTCAATTGCCTTTTCTCAATTTTTCTTGGAGACAGAGACACTCTTCCAGAGAAACTTACTGACCTACTTAATTTTCTAAGACTCATCACATTTCGTAAACCTGATTCATTTTTTTGAGTTTCTGCAAATATTGTTTCTAACGATGATGATTTATTTACTAATCTGTCAAGATCATATTTTTTTATAGCTGCTAAATTATCACTAACTGGTGAAATCTGTTTAGTTAAGTCACTTTTACCATTCCACCTAGCTGGAGCACTTTTCCTCCTTCCTGACCTGCGAACATTAGTATTTTCCTCGTTTTTTTTTGAAGGGCCATATTCTTCTCTCAAAATCGATAGTGTTCCAATTTTATGACTACTGATTCCTGATGTCCTTGAATCATCAGGAAATGCAGTTGGTTCCTTCTTCTGTTCGAAAATAGATAACTTTTCAATTTTACTGTAATTTTCCTCCGTTAGATGGAGTGAGTCTACTTGACCATCTGCATCCATTTTTTCAGAGCTGAAATAATAAAAATAAAAAGATTTGAATCGAGAATTCCAACCAAAAGGTAAAATAATCGACTAACATGAATAAGTTATCAGTTTTTGTCAGTTTAAACATGTATTTAAACATTGAATTCAATTCTAAAATTCTGTAGAATCGAATTTAGAAAACTTGTCCAAATATAGTAGAATTTTAGAAGTTATATGTTCATAAAATAAAATTTCTGATCTTGAATTAATCAACGCATACCAAGTATGTTATAAAAAAATTATATGCCAATAACCCCACACTTTTCAAATTGAAGTAGTTTATTTCTTTAAATTTTAACTTTGTCTTGTATCCAGTGTATCAACGAGCGTGTGCAAATATTTCAATTAAAATAGCATTAACTGTTTAGTATGCGTCAAGTGTTTTCGCTCATCGTGAGGCCAAAAACTGAAATCAAGGTCTTGAAAAGTCTTAAAAGGTCTTGACATTATTTGTCGACAGAATCAGGAAGGGTGTACTGGAGTAATTTTAATCAAATCATTCAGTAGATGAATAGAATTTTACGATTAGAAACTAATGCGTGAAAAAGATGCTAGGATCTTATAATTTATTAAAATGAACTTACCTCTGTAAGCAATCCACGTCGAATAAAGTAACTATATAGAATATAAAAGGAACTAACTAGAACAGAAAACCATATGCTGCGATATCTAAACAAAACAGTTCAAATATTCTAACAGTCTTGATGAAATGATAAGGATGAATCACATGTTCAAGAACAAAAAAACAAAAAAGAAAATTTACGTCCCTAAACATAATCACGATATTATTCATGTGAATGATATTTCTGAATCACAGGACGGCCCGAATGAAATAAAATATCCAACCAAAAAGAATGCATTTAAAACCATTAGCAGTGCATTATGTGCCTCATTATAGTCACTATAAAAGTGGCTTTATTTTGAAAATTAATCCTAGAAAAAGAATGTATATGCCTATATACAGTCTTGTATATAGCCCTCTAAATTATAATATTCTGCTGTGGAGCTGCTCTACAAAAATAAATAGGGTGTTTATTACACAAAACCGAATACTTCGATTAATATTCAATATTCATCAACGAACATCTTTAAACCTATCTTCATTAATAATTACAGAGAGAGAGAGAGAGAAAGAACATTTATTGGATACTTCCAAAAGGCTATCGACCTAAGTCTTCCAGCCAGTTATAGAAATTTTACAGTAGTATTTAAATAATATATACATTTATATAAACACACATATTAACTCATAATATTCTATTCCATTCTAATGTACATAGGTGGTCGAATAAGGTAGTGACGGGCAGTTTCTTCTTTGTTGGATTGTCCCTGTTACACTCATGGAGAAGTGGTAGAATTATATTTTTGTTATTTTCACGAAAGATGAACTTTTTGCTGAGTCTATTTATCCTATCGATAATAGGTTCTATCTGTGTAGCCTCATACAGCAACTCATTAGATGCATTAAAGAGGGGATTTTTTGGATTGCGTATTTTTGTTATTTTACGAAGGCTGGTTTTTTCTCCTACTTCTATGTTCGTCAGTAATGCCTTACTTCCATTCAAAAACAGTGGATGTCCATATTCTAAAAGGGGTCTACATATCATTTTATATATTTTGCTTGGCGTGGCAATGCTAATTCCTTCTTTTTTGTATGTTAGTGACCTGAAGTGTTTTGCTCTAGCGATAGTTAGTTGTTTTTTTGATTTTGTTTCGCATTTGAAGTTGAGCTTATTATCTATTAGGATTCCTAGATATTTACGTTTGCTTGTGGGAAATAAAGTTGTATTGTTAAGTTTGACTGTTGGAGAGTTTGCGTCAAATATTCTTTCAGTCTGATCTTGAATAGCTTCAAGTTTAAGTTCTTCATGTCAGCTGGAAGATTATTATATTCCATTAGTACTCTAAAAAACAAACAATTCTGGCCCAATGTCGTATTTTTATGCTGCAGGATAAAGTTTTCTTTTGACCTAGTACCATATCGTTGTATGTCACAAAATTTTATCAGCTTCTCTTGTAAATAGTCTGGTGCCAACCCATGCTTTATTTCATGAACGGTATAAAAGACTTCATTCGCAACATATCACCAACAGCCATTTGAAAGCATTTAGCATATCAGTTCTTTTGGAGTATTTATTGCACCCCAATATAATCCTCATTGCCCTATTTTGAAGGATTTGCATAGCTATTTTGTTGGCCATGTATAAAATAGAAGCTGCAATAAATATGTTTGTTTATTTTTTATTATACAACAAAATATGTTTGTTTATTTTTTTACCACAAATGTCCTTCACCATGTGAAATTGCCTCAAATGTTAAATATTTCTGAGGTAATTTTTTTATTTTCTTTTCAAATAAAGTTGTATATTATTGTGAATATAAATTTAACCAATAATTTTGTTTGAACCAATATTTTTGTTCGAGGGCTGAATGGAAGATCAGACTCAAAAGTGAATTCAGTCCTTTTGAGAGTTCTTCTTCTTAGTTCTAATTATTGTATCAATTAAATGAATGTAATTTTACAACGTAAGGAATGTTTCTCAATAAATTTTATTTTATTATATTATATGGCTGTGGATAAAGTTGAATTGGAAGTAGAAGAACCAGAAGAATATTCTAAACTATATAAAAAAAATTTTATGTAAGAAACGAAACTGAAATAGTTCTCGAAAAACTTGCGTTTGAGTGTAGATTAGCATAATTCCGGATAATGCGTGTGCAATTCAAATAATACGTAATAACATGAAATAATACAATCAAGATGTTCAATATAAAAGTATAGAGTAAGAAAGTAAAGATAGTTAAAGTATCTAGTAAAATGTTTCTCTAACATTCATGAATGTTAGATCATTTGGTACAGGATCCCTTGATTGAAAGCTTTTACAACTGAACTTACACTGTATTTCAAATAAACTAAATAGTCAGAAAGTTCTTTTGAAGGAGGAATCGCTGGATGTTCTGAGTGTAGCTGAGCACTGGTACAACAAAGATGGAGTAACGAATGCCGCACTGTACAACTTCAAACCGTCTGCTTATTTCTTACACAACTAATAGAATCCATGGAAGGGCCATGTTATATGTCAAATTACAATTGAAATTTGAAAATTAATTAAGCATAAAACAAATTAATTCTTTGAATCCAAGTATTTGGTTAAATAAGTTCACTAATAACCTAATAAAATATAATTGGCTTATATATTATATAATTAATATTATAATTGCGTCAATATATTTGGCAATTACTTACTTACATATATCTTCTTTCAGAATAGACAAAAAAGGTAAGTACCTATAACCAAGTTAATTTATACTATTCATTTAACGTAAATCTACAAAAAAAGAGATAAAACTGCACTCAGCAGGTAATGTAGAAAGGGTAATTGTCAAATATAGTATAACCTTGAAGCTAAGTATTTTATTTAATTTATTTATATTATGTTTTATCTAGAGTTGTCCAAAATTTCAGTCTTAATAACCAAATAACTATAAACTCACAAAATACGAAAATGAGCAATTTTGAAAACAGTATTTATTATCTTAATATACATTGTATTAAATAACAATATATTAAATGATCACTATATTTGACGTAGGTACAAAATTTATAAAACTAATATTTTACACTATAGAAAACACATTCAAACCAAGTTTTTTCGCTAACTATTGCCATTGGTAACAATTAATGTTGAATGTATTTGACAACTTTGCAGGGAAGAGAGTTTAGGTTCATTCAATTTACTACATGTAACCTCAATATTAGCACCCAAATCAAAAGCTCCAGGACCATTTACTGCTACTGTGAGATTAACTGTCTCAGAAGAAAGAGGATTCACTAGTCGAATAATTGTGGCAGATCCTAACCATCTGAAATGTCTGGAAGCTTTTGGAAGGAATATGGGGTTGCGTACAGGTGTAACAGGACTAAAAAAAAATATATAGTTATTCTGAGAAAAAATTAATCAAAATAATCAACTTGTCTTATGAATTATAAAATTTGATAGAACATAAATTAACTAGCAACCAATATATCTAATAGTATTCATAAGTGTAATAAAAAATGTGTATTCAATTTACACAAGCATACCTAGAAGAATTTAAGATTTTCACAGTCACTAGCAAAACTTCATCCACCAAGCTATGTATTAACAATTTGACAGGAACTGAACATAACTGACATGTGTCAAATGAGTGGTTTACCAAAGCCGGAAATATTACATTATAAGTAACTTGTGATTTCAATTTTTCAATTTGGTATTGTTTATCTCTTTTATCACTGTCTTCTAAAGATATAGGCAATTCTGTCATTGCATAATCAAAAAGCCATGGGTGTTTTTTAGGTTTAACAAATTTAATTGGTACATAGCTTTGTCCTCTAGCATCCCTTTTGTTTTTAGCATCCTTTATTACAGCTCGCCATTGTATCAGAATAATCCCATGTTTGTTCTCTTCAAAATTATCAAACTCAGTTTCATCAAAAATATTTATGGTTCTCTGTTCGGTCTTTTTTGCAAATGCCAAATATGCCAACTGATTATCTATTGAAGTTTTCTCATGTTTAAGGGCAATACTTGAATACTCACTTTTATCTTTAATTCTTCTTCTAGTTCTCAAAAGCATATGAGCAGCTTCTTGAGAATGCAAAATTATATTCTGTGGAGTTACAATATTGCCTAAAAACATCCAATTTCTACTCAATAACCCAATATTTGTTAAAGATATTTCAGTCAATACCGAGTTATGTGTTTTATTTAGATTAGTTGTTTTAACTCCTATGCTGAGCTCTTCAACTGATGCAGAATTTCCACTTTCTGTTGGTGTTATACTAACATTGATAGATTCACTAACAGATAAATGCCAGCTCTGCCTAACCAATCTATACCTAGAATTGCATAACAATAATAATGTATTAGAGTTCAAATGTAAATATACCTACCTTGGAATACTTTTACTGTTGACATTTTCGTAATAAATGAGCAGATGAATGGAGTATGGACCTTTCAAAGATGGTGCTTTAAGCCAAATAGCAATGCTTGTGGCTTGTCCAGAATTCAAAACCCCGTCTGGTAGAGGTACATAAGTGATATGATTTTTTCTTGCCAATTTTTCTCTCATTTGTGTAGTATCTATATCACTAAAATCGTGTGCAGGATCTTCATTATTATAAAATTCACAATTACTGACCATCTGCGGCATTGTCGAAGCCAAATAAATTTTATGCAGAGGTACACTTCCCATATTTTGAAAATTTACAGTGACCTTTTGCATCTCATCACATAAAACATCAGAATTTATTTCAGAAAACGTCACCTGAAAGTAATACAATTCGCGTTTATCTATCAAGTTTTCTTTTACATTTCACACAACATATTTATAGATATATGATTTTATAAAAAATTTATACTAATATAATATTTTCACGTAAATTAAAAATTTGAAAAAAGTAAAGCGTTTTGCTGAAGAACGATTATCTGGATTTTATAATTACCTGCAAACAAGGAGCAGGGGGTACGACCTTTATTTTCAGGGGCCTCTCTATATTATTTCCTTCATTTTGAGTTTTTCCTTTTAAATTTATGGACTGTTTACCTTTAATTGAAATATTTTCTGTAGGATTATTTCCAGTACTAAGAGTATAACAGAGCCCAATAATAGTTAAATCTCCAACAGTTAAAGGTGTTAACATTAGAATAACATCAACCTTTGAACTAATTTCAAGAACAACCAAATTGGTAACATGCGTTTTGATATATCTATCTATATTATTTTCCAACACATTTTCATTTGAAATGTCTTGTTCATCATTTTTGAAGCTCCAAAGGAGATAAACATTTCTTAAATTCAATACTATTTGAAGTTGGTTAACTATCTGCACAGATATTTGAATTGGCTCATTAACTATTGCATTAGGGGTGTTCATTAGAAGTTTTTTGTCATTGAAAAGTGTAACCATTGGTTTAAATAATATAGGCAAAGATCCTTGAGCCTCTTGAAGAAGCATCTCTTCAAGTTTAATCAATTTCTGCTCAGTAGATTGGTCCGTAACATCAGTGAAATTTATACCCATAGCTGGAACTCTTCCTGGAGTTTTTAAGGGTAAAGGTGGTTCAAGTAAGACTTTCAAGTGCGATATATCCAAATTTGGTAGAGGTAAAGATGGCAATAAGCCATCAGAGCTGTGCTTTGTTTTATTCTAAAATTTTATTAATTTAGTTATTTTTGTAATGAATCATATTAAACTTACAATTTGTCACAATCTGAAATTAAGTATTTTTCTCATACTTAAACAAGATACTTACATCTAAAATAGTTAAATATTCCTTCAAAAAGGTAACTTGCTGTTGTGGTGTCTGCTTACTTTCTCCAAGGAGTAACTTAGAGAAAGAATCAACAGCTTCATCAAAACAATTCAAATTATTGGCTTGTCTTCCAATAGTATAATGAATATGGTCACAAGCCAAATTCCATCCATTATCCTCAAAAATTTGATAAGCTTGTTTGTAACTTCTAAGAGAGTGTTTTCTTTGAGCAGCTTTTGAAAATCTATGACCAGCTAATACCATGTGAAAGGCATACTTACGAACCATTTTTGATTTTAGGAAACAATAGGATGCTTGTTCCAGAAGTAGAGCAGATCTTAAGTCTGACTCTTCACTGGTCATTCTTATCAATTGTAAAGCTGCTTCTCCAAACAAAAGTTTACTTTTCAAACATTCTGTGCCTAATAAAGTTGCTCGAGTAGCAAACTGTGGCAATCTACAGTGAAAATTGATAATTAATGAAAAACAAAAACTGCAATACATCATTAAATATTTCAGCATTCTGCAAAATATTACATTACTCAATTTGAAATGATTATTGATAAGTACTAGTAATAAATATTTAGAGTTCATAAAATATGAAGAATATTTTGGTAAAATTTGAAGTTTCATTTTGGATATAAAGACAAAATACAATGATGGATTAGTTGCTAATCAGAAAAATTTTATTCATCAAAAATATATCTTTTTAAGAATAAGACAATCTCATCTTCATATCAATTTGAGAAATGGCTAATTAATACTTCTGGTTCATCAAAATTAACAATTTTATACTTTCAACCAAAAAAAAATATAATTAAATATTTGTTATCACTCACTTGCAAGTATTCAAATATGTGACTATGCTTTCTTCCAAATAATCATGGGTTTTTCGATTGGCTTCATTCGCCATGAATGCTGAAAGAGCTGCCATTTCAAGTGCACCTGCGTAGTACAACCAAGCTTGATCAGTATGAAAATCTCTCTTTGCTAAGTGATACGCTTGAAATGCAGAGCTATATTTCTCAAACATAAAACACAAATCACCCAGTTTACGAACATGCAGTTCAGGAGAATCTGAGGCATACCTGTTGAACAAAAGAGTTTATCTCTTTTACTAGATAACTGATAAATCTCAGAATATTTTTTAAATATGTAAGACCTTACAAAAATATTAACCTACAGTTTTTTTTTATATCATATATAATATAATGAATTTTGAAGTAAATATATTAGAAATTTGGTTTTTACAGTCAGAAAACAAACCTGGTTACATTTTCACTGAAGGAGTTGACAATTCACCATACTTAAAAATTTCAAAATATTAAAAAATATAATTTAATGTTCAATATCATATTGTAATCAATATGCTTCAAGTTCTCTTAGCATATTAAAATCATTCATTTCCACCAAGTAGTTCTAGAATAACAGCCATCTGCACTTATAACAATCTATAAATGCCAGAGTAGATGCCAGCTTATTCCACCCCCCTAACATTACCTACTCTTCATCACTAAATAAAGAAATTTTTTGAAAAGTTTATGAATTTGACGATTAAAAATTAACTTACACTAAATTGTTAGACATAGAACTGGATCCAGGTTTATTAGGATTAAACCATCTTTTTGTGGCACTGAATAAAGACCTACTAACACCCTTCTTATTAGAAACATGATCATTTAATACTTGCATCTGTTTCTCAATATAGGGTACAAGACAATTTTTTGTGAAATCTAATAGGAAATTTTTGATATTTTCTAAATCTTCTGCTCCCAAACATAACCCATGAACTTTCGATCCATTTTGTTTACTCGTGATATCTTCTTTATCACTTATTTTATTATTCTGAAAAGAGTTACTTTCAATATATAAAATGAAGATTATCTTTGACCATTAAAAAAATGGGATTTCTGCTTACCATGCTTAAACCATCATGTTCAGGACTTAATGGATGATAATTTTGTGAATCACTTGACGAAGATTTAATTTCATTAGCTTCTTCTGCTAATTCAAATATATTTTCACTTGTTGTTGAACTCTCTACACTGAACTTAATATTGCTATGAATGAACTTAGTCCATGGATCAGCAACATGTTCAGTCGAACCACCATTCCCAGGTGGTCTTGAATTCATTCTTAATAAAAATGAATTAACAGATCCATATGAAGACTTGATACTCTCGTATGCATCAGTAGCTCTGAAAAAACATAACACATATCAAATAATAATTTCAAAAAAAGAATTACTAACATGTTGATATCTCCATCAATTGCATCATGAATAATCACATAATATTTGAGTATATTAGAACTGAACCATTTAGGCAATTTTCCTGGAGTATTGTTCTGCATCTGATTCAGATTTTGAGCTAACTGAATCATTGTTTCAGCTGGATTGGGATCAGTAGAAGAAACAACTAAAATACAGGATAAAAAATGTTTTGTATATTCATGATCAGAAGGATATTGCACTTGAAGAAATGTTTCTCTCCATTCTTCAAACCAAGGAGTTGACTCCGGAATTTCGAGTTTATAATTTCCAATACATATTGCTTCATTTTTAAATTTACATGATTCACTAACAGCTAAATTCAGAAGTTTTCTGGCATTAATTGTTTGAGGTGGCCGATGGTTTACATTCAAGAAAGTAAGTTTAAGGTTCTTTATTGTTGTAACTGTTCCATTATGGTCCTTGCAATTAACTGAAAAGTTTATGTGATTTAATTGACAGAAAAGGTGTAGAAAGCACAGCCAAATTTATATTTAATGTGGCACTTACTATCATGGTTCAGTCTGCAAAAAGGTTGAAGTAATTCAACAAAACTTAAATTATTCTTTTCACAGCATTTTTCTGCCTGTGTAGAACAGATTACGGCTATTTGGGGAGAGAATGCATTTCTGATAAAATCTTGGGGTGTCTGCTTGCAGTTGGACATATCGATAATTATAATACCAATATTATACCCAAGTTGTCAAATGCACATCCAATTATCGTTGATTAAAAAGTTCCTGCAGTGAAGTTTAATTATTCTTCATTGCACTGGCATTTTTTTTGTATTTTTAAATAAAAATTAACACTAGACTATGACATATTATATACAAAACTTCATATTGACAATGTTGACACAGTATAAATATATCACTTCAGATATTGAATGACGACATATTATTTTTTCTTTCCACTTCGTCCCAATATTCAGTTTGCAAGCAACTTGTGAAAAATTTATTCTTTGCCTGTATTATTTTATTCATTAATGCGAATCAAGTTAAATTTTTCGATTAATCGATTGTGTTTTTTCCGACAAAAATTATTTCAAACTGTTGTTATTAATCGTATGGAATTGCAGGACTGAAATATTACTTTTCTAGGTGCATATTGTATTACTCTTCAATCAACTCTAGTTATAATTGTTTATCAGTATTACAAAATGTGGAATAACTGATAATTTTCATGTATCGTGATATAGATATTATAAATGACTAAATAATTTAGTATCGACTGTTTTGTTTCTCCAAGTTTTATCCATTCTGGAATATTATTAATTATATCATAATTGACCGCAGGTATTGTTTCTAAGACAAATTGTGTTTATTATCATCAAGGGGTTCTAATAGCGGCACATGAAAACATGTATTAGTCCTTTTGAATATTTCTGAATCCTGATTAGCTATGATACACCTGCCAGCTCATGATTAGATAGCATATTCAGATCTAGAATATTAAATTCAGAATATCAAATCTATATTTACAATATAGGACGAATCGTATCATTAAAAAGCCCAACAGGTATGTTATGTGACAATACTTCGGATTTCAATCCGTTCGGTTATTTCAATTTAACAAATTCGATAAAAAGTATCATGCTGGAGAGGAGAGAAGTTTTCCGCGACAGTGGCTATTATCATTCACAGCCTAAGTTTACTTACATAAGTAGAGTTAGCACAGAACATAAAAGGGTATGTTCTGTGAGAGTTAGTTTGTGAATCACTCATTTCAAAAAGTTTAAAATCACATATAATACATCGTAACTTTACTTGCATAAGTAGAGTTAAGTTGTGCCACGGCCAACTTTACTACTAAAGTACTAAAGTTGGCCTAATAAACTAAAACTAAAATTGTACTTATAACAGTAAATTATTGAACTCGGTGTTTTACAAAAAGAACGTAGAATATTCATAATATATTTTCAACGCGGATCCATTATGAATTATCATTATGAACATAAATGTTAGGCTGATTATTGTTAGTATCAGCTGTTAACGTTTTAGAAGAAGAAATTGAAAATGTAATTGACTAAGTTGACCAGAGTTCAATGTTACGTATTTTGTGTTTCTAGATAGATTATCTCCGAATTAGGATTCATCAAAATACCCGCATTCCGAATGGAAGTGTGAATTACATAAAATTTTATAGATCTAATTTACAAGTTCCTATTTTTTTTATAGAGTACAATTTAACCAGCAGAGTTGAAATTTTAGACACAGCCTGACTCTACTTACTTAAGTAGAGTTAGGCTGTGTTTTAGATCTAGAACCCAGAAAATATTCAACCTACCTTATTACTAAAATTAGTAAATTACTGTCTCAGTCCTGTAGTCATAGAAGGAGGCGGATCCAAAAAGTGGCTCGAAAAAAGAAGCTTTCAACCACAGCCTAACTCTACTAAGTAAGTACAGTTAGGCTGTGTTTCAACGGTAAGTCCCATAAAAAATATACTCAATGTTTTCTTATTTTTGGCGATACAGTAAGCCTTCTCCTTTATACATTTTTTCACCTGTGTTTCAGACGAACATTTTTCATGTCGAATCATTTTATTGAATTAACTAACATTTGATGGAAATTACTATTATTTGCTTATAAGGCAGGATGATTAAACAAAATACACAAACTGAAGTTATTTTTCTATCGCCAAAAATGAGAAAATACTAAATTAACATATTTTTATGGGATTTTACTCTAATAAACTCATTTGTTTGGAGTCAGTATGACGTCAGACTCAGACAGTCCCTTGTAATTCCTGGTAATGATTTCTTTCCTATACATCATGTCTAATATAACTAAATCATAGGTTAGATACGAAATTCTCATTGAGTATAACACGAAGTATAGATATATATCTATACTTCGTGGAGTATAAGGCAGAGGGAAGCTTATATGGCAACCTTATCTATTACCTATTTAACTAACCAATAAAGATTACTATATATTCTCGTGATTCATGTCATTGCTATATGACAACTGTCAAAAAAAATGTCAGAGGAGTTGTCGAGGGGTGAGAATTTTAAGTATATTTAAGACGATAAGAAAACTAGCATTTAAATTGAAATTTTTCAGATGTAAAAAATATTTGGAAGCGCTTATTTGATCATACCCATTTTTTGAATGGCGAAATAAACCTTCTTGTTAATGAGTTTGAGGTACCTATCTAACAATATTATTTAAAAAATGTATCATCTTTGAATTTTCAGTTGAAACGTCAAGATAAAGAAGTTAATGAGCTATTTCAAATTATTGAAAATTTAACAGAGTTGAAGGATACCCAAATAGATAAAATTAAAGTTTTGGATGCCAATTTGTCACAGTTGAATAACCAACTCTCGGGATCACTTTCTACAGCAAAGGAGTTAATTGATTTAGAAATAAAATACAAAGAGGTGGTATTGTGAATATAAAGTTATTAATGTTATTATTAATCCATCTATATTTCTCATTCAGGATACAACTTTGGAGGAAGAGAAAAACAAACGAAAAATTATTTGGGATAAGTTTATGGAAGATATAACAGAGCAGTATTCACAAATAAATTGTTCATTTGAGGAAAAAGAAAAGGTCTTGAACGATAGGTCATTTCATTATTGATGCTAGGAAATATTGACTACAATGACTACGTATAAAGGTCCAATTTCTGATCCCACTATTAGAATAAAACCATCACAAGTTCTCTATAAGTATATTTCATCTATAAAAGTAAATTTAGATAATATTCCTGAAGGACTTTGCTCAATATTAACTACAAATAAGAAGCAGAATTCAAGTAATTTCAATATTAAACCGAAGTATCTTTTAACAGCTAAGGATTATGTAGCTTTACATTCTTTAGAAAATCATTCAAGTGAAAAATCTCCTAAAGGTGCTTATAAATTGCAAAAAATGAAGGCAGTTGATATCACACTGAAAATTGAAGATTTGCGTTGGCTCTATGAATATATAGTAGAGGAAAATATAAAAAATGAAAAGAAAGTATATCTTCATGAATTGATGGAAAACTCTGAATTGTTGCTACCTGAAAATATGGAAATTCCTAGAAATCCAGAACTGGAAAAGAGATGCAAACAACTAAGGATTCAGCTAGAAAATCAGAAATATCAAAATATGACTAAAAATATAGATAATGCCAGAAAAAGGTTACCAGAAGACACAATTGGTTATCAGAGTGAGTAAATTTTTATTTCAGTCCCTTCAATTCTTTAAGTTTGATGTCATTGTCATAATACCAATAGCACTGATAGTTTGACAATTATACATTGTTCACGAAAGTGACACTGATAATTATTTTAGTAATGTATACATGATTTCCATAATTTGTATATTGAATTTTTCAGTAAAAGAAATGAACAAGCAGCTGATTGCAGTTTTCCAGTTTGTCATATCTGTTGTGGTTGGGTTTACATTTGGATTCATTGGAATTGAAGTTTTTGTTGGATCATTAGACTTTGGATTCAAGCTTCTGTTAGGAATTATATTTGCTCTCATTGTTGCATTAGCAGAGTTATACTTCCTGGCCAAAAAACTGAATGAGGAATACAATATAGAACCTCCGGTTCATATTGCTAAGACTAAAGTAGACTAATTAATTCATAAATAATTTTGTCACATGATCACACATGAATCAGGACATAATTTATTGAAATTGTATTTGGAATATTCCTGAAAATAATTTCTATTTAAAACTTTGAGTCAGGAATTACAAATTGAAATTTTTCAGATTTTGAAATTGAGCAAAAAAATTGAAGGATTCTTAGTAGAACTTCATGTTTTAATTCCAGTCATATTTTGCATATCACAGTTTGTTTTGTTCGAGATGTGATGTAATTGTATAAAGAAAAAATACATTAAAAATGAGTTCAATTTGTTCATTACAATGTTAGATATTATGCTCTTAATCAATTGTTATGTTCAATCTTTTAAAATTCATTGTTGGAAAGATATTTCAGATTAATAAAAAAAGAATACATACATATATATATATATATATATATATATATATATATATATATATATATATATATATATATATATATATATATATATATATATATATAATATTGTTTTTATAACCAGTCAGAGTTTTTGCATAATGATTTTTATTTTGACGTCATAATTCCATATTTAATATGGTATGAAATTCCATGAAAAATTGAATTAATTAAGTATGTAAATTTGAATTTGCAGTTAATCAAATACTATATGATCACTTATCATGATGAAAAATTAAAAAGTTAATTTTTACACAGTAACTATAAATACAGTTTCGTTCACTCAACTATTTGTCAATTCGAGGTTTTCATATATACTTGGAAGATGGTCGAGTGATTGAAATAGTGTTTCAGGTTGCAAACAGGAATATGTTGAATAAAATTATCTGTCCATTATATATTATCCATGATTATATATAATGGACAATTATTGTGTGGTATTGTGTATTAATGGTGGATAATTATATATAATATAGATTATATATACTATAGATTATATATACTATATAGATTATCCATGCCTATATTAAATCATACTTATTGATATATTCAGAACTCAAAAGTGATTTCTGATTCAACCAGAAGTGAGTATGTGTTGCCCTTATTATTTCAAAAATACTGCAACATTTTGTTCGAACATTTTTTTATAGTATTTCTGACTATTTATTAATAGCAGACTTAGAATAACTAGGGTGCAATTAAATCAGTTGGATTCTATCAAAAACAGGATACATATGCAGCATACATTTTCTTTTCTACAATAGTTAAAAAGTTGAAACATGAAATTGGAAGACCATCGTACTTTGTAATCATTAAAGCAACTAAAGTAAATATTTTACGGTATATTGATTTGTTTGTCAATTTTCTTTGCAATTGAATGCATCACACGGTATCTCCACTTAGGACTTTAGGCAAAATGAAATGTTATTGCAGGGTTAAGTTAAAATGAATTTCCTAAAAAAGTTTACTAGTGTACTTAATACTATATTATCTTATTGCATAATTTATGTGGTAAGGTTTTTTTGTCTCCAAAATTAAGAATAGTGGACTATTCAAGCAAAATAGTTTGTTAGTTTTCAGACATGCGCATTACGTTGAAACCTTCAAAATATGTACCTACTATTCTAGGCGGATGTTCTGTCTTCAGATAGGACACGTAGTGCAGGGTTAATTGAAAATAATGTTCTCAAATGATTTGAAATGATCTTACTAAATGACTAAAATTTGACATTTTAGCAGTAATTTTAAGTTGTGCCCTTTTTCTTCCATAGTAGCGATTTCTGTTTAATAATATAAAATGGAGCACGTTATATTTCTGTTTATTTCAATTAATTTCTGATCTTTCTCTTACGATTTTACACAAGCCATTATAATCAACTTTTTCTTGTGAATAGTGTGGTCTATTCTGTTGCTTGTTTATAATTGAATTAAAAAAAAATCATTTTTCTAACATAAACTTGTCATTTCGAAAATATACTTTTATCACTTGGTGATTTCTCTACATCCAAAAGAAGCATCAATAAAATTATTTACTATTCAATTAATAATAACCTTCAAAATGATAAGAATAATGAAGTGAAGTCTTCTCAGGTATGATGAATTTCAACTAAAATATGAAAGTAACTTTTAAAATGAAACATTTGAAGGATATTCTACGTTCAGAGCTTTTTCAAAGAAACCAACTTCAACTGAAATATGAAGTGTAGGGATTTTTTTTGTTATGAAATTGCAGTTGAAAATGATAAGCACTATGTATGATATATATATATATATATATATATATATATATATATATATATATATATATATATATATATATATATATATATATATATAAACAAAACACTTGGCTTGGTTTCACAAAATTTATAATAAATACTTGACAATTGTTTCGGGCTGTTACCCGATTTTCAAAAGTTAAACAGTTTAACTATTAAAAATGATTAGTTTTGACAAAGTTGTGATATACAACGAAACAACAAAAATAAAGCTTTTTTAACATAGAAAATAGCCTGTTGTTGCTAATAATATAACTTCCTCAAACAGGCAATAAATTAATTTTGAAAAAAAATGTCTATATTATATAAATAATTAATTCATAATCCACAATCCACTTGGTTTTCTATATGTTATGATTAATAACAACAATAATGAAGCAACAATTCTTCCCACTAATGAACTGTGGGTTGCATAGGTTCTATAATATTGCGCTCTACGTAATATGTATACTAGGATTTTGGTTGTGACTCGATTTACCGGACTAATAGATACCTTATACTACTTAGATAATCTAAAATCTTGATAATTGAATAGAACAAACAATATGAAACTCGCATATGCTTCGTCAAAGAATAATCAACGTACCCTGCAATTTATGGTAAAGATACCTTACATAATATATGTTTGAGGTTTGGTAAAAACACGGATTTGAATATATTATTTTTTTTGATATATCAAAAAAACAATGTTTATAACTAGAGGGATTCTATGTTTGCTTGGATGCTTACATTATTTTCCAAATTGTTGCAGTTTAATAGTGAAATAAGTGTGTAGGTGCTAATAAAAGTAATGTTGTGTAATCTTATTTGGTTAAAAATTTTCGTTTTTTGATGTAAACAGTTTTTTCTTTTCATTGTTATTTCGAATTTTTCGATTTTAATATATTCGCGTTTCAACCCTATTTACTCCTATTTAACCCTTTACATGGGCTTAAATTTTGAAAGATGAAATGATTTCGCGTCATCTTATTATGTATAGTTCCTTTATTCTCTGTTTTATCCTTTTTTCTTGACATTCCTGTAATTATAGAATGTTTCCAACAATTTTACAATTCGACATGATTTGAAATTGTTGATTGACAGAAACAGTCGTTAATCAGTTCAACTGCGAACAGAATAATTCAGTCCACATTGTAATTATAGGTACAAGTTTATCAATTTTTTTTATTGTGTTTCATTGAATTAGTTTAATTTATTCTAATATATATATATATATATATATATATATATATATATATATATATATATATATATATATGTATGTAATATAATAAGATTAAGTCTGATAAGACTGAGTCTTGAAAATGAGCTAACGCTCGAAACATGTTGACTATACATATTGTTAAATAAATCGTGAAACATTAAGCCAAGAGTTTAAATTATTTTAATATTCAATTATGTTTCACCAAGAGTTAAGCGAGAATTCAATCTCAGTCATATATATATATATATATATATATATATATATATATATATATATATATATATATATATAAAAAACTTGGTTCTCGGAATGAGCCGCGTTCTAGATTTATATAATCTCGACGTTTCGGCTTCCATTGTGAAGCCATCTTCAGGAGTTGGAATAAATTAGTAGGGAAAAGGGTTATTCGGTTACGTGGCCTCAATCTGCCTACTCCACGAGCCAAATCGTTTCTAATAGTTAACTCCGAAGTCTCAACCTGCCTACTCTTCGAGTCAACTTATATATATATATATATATATATATATATATATATATATATATATATATATATATATATATATATATATATATATATATATATATATATATATATAGGACAATTCAAGTATTACGTATTTTTTAACTTATATGGCCACCCACACATTGTTTATATTTGAAAACAAAACGGGAATTTTCTGTGATTCCCACAATAATTGATAAGCTTGGTATTCAGGATTCAGATCATGAAATGAAGACTCCTAATTTGAATTAATATGCAGGTAAACCAGAAATTTTAGGGCACTTTGTTTTTTTGTAATATTATTTAAGATAATAATATTTATACCTTGTTGAATACCTTAACGTTTGTTTAAATGAGTAAGACCTTTGCTGATAAGGGGGAGGGGGAAAATTATTGTAAAAAATCTGCTTATGTAATACTTGAAAGGCCCCTTATATATATATATATATATATATATATATATATATATATATATATATATATATATATATATATTTAAATTTAATAATTGGTGATTGATCAATTTTTTCGTTTTTTGTGTTACTTGTTTATATATATTGTGTATATTTAAGTAAAATATACACTTGTGTGAATATTTCGCTTTTACAAAGCAAGAAAGAGCAAAGAGGTAGCACGCTGCTAATAACCAAAATTCAGGTCATTCATCTTCATCCATGGAATTGACTTAATGAACTAAACATATTATGTGTTATTTTCGAAAACCCTCAGCGTACTTCACCGTTATCAATAATGTGTCTCATATTACGTTGTCTTAATTTTAATCTCCAAATGAGTCACCTTTATCAAATACTTACAGTTCCCAGGAAACATAATATTATCTGCTTTTTATTCCCGCTTGGGCTATTATTCATGTATGTATGTAGTATTGAAGCAAACACAATAGTATTTGATAAGTTGAAAAATTCGTTTATTTTATTCAATTTACCTGCAGGTAACTTCTGTATATATTCATCAGAAAAAATATGCATAATATTATTTAAGTGCAATAATGTAGTCTTAAAATTATTTTCATGTAACGATAGTCGATTCAGTTGTTACACTAATATTAGACATTCATAAAATTATTAATTTTTTGTAAATATCAGACATAGTGTTTATAATTTCTATTCAATTTCATAAGAACCCTATACTCAATGGATCTCGAAATATCAAAGAAAATATTTTGATATAATTTAATTTCAGATGAACTTTCATTTATAAGTTCTATCGCATTTTATTGTTCCATTGTTCGATTTTTTAAGGAAGCTACAAATATGGAATATTTTTCAAACGTACCTATTTATTTAAAAAATTTAAGTTTTATATTTTTCATCTTCAAATTGAAGTCCATTATATTAAAGACTTCATTTCATTATTTTTATCATTTTATCGGATATTATTTATTAAATTGTAAATAAGCTAATTGATGTTGATTTAGAAAAATGAATTTTTAAATTCAGTTATTGCGAAGTACTTAACAATAGAATATTTGGTAATTTTCACAAAAAAATTGATACATTATAGGTATTAACGTTTAGAATCGAAAGAGGAAGATCTAAAAAATTAATTGAAATGTACAAGAATGACAAAATGTGTTGCATTTGAAACCTATGTGTTCCATTTTATATTATTGAACAGAAATCGTTACTTTAGAAGAAAACTGGAACAACTTAAAGTTACAGCTAATTGTAACTGGCAGTTTTTATCATTTTTCTACTGAATTTCCTATGTAATAATGGTGCAAACGAAAGTCCACTAATAAGAATACTTTTGCTCTTTATGGTAGTCTTTCATTGTCAGTCGAGACTTTTTGTTGTCTTTTGTTTACAAAAGTTTTCATTTCTCGATAGATAAGATGATATTCAATTAATCAAAATGTCACAACGGAATTTTCAACCGAAAACAGGCCGTGAAAGAATTAAAGCGGCCCTTACACAGTCATTAATAATGACATTACTTTATCAGAATGACATTAATACTGATCGTGTAACGTCGAAAAAGTTGGAATGACGAGATGGAATGATGCGAAATCGTTCGAAACACCTATTATTCATTACCACAAATAGTCAATCGTAAATCTTAGGAACGAAGCGCACTTGAATTACATCATCGTATATAGAACAATTTTATTGAAGCATATCAAAAGTGCTATTTCTATAGGGACGTTCTTGTTACATAACAATTCAACTACAATTGTCACTGCAACATGGAAACGACGGAAATTCTGTACGTTTGTCTTTGCTTAAATTGATTTGCTGCTCACAGAATTATCGCTGATTGTGCTTCATCAACTATTTGATCAAGAACAGGGCCAATTTCAATAAACTCAATGATAAGTAATGTTCGAAAACTTACTGATGCATATTTTGTGACAATATGGGTCTCGTAAACAATTGTTTGATAGTATTTTTATTCCGATTATTTTGATAAAGTTATCCTAATAGACTGTAAATATGAAATTAACTATACTTACCTTTAAAGCAAACAAATCAATCGAGCATCATTTTTGACTCAATTTTGACTGTCAAACCAAAACTTGCATTGTGGGATTGTAAATTCAATTCTGAAAATTTTTTCTGAAAGGCTGACTTAGGAAACTTTGGAAAAAATACAGAAAAACAAATAATTTTCTCATTTGAAATTAAACTCTAGTTGAAAAAATTTCACAATGAATATTAATATAAACGTTTACATACATATATTGTCATGGTTCTAACCATTCGAGTGATGAGATTTGTTCATTTAACTTAGAGTTTGAGATTTCAAATATATAGAATAAAGCATCGAAATTGAATTTGTTGAAACTTTTACAATATATTAAATACAATAATAATTCATGTCTTCTTAAAGTTACATAGACATAGGAGAGCTATAGGTACACTTAATACATTAGTAGCAATACCTAGCGCAATTGGATTAGGTAGCAGCTCCAATTAAATTACTCAAAATTTGAAATATTTTATCTATATAAAAATTAGATACTATATATATTAGATACCTTCTATACATAAACTTTGTAACCCTTTTCAATAGAATTGCACTAACGGATTAACTCGAAATGGAGTGGTACAGTTGAAATTTATAGGCACAAGTTCAAAAAGCCATTTTCTTTTACTTAAAATGCATTAGAAACACATTGAATTCATTGAAAAAACATTATACAAACTACTGCTTGAATGACGTACAATATTCATAGATATACAAACAATACTCTATGGTTAACAAATAGGTAAATTTTTGTTTAGGCTTTAATAAATAAATTCTCTTTGGTCTTATCGAATGTCAATGAAAACAAGAAAGGAATGAAACTTTAAAATATTTTTCATTCGTATAGTTATTTATAATTAAGGGGTAGATAATTTGTCGTAGTCTATGACAAAAGAATCCTCCAAGATCAAACTTAAAATTGAAAGAATTATGGGCGAACTTTGAGAACTGGGCTTTCACTAGTAGATATGTATAAAAACTTATGTACCTACCTACTTAGTTGAAATATTTACTTCAAGTCAGTTATATGAAGTCACGAATTCGTTCCAGAAGAGATTGTCACCTGTTATTTGTGAATATAAGTAGAATTTACTGTAACAGTATCTCAAAATAAATATAAAATTTGCACCACCGATAATTAAAAACCGCTAATTGAAATCGGTGATATTAGATTATTACTCAGTCTATCATCGCGGCCATTTTGATTGCAATTGGTTTTAAAAAATGTCTCAGAAGCAGCATTAATGCATATTCAGACGTTTCATTAATTGAAATAAAAAGTGACTAATGCAGAATGAAGGCAATGAACTCCCAACTGGTATGTGTGCCGTATGCACTATGCACTAACATGTGTCCCATTCAACATTTTATCGGACATCAATTCATTTATAACAGTCATAACATATTTCTCTCGGACCTTTTGTATCGAAGACTTCAATTTAATACGTTTCCAATTCATTGCCGCAATATAAATGAAAGGTTAGATAAATTCAAATGGAAATGTTCATTGGTTCTGATAACAAAATATTGAATTGTTCGATAACTGAACACACCTTTATACGACCAACAAATACCTATTTCATGAAACTTGTCATTTGGAAACTTCGATATTCGATATTCCATTTCAAATTTATCGAGTATATCTTGATATCGCTATATATATATATATATATATATATACATATATATCTTCTAAATGGTTTCCTTGCCTTTATAATCAGTTTTTAATAATATTTTTTGCAATAACATACAATTTTATTTTTTTGAATTTAATAACTTACTATAGATATCAAACGTCAATTATATTATGGTTAATCAACTTGGCTATTTTGCCTGTTTAGTATCCAGAGGAATGTTTCTGGCTCAGCATTTGCTTCGAAAGTTGATTAGTCTTCTTCACCACTTCTTCTGTTGTGTGTTGGTTCTATTAGTGTTATTTGTAAGGTTTATCAAATTGTTGTAAATTGGAATTTGATGTCTTATATCTGTCCTTTCATTTATAGTATTTTCTAAATTTGGACGAATGTAGTACATGTTTAATTTACCTAAATTTTTTGTCTTTTTCAGTTGCTAAAATAGTTGTGTTATTGTAATTAAAATCGTGTATTTCAGTCATTTTGTGTTTATGTAGGGCCGTGATTTAGTCTTTTGCATATTTATAGGTTTTAATTCGCTCTTCTAGATTTTGTGATGTTTGACCTAATGTAGCATTTATTGTAATTATTGCAAGGCATATTATGAACTGAATGAGTTTTTCTTTGAGTTATTGTTTTGTTTTTCAACTTTGTATATATCTGTTTGATTTAATTTTGTGCGGTGTACTATTAAGAAATTATTTTAAAACATTATTTCTCATTTTTAAGAGCATTGCGACAAGGCGTATTATAAACTGAATGGGTTTGTCTTTGAGTTGTTTTGCTTTTCAACTTTGTATTTATCTGTTTGACTTAATTTTGTGCGGTGTGTTCTATTAAGAAATTATGTAAAAAACTATTTATCATTTTTTGTGAGAATATTTACACGTCACAATGTTGTACTATGTGTTTTTACCACTTTCTTACTCATAGCATACACCTACATTTTCGTACTCATGGTATACACCTACATTTTAGAAGCAAGATCAATTTTTTGACCAAATAATACCAATATTACTGATAACAATTTCTGGTAAAAATATTTATTATCCATATATTAACATGTGAAACGTTTCGATACTTTAGAATATCATCAAGGAAGATCCTTGACTTAAACCATAATACGTCATAAATTGTGAATGTTTATCTGATTTTATCGAATTTATGTTATAACTTTGATACTTTGTGTGACTTCCCCCTCACGTAATAGAATATACGAAAACATTTTTTGAATAAAATCAGCGTAGGACGAAGGTTACTTAAGAACAAGTATTGCCAAATGTTACTGAAACAGATGTGTTCATATATGAAATAACACATAACCCATTCGTGGAAAACGTCGATCATGAAACAATTTCGATGTAATTATTTATAACTCCATTTTTGGAAAATCGTCGGATGATTTCAACTATTGGGAAGCAATTTAGCTTCTTTCGTCAAGGTTGGTCGTGGTTACGATTATTCTAATATATTAATGTTGCCTTATCTGGAAAATTTCATTGCGTCGATGGTTTTTATTTATTCTCGTCTTGATTAAAATATTTCCTGAATTCTCTAAAATTGGATGTCGATGAGAAAAGTAGAAGTTTTATTATTCAGTTCACTGGTGTAAAAAATGTGAAAAACCAAATTTTTTGATGATTTGATTTGGTTATCGTATTGGTTACTAGAATATCCCTCATTATATTGTCGGACTTTCATTACCTGTAGATTTAAGTTCAAATTCTGAAACATACTATGGTTAATTGAACGGATTCAACTGAAGAAAGATTAATAACTAATTAATGTCCTGAGAGCTGAAAGATAAATATGAATTGAATAAACTAAAATAAAATAATAAAATGAATTAAATAGCAATAAAATGAAATAATTCTTACCGACGATGAACAGACTGATGGTTGAAATCAGAAATCGAATTCACACGACGTTTCTGTTAGTAATGTATCTATAACCGTCCTCAAGTGAGAACTGAGAACGGCGTAGAAGAAGAAAACGGGGAAACACATAAAATTTTGTTTTATTTTTTATATTTATGTTTCAGTCCTGAGGACATTTATTAATTTTTAATATTTTTCAGTTTAATCCGTTTTATTTGAACATTTAAATTCTTAATAAATCATAGTTTGTTTCAGAATTTGAAATTAAATTTATAGGCAATGGAATTTCGACAATATGATGAAGAATCTACATTGCCCAGCACCTTCAAACAAACTAGAATATCCTTGTTGGAAACAAATTCTAACCTCACAACGATATATACCAGCGTTCCCCAACTTTTTTTTGTGCCATGTCCCAGATTTTTTAAATTCTTAAAGGGTTAAACTCGTGTCAAGACTATTTTCAAATTGCCTCCGATTTGACTGATCTATGGTAAACACTAATGATACTTATCAATATTGCTTTCATTCCACTCAAAATTTTCGAATTTTTCACAGATGATTTGAGAATTTCACTGCTCACTGAATAATAGTTCATTACCGTGAACTTTCACGGATCGGCTTATTTACTGTAACACATAATAATTAATAATACACACATAATTAAATAGTTGAGTGCTTTAAACCAAAACTGAGTAAATGAAATAAATTTAATTGGCGAAATTATAGGTATTATTCCACAAATGAGAACTGCTATTTATACAAAAACTGTATGAAATGAAGTTATCAAAATGTATAGTAAATTGAAAATGAATACTTTGAATTTACTCAACACTTATTTATTTATACTAGACAATTTTATTTTTAAGTCTGAAAACTAGTTCTAGAATTAATAAAAACACATGGTTGAATTCAACAAAACTGATAAATATATCTGGCAAATATTTCGGGCCATTAACCCATTATCTATAATTTAACGCAATTTCTGTATTGAAACATTTTTTTGGCAACACTGACTGAATCCAAGTCTTACTAGTTAGTTTATATGAATGCTCAGAATTACGTTTCGGAGCTTGTAGTGAAGTCAGGCATTTATTATTGATCGACATATCTTCTTTATAACGTTCAACATTTCATTTTCGTGTGTAAGACACGTAACCCCTTTTTTGAGCATAGCATTAATATTTTGTGGCTTCTCGAGAAAGGGGATGTTGAAATATTTAATGTGATCGATCCACAGCTCTGTGGAAATTCATTCCCGACAAATAAGTGCGTGTTAAATGATACCAAAAGCTCTATTATATAATTCAAGCAAAATATATAATTATGATTCTATGATTTCGACGAAATGTTATCGGCAATAATAAAACAGGTAGGTACTTTGGGAATTAGAAAGGCATATTCACACCATAATGCTTCCTGTCAAACTATCGATGATAAAAGAATATTAACGTGACATACTTGATTAAAACTTATTATGATGGATAAGGTAAAACTTTCACAAAGTTGACAGGAATCACGCTACAAACCGTGCTCTATCGATTGTATTGATAACGTGCAACAGGTTATCATTTAAGGGAAAATATCGGACTAATGACGTTTGAGGGCGAATTAATCCACTGTAATTTCTTTAGGTATTTCCAACTGTCAAAAATATATCACGTATTCTCAAATTTCAACGTGGAGCACAGTATCTTCGAAATGTCAATCATAAAATAGAAATTTCGTTCCTATAATGACTTTTCTTCTTTTTATAAGCAAGCTTGAACTTCGTATTGTGATTGTTTGATTCATTGATGATTGCCTCAGATGTGGTTATGTTCGAACTTGAATACGTGGAAGCAGTATGTGTTCAATCACATTTGTACCAGCTGGTATTGTGATAGTCTGGAATTTTTAGTTAACAAACACGCTTTTAGCATTCGAATGTACTACTGTTTTCCTTGTTATCTAAACAGAAGTCAGATAGACAAAACAAGAAAGAGCAGGTGTAGGAGCTCAGCGGATTTGTTGAACATGGTATAATCGACCAAATATATAAAAACAATTCCAACATTTGTGTAAATAGCTGTAATTGGTTTTTACTGAAAACGGAGCGTTACTAGATTATTACTTTCGAACATTTAAATATTTAATGCTTCGAGAATTGAAGGATACATAAAGTTGTGTGATTAATCGAATTTTCTAAATTCAGTTTCAAAATATGACAGTTTATCTCGTTATTATACTCCCCCAAGGAGCAGGGATATTAGATTGTTATATCAACATAATCTTCGTCTTCTCTAATATATCAATGTTATCGTCTTTGTGCGAGGGTAGGTATAATATCTACGAACTGTCAAGGTCTTACAAGATCTGGACAATTTGAAGAGATTCACCAGGAAAGAGAACGTCATAAGAAATCGTTTTATCGAAAATAACCACTACGTAGACCTTGAAGATAGTAGATTATGTAGGAAGAATTGTTATCTGTCCATCGAAGAGAAAGAGCATAAAGTTTGAGAGATTATATATATATATATATATATATATATATATATATATATATATATATATATATATAAAATGGTATAAGCTTAATCGACTGTCTAATTGTATTTTGAGATATTACAATATCAAAGTATTATAAATTATAGTACAGTATATAAATGATTTTCAATCGTACCTACTCTTTTTTTTCAAGCTCTAGTTTTCGAAAATATTTATGTTGTTCCTTGTTTAGGAGCAGCTGTAAAAATAGGTCCAGTTAAAGTACAAAATAAAAAAACAAAGAAAATTCCAGAGTCCAACTTAATATTCGGGCATTTGTTCATAATTGTAAATTATCCCAAATATATCATACTAACGACAAATACAAATGTGGAACATGATTCAGTGGTACAAGTTGTTCTAAATTTCGGAATATTTGACCGATAAAGCATTAACTACAATTATTGCACGGAATATTACGAACGGTATGAGTTTTTTCGATTAAATGTTTGGCTTTTTAATTTGTGTGCTATTACGAGTTCATATGGTTTCATTATTTTTGCAATATTTGTGCTTGAATTCTGTATTAAAAGTAAGAACTGAACGCAAAGGATAAGAATAAGAGCCTATAGATACGCAAATAGCCTAACTGTCCTGCATAAACACAAAATAACCGAAAATTATGAATTCAATTTCACATGATTTTTAGCAACTTAGAAAAATAGATATTAAAATTTTAGGAATGCTACATACCTATACTCAAAATTTATAAATTACGTTATTGACAGAAATAGTATAAAACAACAAGGTGATCAACATAACGATTTAATAAATTCAATAACATAGCAGAATCATAAACTATAATACATAATGAACAATTATAATAATAATAATAGGTAAAGTAAAAAAAAATTAAGGCTAAATTGTTTGGATTAGTACCTACATTAAAACACAACCAGATGTAAGAAAATCTTCATTATCTATCTCGCCTGGTTCATCATCTGGTTTTTCAGATGTTTTTTCATGGCCAAGAAGATACATATACTTCCGAAGCGAATGCTGAGCCAGTATTTTCTTGTGATATGTTAAATATCCAGAGTGTTACATTTTCAGTTATTATTTTGTTTCCGACATTTTATTTCTTTTAAACATTGAAAATTATTCATTTCAAAAATTTGATAAAGTTACGATTTATAGTGAAACAAGATATACATTTTTCACTTTTAGTGTATATTATAGCTGGTAATGACTTGAGATTTTCACATAAAATATTGATATACTCAAGAAGTATTGATATATGAAAATTATCAAAAGATTTCGATCAACAAACAAAATTTCGAAATGAGATGAAATTCGTATGTTGACCCTTCTTCCTTTTTATTTTTTATTGCACTGTACTAGGACTGAATATTTCAATTTAACTCGCGAATCCCCGTTCTTCGTTATGTTGTACAATCATCCAAGTTTTAATTCGATATTAAAACTCTGTGGTTCGCTTTTGACATGAACTCACTGGAAATTTCATTGCGTTTCCAGTATACCTTCAGATCTTGCAATTCTCTTCGAAAATAGGTCAGAGAATTCACAGAAACCATTCTCTCACTTTATTAATGTTCAAAATTGATTCTTTGTGTTCAAAATTTCTCATTTCGAATTCATTGTAGTGTGTTCTTGCCTTTGAGTATTCAAATAAATTTGAACTTCCTCCCTGTTTGAACAATTTCTTTCGTGAATTCAAATTTCGATGAACTTGAGTAATAATCAGCTCTGACCACTTTACGACGTTTATAATGGTAACCTTGATGTTCTCAACATCCCCCAAAGGAAATATCGGAACCCCATGTCATTCTGAAAATTAATTCCAATTAATAGGAAAAAACAAAACAAGTAATATGTAAAATGATTGTCATATATTTATATATAATATAAGGCAGTGTTTCACACAGTGGCGGATTTACAAATTTGCCGCTAGTAGGCCATTCAATTTTTGCCGCCCCTACTGACTTTTGAAATTCAATACGTTAGTTTAATCCCGTTATTAGTATGATTGTGAACTTAATGATATTTCTGTCAGTTACTAGATTATTTTTGCAACCCGCTATGTACTGAAGAGTTTAATGTTGACCTAACAAGTTTATTTGACAGGCAAAACAAAAAACTCCCGACTTTAAAGCGTAAAACTTCTGTAACTTTTAAACGGCTCAATCGATTTTCATCAAACATGTCTAAGAACACTCGCCCGTAAAACACCTGTAATACAAAAAAAAACTAAATTGAAATCGGTTCATTCGTTCGGGTGCTATGATGCCACAGACAGACAGACAGACACGTCAAACTTATAACACCCCTCTTTTTGCGTCGGGGGTTAAAAACAGCAGCATGTACTAATCATAAGGTGGGTAAAGGCATGACTTAAAAATACCTACACTATATGAACACAGACAAAATAATGAGTGCTCAGATTGTTTTTGTTACATATTTTTATTGCACTTAACAGTTTAAAAGCAATACAAACAATTTCTATTAAAATATAACATGTTAACAATCAGTTAATGGTGACAGACAATGAGATCAAATAAGTTCTACATTATTTTCTTGCGAGATTTTAAATTTGCAAAATCATCAATTATGTCGTCGTATGAAATCTTTTTCATAAGTTCTGACTCTATGCACAAAAGAGATAAAGCATTAAGCTTTTCTTGACTTAAAGTAGATCGTAGATAGTTTTTAACCCGTTTTAAGCAAGAAAAGCTTCTCTCACCTGAACAGAGGTTTACGATTTTATTATAGTATAGATTGTGTACACCTATAATTATAAAAAAAAAATTTGCTAAATTTGCCGCCCCTCTAAATCTGCCGCCGTAGGCACCGGCCTACTTGGCCTGTTGGTAAATCCGCCACTGGTTTCCCAACGAGATTTTCCAATTTGATTGTTAAGGGGGGCAGTTTGTAAATGGACTCAATTCGAGTTTAAACAACTCGCACTTATCAATTTTAACTTTTCACCCTTTTCAGGGGGGCATAAGAATTTTAGAAATGCTAAGGTGGGGCATGTCACAAAAAAGGTTGGGAAACACTGATATAAATTATTCTGTTGAAAATTTTTATCTGAGATATCCGGTATAAAAACCGTTTTACTTTCTGTTTATTAAAATTGAAACAATTCTCTGAAATAATCAATTAAAAAGTACGATATTGAAAATATTTACTAGAAAACATTTCACGTTTAGTTATGAGGTAAGCATCTAGTTCCCCATTAGAATTAGAAAAAACAACATGAAAAATGTGTAGGCATTACAATCAGAATTTTAAATAGTATTACTCAGAAAGCCTCACAGCTGAACATTTGATTTGGTAATACCTTCTTCGGCAACGTGAAGTATCTAGATTAATGCTATGATAATAATTCAGTGGTCCTGTGACCATATTTCTTCAGAAGGACATTATTCAAATCCTCACTTAAAATTCTTCAATAATGGAAATATTCAACGATAAAGTTTACAGCTCGATATTCACCTTGTATTGTGTATAAATTAGAATAGGCCATTGCACTAACTTACTGTATTAGCATTTCTATAAGCTAATAAGTGGCGTTCGTACAGATTATTATTAAGTTCTATATTTTCTTCAAGTGATACTTGTTTACTCAAGGTTATACGGTGTGTGTTCCAATAAATGAAGTAGTTGCTAATGGTCTTTCATGAGTCAGATAACCCGAAGCATTTATAGATTGTCCAGTCTCAATTTGTTGGAAATACAGTCATCGGTGAAATTTCTGTAGTTTTCTTCGAATTTGATAATTGTTTTCAGATTTGAAACTCAATGGGCTAGACGAGTGCAAGGCAATTGCTTTTAAATGCTAAACATACAATTCAAATGTTACACTATTTTTTATAAACCAATGATTCCAAAGATAGCTCTCTTGAAGACATAAAACCTGTAGATAAGGCTGATATTTATGTTCATAAGTTTAAACGGACGAATCATTTAACAAAATGGATGTTAAAAGATTTTTTATATACTTCATTTTAGTATCGTACATCAGTTTTTTTTATTACACATTCTGAAGTTAGATCAATGGGTCCAAAAAATATGCTATAATCTCGTGGAAACGAAACATCGTTCTTTGTGTTAATAACTACAAGAATGGTACTAGAAAAATTATTTTGTTTCGCCTAATATCGTTTATCTTTCGCCAACAGATGGCGCTGATAATCATCGAATACGATTTTTATTTCACTGAAAGGCCTTATTATGACTCAAAGTCGCCTATGCATGTGTCAAGCAACAATTTTCCGTTTATGCTACTTTTGAGATCGATTAGCCTGAACAATTTGGAGAAATTGGTGGAAATGAATAAGCAGGAATTTGTTTTAAGTTGAATACCTTGTTCATCAAATTAACTCGAGATATTTTACTTATTTTATGGGGCCTATATCCATATGAAAAAATTGCATCAGCATACCAAGTCATAGTAAAAATTTTGGGCTTATATTCAATCAGATGATGATTTTTGTTCCGTTTAAAAATGTGATCAGATCTCGGCTGCGGGGTTTGAATAACAGGATACAGTTTCGGCTTCCGCACTTGTCCATTTAAAATAAAGTTGACCTGCTTCAAAAATGACAAATATTTGCCTTTGAGCTCGGGATCGTAAAAGTTCTGGTTCTCAGAACTCCAGAAGCTGATACACTCCATCAGGTGATCATATTCATCTGAAAATATAAAGTAAGGGGAGTAAGGCCCGTATTGCTCTGAAATTTCAATAAAGGGAATAAAAACGACCCTACAGCTGGCTATTGTCACTACAAATTTAAGTTAGTTTTAATTTAAAACTACGCCATTGAGATGTGTAATCAGGTATTTTGGCTTTTCAAAAGATATCTCAGTGTGACCTTCATTGAAATAAAATGAGATGAAAGTGGAAGGGACAGTTCAGTAAAATTTCATATGGATACCATAGTACAACTCCTCATGCCACCCATATCCACATAAAATGGCAGCGTTTCGAAGTATGACGCACAGATTAATTAATATACCAAAGAAAATTTCAATAAAGAAGTGAACATGATTAAACAGATTGCGGTTAATAATAGGAGGGCTGAATGGAAGATCAGACTCCAAACTGAATTCGGTCCTTTTGAGAGCATTTCTCTTAGTTGTAATTATTTATCAATTGAAATGAATGTAATTTTACTATGTAAAAAATGTTTCTCAATAAAATTATATTATTATTATTATTATTATTATTATTATTACTATTATTATTATTATTATTAATAATTATGAAAGGGAAGTAGTGTCAAAAATTCTTCATAAAAAACTCTATCGTAAAGCTTTACGATTAGTATTTCCTTATCAGTCGGATAGAAATCGTAAATATAATAGTTTAACATAGTTTGGAACCGTCAGTCAAAAAGTCAAAACCTTTTTAAGAAAACATAATTTTTATATTTCATTTAAAACGAACAATAATTTATTGAGACACATTAAGAACAATAAAAACAAAATTAAAAGAGAAGACAAATCAGGTGTTTACCAATTGAATTGTGGAACATGTCCCGGTATATATATATATATATATATATATATATATATATATATATATATATATATATATATATATATATATATATAATATATATATAATATATATAGGTAAAACTAGTAGAAATTTCGGTACTAGAATACAGGAACATATATATAGCTTCGCGCAATTTGAATTATGCTAACCATTTATTAACAGAAAACCATACTTTTGATACTAATTTAAAAATTTTGCACAATATAGAGATAAGTAGTCAATTAGATTATTGGGAAATAGTGGAAATAATCGGCTTGAAAATTCTGGAAATTTGCTCAATGAACTTAAAGTTAAACCTGAACTTAATGAAGTTAAACCTTTTCAGGTAATAAAAATTATATTTAGATTTAGACCTGTGTTTTCCAAAATGTTGTTATTATTCTGTTAGCATCTGAAGAAGTCGTTTGTAACGACGAAACGCGTCATGCTATGTAGTGAATAAAGCGTAAATCATAAGTTCAAGTGTTTGAATTTAAGTTTATATTCAATTATAATGGATTTACATCAAGTAAACGCCAACACTATTAAATAGTAAATAATAAAATTTATCTTATAATGATTCATTAAAATGATTGAATTTCAGCCATCCAATCTGCATACTAAAATCAACAAAAATAATGATATTACAATGAACGATAAAGAATTGGAACTATATTATATAAATTTTCTGGATTAGTACATTAAAACACAATTAGATGTACAAAGATTTTTCTAGATCTTTGTACATATGAATATGGAATATGAAATAGGTTTTCTCGAGAAAATGAATACGAATATTTATATGATTATAATATTTGTGGTAATTTAAATAATATATAGATAAAAGTACTGAATCTGCTTTTTTAGAAATAATAGACTTTAAAATTGAAAAATTCTGGTTAACGTTTCGCTAAAATTTTTAGTTTTGTGTGTATTTTTATAGGTATTTATTTCTTCTATTTCCACAATCGAGTTTTCTGTTAAGGAATATTTATATATTCTTTCATTCGATAACTATTGTGCTGTGCGAATGACCTTCAATAAAATATGTTACAAACCATGAGAATACAATGTAGGAGAATGTGAAGATACTCGAAATTTTCGTCACTCACGATTTATTCTTTATATGCAAATCAAAAAGATTCCACTAATACGAACAATAGAAGAGATTTTGTATATTCTGGTGAGGTGAAAGTGCGTGAATTTACTTATATCGAAATTTACCCTATTCTAGTTTTAATTGGTATCACTCACTGTAATTTTTGAGTACATCTCAAATTTTTCGAACATTCAGATATTATAATTGATAAAAATATTATTCTACGCATTCTCTTGAGAGTTTTGTTGTCAATAGATACTATATTAAATAAAAATTTATTTTCTCAGCAAATAAGACAATATTTTCTGTCATTCGGGAAAAAAAGTTTATTTCATAGTGAAATAAGTTTACAACGCGATGTAAACAAGAAATACGGGTATTTTTCCATTTTACAGTCCGTTATTTCCCAAGAATATCAATTTTAAGTGTTATTTGAATATCCTGTATAATGAAATTCATGAAAATGACAAAAGTTATTCGATATCGGAAATAAGTGGAATTATTTGGTGATCAATTTAAAGCATTTGCATGAGTAAGTGCCACATCCATCTAGATGTCACTTTTGCTTATGATATCAAGTGAATCTCTCTCAATTTTCAACATTTTTCAATATCGGAAATTCATTAGAGTGAAATATCTATCTCTTCTGGGGATTGAAGAAAGCTGAGCTCGAGCAATCTACGTTAATGATAAAGTGGTCAATATTTCATGAAGGCACTGCGGAGACACTCCAAACAACTGGTAATTCTGTACTTTGGCACGACAATATTTCAAATTTGTCTGACAATTCGTTACCTCGAAAGCATGAAGATACGGGGGCACAAAGAGCATCCGGTTACCGAAATTGCCGGAAACTTTTGGAATCCTATATTTTCCTGATATTTCATGATTTTTAACACGTAATCGAAGAAAAATTAAATTAGAAATATCCGAACGCCAATGCTCTGAATTGTTGAAGTTCGATATCACACGAGGTCTGATTACTTCAAGTTGCAATATTGTAAATCCCACACAAATTCCGATTGAATGAATATAATTCTGTTTTTCGATCACTTGTAATATTTACGAGTGTATACTAGAATACTCATAAATGTAAACATATGTTTATAATTACGTCAGTTTTTTAGGATCATTGAGATGAAATGAAACTAAAATGGAACAGCTATCGTCATTTCAGAAAAAAGAAATTGAAATTACATAAGTTCGTTGTTTTAATTCTGTATTTTGTGCTTACCCATCATATATCGTTTGTCTAACGATTAAACTTGAATGAACACACACAAACGAGATTCGAACCCAGATTTCCTGCTCGGTAGTCGTACACCTTAACCTATAATAATAATAATTTATTTGTATGTAATGCATAACATTTATAAATGTACATATAAAATTAAATATACAATCAATCTGACAAAAACTCTGAAAAGGAATAAAAAGTTCTTTCAACGAGGTATTTCCTCACAGCTACCTTGAAACTTTTTAACGACAGTAATTTCAAGTCTATTGAAGTCTATTTGGTACTTCAAAAGTTCCTCGTCCCATACTGGGTATTCCCAAGCTTATCAAACCTGTGCATGCTAGCTCTGCCATAAAGTGCGACCTTAAAAATATAAATGGAAGGAACCGTCAATATAGATTTCACCATAAATATCTCCCTACAAGAGTCCAATGGCCCTAGGCCGAAAATGAGGCGAATAATTCTCTTTTGGAGAAAAATTATTCTATGCCATTGAGAACCATTACCCCACAACAAAATGTTGTACGACAGATGAGAATAAGCCAAGCTACAATACACGCTTATCAAGTCACGCACATCTAAACAGTTCCTCTGCAACAGTTCGAAATATGCTTTGGACAACATTGTACACAAATATGCGGCTCCAACCAAGAGATGGCTCCAACAGAACACCAAGATATCTGAAACGGGATGAAAAACGGATTTCCGCGACCTCAGGCTTAGGGCCAGCATTATAAAAATTCAAAAATTCTGTTTTGCAATGGTTCAGCACAAGTCTGTTTCTCTGACATCAAACATCAACCAGCTGGCATACCATAAACCTTCCTCAGAGCTCCAACCTGAGATCATCACAACTACATCATTAGCATACCTGATGCTACGTTCGTGACCAATAAAATTTGGCAAGTTATTAATAAATAAAGAAAATAAAAGAGGCCTCATGTTGGATCCCTGTGGAACACCCAATTGCACCTTCTGAGGAGCAGATACAACCTCATCCAGCAAGACCCTCATCCTTCTATTCGTCAAGTACGATTCGATACAGTCAGGACGGACACCTCGAAGACAATCTTTCTGAACTTCATCATTGCAAAAGCATGATTCATAAGATCAAATGCTTTTTGAGCCTATGTTTTTAAAAACCTATTTTCATTCAAAATTTACTGGATCACATATTCTTTTATGAATATAAATGTATTGAAATGAGAGTTGAGGTAATTATTTATTGGGAATAAACATGTTAACATTATTGAAGATTTGTTCAATATAAAAAAGAATTTTTCATAAAAAAGCGATTATTATTAGCTTGAATCATCTTAATAACTGTTTTGTAGATTAACACATCAGTGTGTAAAATTAGAAAACAGTGTTTTCTTTTCAATTTCATGAAATAGATTCACATCAAGTAACGGTCAACATTCAAACTGTACGGTTAGATTTGGGGAAATACTAAAATAATAGATTAATTCTTCAATTATAAGTTTTTTCTCAATTTCTTACAAGCTATAACACCAAATGTAACTCAACATTTTCGAAAGTACAATTTTTGATATACATAGATTCAAAGAAAGCAATCAAGTAAATAATTCTTCAAAAATGCAAACATATGATCTATTATAAGTATTAAAATTCTGCACATTGTAACCATAGCAATGAAAATGGGTTGTAAATGTGTATCACACAATGTATTTATTACTGGGAGATCCTACAAAAATTAGTTATTTTTTATGATTGACGATAATGACTTGAAAAATATCCCACGCTTTTGCATAATTCAGTACATATTTCTTGAATGTTGCAATATAATTTTACCTTGAATATTCTGCACTACAATGCCTCATGTTCATTATTGTTCCCATTGTGATATTCGAAGAAAAAAATTCCTTATAATAAAGACGAATATGTGAAATTATGTGAATTACTAAAACATCATTTTCGTAATTAAATACTTACAAGTTTGAAATATTTTCAAAAACGTTTTTTTTTCCCTGAATGTTTATAAATACGAGCTGTTGTTTTAATTGTCCATCTTACGAGGGCTATAGGTACTGATAAATCTTTCAATCTACTAAAAATCTATGTATGGAAGTACTCACTGATCTTGTCACGAACTTACTCTACCATATTCATATATATATATATATATATATATATATATATATATATATATATATATATATATATATATATATATATATATATATATATATATATATATATATATATATATATATATATATATATATATATATATATATATATATATATATATATATATATATATATATATATATATATATATATATATATATATATATATATATATATATAGACCAGTGTTTTCCAACGTTGGGCCCACTCCTCACAGGTCGGCAATTTTGTTGTGGTGCAATTAGGCATGAAAAAGGCATAAGGCTTTTAGAAAAGCTAAAAAAGTTTGGAAACAGTGTTCTTGAGAGTTTATCTTGATTTTTCAATAGAGGGAGCTCACGGGAGTAGTTCACTAGATGTTTGCCGTATTTTGAAAAGATAGAGCCTTGGTGCATTTCGGAAAGAACATCGAAACTTGATTGTTTGGTTGATTGGCACTGATGATTCCCATAATAGGATGAAACAGCGCTGTGTGTTATTTCCAATCAGTTCGATATGCTTCGAATCGCAGTAATTATACAATCTAGAAAATGATAGGTTGTGTTTTCATCGACAATATTTGTGTTTTATTTGAAATATTTTAATGTTATATTGAAAATAACGGTTTAGACTATGAAGGATATAGATATTATAACGATTGTTCCCCATGAGGAGAGCGATTGAACTTGAAGTCGCAATTCTTAGGACTTTTGCTTCATCTTTTTCGCCTCCCAAAAACGCTTCATCCTCTCTGAATGCTCTTCTTTCCGTTAAAATATCTATTTTATTCCGGGTTGGCGATTTGATTTTTGCTCAAACTTAACATGTGCGATTTTATAGCGACACTCAGTGCGATCTTGGAGATTTTTTATATTGATCTGTTGTAGATCTTTTTGGACTTCTTTTAGCCACTCTGTTCCGCATTTAGTATTCATAATTATATTGAGTAGTTTCTTCGTTATTCTGGACTGTTTCATTCTGTAGACATGTGCATAGAACTTTCCTCGTCGTTCTCTGATTTCTTCCGTAATCGTATTTGTCTTTTGATAAAGTTCATTCTGATGTCTTTTCATCTAAATGCCGTTTCTATTGATTGGTCCGTCAATCTTTCTGAGAATTTTCCGTTATAATTTTTCTACTTCTCTAATTCTTGAATGAGCGTCAATAACTATTGTTTCAGATGCGTAGTTTGCTTCTGGAAGAATCGTTGTGTTATAATGCCTCAATTTGGCGCCTCTCGAAATGCATTTTTTGTTATAGTACGCCTTGGTAATTCTCTGTTCATTAGCGATTCGGTTTAAACTTGAGGACTGTATAACTTCTCCGAGGTATTTAAAATGACGGACATGCAGAATTTCACCATGTTTTGTGATAAGAGAAGTTGTACGATCCTAGAAATGGGAAAACAAGAAAGAAACAGACACTCCACTGAAGGAAGTCGACACATTTTAGGCTACCGCGTTTTTACTCTCCGGTTTGGGAGATTTGAAAAAACTACTTCGCCCGTGAAGCGGCTATTTATCCTTCAAGGATGTCTCTAGGCGAGAAAATTATAGAATATATGAATAATGTTCAACGCGTGGGAAAATTTCAATCAAAAGTAGACACTGACGGCATATCCCGCAATTAGTAGCAGCCGTTGACACGTGTTTCGAGCTTATTGGCTCTCCTCAGAACGGCGTAGCCAAGTTCAAGTTGTACGAACCTGGAGATGGAAAAACAAGAAAGAAACGGACACTCTACTGAAGGAAGTCGACACATTTTAGGCTACCGCGTTTTTACTCTCCGGGTTAGGAGATTTGAAAAAACTTCTTCGCCCGTGAGCCGACTATTTATCCTTCAAGGATGCCTCTAGTCTCTCTCTCTCTCTCTCTCTCTCTATATATATATATATATATATATATATATATATATATATATATATATATATATATATATATATATATATATATATATATATATATATATATATATATATATATATATATATATATATATATATATATATATATATATATATATATATATGTATATATATTAATGACACTAATGAACTAGTATACGTACATATTATTAATCCTGATCTGACAAATTCTAGGTGAGGAGAAATAATAAAACTGGCATTCGACTTTTGGAGACCTTACGTGGAAGACTCGAGTAAAAATGCCAGAAGTTCTTTCGTATGATGTGTTCAGAAAACTCTTCACACTGTTTATCATATTAACTTGAAAGTTGTACGCAAACTTTCAACGTATAAGACATATATCAAGTATCTGAGTTTTCAACACATCCTCTTAATTCAGCAGTTTACTTCGCAAACAGACCTATTTTTAGTTTTATTTCATTCGCGAAGGAATTAACGACTTCTCTCATGTGAAATAAAATTTGGGGCATATCGAATTCGAGTTTATAACAAGGAAATATTTGACATTCGCGCATTATAGGATGGTGGCTAGGAAAAGTTAAACGTAGCCAACTAATGCTGTATGTTTTGCTAAGTTGCGAAGTGATTTAAAAACGGAAATGACTCGACCTTACCCTACAAAGTGCAAGTTCAGTTTATTCAAACCAAAAACAGTTAGGCGTGGTGAGCATTCAACTTATGCTTAACCTTCCGTGTCCAGAACCTATAATAATATGCCTGCTTCATTTCATTAATTATTTATTATAACTGGATCATTACTTTTCCAGCAAATGATTCTATAATATGAAAATATTGAGACAGCACTTTATTTTGCAGTTGTTGACGAGAAACAAAGTAATGTATCAATGGCGCATGAGATTAGCAGAAATCTGAAGATCAAAAATGTAGAGACCATTCAAGATGCTGATAATAATACATTTCATAATGTTAAGAAAATTATTTACTCATAGTGTACAGTTGTATACTGTCTGCATAGTTGTTCTCATTACTAATGCTTCAAGTATACAATGATGTTAATAATCACCACAATTTTTTTTAATTCACTGGATTTGCAGTTTAACCGACGTCAATTCTTACAGCTGGATGGTATATAGTCGTCTGTACCTCTGGAATACCTCAAGGGTCTAATTTTGGACCACTGTTATTTATTCTGTTCGTAAATGATCTGATGGATAATATTCACTCTCCACGTTTGATGTTCGCAGACGATTTGAATCTATATCATGAAATTAGATCACAGGACAACTGTGTTCAACTTCAGCTCGCGCTGGACCATCTTGCTAGTTGGTGCGAGGACAATTATTTGAGTTTGAATGTGTCAAAGTGTAATGTTGTCTCTTTCACAAAGAAATGAGGCCGAATTCAGGGTGACTATAGCGTCGGTGGTCAGGTTCATTCTCGTTCTGATAAGGTGAGAGATCTTGGTGTAGTCTTCGATCAGAAGCTTTCCTTTATTCCACACATTACCCAACTTACTTCATCTACCTCGAAAATATATGGATTCGTTATACGCTAAGGCAAATATTTTAATAATTCCGCAACATTCATAGGACTATCTGATATCCTAATCCGTAGCAAGTTGGAGTATGGCAGCATGATCTGGCATCCTATTTACACTTGCCATCAACGCCATCTTGGGGCTATTCAGAGTAGGTTCGTGAAATTCTTAGTTTGGAGTGAGGATAAAGTTTATCCACAGAGAGGAGTCAATCGTAACAAATTATTGAGTCGATTTAGTTTAATCTCATTGCAGAGCAGGAGAGAAACTTTATCACTCAATTTTTCGTACGAATTACTGCAAAATAGTATCGATTGTCCTCCTCTCTTGTCCGCTTTGAAATTTCGTGTTCCTAGGCAAAATTCTCGTAATACAGAATTATTCCACCTAGAGATTTCGAGGGCCAACTCCCTAATACAATCCCCCGTTTGGTTTATGAAGTCTACATTCAACAGAGTTGCCAATAATTGTGACATTCACTTTGAGTCCGTAGAAGTTATTAGTCCGTAGAAGTGAACAAAGGGAATTGACTAAAATGAATTGATTTAGAATGAGTTGTTTGTAATATTTCAATAAATGCTATTATTTAGTTATTAGTTACTATTTTTTTAGAGTAGATTGAGCTCTTTGTTATATCAATTTCATTTTAATTACTTGGTTAATATTCAACATTATGTTATTATTTTCTGTAATTGGGTATTACACCTGTTGAAAATAAAGAACTTATTATTATTATTATTATTAACGCCGGTTCCGAACGGCCAATGGGCTTGTAATCAATATACATTACCCAACAATTATTATCATTAAACTTCTTGAATCATAGACAAACACATACCCATAGCTTCACCGGGGCTCGAACCAGAATCCTACCCCACCACAGTGGCGTGTTCTCCCGACTAAGCCACGGAGACCGACAATCTACCAGAATGACAGCAGGGCAAATAATTCTGTACCTAGTTATTCTTTCAGAAGCGCTCTGTGCTTGTATGAATGAATGATATATAAAAATGAAAACAAAACTTTTAAATATCATGGGAACTCACCTTGCATTTGAATAAAAAATCATTGACAAGAAGTGAACTAACTGATCATATCAGGTGCCTTACATGAAGAATTTGTTAGTTTTTGTCTGGTATATAAATACGCGTGTTTATTATTTCGATATCGACAGACGAGTCCAAACCTACTATCCAAGGCTCTGGGTTTTCTTGAATTTACCATATCTTGATATGTACAAATCAATCGGAGTTCTGTGCAGAAATCTTTGAAGTATGAACGTGGAGTATCTCTGACCAATTCTCGTGTTAGTTATGTTTCTTGAACGCACTAAATTTTTACATCTCGTGTGGTAAGAATAATTCAAAAAAGTTATTTCAATAGAGTTATTACGTCTATAACACAAAACTGATAGAAAATATAGTTTACTAGTGTCCAACACTCTCAAATTTGGAAATAATTTAACGCTAGAATATGTTTTATTTCTCTTGCACGTAATCTTTGAAATCTGCTTCTGAATCACCTCCAATCGTATGAAGCACATGTCCAAAGCGCCTCCCCAAACTGAGATGCCATCGGTGAGGAGAGACTGTGCCAGAGCCAAACATACAAGGTTCTCAATCAAGGTATTTAAGTAGTTCTGATAAATATTTGACTCTACGAAAGTTAGTCCTATTATTATTCTTATTATGTTTTGTATATGCTGATTCTATTTGAGGTTTTCATCAACTTCTAGATATTCAATCAAATCAGTAGATGCGATGTGAAGTTTCTGATCACGGCTAGGGTGCAGTAAGTTGGACGGGTTACAATGTTACAAGAAAATATTAAGAATCAATTTTTCTCTATATTAATAGTGGACAAGTTGAAGTCAAACCGTTTTTAACCTCCCTAAATATTTTTTCGTTTTGTTTTGGCATTTATTTTCTGATCATCTGATTCACAAAAAATTGCCGGGTCATTAGCATAAGTGAATATTCTATATATTCCACATATTCCGTTGTTAGTAGCTCATTAACATATACTATGAAAAGAATCGGACCCAACACTGTTCTTGTGGAACACCATATTCCACCTCCTACAACTCACTGTATTACCAACCGTAACTCACATATTTTATTATATATTTTGATATATTTAGTTATTATTTGATTCGTAGAAATAGAAACTTACCGTGAATTAAAATTCGAAATTAGCTTGACAAAAACGAAAAATCTTCACAATAGTGTGAATATATTTATTGACTTGAAAGATTCAGAGACTATGAAATCAGGACAATCCACCTAAACTATCGATCTTTAAGAAAACTTTTTGGAACTAACTCGTATGTGAAGACTAATCTCAGCTTTCGCAGTTATTATTTAATTTTTTATAAATAAAAAGAAAATTATCGAATATATTGAGTGCATTGTTGATAATATTGAACGATAACGAGAAACTTTACTAAGAATGAATGAAAAGGGCAATAAATTATAACAATGCTTATTAACGTTGTTATTTATTTCACTGCTTGATTGACCTTGGTTGTATGACGTCGATTATAAAATAACAACACTTTATAACTTAAATACCTAATTTCTTCTCAGATAATAATTGATTACTCACTATGGTATTGATTCGTGGGTTTTAGAACTCAAACATTTGCTTAGATTTTTATTAACTGATTAATGTTTAGAAATTAATGTAAAAGCTTAGAGCTACAGCGAAAGAGATAAAAAAGAATAACTCAATTTGTTTTGATCATATATTCAGATTTTTAGTTCCTTCGATCAAATATTTATTTGATGAAATATCAAGTACATAATAATAAATTCAAATAAAAATATTCATTACTTTACCCTGTTCACAAGCATAAATTTTATCGAGAAATTCAATGTAGGTGTTTAGGATTTTCGTTCATTATCAGAATACACTGAGAATTATGAACAATATAAAAATGATAAGTGGCTCTCTGGGAGATAGTATAGTATATCTATATATTCTGTATATCTAGCACACAGAAGAATACATGACACACACTTCTATGTCGATCGTTGTGGTGTTCTTGATACTCTGAACACGATGGAAACAAGGATGTTTCGTTCTATTTTATCAGAAGGTGGCTTGTATCGTTAACAGGCAAAGCCTTTTTATTCTTGTAATGAATAAAGTTATCTCCTGAATGTTACCAACATACTTTCCTTTTTATCGTCCATATTCAGAGTGTTTAACCGTATTTTTCTTCTACATATTTATTCAATTGAACTTTATTTGTATGTATTCATTTCTAACGCCTCAGTTTTCTAATGCTCCTTCGTGGAATCTTCAAGTCAAATGGTGAATGGATCGATATTTCTCAAAAATGACGTATTTGCAGGCATTATCTGTGCATATCTTGTAAGAATAAGTATATTTATAGATGATCATTTTAATCTTTTTAGAGTATTATAAAGAAAGATATTTAATTATAAATAGGAAATTTCGGGGTGGTTTCTTTCAAACCATGTCAAGTTGTTGAGGTTTTCATATCGTTTAAATTTAGGAAAATCAGAGTTTTCATCGCTTAAGACGGACAATGAACGGTCTTATCCAAATGTATGTTTGAAAATAAGGGATGTCATTTTTAATTAATTGTTCATATTATTGTTGTTTTTTACTCTTTATACTAGAGAGTAACAAACAAAGTAGAGTTGTAATAATGAAATTTTACACTGAAGAATATCCTGTTTTCATGTTTTTTTAAACTTAAGTGTTCGAGATGAAGAATATATCAGAAATTGTAAAAAAGTCTATTTATTTATATTATTTATTATTTAAATTAATGAACATCATTTTAAAAAATAAACTAAATTATTGAAAATATGATTGAAAAAAATGATTGAAAACGAATATCACGATCCAAGTATAGTCTACGCCACTGTCTGTAAACAAATCGTTGCAAGCACGTCAGTGTATTGGATTTGTATTCGAGTTATAAGTAGAAAGTAATATTTCTGCTGGGGGGACTTTTATCCAACAGAATTCAGAACTGACGCAGGTAGACCTGGGATGACTCATAAACCTTCAGTCGGTTACAAAGTTTCTCTAAGATTATACATTAACACAAAATGAGAAATTCTATGCGGATACTACTTCTAGGTAGGAAGTAAAAGCACCGGCAGTTCTATTAACTATTACTCATATCAATTTTAAACTACTTCAACTCTTTTGTCACCTATAAAATAACTAATTATACACGAAATGCTTTTATCTGATTGCTCAATGTAGTAGATAAAAAATACCTAACCATTTAACAAAAATCTATGACTAAACCCATTAAATTGGAGACGTGTAACATCATCAAGTAATATTTCATAACTCAATATTTGAATATGAAAAACATTTTTTGAATGTCCTATTTCCTTCAAGTATTTGATATTTTTTCAGTGCGTTGAACACACTAACGATAGGTATGCATTTATATGTGATATATATTAATTTTTGCTAAAAACATTGATTTTCTTAGCAAATAACACGTTTAAAAATTCAAAAATTTATTTCTTGTTTACGTTTCGCAAGGAATTGAAAGTTTGTCAAAACTTTTCTGAAATAAATAATATTCACTAGTACAATTATTTATTTCAATAATACAAATATTATATATTTATTAGGTTTTTTATGATATTTCAGTGTCCTGAAACGAAGAATTCGGGATATCAAAATTCTCAGACTCATCTAAAAATTCAAAATGTCTATTTTTATCGACATTTTACTGAATGTAAAATAGCATAAGACATCAATAATTTAACGTATGTAGATATATTATTGATAGTTTATGTACCTCACATAATTTTATATTCAATAGCAGTCATGGATAAATACGAATATCAATTCAGTATTTATTTTTTATTTTAACAGACAGATTTCTGGCTGTTCGAAAAAATGTCAACTTCAACTTGAATTCGTATTTCTTTAAACAAATTCAAAATTCCTTAATCATCTACGGCACATATGTTTCATTTATATGATTCCAATATTCGGATTTTTGTCGATCTTTTATTCTCGTACTGCAGAGATTTTAAGAAGTTTGTTAAGTTTACGTGTTTAATATTCATAAGTTATTCAACCAGAACTAGTCACAATGCACGTGAAATATTTGATTGAATCTCAGTATTCTCATTCTTTCAACACTGCATAACGTTGATTGAAAATACGTATGGATCTTTCATATTATAGAGAATTATCGTTGATGTACTTAAATTAGATATATTTTTCTGATTCTCACAGATATCGAAGAACTTTGGTGTTTTTCCAGTTGAAATTTCTGAATTAATTATGGTACACGGATTTCCATTACATTTTGATTTTTGAAAGAAAATACATGACAACCTAAATGCCAAACGAAAAAGGATATAAACATTTCACATTTCGACACGAAATTTCGTCTAATATTTATCGTTTGGCTCAAGTCCAGTTAGTCATTGTTATTCAGGCAGTTGTAAATACAATACAGGAATGAATCACTCCTTTCAGTAGAAATATACTAAAACGCAACTTACTAATTGAATACTAATAATGAGACAGCAGTATACCTATAACAGAAAATCACAATATACTGAATTGAAAAATCTACTAATTAGTATAAAAATAAATGGCCAAATAAGTTATTTCTATGATATCTGACTGTAAATTAGAAAATATTTCATATTCCTTTACTTAGTTAGAGCTGAAATAATTGCTCCTAGCAGCAGGTAGAAGTATCGAGAAGTTAAAAAACGCTTTATCTAACTCAACAAATCTCTAAAATTAAATTAGGTTAGTTTTACATATTTTCAATTTTCATATTTAACTAACTCCTGGTAGTAATCTGTATTCACCCATGGTTGACGGTCTAATCCATAAAAAAGCAATTTGAATTCATAGAATTACAAAGGAAGTGCATGCCTATAGTGGTTAACAGTAGAACCAGAAATGAATACTTATTTAACAATTCAACTGTGTTCAAGCATTGTCACTGAAAGAACAAACGGAATGAAAAATTACCATGATATATTTCGAAAGTATTATGTCTCAAAAACGGTTTCAGAAGGAAGATTTTCATCAACTTTTGTAAATCGAATAATAGGTAGCATGACAAAAAATGGTTTTCAATATTTCCTATATTTTCGTAATTTTTGAGCAGGACAGTCGTCCTTCAAAACTCAGCAGACTTTGCTCAATTCAAGCATTTTCTATGATTAATATTTGTTTCCTAATTTCTGTAGTTTCAATAAAGTGACAATTATCTACTGTCAAGCTGTCATTACTACTTCCAATGACATCTTGACAGTTTACTGATGAAATTATTTATATACATATTCTGTTCTTTCAGTAGTAACAGGTAAAACTGAAAATTATTTTATCGAAAACGATTTACCGCCATAATAAATTTTAATAATTTCTAGAACAATTTAATGACATTAATATAAATCGAAAAATACGTATTTTGCAAATTTTTTCATAGGTGTATATCTGAGGAAATTCTCCTTACACGTCTGGACCATATTGTAGAAATTGTGTGTATTTAAGTTCGATTGTATTCGACAATTTTCAGATTTTAATTCGATCCACTAGGAAATGTTTTCTTAATTAATTTGGTTATTAATATTTTGTTGTCATCTTTGTATATTTTACATTCATTATGAAAGGCAGAGATGTGATCATATTGTCAAATATTCGAAAATATTTCATTTACAATGCATTAAGAGACCTGATAAACATGCTGCGATCAAATCCAAGGAAATTTTTTCTAAATTGGTTACTGTTACTTACACTCCCGTTACTTACGTCGTAGCTTAGTGTTGTCGGTATATTGAAAATATTATGGGAATTTTCAATATAACGATTCAATTTTTCAATTGGGAATACTACATTGAAGTGTTATTAATGTGTAAAGTTTTAAAGTCAGTATTTCTTTTGATTTTATATGAAATTTACGAATGTGTTAAATTACAAACACTTATTTAAAAAATTTTGTATAGAGTAAATCACGAAGAGATCGACCACTGGTAGAGACCGTCCACCGTCTATGTTCATTATCCACACGACAGATGGAACTGTAAGACTTACTGATCAACAGTTGCAGTGTGCGTATTTGGTACATATCACAATGGTGTTCGGTTCTGTTGTTGATTCCGAATCAATCGTTATAAAAAAATCGTAACTACCGAAAAGTAGTATGAGTATATATTAGGGTGCCATGATGCATCCTAGTTAGGTTAGCTTAATCCAAAACTACCAATGTTTCATGATATAATGGGACGAAATATATATTTAACCTTGACATTAGACATGATTTTCATTGCAGTATATGGCTAAACATGTGGTCACTCTATCACATTTAGTTTGGTAGAGTCCGACCACATGTATTCAGGAGAGATCGACCACAGTCGAGGGAAGCACACTGTGTTCGTTGTTTTCGGTGTTTCGGTGTAATAATTGTCTTTTTTGCAATTAGAAAAATTCTGAACAAGTACAAAAGGTAAAATGCAGAAAGAGCTCGTTTGGGAGCTTTAGGTTTTAAAAAACGTTGTCAACTTTGTCCAAAAGAAACATTGAAGTACATAAAGCAGCACGAAATTTTAGAATTCCTAAACCAACTTTAAAAGACAGATTGAAAACATCCGATTCCGACAAGTATGGACTTGGACGGCTTCCATGCTTAGGTGTTGGCAAAAAATTCGTTTTGATTCTATCAAAGATACCGTTAGAATATAGGTACTTGAACTGGCTGAGCAGATGACAATAAAGGACAAAGTCAATATACAAATTGGTAAGACTGGATATGATTGGCTACACTTGTTTTTATGACGTAATCTCAACATTTCAGGATGGATAATAATGGACGTCATCTCAACATTTCTGATGGATAATATTCACTCTCCACATTTGATGTTCGCGGATGCTTTGAAACTATAACACGAAATTAGATCACAGGACAACTGTGTTCAACTTCACTTCGCTGACCATGTTGCTAGTTGGTGTGAGGACAATTATTTGAGTATGAATCTGTCAAAGTGTAATGTTGTCTCTTTCACAAGGAAGAGACCGAATTGACTGTGATTATAGTGTCGGGAGTCAGGTTCTTTCTCGTTCTGATAAGATGAGAGATCTTGGTGTAGTCTTCAACCAGAAGCTTCCTTTGTTCCACATATCACCCAACTTATTTTATCTGCCTCGAAAATATATGGATTCGTTATACGCAATGCCGAATATACAGAATTATATTATATACATAATACAGAATCATTCCACCTAGAGACTCCTAGGACCAACTACCTAATACAATCTCCCATTTGGTTTATGGAGTCTACATTCAATACAGTTGCCAGTAATTGTGACATTCACTCTGACTCCATGGAAGTAATTATTAGGAGTTATGTGAACAAAGGGAATTGACTAAAATGAATTGATTTAGATTGAGTTTTTTGTAATATTTCATCGAATGCTATTATTTAGTTATTAGTTACTATTTTAGTTTTTTAGATTAGATTGAGCTCTTTGTTATATCTCTTTCATTTTAATTAGTTAGTTAGTATTCATATTATGTTATTATTTTCTGTAATTGGGTATCATACCTGTTGAGAATAAAGAACTTATTATTATTATTTCAGTTCGAAAAGCTGAGGAAATTTCTACCAATCGTGCTATCAGTATGAACCGTAAGACAGTACTGCATTATTTTGATTTTTTGGAGAAAGTACTTCGTGAAAAAAATTTCTTTCATGAACAATAAATTGTGTTTAATATTGACGAACGGTTATTCTTTCATTTCAAAGTTTTTTTCAGTGTCTAACCCGGATAGATTGGATAGACCGAGACCACTTGGACTGTTTGTGTTATTGATGCCAGCTTACTCCAAAAAAACGTAATTTTTTTCAATATATTTTATTTATAGTACAAAACAGAAAGCACATATATGAAATTACTTGAAAAAAAAATTTTTTCTTCAAAATGGCGGTCCTGAAATTGGCTGCTGAAACTCATCTGAATCGGAGATGAACGACATCATTTCTTGGAAAATAATTATCTGAAAGCAAAAAACGAAAGGGTTTCATATTCTGTATCGAATTGGCTATGACCTCAGGCAGAATGAAACATTTTCAATGAAAAAAAACAAAATGGCGGACTTTTTAATTTTTTTTACCTTTTTTTTCACTTTTAATTGTTTATAACTTTTTTAAATAATAATGAATATTTCTAGTTCTGCTTGAGGCCATAGCCAGACATCTAAAGAGTAAAATGCCGTTTGGTTCATATCGATAAGTGCAATAGTTTCGAAATGAGAGTGTAATTCATGCGAAAAAACGCAGTTCGGAGAAAAATCAGTTCAAAGTTTTTATTCGTGAAAAATCGTAAAAAAAGTGATTTGTACTCACATATTTATTCCAGCTTCACACACAACTCTTTCCTGGTCTTCGTAAGCATCATTCTGAAGAATTCTTGCATTTCTCAAAGCAGTTCAACAAAATAACAAGACAATAACAATAAAACAAAGAACAAAACAATTAGACAACCTGAAGGCATGCAGCAGCTGCTGCTACCGAAGTCGTTCGAGAGGCCGGATTTACTGCGGCGCTCCCTTATCTTTTATACCTGCTTCTCGGCCTTGCTGACCTTCGGGACTAATTCTATACTATTTTTACGAGTATATAGTAGCAATTTATGAAAAAAAATTTTTTCAAAATTGTTTGGAGTAAGCTGGCTTTGAGTGCAAAAATGAATTTTTATTTTTTTTTTAATTCAGTGGACCGGTTTAACGCCGGTTCTGAACGGCCATTGGGCTTGTAATCAATGTACATTAACCAGAATATTTCATTATTATTTAAACTACTCAAATCATAGACAAACACAAACACCCATGCCTCCAGCGGGGCTCGAACCCTAGTTCTACCGCACCATAGTCGGGTGTTCTGTCGACTAAGCTACGGAGACCAACTTTTTAGTTCTTAATTACAACCCATAACCAATAGTGGCTACATAGTCATGTTTGGGAGACATAGAACCTCAACTAGAAAAAAATATTGAATTTTTAAAAAGATGGTCGAACTCTCCAAGACTTACCCTATATATTAAAATTATTTTTAAAAATTTAGATAGTTGGATGTTACATATTCTTCGAATTAATATCGAATCATACGGGAGGTAATTAGTGCTGACGAATAACAAATTGTACGGGAAAATTGACAGGAACAGTTGAAAATTCTCTGAATTCGTTCATTTCAGATAGACAGGTTGAATCACATTTATCTATTCGATATGTTTGTATCAAGATTTCGTGTTGTTTTATCAACACAAAACTTTATATCGTTAGATAGGATTTTCCGAATCCCACAAGTCGTATTACAGTCAAAATGAATCAGGTGAAAATAGATATCCCTAAATGAAGGTCAATTGATAATGAAAATAACGATTGGTGATGATAGATAAGGATAAAGCGTGAATCAACCTGAAATGTAAGCGATCAAGTAAGATAATAATTTAAATAGAGTTTATGAATATTGCTTTCAGAATATTTTGAGTTGAGTTGGAAAATTTATGGGTTTTCAATAAATTTCACCATATTTCAAGAAAGTAGCCATTCATTTATTATGTAAGACGTTTCAGGGGAGGACGGGGTCGACCATGTCTAATTTTTTCTTGCAAGGGGGCCTTGATAGTTCTTACGTTAGAGCACAAATTACGTAAAATTACCTATTATGAGAGATGTTCCAGTATCTGATCCACTTTTGAGCCCTTGGACTGAAAATCTTATGTAGGTAAAGATTTTCAGATGTATAATTTTAAGATTAATGATTAAAACCAAAGTTCAATACTATCAAAAAATGAAAATTATTAGCACCTTTATAAGTACGAATAAACATTTCTAAAAATTGTTACTTAGAAAAATTGTTTCTTTACTATAGATTCTTACATAATAAATATTTTACAGGGGGAGGGGGTTGGGCTGTTCTAATTTTTTCTGATAATAGAGGGAAGGGGTTGAAAACCAGCGGAGATAGTCTTACGTAATAAATGAATGACCCCAAATTGAAAAACTGAAATTACAAATAAATGAAATTGAATGAAATTACAGTAAAATCTCACTAATCTCAGTAAACCTCACTAATCCGACGCTTAAATAGAACGCGACACGTCCAATAATCCGCACCCTTAATTTCTTGATTCGAAGAGACCATGGATGCAATAAAAATTATCACTGATAAATAAATATGTGAAGTACTACAGGAAGAAGAGAGCCTTGTAAAAATATTTGACCAAGGAACTACTACAACTGTAGAAGCAAAACCAAATATAGCATTTAGTTGTTTCAATACCTGCATAATATGATCTGATGAAGACTGCGTATCTGCTATAGATATTATAACTTTCCAAAATATACGAGAAAATGTTTTCAAATCAACACTAGAACCTGCACAAAAAGAAACTTCAATTAAAGATTATTATAAAGTAATTACAAGTTAATTTTGAGATTCCTATGTTAAAGTTTCAAAAACATGTAAAACAGAAACCCAAATACTTTTTATTTTCCTTATTAACTGCTTTTTTGTATTCATTTTGAATTTTTCTATCTTCTTTTTCTCAGTGGTTCACTCTTGACAGAGTGGTCGTGGTCGTGTCTCGGTCTTGTGCCACTGCGTCCCACGCAATACGGCACCACACTGCTCTATGCTGACTGGATCTAGACTTTTCATTGATGCTGGAATGCGTCACAGATTTTATCAGATCTGTCCACCTTGTTGGAGAGCGCCCAGGCGATCTTTTGCCTTCGACTTTCCCTTGGGCCACCAATCGTTCGATAGAGTCTCCGTTTCGGGTTATATGTCCAAAGAATTTAACGATTCGCAATTGCACAGTAGACGATTATTAGCTCCTTCAGAATCGAGACGTTGGTTCGATGTGCAGTTCACGGGATTCTGAGCAAGCGTCTCTAGCACCAATTTCCAACGCATCAATTTTGCGACGATCTTGCATCCTCAACGTCCATATCTCAGCTCCGTACAAGAAGATTGGAAAGACCAGGCATCTCATAAGTCGAACCTTTGTGTTTTTGGTTATTCTGCGGTCCCTCCAAATTCTCGTGAGATTTTCCACTGGAAATCTTGCTATGGCGCAACGCCTCCGAATTTCGTCCTCGCAGCTCCCAGCGTTTGAGGTCTTGGAGCCCAGATATATTTTTCTATACAATTCAGTAATTCGACCATTCCAATAATCCAGCACCTTTTGGTTTTTAATTGTGCCGGATAAGTGAGATTCCCATTGTACTTCTATTTGTGTCAAATGTTTGTTAGAAAAAAATTTATAGGGATATCAATGAAAGACGAAAATTTCTGTGAACTTCAATTTTTTTTATTCAATCTGCAACTTACCATCTAATGGAAGTCAATTTTTCCGGAATGTGCGTCATTACAATTTTGACAAAAGTGGTGAATTGAAGTTGTTACTTGTTGTAAATTCTTCTCAACAACACACTTACACACTTATTTATTTGAGATTTGAAGGTACGTTTTTTCAGTCCGAGTAGTTATTGTGATGTCTCAAATGTTCAATTGTTAAGTGAAAGTGTATGGAATCTAGAAGATTTGTTCTATTTAGCACGTCATTGTTTTTAAAAGTAGCTGTGGATAGATTTCAAAAATTGGATGGGTGTTTTGGCTAAGTCACAGTTTCTCGTCATCATAGTTTTACGTTCATAGTTCTACGAACAGTTTCAAGTTCATAGTTTTACTAAATTTAATTTAAATTTCAATTCTCAATTTCTCAGATTTAACCAATTTTTAGATACTTTTTGTTTTCTGATGACTATCCTAAAATAATTAACGAATTTCTTCAAAAACGTCAACAAATTTAAGGTCAATAAATTCCGTAGGGTAAAACATATTCAAAATTGTTCAATACGTAGTGGAATATTTCAAACTAATTCGTGAATGTGACTAATTTGAGCCTGCAAAATAGGGCGATTTTCATGATTTTCCTGAAAAACTGGCGTTGCTTTGACTATTTAAGATTTATGTTTCACCCATAAGAAAATATTCAACAAATCGTCCTATAGTTCTACGAAATTTGTTCATGATTCTCATGAATTTAGTTCATCCAAAAGAATAGAACCCTCGTCATTTTGGACGGACTACATCACACCCTAAAGGCATTCATCTGAAAATTTCAGAACTTTCAAAGGTATTTTTCGTAGAACATCAAATTCCGCCTATACACATGCAAAGAATCAGAGCCTGATTCTAGAACGAGCTTCAATATGTGCTGAACCTATTGAGCAGTCAGTTGGGTGAAATAATTTCTCATCCCGAAACCCCAATGACCCGGATATGATAATAACCCTTGTAATCGGACCATAAGACGGAATTAATTTCAGTCTGGATGATGGTAATGTTTAATCTTCGATGACGTTAGTACTTATTTGGAGTGCCCTCATCTAGATCGAAAGACATTGCGTAATGTGGGGTGGGAGATAGAATATAACACTGGGGCGTTGACAGTATCACGTGATAAATTAGTTTAAGGTATAATGAACTTGGGTAAGATAGTATCGAATTCACAGCAATGAATATTTATTATAAAGAACTGTTCATCCTGACAAATATCGACTTGTAACAATGTTCATCCATCAACCTCGAGCTGGACGGTTGGGGGGTGGAGTTGGAATTTATATAAAGCAGCATCTAAAGATGGATCGTATCTTGTTGGATTTTCCGAGCATTCCCTCTGTGGAGCAGTTATGGATTAGGGTTCACCTTGGCGGTGATGAGGTGGTTATAGGTACTTTTTATCGTACACCTACAAGAACAGGAGCGGTGCCAAATACATTGAGCAGTTTTTATGATTATTTCGAAAATGTATTGTCCCATATTTCTCCCCTATATACAAATGTTTTCATTCTTGGAGACTTCAATGTTGACCAGTTGGGCGACGACAGGTTGCCTGACTGTGCGGCGGCATATAATTTTATTCAACTGATAAGAGAGCCCACTCGTGTCACTGATGTGTCTGAGTCAATTATCGATTTGATTTTTACAGATGCTTCTCACCGTGTTATTGATGCGGGGGTGCTCGATAATGCTACTTCTGATCATAGGTTGATTTACTGTTCTGCAAGTTTTGTAACGCCCAGGATGGCACCGCGATTGGTTACGTACCCAGATTTCAAGAACTTAAATATGGATGCTTTTCTTGGGGACCTCGAGGGCACTCCATGGAATGATATTCTATATGAAAACAATGTAGACAGAAAGGTTAATTTATTTAATGATTTTATTCTAAAATTGTTCGATGAGCATGCTCCTTATATTTCTTCCTTGGTCAGTAAGCCTTTTGCGCCTTGGTTGACAGATAATATTAGACTCATGATGAAGTTGAGAACTGATGCCTTTCGTCGCTACAAGGGGACCAAGGACATAAATGCCCTTATATATTACAGACAGCTGAGAAATCTCACAACTGCAGCTGTTCGTGCAGAGAAGGCAGCATACTTGGAGCATCAGCTGAAAACATGTGGGAGCAAATCATTTTGGAAAACCGTGCGAAATTTTGATCTGAAATCAAAGAGATCGTATTCGATTCCAGATTTTCTGAAGAAGCCTCATGAAATCAATTTGCACTTCGCCTCTGTTTACAGTTCTCCTGATAGTTGTGGTGAATCGTCTACATTTTATGATTCGAGATTGTATAAGGAAAACCTAAAATTTAATTTCAAAATGGCATCTTTGGATGAAGTTTCTAAAATAATTATGAGCCTCAAGTCAAATGCTATTGGTTCTGATGGTATTAGCGCAAAAATGCTACAGTTATGTTGTCCAACAATTGTTCCTTATGTATGTCACATAGTTAACTGTTGTCTTGAGATTGGATGTTTTCCTCTGTCTTGGAAGCATTCTCTGGTTCAGCCACTCGCAAAGGTCCGTAATCCTCGCTCATGCGATGATCTGCGCCCAATTAGTATTCTTCCTTCCTTGTCGAAAGTTCTGGAGAGGATTGCTGTGGTTCAAATGTACAATTTTGTTTTGGACAGTGGTATCATCTCCCGGCGCAGTCGGGTTTCAGAAAGAATCACAGCACCACCACTGCCCTGCTGAATATAACAGATGAAATTATTAGATCCTTGGATGCCGGTCTAGCATTGGCATTGATTCTTCTTGATTATTCCAAGGCTTTTGACTTAATTGACCACGTTTTACTGTGTGCAAAATTGCGTTTTTTTTGGATTCGATGTCACCGCTCTTGCCTTCCTCAGATCATACTTGAGTCTGCGCACACAGTCGGTTGTAATAGATAAAATTTCTTCCAGTACTTTGCCCATAACATCTGGAGTTCCTCAGGGGTCAATTTTGGGTCCGTTGTTATTCATCATCTATACGGCTGACATCTTCGATTACGTTAAGTATTGTAAAATTCAGGCTTTTGCGGATGACACGCAGGTGTTTCTTTCTTTCAATCCTGGGTCAGTTATTGCGGCAACATCTTTCATCAATGAGGATCTGGAGAGCATTGTGTGTTATTCGGGGAGACATAACTTAAGGATAAATCCATCAAAGTGTAAACTTCTGTTATATGTATCAGAATCAAGAAGGGCGGATATCACGGGTAACCTCGATGTGGTGTTGAGTGGTGATAGAATGCCTGTAGATGACAGCGCAGTGAACTTGGGACTGACTTTTGATAGGGATCTGCGCTTTCGTAGCTATGTAATGCAATTGGTCAAGAAAACTTTTGCAACCTTGAAAGTCCTATATGTCAACATAACCATATTGAACTTTAAAATTCGAAAAAAACTGGTGGAAACGTTAGTGTTGTCAATTTTGAACTATGGTTTACCTATAATCTATCCTTGTCTGGACCATTCTTCTCGAATGCGGCTTCAGAGGATTCAAAACGCGTGTTGCAGGTTTGTATGCCGCTTGAGAAAATATGATAGAGTCTCGAATAGAATTCAGCAACTTCGATGGCTAAAGATTGAGAATCTCTACAAACTGCGTATCTGTTCGTTGGTACATAATATCTTGCTGTTTGGACGGCCTGCGTATCTCCTCGAAAAGTTGATATACAGGGGAACTTGCATGATGTGGCTGTAAGGCATGTAAAGCTTCTGAATTGTCCCAGGTTTCGTTTGGAACTATTTAAGCGTTCGTTTACTTACAATGCGGTAAGATATTATAATGAGATAAAATCAGAATGGAAGGATTTTCAAATCGTCAAATTCAGGAGGAATGTGGGGAGCGCCTTGCTTCGGAACCAGGGAATGAGTATCAATCCGGTTGGTTGTTTTTTGACGTATAGTTGTATATCTTTTTATTTTTGTTTTTATGGTGTGGCTCTCATATTGCTATGTACAGATCTGTTCATGTGGTTGGGTAAGAGTAGCATAGGCTGGACTTAGTTGTTTATCTAGATGTATATTTATATATCTTTTTTTCTTTTTCTTTTCTGTTTTTTATGGTGTAATTTCAATATTCTTCATTTTCAACATTCATTTCAATATCATGCATTTTGTTAAATTTTGTTGTTCATTACTTTATTACGTATATATTCATAGGGTTAAGTAGGAGTAGCGTAAGCTAGACTTCGCCCGGAAAAATAATTGTACTGATTGTACGTTTAATAAAGGCATTTATTATTATTATTATTATTATTATTAATGTATTCTCAAAATTTTAATCGAAACGTATTCACTTCTGTATGTTAGCCACATATAAAGCCATAGAAGGTCGCAGCAAAACTTATACGTATTTACACACACAATATATGTATATATACATACAAATATACATATGTGTGTTTAAAACCAAATAACATAAATTTACATAAAATTATTCCTTCAATTTCCAAATCAAAAACACCCATGTAGTGTGTGATAAATATGATATGGTAATATACCATGTATGATGTCTTACTAACGAAAAATCATACAGTGACTTCCCAAAATTTGGAAGAGATATTTTTTCTCTCTCTCGCTCTCTCTACATGTTTCCTTAGTCGTGAAGGTCGTGACCTCTGTGGAATGCATCTACTTCTCTCTCTGTTGTGGAATTGAGATTAAAGGCACTCAAATATTCAAAACCACAAAACACTGCATTCAAAAATTATAACCTATACATATACACTAACAATAATAAATTTTAAAAAATAACTAATCATATGAATAGTAAGGTGTTTTGGGTTATTTTCATTATCTATAAATAATATAAATACAATAGTACAAATAACCCATAGTAAAGTTCATAATCATAAGAAATTGGCAAAAACAAAATTAATAAGACAAACTTTAAAAATGAACACTAACGACAATAAGAACTTTTTTTAGAAATTACAATAATCAAATTTCAGTATTTCATAATTCCACACTGGTATATAACTATGAACTTATTCCATTTTTAACTGAAAACATTTCAAACACTTGAATTTATGATTTACACTTTATTCACTACATAGCATGACGCGTTTAGTCGTTACAAAAGACTTTTTTTTTTCCTTTATGGGCAAAGAGCCCAAATGGCCTTGACGTAAGTCATTAGCCAACAGAGATCTTAATTTGACTTTTTTCTTTTATTTGTTGAAATTTAATAGTAAAATTCGAAATGTACACCACAAGGGGAATATACACTGGGACACATTACGCCGAAGGGCTCGTCACATACAAAATACATACAAAAGACTTCTTCAGATGCTTACGACTTCTGTAAGCATCTGAAGAAGTCGTTTGTAACGACGAAACGCGTCATGCTATGAAGTCAATAAAGTGTAAATCAAAGTTTAAGTGTTTGAATTTAAGTTTATGTTCAACTATAATGGATTTACATCAAGTAAACGCCATAACTATTAAATATTGAAAACATTTCTCTGGAAACAGCAATTGTAAATTCCTATACATTTAGTTAATGTCTTTTTTTTTCAGAAAAAGCCTTTTTGTCGTTAAACGAATCTGAACGTCATAAACTGAAACTAATGATGTCTAATATTTCATATTTGATGGGGGTTTATGTGAAAACAAATAGGATTATATACACTATACCTAATTCAGGTGACATATTCTGTACAAAAAAGAATTTAACAGAAAAGTACTCTTGTCTTCTTCCAGGAGTATTTTTTTCCATAGTCCAGTGTATATATATATATATATATATATATATATATATATATATATATATATATATATATATATATATATATATATATATATATATATAAGAAAATGAGAAACATATTGATAATGTTTGATGTTTTTGTTTAATGTAGCAGAGAAATTGCTAACCGAGTACTTTTTCTGTGACTTACACAGAATAGTAGTGCCATTATTTCAAACTATTATTTTCTCATCATTGATTTTTACCAGTAGAATAATGAATTACAAAATGCTTATGACTGCATGAACTCAACATTGAAACAATTTAAGTGTGCGAATTCCACAGAGCCTCTAATTTCCATGCTGAGGGAAATCGTCATTATTTCTCGATTTTCCTGTGTAAAATAACTGTGCAGTTTTTATTGTGAAATTGTTGTTTTGTTTGTATTCATTCAATGTATTAAAAATAGCCGAAACGCAGGACATCATAGGCCAGATAAGAATAATTCCAATCTCGCTTTGTTTTGGATGAGTCGACAGCTGTCTCCCCCGCATATTAATCGAACTCAGTGCCGTAGAAGAAAAATATCGACTTTGTTCAGCTTTTTTTAACGTTTTAAGCCTATCTCAGACAGACGGAATATCGATCTGACTTCAGTTTCTGCACCAAGAAAGATGCTGACCAACGTTATGGATTAGCAGAAATTTTGGTTCTGAATTCAGAAAATTCTATGAACAAAACAAACACAGATTTCAATCATAGTCACCGAAAGGATTAAAGAATTTAATGATATAATAATATTAAAATTTATTGAGAAACATTCCTTACATTGTAACATTACATTCATTCAATTGATACAATAATTACAACTAAGAAGAATGTTCAGAAAAGAACTGAATTCAGTTTTGAGTCTAATCTTCCATTCAGCCCTCAAACAAAAATATTGGTTCAGTTTGTATTCACATAATATACAACAATATTTGAAAAGAAAATAAAAAAAATTATCTCAGAAATATTGAACATTTGAGACAATTTCACATGGCGAGGGACATTTGTGTTAAAAAAATAAACAAACATATGATACAAAAAATTGATTCATACATTATTGCCTACATTCGAATCATCGAAGTACTCTGCCACACTGTAGTATGTCTTTGTTAACATAAATGAGTTAACTCTCTTCTTAAACAAATGAGCTTTCAGTAATTTCAAATTTGACGGTAAATGGTTGAAGATTTTAATACTCTAATAATAGAGGTACTATTCAATTCAATAAACCTATCTCCATTTTCTTTAATATAAAGAAGACATCTATAAGTATATAAACAAGGTAGGGTGAGGTGATTATTAATGGAGATAGGTTCACAAGATGTTCGTTTACATATTTACTTCTGTAGAGCAGCCCCAAAGCAGAATATTATAATTTAGATTACTACATATATACAAGAGTGTGATACACATTCATAACATCAGTTTCTAGGTACAATGATCTTAATTCTAGAGATTGCAAAAAATGAGTTACTAAATTTTTTACATAGAACATCAACGTGTGTTGTCCATCTGAAATTTCTGTCTACATATATTCCAAGAAACTTAGTTGATTGGGATTACGATATAGTGTTGTCTCCATATTTAATATTCAAGATACTGATTCCATTGCCGTTCAGATAAAAATTAACACATACAGTTTTGTCAACGTTCACCATCAGATTGTTCATTCGACAACAATTTACAAACTCCCTTCCAATGCCTTCACATGTTTCCAGAAGTTTTTCAGGAGTCCTGTCAGAAATAACCAGCAATGAATCATCGGCAAATAGTGTCACCAAAAATCGGGACAACTTCGCAGGCAGATCGTTTATAAATAATATGAATAGAAGAGGTCCGAGTACAGAACCTCGCGGTACCCCAAGAGCAATGCCATGTCTCTGAGAATAAATCTCGCCTATTCTCACTACTATTGTCCTTTCTTCAAGGTAACTACGTAACCAATCCAGAAAAACGCCTCTTAAACCTAAATTTTAGCATTTATCCAGTATACATTCAAAGGATAGTGAATCAAATGCCGAGATAGTGAATCATTATCACATATTATAACGAATAATATCAAAATAACTAGCGAGTAATAAAACGAGAAGTATATACCTACCTATATAAATTATTTCTAAACACTAAATCCTCTCAAATCCTTGTCCAGAACATAGGAAATAAATTTCGAAAGTAAGTATACTCCCCATGTGGATATTCCGATTATGGACAATCTTCTTCAATTTTCTGCTGATATATTAGAAATACAACTTGAAATATCTCTTCTGTGTAGGGTTGAAATATACGAGGGAAGGCACACTTCAATTAACTATTTTTGAGAGTATAGTGACACTGCTCATCTAAACACTGAGGTGTTTTGGATCTGTTCTTGGAACTTTCAGTTAATATAGTGAGTTTTAAAAAAATAGATTTAAGTTCAATTTTCGAACCCATCTTACAAATCCTGATATTGCAGCTGGAGGATTCCTTGATTATCAATACTATTTGTAAGAAATAATTATATTCCTTCACAGTGAGATCGATTTTCGTGTAACCTCATATCATAAGCGAGTTTACTGGATCAGCAGTAGTTTTATACAAAAACGCAATTCTTATTTTTATGAATAGAGTTGAAATTGACACTTTATATTCGATATTTGTGCATTATTGAACAAAATAATGAAATAATTGGTTTGTTATATATGTAATATTCTGTAGATTGTACAGGAAAATATTTTTTTTGTGTTAATGAATTAAATTCACAACTTCTTTCGAAATGTTGTGGAATTAATTTAGTAGACAGCAAAATGTATATGTTGGAGCCATTTATTCAATGATTACCCTTGCGCTCAAAAATTTCTCTGGTTAAAAAGTTGTTGAAGAATCCTTTATTTCCTATATTTCAAATTTTTCCTAGAGGATTTCTTGGTTATTTATTATCAGCGTCACATTCTTTGTATTCGATGAACTATTTGTTCCTCGATTAAATGAAATGTGTGCGGTTTTAATTCAAATTAATGTCAAAACTTGTGCTTGTTAAATATATTATAATCGATAAAAATTGTGATAAGTACCTATGCGTCATTAAAAAAGCAAAATATTTTCTTTAAATTTAAATAAGGTTGTACTAAAAGGAGATTCTATCAGTTAAAATATTTTTCATCGATAACAGTTTTGCATTCGAAAAATAAATTTTAGACATCTTTCCATAATAAAACTACCTACGTCACTGAATATTCATCAACTCCCGACGTCTGGTTCTTTAATTCTCGACTTGGAGTTATTCAGAATTGAAAGACTGGTGTTAACCGCTCCATCTGATAGTCATAGCCATTGTGGCAAATTCATATTATGCTTATTGTATGGCCCAAAAGAAAAAAACAATTTAATTTCATTCTAGGGACGAGTTAGGATCAATCATAAAAGTCTTGATATTTATTCATGATATGTGATTGTCTAGAATTAAGTACAACAAAAAATTGCTACGAAAAAGTATTATACACCAATTAGACGCAAGTTTGTTATTGTAGCACTATAAGGTCAAATTTTTGATGACATTAAAATGTATGAGAAGTCTATATTTTCACAATAGATATCCAGAAATTATTTTTTTTCATTAAAATCGGAAATCGGAAAAGATTGGTTTTATTGCCTGTTTGAGATAATTGTATTTATAATCTTTTTAAAAATAACAGGCTATTTTCAATATAAAAAGCTTTATTTTTGTTGACGTTTCGTTGTATATCACAACTTTGTCAAAACTAATGAATAACTGAATTTCATGAGTTACCATAGAAAAAAACTTATTTAAAAAATAATAAAACTGGCTTTTTTGTCTCTTCATTATTCATAAGAATAATAAGTATATTAAAATAAATGAATATTAATGAATGTTTGACGTTTTCATATCTATGGGGTAACTCATGAAATTCGTCAACAAAAATAAAGCTTTTCACTTTGAAAATAGCCTGTTTTTGCTCAAAATATTATAAATATATATATGCAATATATCAATGATGTTCGATGCGGGGCCAATTTTAAACAAATATGAATATTGTCGGCATATTCCGCAATTGGTAGCAGCCGTTGACACGTGTTTCGAGCTTATTGGCTCTCTTCAGAACGGCGTAGCTAAGTTCAAGTTGTACGAACCTGGAGATAGAAAACCAAGAAAGAAGTAGACACTCCTGTGAAGGAAGGCGACACATTTCAGGCTACCCCGTTTGTACTTTCCGGATTGGGAGGTTTGAAAAAACTACTTCGCCCGTGAGTCGGCTATTTATCCTTCAAGGATGCCTCTAGCCGAGAAATTATACAATATATGAATAATGTTCGATACGGGGGAAAATTTCAAACGAAAGTGAACATTGTCGGCATATCCCGCAATTGGTAGCAGCCGTTGACACGTGTTTTGAGTTTGTTGGCTCTCCTCGGAACGGCTTTGTACGGAGAGTACAAACGCGGTAGCCTGAAATGTGTCGACTTCCTTCAGTGGAGTGTTGCTTCTTTCTTGTTTTTCCATCTCCAGGTTCATACAACTTAAACTTGGCTACGCCGTTGTGAAGAGAGCCAATAAGCTCGCAACACGTTTCAACGGCTCTACTAATTGCGGGATATGCCGACAATGTTCACTTTTGTTTTGAATATACATTATTTTTATATACAATATTTTTATATACAATATTGGAAGGAGTATTGCCATATAATTGAAGTAGAAAACATTTTTTTTATGAGTTCTCGGCAAAAACGGAGTACACTATGATGTGTACTTAAAAATATATGATATTATACAGAAACTGGATGTTAATAACACAATATAAAAATTAAGGAAAAACTAACCAAAACTATAAAACCGATAAACTAGAATTGCCGGAGCACAGATAAATGTCACCGTAAAAGCACAGAAGGTAAAAGAAAGAACCACTATAGAAGCAAATGTCATACTGAGCACGTAACACAATATGTCTATTAAAACTTAGAGGTTGTTTAAGGACGTCTTATTTAAAATGTTTTGAAAGTATATAACTGTAAATGCAACTGAGTCTAGAAATGTCCGTCCGCTTATTGATGCTATTGACATTTTCATTTATGTGGGCCAATTCTAAGAAAATCCTCTTTTGGTAACCACCAGCCAACACGTGGTTGGCTGGTGGTCCAGTACTCTGAAATTTTCAAAATCAAAGTGATGTCCCTTTTTGAGGAATGTATTGCTAAAGCACATCTATCAGGGTGTCTTACATCACTTTTATAGAGGGTTATTCTTTTTTTTTAGGGTCTGCAATATTTGACCTATATATACTTCTTCAACAATCCAAGTAAGGAATACTGTAGACACAGTCTGATATTGAAGATGAAGGTACCTTATCTTTTAATCTTGTAAAAGCACTTCTGCCAGTAATAATATTGTTTTTGTTAAGTTTTAACTCTTTAAAGTTGGTCCATGGCTTGATTCTCCTTTTCGTCCTTTTCCGATCTTCTGGTTTTTTCCAGTTTTTGACATTTAATTCTGCGATGACATTTTCCACTTTTTTTCATCTTTGCCTTGGTTTCCCTACTCGTTTTCCTTCTTCTATATTATACATCATCCCTATTTCAGGAACTCTACAGTCCTGACTTATACTTATAATATGTCCAACCGATCTAACACGTGGAGCTTCATATATTTCTAAAATACAGAGTTCTGCCTAAGGACCGAACATCTCTTTGTTCGTTCGTCTTCCTTCTTGAAAGTCTACACTTCATTTTCAAAAGTTACTAGTCGTCTAATTATTGATTTATACAAGCGTATCTTGAATCCAGATAAGAAAGACAATCATTGATTGGCGCTATACATTATCATTTATAATTTAATTTCAAAAATAAACGAAATACTCAAATACAACTGGAAATGAGGACTACATATAATTCTGGCATGACAATGTGTTTTTATAAGAGAGGTTTTTATATTTCTTTGGAGAAAAAAACACGTTTAAGATGTTCAAAGAAGACGAACTGGTGGAATATCTTGCTTATTATGGAATTATTCAAATGAATATACTGCCGATAAAAAGTTTGATAAAAAGAAGACCAAAATAACAATTTCACCAGAGACAAATGTTCATTGAAATTTATTGTTTTGGTATAATTTCATTCGTAGTTTTTCAAAAACTTCTATTTCATAATTTAATAAAATTTTCACATCAAAGCGATCTACAAATAATTACATCCATGTTGATATTTTTGTATAATACATATGTTCATCCCGAGAATTAGGGTCGTAAATTTAGAAACTTCTACAACACGTCTATATTTATATACTCGTATATAGTTATATTACTTGTATTCCATAATTCTTAGTACAATAATTCGATATGACACTTGTAGAGCATTCAGACAATAGAAGTTTCAAGTAGATATGATATACGTAAGGTTGCTATATTGAATTTCTGTTCTCTATTCGCTTTTATGAACGATCCATTAGTCGGAAATTATGGGAATAGCAAGCAATAAGACACAATTCCATTGTGTATCGGTTACCGTTTTTATACCATAATTGCGAACGTGATAGAAGCTATTATATTCATTACATTTCAGAATTGAAATACTGTGTTTCAGAAAAAGTCCTCTTCTATATTTGATTGTTGCACTTCATTGATCAGAAGAAAAAATTTGAATGGATATTCTAGAATATTTAAACTTTTAAAACAAGGGATAGTAACGTTCCAACTGTCTTTCAGTTGAATTTTCGAATTTGGTATAATAGGTCATCTTAATCTCAAAACTTTTCGATTACGAAATCGACAGAGAAACTAACAATCGATTGAGAATTTTTAATTCAAATATATTCGGTTTGTCGAGTATTAATCACAATACTGATCTCCGTGGCTTAAGATTTACTCGTAAGTAGTTAAATAATTGTTGCCGGTCTCTGTAGCTTAGTCGGTAGAACTCCCGACTTTGGTGCGGTAGAACTCGGGTTCGAGCCCCGCTGAAGGCATGGGTGTTTGTGTTTGTCTAAGTTAGTTTATTTAATTATTAAATTATCTAAGTAGTTTGAATAATGAAATATGCTGGGTAATGTACATCGAATACAAGCCCAATGGCCGTTCGGAACAGGCGTTAAACTCTAGGTCCACTGAATTAAACAGAAAAAAATTATTAATCACATTGTTGACATTTAATCACATTTAGATGACTCATAAGGTAGTCTAGGTTGCATTATATACCTAAACAAAAAATTAAATTATCCATTCGTATATGTATTGAAATAATGAATTGTTAGCCATGTTATGATACTACAAATTGAAATACATAAAATATTCAAGAATTGTAAATATATGCTTTGAAAATATGTAGTTATTCAAATATATCATTAATACAAGAAATTCACGTATACAGAATTACAAGTCTAGTACAAACTACGAACTAAACATGTTAAAACGTCTTTTAGTATATAACAGAAATATTCCAATTGATTCACAACAATATGGCCCAGAATATCGATATTTTGAAATAAATATCTGCTCTGATTTGCTATTTATGGATGCCAGGCGAATAAGTCAAATAAATCAAAAAATTTTGGAATGACTAGAACTTTAGATGAAATGTAGAATTGTAGATAACTAAAACTTAATTTCACCTATAAATATATACACAGAAAATTGGGCACTCGGCATAAAGGGGGTCCAGATTAACGATAACAACCACCAATTCCCATCTATAATTCCCATCTATAATTCGGTCCTTTGTTGATTTTTCATCAGGATGCTTAAAATAACAAGAGATATAGACCAAAAAACAGACGAAAAATCACTACATGGTGAAACCAAGACTCAAAATGGTTGATATTTGTACAATCAAGTAATACACCTTACCTAGTGTAGATATGAAGATTTTAACAATTCCAAAAATTGTAATGAGTCATATAAGTTATATTAACATTGATTGGAAACTCATTTAACTTAAACAATTAAATAAAGCCATAGGAATATAACTTAAATTCAAACACTTGAACTTATGATTTACACTTTATTGACTACATAGCATGACGCGTTTCGTCGTTACAAACGACTTCTTCAGATGCTTACAGAATAATTCAGGATTCAGCATTATTTATTCAGCATTATTAATTCAGCATTTATTCTGTAAGCATCTGAAGAAGTCGTTTGTAACGACGAAACGCGTCATGCTATGTAGTCAATAAAGTGTAAATCATAAGTTCAAGTGTTTGAATTTAAGTTATATTCAATTATAATGGATTTACATCAAGTAAACGCCAACACTATTAAATATTTAAAGCCATAGGTGTAAAATATTATCTATTTTAAAGATATGTGAAAAAACACTTGGATGAAAACAAAATGGTTGACAATTTAAGCAATGGTTATGACAATATACCATAACTGTCATTACTGAGCCATAAAAAATACAACTTGTTTCGAAAAACTTCGAAAACATTTTTTTGTATGTAAAAACAGCTAACATGTACATATTAAACGTTTTAGCATATTTTTATCTTTTGTAATTTTTAGCTGATGAAGGATATAGAAACGAAATACATATGTAAATAAGCAAGTGGTTGTTGTTTTATCAATATTTATTTAGCAAAAGCTTTTTACACTTTTTACCACGAAAAGATGGTGAATGTTCTGAGAGATATGAACATCAAAGGAAAAACTCCGGGGATTTTATGTCAACCTATCTGAAAGGACGTAAGCAGTGTGTTCAGATAGGGTTTACCTACAACGAAAAGTCTATCGTGACTCGTGGGGTGTCACAGAGCTCTGTACTTGGCCCAATTCATTTTAACGCATATATAAATAGCATACTCCCCATGCCTACAAAAGGGATAATTCTTGTTTTGTAGACAAAGTGTTATATCATACCAGGGAGAATCAGGGTGATGTTGATGAGAAGGCCGAATATTACCATAATAAAATATTGTATGCATTTGGTTGCTGTCAATAACTTACCTATATACACAAAACTTGACCTCACTAAATCTGGTGGGATTATTCAATGATGCCAAAAAAAACGACTTGTGAAATGACAAAATAAGAACTATGAGTTCATTAATTAATATGAACAAAGTTGAATTGATGTAAATTCAATTTCACTATTATAAACTCAGTGAATTGTAGTGACCTTCTTACTGTAGTGAAAAGTGAACAGAATTGTTGAAAGACACTTCGAAAGGCTTGAAATTACACTTGCTTCAGTGGGTAAATCTTGGTTGTTTACAATTACTGATGGAGGAAATTTAAAAATCTGTGACATATTCATTATATAGCTAAGTATTCTAGAAATATTTCAAATTAAAAAATTTTAATTGTAGTGTTTAATTTTGCATTCAAACATTGGTCTCGTCGCCCATTTTGCTGTCATTTATGTAGATCTCTCAGTTGGCAGATCTTCACTCAAGTCTCTAACATATGAGACTACCACCTATTTATTATGTATTCATACAAAATCTTGCCAGTTCCATGTATCCGTTGTAGATAAATGTTCCGATATATACGAAAAATGTCTGCCAAATATAACTTCAATAAATATACTGCCAGATAATAACTATTATTGAGTTTATTTATAGCATTGAATAACTAACTTCACTTGAGATTCTGCTAATCTGAATGGTATTTTCAAACACACTCCTCACGCCTTTCTCATTAATCTGCTGTGAATATTTAGGATAAACAACAATAGCATATATATTACCAAATATGTCAGGAACCGTTAAACGTTAAAGTTATTTACTTACTACATTCCTCTGATCAAAAGTGAACATTAGTTTTTCTGAAAGATACAAATGATAATTCTATTAGAATCACTGAAATGAGACAGAAAAATTTTGGTTCAAGGAATTATTTATTACGCATATTTCTTTTCCCTCTGTCCATGGGTATTAATAGTCCATATGATAGTCCAGGATCCCTGAAGTATTTCGGAACTTGATTACTATCAAGTTAATTTTTCGTGAGTAGCTTCATTTTGATGAGACGCCCAAGAATTTTCTGTACGAAACTCCGGTTGTGGTGGCTAACAGAGGTAGCAAGCATGAAATGCGTTGATTTTATCATTCTGAAAATATGTATTACTACCCGAATTTTTTTGTCAAGTCTCAAGATAGTTATCTAAATTAGTCGAAAAAATATTGGTCATACAAAATCTATGGCTTCATCAAAGAGTCCGCTACTGGTGAAACCAGTGTCGTGGTTAACAATAATTTTCAAATGTAGGGGAGATTTACCGGAGATTTGGATATCCCTTCCGATGGGTCTAGACTACCCACAGGATCAGAGGCAGCAGGTACAATGTTAATAGTCATCAAAAACAATATTTATCAAAACAACCAAGTCTCGCGACTCAGTTCTTCTCCGTAAAAAGATGTGAGATACCAGGTCGGTAAATTTATTCATTCATTACTTAAGAGACCCACTGTCTTAAGTTATTACGTATTTACCCAACCAAACAAGATCTTATAGTGACCAGATCAATATTAAAAATCTTTCGTGTTTTATATTTAATATTCATAAAAATCTCATATAAATATTTAATCTCATTTATTAAATCACATTATATGTATTACTTGTGAGTTACATCGAGTTTTCATGGGATAGCCAAGTTAATCTATTTTATTTGTTATTTTATTCAGGCTTCTAGTTTTATCAACAACGAAGTTATAGGGGTCTAATATTGCCTGAACTGCTTCGAGAAAAGGATGATAATTATAAAAACTTATGCGTTCTCCACTAGCAATAACATTATTTTGTTCTCATGTTTGATTTTTTAGTCTCAGGACAATAATCGATATTCAAGTTATTTTGTGAGGACGTTTTTGGAGCCTCTTTCACAAGTTCAAAGAGGGAGTTATAACCGGAAAACCCCATCAGTTGCCACGCCACTGGGTGAAATATTATTAAGTTCAACAAAATATAGTGAAAATCACAAATTAGTTAGTTCTATTTCATTTATGAAAATACGGTTAATGACAAGAACAAATTTCAAGTCAATAACCCGACTGTCATTGTCATAATTCGAAATTCAGATTACTATCATACATAATTACGAGTACTTGGAAAACGTAGGCATGAAAGAGTATGTGGCAATTCACAGCACAAAACAAGTTTTCTAACACCTTGAACAATTCATAATCTATTAAAATGTAGCACAGAAGTATCATTGAAAATTACTTCATCGGGGCTATATTCAAGTTTGATTAAAATTTATTATTCGAATCGACATTGTTATTCAATATTGAAGGTGAATAACGCTTCGTTAGAAAATATATTACAATCATCAGTTTTGATTTTGGATCATTTCATATTAAATTATCATCAATATGTCGGCAAGTAAGCAAATCGATACGATTTCTTCTCTACAAGTTGATATTCCTCAATGTGGACTTTGTAGAAAATCGATTGTAAAAAAATGAGCAAAGTGCCAACATTGTCTGAAGTCGTTCCACCCAGGTTGTGGATTGAAGGTGAAAAAGTGTTGTGACATCGAATTATCCATGTCAGTCCCTAATGAAGAAACAACTGGAAGCTCACCAACGATGGTTAGTTTAACACATAGGATCATAAACAAGGAATCTACTCAAGTGGATCTTCTTCTAAAAATAATTTATGAGTTGGAGTCCAAAAACAATATTTTGGTAGAAAATAATTCCTTACTTAGGTCCAAAATTGTATCACTAGAAGATCAAATTAAAGGAAAAAGGCATATAATGAAGCAACTGGACAAAGAACTTGTCACTATTGTAGATGATGAGAAGCTCATACCAGGTGCTGATACCCAAAGAAATTCCGGTGACTCCCCTATGTCCACATTATCTGTGTGTTCACCCGAAGCTCACCGGCAAACTAGTCTGGTTAAAGGAAAAGTTTCAACTATCGATCTTCCTAAAAAAAAATAAAAAACAGAAATCATTCAAAAAGTTTACTCTGGCTGAGGTAAATCAGGCGGTTGAATCGGCACAGAAAGCAGGAAATCTCAATGAAAATAATGGATCTCCTCCCAAACTTGATAAACCATTGGATTCTGAATGGAAAATTGTGAGAAAAAAAAGTAGCAAGCCTAGGAAAACTCTGGTTGTGGGAACTGATTCTGGAGCTGCTGACGTGGAGGGCTTAGACAAATTCAAAGCTTTCCATGTTTCAAATCTCAAACCTGAAACAAATGTCGAAAGTCTACAGAATTTCCTGAAGAACAAATTTTCCAAGGTCAAATGTGAAAAATTAACCTCACGCTACCCAGATTCCTACGCGTCGTATAAGGTGCTTATACCCAGTTCTGAATATAGCAAAGCTCTCGATACTTCAAGTTGGCCAAATAAAGTAACCGTGAATCATTTTTTCCACAAAAAAACGAAACAAAATCGAGTGGACTGATTGTTCCTGCCGCCAATGAATGTTTGAGAATCATACAGCTGAATGCTCAATGTATCTCAAACAAACTCGATAATCTGGAGGTGTTACTTATGGAAACAAATACAGATATTCTAAGTGTGTCTGAACATTGGTGTAGTGCAGATAGTGTTAATTCCATGGTGATTGCGGGTTATGTTCAAGCTGATTGTTTTTGTCGTACCCACAGAAAACACGGTGGATCCATCTTGTACACCAAGCAGAACTTGAAGGTGAAAAACTTAATGGTTTCCAAATTCTCAGAAGAGATGCATATTGAAATCTGTGGTGTTATTATTTCGGATCGAGGTATTCGATTTGGCATCCTCAGTGTTTATAGACCATGTTTAGGTAACTATGATCTTTTTCTTGATCGGCTATTTTGTGCATTACAGCATTGTTTCCAAACGGTAAATTATATTGTTTTATGTGGCGATTTGAACATTGATTATTTAAAAAATGAGTGTAAATATTTTAAATTGTTCAGAGATCTATTAGATTGTTTCGGATTGAACGTTACGTCCCAGTATGCTACTAGAGAATTCACCAATATAAATGGACATACCAGTATCTCTAAAGTAGACTATATCATTACAAATATTGATTCCGAAAATTACAAAGTTAGTGTTTTTGAACCCCATATCAGTGACCACAAATGCATTCTATTTGAGACAGTTCACAAACAAGCACGCAATGAAAAAGAAACAACTTACTCTTTCAGAAATATTAGTCAGGAAAATATGAATAATTTTTTGTTTTCTTTATCTGAATACAATTTTTCTGACCTGATTTATAATTTTGATGCTGATACATGTTTTGATTCATTCATTGATGTTATTCGATATCATTTTGAAAAATGCTGTCCTATGCGTGAAGTATTTTCGGTAGATCGAAAGAAAAGATGGGTAACAACTGAGATATTTCAAAGTAAACGTAACCTATCTTACCTTCATCGACTACATAAAAATACCCGTTCGGAATGTGCCCTACAAAACTATAAAAATGCCAGAAATCAACACAATATGCTTATCAAAAATACGAAATATACGTTTTATAGTTCAGCTATTGATGGTTCATCGAACAGAAATAAAACAATTTGGAATATTGTTAACGATCTTTCTGGAAAAAGTGGCGGTAGGCGAAGTGATGTGACCTCAAACTTTGAGGGGGAGGTGTTTGACGATCCGAATCAGTTAGCTGATGTTTTCGCCGAACATTTTTCTACAATGGCTAGTACCAAATTAACATCTCGATATGGCAATAATCTATCTCGGATTTGCACATTATCACCCATGGTGAACACCAATTTTTACTTCTACCCTGTCACTAAAATTGAAGTTGAGGATACCATTAGAGCCTTAAAAATAAAAAAAGCGTCGGTGTTGATTCCATATCAGCCAAAGTTTTGAAAGGAATTAGTGGAATTATTGGCGAGCACTTTGCATATCTTATAAATGTTTCCATCACTACTGCAAAGTTCCCCAATATCCTTAAGCAATCCATAGTAATTCCAGTATTTAAGAATGGAACCGTGAGTGAAATTACTAATTATCGCCCAATATCCATTTTGAGCGTGTTTTCCAAGGTAATAGAGAAAATTGTTTTCGCCAGAATGATGAGTTATCTCAATAGATTCAAAATAATTGACTCCGCTCAACATGGATTCAGAAGCGGCCACTCAACTCAGTCAGCTGCGGTTGAGTTTTTTGAATCCGTCTACGAGTGTTTGGATAAACACTTGTTTGTGGCGGGGTTATTTTTTGATTTATCTTCCGCATTTGATTCACTATCCTTTGAATTTTTACTTGATAAATGCTACAATTTAGGTTTCAGAGGTGTGTTTCTGAATTGGTTACGTAGTTATCTTGAAGAAAGAACAATGGTAGTGAAAATAGGTGAGAGTTATTCTCAGAGACATGATACTGCTCTTGGGGTGCCTCAAGGCTCTGTACTCGGACCTCTTTTATTCATATTGTTCATAAACGATCTGCCTGCGAAGTTATCCCGGTTTTTGGTGACACTATTTGCCGATGATTCATCGGTGGTTGTTTCTGGCAGGACTCCTGAAGAACTTCTGGAGGCATGTGAATGCATTGTGAGGGAGTTTGTAAGTTGGTGTCAAATGAACAATCTGATGGTGAACGTTGACAAAACTGTATGTGTTCAGTTTTGTCTGAAGGGCAATGGAATTAGTACCTTGGATGTTAGATATGGGGACAACACTATATCATCATCCCAATCAACGAAGTTTCTTGGAATATATGTAGACAGAAATTTGAGATGGACAACACACATTGAGGTCTTATGTAAAAAATTGAGTAACTCATTTTTTGCAATCTCTAGAATCAAGAACATCGTTCCTAGAAACTGTGTCATGAATGTGTATTACAGTCTTGTATATAGTCATCTAAATTATAATATTCTGCTGTGGGGTTGCTCTACAGAAATAAATAGGGTGTTTATTACACAGAAGCGAATACTTCGATTAATATTCAATATTCATCAGCGAACATCTTGTAAACCTATCTTCATTAATAATTACATACTCACCTTACCGTGTTTATATATTTATAGATGTTTGTTATATGTTAAAGAAAATGAAGATAGGTTTATTAAATTGAATAGTAATCATGAGTATTCAACAAGAAACAGGGATGTGCTACTTATTCCTATGCATAGAACAGCCAAATTTGAGAACTCTCTCTATTGTCAGAGCATTAAAATTTTCAACCATTTACCATCGAATTTGAAAGTACTGAAAGCCCATTTGTTTAAGAGGAGAGTTAAATCTCTGCTCTTAACAAAGGCGTACTATAGTGTGTCAGAGTACTTCGATGATTCGGATGTAGGCAATAATGTTTGAATCAATTTTTTGTATCATATATTTGTATAATTTTTTAACACTAATGTTCTTCACCATGTGAAATTGTCCCAAATGTTTAATATCTCTGAGGAAATTTTTATTTTCTTTTCTTTTCAATCAGAATTGTATATTACTGTAAATATGAGTTTAACCAAGTTTTTTGTATGAACCAATATTTTTGCTCGATGGCTGAATGGAAGATCAGACTCCAAACTGAATTCGGTCCTTTTGAGAGCATTTCTCTTAGTTGTAATTATTCATCAATTGAAATGAATGTAATTTTACTATGTAAGGAATGTTTCTCAATAAAATTATATTATTATTATTATTATTTAGTTGATTCTGCCAAAACTAAGTCGGGTTGTCAATCGACTGACCGAATATGCGCATTCTTGTTCAAGTAATATAACGATAACAATAATTTCCTGTTCGCAGAGCTAGCCAGGTGAGTCATGTTACCAATGGCTCATTCCATACAGTGTATGAATACAATTTTGTTGCGTTTTCATGTTTCCAGTCTTGATTCAAAGTGACAAGCAACAACATAATAAAAATAGTTTTATAAACTCCATTTGGAAACTTCAACGTATACGGGGTTTGTTAAAAAAAAGGAATTTCGGATTTTTTCGAAAAGTATTTATTCATTCATAAATATCCATTTTGTCCTCTTCAAGGTTATCACCCCTTCAGATAATGCACTTATGCCAGCGCTGCGTACAATCCTCGAAGCACTTCTGAAACGCATTTTTCGGTATGGCCATCAGCTCGTTCTTCGATTACAACTTCATCTCATCAATTGTGACAAAACGCTTTCCTTCGATTGGTCTCTTCAGTATTCGGAATAGGAAAGAAAAAGTCCCAGGGAGCCAAATGTGGTGGTTGGGGCTTTGTCCAACAAAATAGGGGAAGGGAGGGGGGGTGGCATGACAGGGTCGCGAGGTAAGACGGCGTCTTACTCGCTAAGAAACTAGACTCTTGCGAACAGAAAGCAATAAGCCAATAGGAAGCCATACTGGACCAACCGTCAGCGCGACAGAAACAGTAAGTGGGAGTGCACGCGTTTTTTGTTTACAAACGAAAATCACGTTGAGTGTCTCGTCGATCTAATTTTACGCAGTTAAAAACGTCTTTACTGTAAGGTAATTATGACTACCCAATTTATGTCTTTTCTCGTATATGGTTGTTAGTGCTGTTTACTTCGTTGTGGTATAGTTAGAAAAAAGTTCAGTTAATATTTTTTTTTTGAGAAATTATTTTTTTCTAAATCAACCTTTGGGGTATTGGGTATGGGGTAAGATGGGGTATAGGGACAACATGGAGAAGTGGGTTTTCGTTGAGAAACTGAGGAAAGTATCCAATCCTAATGATCCTCGGCTCAAAAAAAATGCTAAGAAGAAACAAAAGACTACAGTTGCAGCCAAGACGGAAAATGAGGATGATGAAGATACAATTTGTCTCTATTGTAATGATGAAAATCATAGTTTTCTGAAATCATCCGAAGGTTGGGTAGGCTGCCAGCTTTGTGGACGTTAGGCTCACAATGGTTGTACTGGTGTGGATGATGAAAACACCGAAGAAATTCATATTTCTATTTATTGTGATAATAATTAGCTTACCCCATGGTAAGGGGCAAGATGGTTTTTCGAAAGTTCCTATTAAATCATTTATTTTAAAAAAATGCTATGAGTTCATCTCCCAAAGACTATGCCAAATTGTAGTTAGATTAATAAGGCATTGTGCCATAAATAAATAAGCATAATAAAAGCAATGATTATACTGTATTTATGGTATTTTCCTTAGATACCCCATCATGCCCTTCTTCTGGATCTTCGTTGACGTCATTCAACAACTCCTGAGTGATACTGAGTTAAGGTTGCTTTTCCTCAAAATTTAGCAATTTTGGAACAAACTTCGCTACCACACGTTTCATGCCCAAAATATTTGAGAAAATTGAATGTCATGAGCCGATTGATATGCCAATAACCTCTGCATTTTCTCTGAGACTGATTCGACGATTTTCCAATACCATTTTCTTCACTGTTTCGATGTTTTCTTCAATTGTTGGCGTGCTTGCAACTCCAGGACCCTCATTCTCGTCAACATCTTCTCGGCTTTCTGTAAAGCTCTTGTACCACTTATAAACGCTTTTTTGAGACGAACTAGACTCGCCATATACCACAGTCAACATTTTAAGAGCGTTGGAGCACTTTATTCCTTTTTTTACGCAAAATTTAATACAGACTCTTCGATCCATTTTTTCCAAAAGTAAGAAATCGAAGAACACACAAAAACTTGACTAACCAAAAATTTCGATAATCGAATGTGCACAGCCCGCGAAAATTCAAAATTCACCTTTTCTTTTGAGGAGACCTCATAGATACTTCCCTATTTTGTCGGACTCCTTATTTTGGTTTTGCCTACAGATTCAAGTTTAAATTCTGAAACACGCTATGATTAAACAGAAAATTAAATGGTAAACTTAATTGGATTGAACTGAAAAATATTAATAATTAGTGCCCTGAGGAATGAAACAGAAATATATAATGGAAATAAAAATAAAATTAAATGAATGATTTCAATTTATTTTTATTTTCATCTATATTTCTATTTCAGCTCTCAGGACACTAATTATACATCTTTTTCAAATCAATCGTAACATTTCATTTTTTCATTCAATCATAGTTCGTTTCAGAATTTCAACTTAAATTCATAGGCAATGGAAATCCGAAAAAATAGTGAAGTGAAAACCTCTTTTGCATTAAAAGCTTTTTTGTAATTGAAGATTTGCATGTAATATGCTTTAATATATAACAGAGAAGTAAATGTAACTCGCCGTATCAATTTATAGCGTGTTATAGCGTCTTTTCCGAGACTTTAATGAAAATGTGGAACAATACACGCTTTTCCCGTCACGCAGCGAACAATTGAGTGAACTTCTTTTTTACTCAGCGTAATTATAAACTGTATATATTTATTAGTATAAGCTACGCTACATGAATATTCACTTTGAGTGATACCAATTTCTTATAACGATACTTTGTGGCACTAATTAAAAATTAGTTACAGTTTTAAGTGATATTTATTGAACTCGAAGTGAAGTTTTACTATTGAATTATATTCCCTGTCATTTGTTAGATTTCGTAAGAGATTTTTCAATTTTTGAAATAGATCTTGTTCGGTTTTTGCTTTTGAATGAATATATTTCTAGCACTTCTCGATTAGTCATCCGTTGTTTAATTGGGACAATTGATCAATAACTTTATACCTACATAAACGAGAATTTGACTAATCGAAGTCATTCTTTTGGTGAAACATTATGTTAAAAACTATAATATTAAAAATTAACACAATAGACTTAAGTTTCACTGAATATATTAAAAACTCTAACTTTAATGTTTATGTTTAAAACATTATAATGCTTTTGTGTAATGAGTTTTTAACATATTCAGTGAAATTTAAGTAAAGTGTGTTAATTTTTAATTTTATAGTTTTTAATCAAAGAATGTTCATTTCTCTTTTTATTGTTGGATATCAGATACGTAGGTCAGTAGACAAGAAATAAATACTTTTCATGTCATAGAAAAGAGATAATGGAAAATCAGAGCTAATAAATCACATAAAATAAATAATGTATTTTAATATATTTCATCTTTTCTCGGAATTAATATCTCTTATGAATTTAATGACGATCGTATTTGTGGATGCTTTTCTTCATTAAGTAAGAAATAGGAAAACGCGTTTCTGTAATAAACACTGAATATTTTGGAGTACCTCTCTTAAGTGATCTTTGTTGTTCTCGTGGTAGTTACGGTCCTTATTTTTATGTACCTAAAATCTGACTTAACATATATATTAAAAATGTGAAATTTTAGATAATTGGATGGATATTTCTTACTCAATCAAACCAGAAGGGCTGAAAGAATATGGATGAAATTTGCCACAAAGATGGATTGTAATCTGGAAGTGCAGATGGGCTTTCTGAAATCCAGAAAAAATACATGGTTCCTGTAGGCTGAAAAATTAGTATTCCACAAGGGTTAAAGCGGAACGTTCACTTTGTATTATAATTATATTGTATCAACTATTGAGATTCTCATAATATTCATGTATGACAATGCTCAACGATATTATAAGAGAATAAGTTTCCATATATAAATACCAAATATCAACGAATAGCCAAACTAAATAATTCAAGAATGAATCCTGTTGAAGCATATTGTTGAACACACCACGTGTAAAATTTCTGTTTTTGGGGTGTACAGATACTGCTTTCATTTGTATAGATTTTCTGAATTACAAAACTCAATTTAAGTACACACAGACACATCCAGATGTTTTAAACCACATTTTCTCATACTGCGGATAATTAAACCAATAAATCAATTAATAAAAAGTTTTTAGGTAAATGGTTCAAAAAGCCGGTCAAGAAAAGTAAATAACAAATTCTCAACGCGAAAAACATTTGGCCTATACAATGGTTAGTAGAAATAGAGTTAACTGCCGTTAAAAATTTTCACAACAGAGTTTATATTATTTCCAGTGGAATGCTATTTATGCATTCATGCAGAGGCGTATTCAGAAAATTGCTTAGGAGAGGCCACAAGATACAACTTCTAGGGCATGGTTAACCAATTATTTTCATTAGGGGCCTGTTTCTATCCGGAAGGTACTAAACTGAATTATTTAAATATGGGCAGATACGATATGAATGGAAAAATAAAACGAATGATTTCCATTTCATTATAATAAAAACAAGAAAGTGCCAAGGGTTTTTAAAATGTTCATGAGCAAAATGAGATTTGCTCTAGGACTATCCCTCTGAAAATTAAATTCTCTGAGTTAAATTTTGTATAACGTAAAACATTTTTAATTGTTAACACAAGGTTTGCATAAAAGAGGTTTGCGGTCCCAGAGGGGTCATTGGTGACTCCCGCACTAGGGTCTAGAATACCTGAATTTAATTCCTATTTGATGCCGTCTTCATTCTTCTGCGGGAAAGGAAGTGCCCCGCCAGATCCGCCACTGTATTCATATATATATATATATATATATATATATATATATATATATATATATATATATATATATATATATATATATATATATATCACCTACTTTGCTTATGTTTTCACTTTTTATAGAAACTATTTACTTTTTAGTCCAATATGAAAACGGTGGCATGCTTATCAAATTTTATATTCATAATTGTTAATTATTGTGTTGATTATCTCCGTTTCTCTTATCTCTTGATGAAGCATGACAGATTAATTAGTTTAACAGAACATCGATAAATAACGATTGGGAATGGTTTCTAAATAATTATAAGAAAAAAACACTCAATAGAGTGTTTGCGCATACAAGAATTATCAAAAGTGGCATTAACTTGAATTTAAATGTTGTAAATGGTTTAAACTCTATCAAACCTTATATTAGTACAATCAAAACTAGTTTTATTGCAGAAAAGGGTATTTTGACTATCTACCTATCAGGAAGATAGTCAGGAGTTAAAGTCAAAAACATAAATAATAAATAAATGCAGTCCGGAATACTCAGTAACCAGTTTTTTGAACAGAAGAACGAATTAAAATCACTTGAGTAATAAGAAGTTGAGTAGAAGAAGTGAAAAATAATTTCAATATTATACCATACTTTGACCCCCTGCAATACAAATTGGCCCTTACAGTATATATAGACTTATTAGAAAAGCAATGTTTCAGATAATTATAGAAACACAGAATAAATAAAAAGAATAAAGTAATATTTGTCAAAAGCTTCACAAGAAAAAGAACAGGAAATACACTTCTGGTTGCTACTTTTGACCTAACAATCCTACATTTATTTCACTTATTTATGTGATAGTTCACAATCGCCTAATGACCATTTCATAAAATATTAGGCTGATAATATTCTTATCAGGGTTATACCGTTTGTTTCGATAATGTTTAGAGAAAAATACTTCAAAATTTAGTCACTAGATACATAGAAATAAATAATTGGATTTCTCTAAGTGACAAAGGAAATTGCAAGAACACTTAAAGCAATTTTCTTTGATAAGGTATCCAATATTTCCAACATTTTATAACAATTATTCATATCCTGTTCAACTCAATATATTTCTTTGTCATATTTATTACCAACGAATTCGCCATATCATACTATAATTTCCATTCCTTTTTTCAGATTTATCGTTTTCAACCTATACATAAGCGTTTTTGTTTGTCCAAATACAATCAGAAATGTTTCAACTTGAAATAACAAACTTCTATTATGGAACATCGCTGCTTGTATAAGTACTCTGCTGAGAATTACTTCTTGATATGCTGTTTCCTGGAATTCGTGTTTATTTGATATTGTCGCTCAACGGAGCGAAGATAAGAATCCAACACACAATATGACTACATGGATGTATACATTGGTGTTATAGAAGTCTTCTCGTATTGCAATAACTAAAACGCATATATAAACAAATTGAACACAGTCTTCAGTTTATTGTTTTTGCGAAAGATACTACGTAACTTCAGATATAAAAAAAAATTTGTGTCAGTGATTACTCAAACACAGATATTTTTATTAGGTTATTCATTAAATACAGTTCAGTTTTCCACGTGTCTGAAAAAAATTTCCTTCGACCTATAACATAAAAATAATGAAATTCAGAATAAACATATACATATGGAAATCTTATATAATGAATAAATATAAAAGACAAATAAATCAATAGAAAAATGAAAACAAATAGAAGAAACACAGGATTTGCATCGAAGTCCTAAAAAATTGCCATTTACAGAGGTTCATAATATATAACAATAAAACTTGTTTCAGACGAGGCTCGAATTAGGCAACTTATTGAAAAACTTCGAACTCAAGTAGTTGATTCAGTTCTGTGGTTTATTTACTTTATAAAAGTCTATGCCCATGTCATTATTTCCGTGTCTCTTACGAGTGAATATGACAAGTTAATATTACTAATGAATACTGCTTCTGCATTTTTATAGGCATTAATCAACACTCGTAAACAAAAAAAGTCTTAGCACAGTAAGAATATTCAATAATTTAATGGTTGCCTCCACAAATTGCACATTAAACACACCCATATATATATATATATATATATATATATATATATATATATATATATATATATATATATATATATATATATATATATATATATATATATATATATATATATATATTTAATATATATATATTTATGAAATTGATTAGTTTTGACAAAGTTGTAATATAACAACGAAACGTTAACAAAAATAAACTGTTTCATATCAAAAAAGCCTGTTATTGCTAAAAACTTTCAAAATAAAATATATAAATATATATATATATATATTTTTTTTCACAAGTGACACGAAAAAATGGGTTTCTAGACACCTTAAAAAAATTCTCATTAAGCATGAGCTCTTAATTTTAATAGGAAGATCCTCCGCATCGAAGTTTTGTATTTTTTTCTCACTCCAATAGAAAAAAATTCATACCTCATCATTTATCGATTGATCACAAAAATGTTCCGAGAGAATTGTTTAGGAAATTTAATGCTCTACAAAAAAAGGATCTTATATTTTTTCCGTAAACCCTACCATTTGATTTTGATGTTTGAAATTTGACACAAAATTAAGGATTTAATTTTGATTATTTTAGGACAAATATCATTTTTGTTCATGAATCTTGTAACTCGACAATAAATGACTTTTACAAAATGCGCAATACAAATTTTTGTTGGAAATTAACTGGTCAATAAAAATGGTTTCTTATGTTTTGGCGATGAAATTAACTGTTCGAAAGATATTTTCTTTTTATAAGAAACTTTCATGTGTACGGATTTATTTTTTGAATGGAGACAAATATACTTAAACATGAATAAAAACTTGAAAAATATTTTGAAGTTTCTCAGTTGATAACAACTAAAATTCGTGTAAATTTTCTCAAAAATTATAAATTAAATTGAAATTTTTCGAATATCTAATAAAAAACTTTTAAACTCCTTACACATGAAACTTTGATGATGAATATCTTTTGAACGGTTAATTTCATCGCCAAAACATAAAAGACCATTTTTATAGAGCAGTTAATTTCCAACAAAAATTTGTATTGCGCATTTTGTAAAAGTCATTTATTGTCGAGTTATAAAATTCAAAAACAAAAATGAAATTTGTCTTAAAATAATCAAAATGAAATCCTTAATATCTTTCAAATGGTGAGGTTTACGGAAAAAATATGAGATACCTTTTTTGTAGAGCATTAAATTTTCTTAAAAATTCTCTCGGAACATTTTTCTGTTCAATCGATAAATGATGAGGTATGATTTTTTTCTATTGGACTGATAAAAAAATACAAAACTGCGATTCGGAGGATCTTCCTATTAAAATTAAGAGGTCATGCTTGATGAGAATTTTTTGAAGGTGTTTAGCAACCCATTTTTCCGTGTCACTTGTAAAAAAAATAATCGATTTTTTTGACCCACCCTAATATATATATATATATATATATATATATATATATATATATATATATATATATATATATATATATATATATATATATATATATATATATATATATATAGATCGTTATTATTTCAACCGTACAATTTATGAAAATTAAATGTTTGGATATCAGGATAGCGGTTTGTGTGAAATACTTTATTTTCCTATACACTCAATATTTCGTCACTATTTCGTGACTTCTTCAGGAGTATACTAAAAACAAATGAAGGTACATGAGTCATCACAATTTGTAAAAATAAAATCATTAAAACTTACAGATCTAAAAGTTTAAATATCAAAAACACATACACGGTTCATACTTTGTCGGCAGGCCAGAGAGCAGTGACTGACACGAGCAATATATCATTAGCGATGGTCCGGTTTTTTAATTCTTTATCTTTAATAGATTGCAGTATATGTTCCTTAATTGACCAGTGTCAGATTTATAGTTAACGCAGTTCTCATCTCTTCTTATGTGACACATTTCAAGGAAAAGCCTGGTCTTGTAATTGTAGTGTTGGTCAAGAATTTTCACGTTAGAGAAATCAAACATATGTCCTGTATTTTTCAGATGTTGAACAACAGCACATGAGTTCTTCATGAGACGGCAGTCGCTTTTGTGTTGGGTTAATCGTTGTTTTAACCAATTTTTTAAACAACTCTAAGAGCGAACACCGCTCTAGTATGGATGAAGTATTCGAACAAACCAAATCTTTCCTAAAAACGCATCCTGAACTTCTTGTCTTACAAGCGGACAAGGGAAATTGTACAGTGGTAATGAACAGAAATGAATATTATGAGAAGACTGAAGAGCTGTTGCGAGATACTAAAACATATAAAAAACTAAAAAATGACCCTACTGCACCAACACAGAGAAAATATAATGCAATTATCAAAGAATTAAAGAAAAACAATGAGATTACCGAAGAACTTTATAAGAAATTTACCATATACAACTCGTCAAGTTCCAAACTATACTGCCTGCCAAAAATCCATAAACATAACATCCCACTGAGGCCCATCATAAGCTCTGTAAACTCTATAACAAACAACATTGCCAAGTTTCTATCAGATATCCTGGACAATGCTCATGATGGGGATACTGACTATAACATCAAGGATACATTCTCCTTTGTCAACACAATCTGAGAATTCAGATTACCTCCAAATTATGTACTGGTTTCTTTGGATGTGATTTCTCTCTTCACCAATATACCACTGGATCTAGTTGTGAACATTTTGAAATCAAAATGGAATAATATAAAAGATCACACAACACTCTCAAAAGACAGTTTTTTCAAGCTGATTGACTTCATATTCAACAATACTTTCTTTGTTTTCAACAACCAGCATTATAACCAAATATTTGGTACACCGATGGGTTCACCTATCAGCAATATTCTTGCCAAAATTGTTCTTGATCATCTCCTGAAAGAGGTCACCCTTAAACTGCCATATGAATTACCGTTCATTTTTAAATACGTAGATGACATCATCTGTGCTATTCCAGCTGGTAGAGAACAGACCACTTTGGAGATCTTTAATTCGTTTGATATCAACCTTCAGTTTACTATTGAACTGGAAACAGAACAAAGCGTAACTTTCTTGGATACGAGAGTGATTAGACTGGATGATGGTAGTATAATTCTGGATTGGTACCAAAAACCCACAGCATCAGGACGATTTCTCAATTATTGGTCGAACCATCCAAAAAGGCAGAAATATAACACCGTGATGGCGATGAAAAATAGGTTAACACATATATGTGATGAGAGGTTTCTTCAAAATAATTTAAAACAGCTATTTAACACGTTTATCAACAATGGATATCCAAAGCATATCTTAAAAAAACTGATTTATAACACAAATTTTTATGATGGTTCCACTGAGGTAGTTGATGGACGAATCACAAATTACAAGAAGATACCTCACATAGACCACTTGACACATCGCATTACCACCCTATTCAGAGACATACCTGAGATCAGAATGGCACCATATAGCACAGTAACTATAAAAACAACCTTCTCAAAACTGAAGGACCGGACACCAACTCTACTCAACAATAACGTCGTATACAGGTTGTCATGCTTGGGATGTGAAGGCACGTATATAGGCCAAACCAACCAATGGCTAAAACAACGATTAACCCAACACAAAAGCGACTGCCGTCTCATGAAGAACTCATGTGCTGTTGTTCAACATCTGAAAAATACAGGACATATGTTTGATTTCTCTAACGTGAAAATTCTTGACCAACACTACAATTACAAGACCAGGCTTTTCCTTGAAATGTGTCACATAAGAAGAGATGAGAACTGCGTTAACTATAAATCTGACACTGGTCAATTAAGTAACATATACTGCAATCTATTAAAGATAAAGAATTAAAAAACCGGACCATCGCTAATGATATATTGCTCGTGTCAGTCACTGCTCTCTGGCCTGCCGACAAAGTATGAACCGTGTATGTGTTTTTGATATTTAAACTTTTAGATCTGTAAGTTTTAATGATTTTATTTTTACAAATTGTGATGACTCATGTACCTTCATTTGTTTTTAGTATACTCCTGAAGAAGTCACGAAATAGTGACGAAATATTGAGTGTATAGGAAAATAAAGTATTTCACACAAACCGCTATCCTGATATCCAAACATTTAATTTTTATATATATATATATATATATATATATATATATATATATATATATATATATATATATATATATATATATATACATTTGAGTGATCTAATTGATCATTCGCATCCAATGTTACATATTTATAATTGCATTCTGTTTGTTTCACTTTCTTAATGAATTTGTTTTATAGCATTTTTATTACTTCCTTCATATTAATGGTCAAGTTTTCACTCTCATTTCAAGATGTTACAAATTAAAATACATTAAGCAGACTTAATAAAAATTAAGATAATTCCTTGAATTTTAAATGAAAGGCCCTTCCGTAGTCTACGACGCTGGCTAAATGGTTCTAAAATACAGATTAGAAAGGATGTTATTTAATTTATGGTAACGTAAATTCTGCTGCGATTATAAAGATTCATTTAACTAAAAACAGATGTTCCATTCAGGGCTCAGAAAAACTCGGTTTTAATGCGCTGGTAGTTTCAAGGAGCCGTCCTTTCTGCCCTTTTATGAAGATCCCTTGAAGTATTTCAGTCTGAAAATAGGTCGCTGCTCAGAATGAAATTCTTACACAAAGCTCCATTTTGCTTGAATTTATTCACTTGGAGAGGTAACTTTGGAGCGTTATGCATGTTTCTGTTTTATCATTGTTTTGGCGGTTGGAGCATTTCTTGACTTCGTCTGGAGCTGACAACTGAGCAGCTGTACGTTGGAGTAATTTGAGCGATTGTTTTTCACAATGCAGAGAAAAGTCTGCATTGGGTACGGACTTAAATTGCGGAAATTTCAAAAACCTCTCAAATACACACAATTATTGAATGCAAAATTGACAAATTTGCAGTGAATGGAAATTCATATGCAGAAAAGAGTCACCGATAAACATGGTTCGTTATTCTGCAAATTTCAAAACTCTTACTGCATTTAAGAGAAATTAATAACTTTAATATATCGAAGATATATAACAAAATAATATATAACTTGAATATTGCATAAGTTTTCCAGCAATATGGTTGTTTGCTATAATGTTAACTCTAATAAAGTCTTCTATTGAAATATTCGAGACTTTGGATAAAATGATGTTCATGTAATTTATTGTTTAAAGAAACAGAAAAAAAATTTCAAGATAACTTCACCTTATCAAGTCAAGATCGCAAACTTTGTCCTTTTAAAAGTGATGAAAATTAAAACAATGTACGTATTTGTTTTTTCGAGTTTACTAAACTCATTGAAAATGTTCTTTATTAAGTTCATTGAATGTTTTGCTGATCTCTAGCTGAAACATAGTTTTATATTGAATAAAAACACTTTGCTTGGTTGCACAAGTGTCAAGAATTTATATGATTTTTGTGAAACCAAGTCAAGTTTTTTTTTATTCAATATATTTTCCTTATAGGTTACATAGCACCAATTTATTTTGATGAACAATGCCCAAAAATATTTTATTTGACGAATAAAATCAACCACACTATGAATCGGAGCGAATTAAGCTGCAAAAAGTGATTTAAATAAGAAGACACTTTGTCATGACAATATTTGACAATTTAGTAATATTACGAAAGCATGTGATTTCAAAAATGTCCAGCATAAATATACTGCAATTATTTTTTTGAGAATACGACTGTAAAAATGTATATAATTCAGTTTATAAATAAAAATTTCAAAATTGATGACTCGTGCAAAAATAAAAATATTACACCTTTCACATAAACCTCATAAATAATTGGTAGGACACCTACGCTGAACAAAAAAGCATGAAACAGTAGATGACATAATTTTTATTCACAGCAGCTCCGACGCAGGTCCGTGCTGATTTAAAGACTATTTGCTTGTAGTTATGTAGATGTATCTTGCAGAAATATGAAGTGGTATAATTTTCTTAAAATAAACTCATGTCTCGTGCTGGTGAATAGCGATTATTCAAGAATTTTCTCAGAACACCAAAAGCAATCATATACTTGAAACTCCAACCATAAGATTCAAAGCTCAGTATCGATAATATTCAAAGCTATTCATAGGAATTTATGAAAGCAAGTCTGGAAATTCCTCGTAAGTTAATTAGGTAGAAAAGGATTTAATTTTCAAATACAGGATCCGTAACAAATAAAAACAAAGAATTTTGAGATATAGGAAAACACCAACCGTTCCATAGAAAATAAATTTGTCATATTCTCGTTAACGAGAATATATTTGCAATTCATTAAATCTATGGTGCAATATCATTTTTTCAATATTCGAGATTTTCGGAAGCTAATGGAACATTGTTAAGATTACAACATCAAATATATGGAATGTATATTTTATTTTGTTAAAAATATATGAATAATTTTCATAAATGACAGAATTATAAAAAACAGAAAAAGATAGCCAAATTAAAACGATTACTTTGTTTCGGACACTAGGTGATAATAATTTTGGAACATTGTTAACATCAAATATACGAATGTATATTCATAGAAATTTATGAAATTAAGTCTGGAAATTCTTCGTAAGTTAATTAGGATTGGGATAAAGGAAAACACTAACCGTTCCATAGAAAATAAATTTGTCATATTCTCGTTAACGAGAATATATTTGCAATTCATTAAATCTATGGTGCAATATCATTTTTTCAATATTCGAGATTTTTGGAAGCTAAGATTACAACATCAAATATATTAATGTATATTTCTTGTTGTTAAAATATATGAATAGTTTTTACTAACTGTCAGAATTATAAAAAAACAGAAAAAGATAGCCAAATTTAAACGATTACTTCGTTTCCGACACTAAGTGATAATAATTTATTTCAAAGTTTGACAAAGCTAGAATTTGTAGCGAAACGTTAACAAGAAATTAGTTTCTCCATTTTAAATTCATCTTATCAACAAAGAATATCAATTTTTGGTTTGAATATAACCGGACAAAAAAGTCTCAATATAGGTATGTATACATATATATATATATATATATATATATATATATATATATATCTAACATACATAATATGCTTATATTTTTTTATGAAAATTCCTTAAAAATGAGGAATTTTTGTTTTCTTTTCAGATACGTATTTTATTAAATGTATCTAAGATTTTAGTTATCTAATTCACCGAAAATGGGTCACACACTATTGTTCTAAGAGACAACGTTGTCAAGCTTCGAAAAATACTAAAATCCTTTGTTTAATAAAATTAGCGAAAATTATACATTTGAAATAACAATTTACCTTTTTAAACCTCTTTAACTTTGTTCACTGGAATTCATTGAAGAAATAAAATATTTATTACCTTTTCCATTAGGACCTTCTTTTTTGTAGGATTAACTGAAGAAACAATCTTTTGCTAAAGCAAGTCAATTGAAAGATAATAGAAATATCAATTTAATATTTCTACAGTAATTAATTTCGAGTAGAAATTGAAAACTGTTAACACACAAATTTAAGTACACAAGATAAATTTTGATTTCAACAGAAGATAAGGTCGTCAAATGACTAGTTATATAAAGTCCTTATCTACACAATACAATTATCTGCATTTTGTGTTGTTATTCAATCATTTCAGAATTGTATATCTTTTCAATATTTATATACTAATTTCAATAAATTGAGCATATTAACTTTGATAATTAGTCACTAAAACCCATTGAGTGAAAAAAAAATTGATAATCAACTGAATAATCTTTTTAGAGTAATTTGGTACCTCAGGTTGTGAACATAAAGACCAGTTCTTTCTATTATTTTTTCCTGAATTCAGAATATCTTTTTAAATTACTAGATTAGTATAATTGAACTCAGGTTCAACTAGCATTTCTATAAACTTATTGGAGTGATATAATCATTTATATTTCCTATTGAAAAATAAATTTTAGCAAAATAAGAGCTTGATCAATGAAAATTATAAAAAGAATAATAGTTAATTTCAAAAAACATTCATATGTTTTCCATTTTTTGGAATGCGGGATAATTTAAGAAATATGAAGTTGTAAATATGGAGGCACAAAAGCCACTGAAAGCTTGTCATTGGAAATAAATAACAACTCAAAGACGAGTATGAAACCACATGCGAGTTTCATTGCAGCTGTTCAGGATTCAAACGAGTGTACTTAAATTGACCAGATTGAAACAACATGTGGAACTGATAGAAAATTTCTTGTTTTGCTTTCCTGTATAAGCTGATCTGGTGAGGATTTGTGAACTCAAGAAAACTAATATGTTGCACTTGAATTTTATTATAATACGTATATCACAAATCCTTTTTGGCTCTCAGAACACACATTCTATCGGCAACATTTGAGTACTTACAAAATCGTATTTTAGTAATTAAGCACGCATCCCTCTATCAAACACACATCACATAGTTTTATATTACAAAACACAGATTTCTCGATAAAATTATGTTAGTCTTCTAATATGTACAATATGAGCTCACATGATAATTGGGGCACCAAGACGATATTGGCCGGTATAATTTAGCAACCATGTGGCTTGAGATTAGGCCATGTGGGTACCATTTATCTATGCTTGAACAGTCGCATTGCAACCTATGTTGAATCATTCAGGCACTATTATTAATAGGTAGTAAAAGATCTGATGGTAGATATGAGTTGGTTCAAAAATTTCTAAATAAAATAGTTATGTTTCGTTCGCGTTGACTTTGTTCAATGTATAAAAATATATTGTGCTGTTCTAAGCCATACTTATATAATATATCAATGAGTAAGTATACTAGAAATGAGCTTATAGTCTTAATACGGCGGATTACGGTAAAAACACTTGAACGGTGTTAACACTGATCTCATCTCTTTGTGGATTATTAAAACGCCTTCAGTTAACAACAAAGTGGGGTAAGTTGGTGATTCACTTGATTCCGTTCGCGCGTAGAGAATTTCTAGCTCACTATACAATGCAGAAGTCTTCAACTGGCTTGCCATTTCGCTAAACGTAACGGGGCCACGTTATTAGAGCAAACTGCAACAACAATAAGGATTTTTATCTTTCTCCGGACTAAAGTTCATCTCACGCACGATCTCGGCGAACACCTCATTGACGTTTGTTCGATTCTTAGCACTCGCCTCGATAAAGGGGCAACCCCATTGTGCAGCAAGACTACTGCCTTCTGAGGAAGTCACTTCCCGTTGGTGATCTAGATCCACTTTATTTGCTACGAGTAATATGGGGACCCTCTCCGTACCTTTAACTCTGGTGATCAATTCCTTCATAGTCCGAATGTCTTGAAATGTTTGGTGGTTTGTTAAACTGTATACCACAACAAACCCCTGGCCATTCTTTATATAGAGGTCGCGCATGCTGGCGAATTGTTCCGTGCCAGCGGTGTCCAAAATTTCTAACACACAAGGAGAGTTGTCCACCTCGATTTCTTTACGATAAAAGTCCTCTATAGTTGGGTCGTATTTCTCCATAAAACAACCCGAGACAAACTGTACTGTCAATGCACTTTTCCCAACCCCACCCGAACCTAACACGACAACTTTAAACTCACGCATAGTGTCCGCTTACAACAAAACTTTCAACTAACACAACTGATTCTACGGCCACTGTACTCGTTTATGCTATACGTTGATTTCTTTTGTTGTTTACACGTCTGCACGACATGCAATCCATATCATAAATAATTATGCACATGTCGCCATCTTAGCAATATGTTCATCACGGACAATATTCGTCAGAGGTACAGCCACGAGGGGCCAACTCGGGACTACTTACATTTTCGATACACACGAATACCAAGGCAATTTAATGAATTTCAATATTCTCTCTGCGCACGTCAAAATACCACCACCACGCTATGCGGATAGTTAGCGATCTTCTTTATTCTTGAAAAAGAAGGAAAACTTGAAGTAATTTTAGGGCCATCTGGTGGTTGAGGGTTTGTATTAATTTTAGATTTTCTGAAGAATACTGTGGACACTCCTGTTATTACTGTGTTCTGTAATGTACTGCTTTAATTAAAGGAAACTGTATTCAAATACAGAACTATTTAGCGATTTCAGATATCGTGTGTGTGTGTATCAGATTTATTTCTGAATATGCAAAGATATCTATAGATATTTTAAAATTCTTTACACATTCGTAGCATATTTTCCCAGGACTGATGACAAGATCTCCACGTATGACTACATTAAATAATTTGAGTAAAATTGATTTTAGACGCAAATAGTTGAAAAGTATCATCCTGGAGTTACTCTTGCAGTAATAAAATTTAAATGAAAATTCAAATTGTGTATTCTAATAGTAACTTGTGTCAACTTAAGCCTGCAAATATTTTAATCGTGTCATAAAATGTATAGCTCGAGATTTGAAAAAGAACAAACTAATTCTATCCATATAATCCATATATCTTTATATTGTTAATCAAGGTCAATACTAGTGAAGATTTCTACATTATACAAATTCAATTAGTGCTACCTTCTGCCGGTCGTCAGCTGAGAAAATGGAGATTATATTCTGTGGTTTAAATTTAGTGGAAACTCTGTGTATTTAATCTGAAGACCTTCGTTAAATTACACAACCTAACCTAAACAATGCAAGAATTTCGTATGACAGGAAAAATAAAGAAGTGAGGTAGTTAGCCGATCGTGCAGTGTACTATTTCTCTCCTTTTTCGGCGTTTTCTACGAATCAACTTAATTACCAGGCTTGGCAGCTAGGTAATAAAAGGGTAGAGGGTGTGAATTAAAATTATATTGCTTATTTTTTGCGAAATATTGTTAAATGAAGTATTCTCCACATTCTTAATTGTTATGTCATAAGGTGTAGTTGATTTTAATCCTCATTTCATATACCTATATATCGTCATATTCTTATTGAATTTGTTTTGACTAATATTAAGTACATATGATATGGTGATTTGGATTTGGGTATACCGGATTTTGTAACTTGTTATTCTGGAATTTTATATGAATTTTTAATTTATAATTAGCATGAATGGTTATAATAGTAAAATTGTTTTGTATGCAATTGTTATTCACATATTTATCATTTATTCTCTTCGAATTTCGAATTAACGAGAGTATGAATATTACAAATTCTCATTCTATTGCGTTTTAAATGACTGTTGTTTTTTATTTCAATATTTTGATGTGTATGCTTTCAGTAAACGTTTATTTTTGTTTGTTTTTTTTTGTAATTTCATAGAAAAATTCTCAAGGGTTAACATATGAAATCGATATATTTCTGCGTATGTTCGTCGAAATATGTCTATGTATATATATATATATATATATATATATATATATATATATATATATATATATATATAAATTAAATAATATATAAATTCTGTAACTGTTGGAACTGATTATTTGGAATTTCTGTTGGAACTACATCTCAAGTTATCAGTTCAATTATTAATCAAATAGGTGTACCTGTGGTTTTTCAGGATATCCTTCATTATCTGCATATTGATAAACATAATTAGCAAGTTGTTATTTTTCAATTATATTTTCCACATTGTAAAATGTAACATTCATTCAGTAAAATAGTTTGTTATATGTATATTCTTTTTTTCTGTTGCAGTATGTCTTATCAACCCGCGAACACTCAGGGCGGCTACCCACGTGAGTAATTTTACATTTTTCAATTTATATCCAATATTTGGAAAATATTTTCAAAATTAAGTTCTTAATAGACGATGATAGTTTCTTTCAGCTTTATACTGACATGTATTATAGCTTGAAGGGAAATTATAGTTGAGAGATGTTTTTGATACATTTTTATTTCTTAACTTTGATATGTTGACAGCTTTTTCTAATATTTTATCATTTATAGATCCTAACCCTGTATATGATATGAATTATCCACCTCAAGGTGGACAACCAGGATACCCTCAGCCACAGTCTCAGTACCCTCCGTATTCTGGACCACCTGGACCATATCCACCACCACCTGGGAGTTATCCACCACCAAGTGGTTATCAACCAGTTGTTACTAATCAACCAATGGGAAATGATGGTGAGTGTTTTGATTACTATTTATTCTTTCTGACAATAAATCTCTCATCATTATTCTGAATATGTATTATTGTTGTATGAAGTTTTGTCAGAAAATATCAGCTATAATATAATGAGATAAGCATGGGTAGTTTTAACAAAGTTTCACCTAAAATTCAGAATTTCAGTGCATTTCTTAAAATATTTGATTAAGGTTCACTATTTTCAGAATTTGTGCACAATAAAGCTGAAGGTAATTAAACATAAAATCTCATTAGATAATCTTCTAGTTTCATTTTTCTTTATTATAATCCATCCACCATTTTAGTGTGCGACAACATATTTAGTGAAATGTCTATGTGCATTATTTTTTGTATGCTCAAGTTTTTTCAGTCTATTCATTCTGATATAACATTTCATGTTACTCTCAACTTCAGTCTATTTGAGGCTCTTGAAATCGTCTCTTTTAAGTATTTAGATCAGCATAAAATCAGGGCTGATATTTTTTCTATGGTTAGACATACCCTGATTTGCTGTCTTTGACATGTCTATAATTTCTATGTTTATTCCATCTACAATAGTTATATCCAAGTTTCTTAAGCTTTACTCTTTTTAATGGAAATTTCTTGTTGATTTGTTTGTTTCTATTTACTTTTGTGTAGCTTTTTTTACTGCTGATTATCCTGTACATTATGTGACTGTATATTTCCATTTTCTGTGTGATTGTGGTTCATATAAATGAGTTTGATTATGGTTCATTCAAATGGGTTTGAGAATGAAGCCACAGTTTCAAAAAGCAAGGAACCTTATTTTGTAAATGTTCAAGTATGATATTATTGTGAAATTCATGATAGGTAAGGTATTTCTAGAGATGAATGTAATCTGATAAGGCAGCAAATTCAAGAACAAATTTGTTTTTGTATTTGACCGTAAAAGCCAACTGTAAACTATTACAACTAACATATATTGAGCTAGATAAAAGATAATATCAAATATGCTTGCTAACATAATCTTTCAACAAATACAGTTCAATTCGAAAACTAGTGGATATTTTTAAAATTTTCGACTCAACAAATGCTTTTCCTGGAGGACGAATTTTTTATGACTGTTTGGATTTAGTCAATTCGCCATTTAATCGTTAACTGTAAAGTTTTGTTTTTACCACAAGGCTTGCAATACCTCTCTCGTATTTGTTTTTTGCTCTAACATCCTTTTATCATGCAATAAGTATGAATTTTTATATAAATATCAGTAAATTCAATGGACGTTGAATCAACTCTGTGATAGTTTATATTTAAATGAGAGGTAATAATAAATACTTGTCTAAAAATCACCGACTGAACAATTCTTTATTCGACTAGTTTCGCCTTTTACGGCATTATCAAGAATGCCGTAATTCTTGATAATGTCGTAAAAGGCGAAACTAGTTGAATAAACAATTGTTTAGTCAGTGATTTTTAGACAAGTATTTATTATTACCTCTCATATAAATATTAGTATTTCGCATAAATTTCTTCACCGGATTAATTCAAAAGTAGCAGTTATTAGACTCTTAATAAATTAGTTTGAAACCAAGAATTAGTGTTGGAGTTGCCACTATTTGCAGGGTAGTTTTAAATAGTCTGCAATTAATATTGTTTACAGACACAAATCCTTGACCTCTAACGTCATTAGCCAACATGAACAATATATAAGCAAACCTAGGGTTTGGCGCTTTTAGTACTGGACTACGAAAATGAGATAATATTGTGGTACTTTGATTGGATTCGTTTTGTTTGGCAGTTTAAACGAAAATGTATAGACGTCACTAAAATTTATTGATGTCACATTTGGTATACAACTGGACTGACTTGCTTATTTTCCTTTATCTTCAGCTGAGACAGAATTATGTTTTTCATCCCGTACACTTTATTTTTGCTAGCTTTTAGTGCTAAAGTGTTAAAAATTTATTCATAACAACGTGAGCCATAACAGCTGAACGCAGACAAAAACGGTATCAAATGAAAAATTAATTAAAGACAAATTAAAAACAATTGATATAATATTTCATAATATATTACAAGTCGTTAGTCTACATGTTTCAAGCTATGGACTTATTGTCAGTCTTTACAACAAGGTTTTTATAGGTGGCAACATGTTAAGCATGTAGCATATCAAAATTTTAAATTTAATTATAAAGTTAATTGAATAATAAGAGATACTTTTTTAAATTATCACGTTTTGTGGTTCCTTTCGAAATATATGCTTGATTTCCTTTCAACTGAACAGGAAACCCAGTGTATTATTACATAGGAAATTTGTGTATTACATAGTTTGTTTATGCCATATTATTTGTTCTTGACTAATTATATAAAATAGGACTACATGCACATGATTTGATAAAAAATTATATCGTTTCCTGCTTACTTATTGGTGATAACATCAATGGTATTGATAACTTAATACGGTAATTGATAAAACAATAATTCCTTAAACTTTCTAGAATATGCGCATTTGGTTCGATTTTTCCAACATAAACCTTGAGTAGCATTTGCTCAGTTTTGGTTATTTATTTGAGTGAAAGAACAACAAATAATTGAAATTTCTGTACTTAATTGGGAAAGATAGATTCTTATAGAAAGTAAAATTATGGCATTTTATTTCTATTTTTCGTTTTCTCACCCTCAATTTTAAAACGGTATTTTCTTGAAAATAATACGGATTGTTTTGTTCTTAAACATAAACGACAAGGAAATGAAGATGAAGTAATTCAAATCAAATTGAGTGAAAAAAATATGATAGTGGAAAATCATGAATTAAAAAAATTGGTAGTTAGCGCTCTGCACCGCCAAAACATATATATTGTAAAATTATTAAATTTGGAAGAATATATATTGCAACAATATCATTTTATTGGTTAAATATAATTTAATTCATAATTCTAATACGGCTCTGGATATTTCCAAAATCCAGATTTCAAGTTGAACCTTCGTCTCTGTTGCTTGTATGTTCAACGATAACATTCTTTATCGTTCCAACATATCATTATATTCGTCATTATTAATACATTCAGAATGCTGCACGTTTTTAACATTTAAATTTGTATACAGTTAAAATGAAATTTTTATCTGATTGACATCAAAGTAATATTTCAAATATTACAATAACACCATGAAATATTTTCTGTTCCCCATATTTGCATTAATTTTCTTTCGAGTTGTTTCGAACTTAATTTGAAGACTAAGTTGTAGCTCTGATTCCCAAAATCGGTTCCAATTCACCAAAGGTAATGAATTAAAGATATAGTGAAATAATTAAATGGTACTTTTTCGTGATTGGCCATGTTTTCTCAAATATTGAGCAAGAGTTCAATCTCAGTTATTAAAAATTTGTTAATTCATTGTCAATGCGTTTAACTTTAACTGTAAAATTAAAAATCACATGCGAGAAATTGTTCTTAAGTTTAAGTGGACTATTATTTAACACCTCGATCATATTTGGAAAAGATATCCATATACATATCTAAAAGGTAGTTAGTTTACTTCGGAAACTTCTGTTCTGTAATTATTACGTTGAGTATTCTAACTATAAAGTCAGGTTCGCTCAGTTTTGGTTCAATAATTACCCGAGAAATTAGCCATACTAGAATATATTATTTTCTTGTATAGCTAATACTCATTTACATGATTATTTTTCATGGAAGCATATTGGACATTTAGACTATGAACAATGACAACTAATCACAATTTAACTTTGATATTAATATAAAAGAAGTTAAAAAACCCAAAACATTAGCTATAATTTGTTTAGTCACTCGTTCTTATTCGAAGATGTCTGATTAAACGATTAACAAACCCTCAGGAAACAACTCCAACTTATGATTGAATTAAGTCAATTTGCCATACGTGCCTTCCTGATGTTGCAACACAGTGGATAGGTGTATAAAATTCAACAGTATGCCAGTATGTGTTATTAAGGTCAATTGAACCTTTTATTCTCCAGCCAACTCTGGAGTTTTCAATTTGTGGATAAATACTCTCGTTATTTTCTCGTTCTTGTTGATAAGAGTGATAAGAGGTTCATTGTTTCTAAGAAATTGTTATTTCGAATTGAACATTAAAATGGCTATAGAACGATCTCGTAATGGACACTGATAAAAAAATATTTCGAAAATATTCCTTGTGCTAAAATTATTTTGTGTTATTTTACAGAGTGATATCGTTGCGTTTTTCTCGACAAACGTGTTATGCTGTTCATATATTTGTGCCTTGGATGCATTTGCGAAGAGATATATAAGAGTTCATTTTAGCCTAAGAATGCCCGATAAGACAAAATTTAAACTTAAATGTTTCACTGGTTTTTTGAGGAGATTGAAAAAAATGATCACGAAAAAATCGCCAAAATCTGAAGGGTATTACAAATTTTTATCTGAAGACGAGCAAAGGTATGTTCTGATATATCTATAGAATAGTTTAAAGGTTCAGAAGAGATCAAATTTGTAAATGTACATACTATTTATTATAAAAAAAAACTGTCAGTTTTTATCAACTGATTCTACTCAAAGATATAATACATATTACACATAATATTTATTATTATATGATTATATATTATTATTATATTATATGACATATGTATTACACTACATGGTGTTTTCTTCAGATAAAATTATGCTATAAATAGTATTTTTTCGAATAATGTGGACCTTGATTTTGATAATTTAGCTGTAGCATAAATTCAAAATATGACAAATTTTGCTTGTTTGGAAAACGGACGGACAATAGGGATATGGACATATTACAATTTCTATTCCTGTTCAAATTTTCTGAAAAAAATTATTTTCATTTGATTGTTCTGTTTGGCTCATTCATACGTATTTAAATCGTCGTCTAAATTTTACTCTAATTCCCACCATGACTGGAATGCAGTGTAAATAAATATTTTACATTAACTCGATCTAAACGGTTTTCAGGACTGTAGAATATGTAACTTAACCGAATCACATCATACGTCACACTAACATGCTGCGTTATAGATTTAAAATTCACCATAAAAGTCTTGATACAATGCGATAACTGAACCGAATTCGTCCAGATTTGGCATTTCATACAATGGGGTTTCTGAGTTTTGCCTTATAGAATCTTTGGAATTGCTATATTACCGCTGTATAAAAATATATGCTTCAGTGACTTACATTTCACAAAAAATACCATATTTTATTTAGAAACAGTTCGTTTAGATATTATTTAATTTCAGGTGGTTGGATGAATTTACCGCAAGGCCCCGTCAACTGTCCCCCTGGATTGGCCTACCTTACTATGATTGACCAATTGTTGGTTCATCAGAAAGTCGAACTGTTGGAAGGTATTTGAAGTTTTTAGCAAAAAAGCACGAAGAATGTACGTAATTTCTGAAAATCCCATCAATTTCAATTATGTACTAATCTGAAGAATCTCGTCAGGGACATCATAAATGCTCCTTTGACATCTCTTATAGAGTGGTTCACCTTTTTTGAATATCTAGTTCGGAACTGATGTTAACACTACATAAGTAGGTGTATTGGGTTATGATCATTTACTTTATTAAGGTTTTAAAATTGTTTGCAAGTGTAATATGAATATTGCTTTGTACTCTTTTTTCAGTAGTTGTTGTGTTTGTGCGTAAATGAAAATATTTCGGAAATTTTCAGCTTTCACTGGTTTCGAGACCAAAAATAAATTCACCGTTAAAAACAGCTTGGGTCAGAAGTTGTATTATGCAGTGGAAGATTCGGATTGTTGCACAAGGAATTGCTGCGGTCCAATGAGGCCATTCGACATGAGAATTTTGGATAATTTTAGGAACGAGGTCATTCATTTACATCGTCCTCTTGCGTGCGATTCTTGCTGTTTTCCATGTTGTTTACAGGTGAATATACATTCCCTAAATTCCAGATATCATTGTTAAAAGGAATGTCAGAAAATATTTTATAGAATATATAATATAATAGAAATATATTACTATATTGCTTGCTTGTATGACCAAATTTTTATTGATTGGTTAGCAGATTGATTTTTATAGATTCAATAGCTCTGATTTTAAATTTTACTAGAAATATTTTGTGCATGGAGAGTATCATGTAACAATTCAATGTCCATTGCATGTCCAATTACAATATGAAAAATGACCGACCCTTAATGTTTATAGTTAAATTTGTTGTTTCTTGATGTATAATTATATAATTACAAACATTTATCTGAATTCGGCAAAATTATTAATACTCTCAAAATATGTTTTAATACAAGTTATACAACAAGTTCTATTATTACTATAAACTTGAACCGTCAAAACCCTTATTTCATGGATTGAAAGTCTATGCTTTAAAACAGCTATATAAATTACATGTCTATAAATCGATATACAAGTATCATAACCAATTGGGTTTAAGAATACAACAGACCATCAGAGGATTTAAGTGCATAATGCAACCCAAAGTTAACCGGACCCACACTTTGAACTCTTTCTGTTATCGGGGACCAAAAAACTTCAATAGTATGAGAATTCCAAACACATTAAAGCGAGCCAAAGACGTTGAACGCTTCACCAAAAGCATGATTACAATCACAGAATAGAGAAGTTATTGAGGAGTCAAGATCTACATCCACAGGATGAATTGCCCTGAAAAATACTGACTACGAACTATCTTATCTGCGCACTGGCAGGAAATGCCTTGTAGAATTTACATATTTACGAATACTTTATATTAATAAGATATAGTTAGATTTTACAGAATTAGGTTAATTTAATTATACGGAATGTGGTAACAAAAGTGTATTATTAATTTGTATATCATTTAATCAATGTTGATTGTAAACGGCGAGGATGCCAATAAAATTGTACGCACCCTCATCTAATCCGGTACAAATGGCTGAATCTTTTTCTGAATAAAATTATTATTATTTTCTGAATAATTATTACCTTGGTAATTGGTGGTAGCTCCCAATCCTCAACAGTGAACTTGTAATTGTCCATTGTTTCACATTTTTTCAATGTTATTCATTTTCTATGGATGATATTATTTATTTTAAAATCAGATGTTTGATATTGTATTACAAATATAAACACATACTATCAATAATGTGTTTCAGAGCATGGAAGTTTCTGCACCACCAGGCAACTTGGTTGGAACAGTCGAGCAGGATTGGAGTCTCTGCTGTCCCAGTTTCTCCATAAAAAATCAAAATGGTGACACTGTTCTCAAAATTGACGGCCCGTGTTGTACTTTCAGTTTTTGCGGCGATGTTGAATTTAAAGTGATGTCAGCGGACGGAAGTACCGAAGTTGGTAGAATTTCCAAGCAATGGTCTGGACTGGCCAGAGAAATGTTCACCGATTCCGATTTTTTCGGCATAACTTTTCCTATGGATTTGGATGTTAGGATGAAAGCCGTGATGTTAGGAGCATGCTTCCTTATTGTAAGTGGAAATTTGTTGGTAATATAATCATTAATAAAAAATTTCAAAAAATCATTAATGTTACCATACAAGAAATGTCTATATTTGCAGTATTAGATAATCAAATATGTCTATGCTATATTAGGGTATAGATGATGTAGCATATGTCTTGCTACATCATAGCTATATTTAATGAAGAGCGTTGTTCCAAAAATATGAGACCCAAAATTTTCTATAAATTCATGATTCATGAATTTCACTGATTAATTGAAAAATTTCAATTTCAGCGAAAAATATATGTTTTATATGTTAGCATGTAAAAAAATTTATATGAAACTGATGTTTCAAATTTTTACAATTTTTGTTTATTGGGGGAATGGATTTTAAGTGTGAAGATAAAAACAAATTCAATAGATTTGATGTAAAATATTTAGTAATAATCATAAAATTAAAAAAAAAGGTGGTTCTGTGAGATAAAATATGGTATAAAAATCTTGTTAAATCAGATCATATATGAAATAACTTCAACAAGGGGAAATTATTTACTTTACATTTTTCGTTTAGAGAGTTTCTAGAATTTTGTACTTCTATGTGTTCCTAGGATTTCAGTTATCATATCCTATCTCATATATCCTATACTCAGTTATAATACGCTCTTTCTACTTCAAAATAATTTAAAAACAATGTATTCATAATATGTTTGATTTTGTCAGTGGTTGGTATGATTCAATTTCTTAACATTTTTTTCATACTTTCCAAAACTACACGTATGTTCATTAATTTTGTTCTGACGATTTAAAATTTCATTATATATTTGTCATATCTGTTGAAATAAAATAAATTTTACATGCTTCAATTGGTGCAGGTGGTGTCAGTAGTATAATATATTCTCTGATAATACTAATGCCATTGTTGATATCAATATCATAAGAAACAACTTATGTAGTTTTTAATGATTGCATGATTTCTGAAATAATATTGAAATAAATTGATGTTTTTCACAAACAAATAGGACAATAACATTGAAAGCATGATGTGAGCATGGCAGCAAATTGAATGATTGTAAGATGCTATTTTTAACTAATTAAATTAATCTGAAAATATCTGCATCAAAAATTGATTGCTAACATTTATTTTCAACCTTGAACTAGTATATACAGCTTAGTAGTCATTTAGAGAACATGTATGTGACATGAAATAGGCAACTGATGAGCATGCATGTATGTAAGTTCTTTGGCCAATTGTTCTTCGGTAATTTGAATAAATCTTAAAGAGTTTACTGGAAGTCAACTGAACGTTTGGTAAATTATTTTCTCACTTTATGGTTCATTTTAAATTTCACTCTTGCAAAACCATTTTATAGCATAGTTTATAATAATTTTCATTTGGATAATTTGATATCAGAAATAAATATCATAAGCCCTAACGAGTTTTCGTGCAAGACTTCTAATTTTTATCGAAATCGTTTTCTCTTCGTTTTTATAGATACAAAATTCACTTCAAACCGATTCAATTATTATAAAGTTTTTATTTGCTGCAGTAATATTTTGATTTATGATGTTTTCTCTTACAATTAGTCCTAGCTTAATCTATCACTAATATGTACATATTGCATGTTTATTATTTTTTCAGGACGCAATGTTTTTCGAAGATCAAAATCACAACAACAATTGAGTATGCCTCAAGAATTTTTTCCACAGTAACAGTATGGTTTTTTACTTTTATGCTTTGCTTATAAATTGCTAAGAAATTTTTCCCGCAATAACTGCCACTGTCCACTTTTTATTATTCGTTATATCGTAATTTCGGCAAAATGAATTTTCACCTAAATGGTTGTTTTATTCGCAGTGGTATATAGCGCACCAAGTTGTTATTGCTTGTAACCTATTTGAGTTTTAAGGCATTAATTTTTATCATTCTTTCATCTTATTTTAGTCTAGAAATATCTTCTCATTTCCTCCTGCACGCGTACCTACAAAATAATATTTATTAACAAAAAATTCTTAATTTTTGGTCATCTTCATTTTATTACAATCATCATTCATTTCATTACATTCATTGTTTAATTACAAACAAAGGTCCAAAAGACCATATTTTAATATATGAATTAAACCTGTAAACCAATATGAATGTTTAATATATTGAATAAATTAGACTGGTGAAAACCGAGAATTTGTATATATATATATATATATATATATATATATATATATATATATATATATATATATATATATATTAATGAGATTGAATTCTCGCTTAACTCTTGGTGAAACATAATTGAATATTAAAATAAATTAAACTCTTGGCTTAATGTTTCACGATTTATATAAAAATATGTATAGTCAACATGTTTCGAGCGTTAGCTCATTTTCAAGACTAAACTACTATAAGAGACGTACAACAAATTTATATCTACAAAATGGATGTGAGTAGGGAGGATAGTTGAAAATCTACTTGTTCATTTACAATTTCTTCTTTTCTCTTCCAAGAACTGCTAATTTCAATTGCTTCCAGAAGGTCTAAACGTTTACCTTTATTACCTGAGTGTAGGCATTTAGTTTTATCAAAATCTATGAAGTGATTAGAGCTAATACAATGTTCTGAGAATCCAGTTTTATTAACATTGTACAAATGTTTGTACAATGAAGAAATTGCAAATGAACAAGTAGATTTTCAACTATCCTCCCTACTCACATCCATTTTGTAGATATAAATTTGTTGTACGTCTCTTATAGTAGTTTAGTCTTGAAAATGAGCTAACGCTCGAAACATGTTGACTATACATATTGTTAAATAAATCGTGAAACATTAAGCCAAGAGTTTAATTTATTTTAATATATATATATATATATATATATATATATATATATATATATATATATATATATATATATATATATATATACGTCCAGAATGGAAAAGGCACAACTCAAAAAAGTGCCATTTTTGAGATAGTATCATTGTATGATTCACAAAAATTATAGAAGGTCAGATAATATTAAAGAGTTATGTCAGATAAATGTCTAGAGTTATTAAGAAACAAAATAAAAAATAACAAATTCGTAAAAAAACGTTCAAAGCATGCTAAATATGAGTTCAAGAAAGTATGAAACTTTAAACAGGATTTCCTTTAAACATCACTTTTTGAGTTGTGCCTTTTCCATTCTGGACGTGCGATATATATATATATATATATATATATATATATATATATATATATATATATATATATATATATATATATATATATATATATATATATATATATATATATATATATATATATATATATATATATATATATATATATATATATGTACATGTCATAAATATTTTTTACCATTTTTACATTTAGCAAGTTGTTTACTTAATAGTTGATCCTTTTCGTTGGCAAAAGATTAACGCTTTTCAATTTTAATAGCTTTGAAAGCATTTAACCTCTTCGCATAATTTTCTGCTTTCTCTGTATCCCTCTCAAAATAATTCTGAGTATTTATAATGGAAAACTTAATTTTCAGTTTTGTTCAGGCCTACCAATATGTTGTCACTGTTTGATTACCTGTACATGTTATTTTATTGCATTTCAATAATCAGTATTTTAAGTTATTTTATTTTTCAACAGGATGCCATGTTCTTCGAGAAGAAACAAGATAATCGAGTCAGTGATGTACTCAATCACTAAAGGTCTTCTCTCTGTGCTCCTCCTATTTATATATATGGAAAGTAAGCATGCCAATTTATTGAATCAATTTTCAACTATATTTGTAAAAAATTCATAATTACTACGTTTTGTAGATGATTGATAATTAATATGTAACCTTATTTGGTAGCATGCCACCCTATATATGTTTTTAATGCTTTAGGTATTCTGTTGGACTTTATTCCTACAGTCAGACGGCTACTAATCTTTATTACACATTAAGTGTCCATTGTGTGATTTTACTTTTGTAATTTTTAATTTTATACTTTCAATTATATATATATATATATATATATATATATATATATATATATATATATATATATATATATATATATATATATATATATATATATATATATATATATATAAAACATGCTTGAAATCGATTACTTTATTAATGCTTTACAATCTGTACTAATGTTGAGAAGACCACAATATGTAACTTTTCATGTTATTATGTTGAATTTATAATGTTTTATTGACCAATAATTTTCTGTGTGCTTTGTATTTTTACATAAAGTTTCATTCAAATTCAGTTTGATATTACTATCTATTTTGGAATTTTATATGTACTGAGTAATTTTAATTTTATTTTCTTCGATTTTCTAAGCTGTAAAGATCAAAAAATAACGAACAAAGTCTACTTCAGTGTTAAATTTTGAGAACAGACTTAACGCACTTACGAATTCCCACAAAGTTGAAATGCATAAAATTTGGACTGATATATTTTTAAACTGAAGAAATATAAGACTACTTTGTTATATATTATACACTGAATGAAGCCTGAAATTTTCTTCAGAGTTGATTAGTGTGATGTTTATATTAAATTGGTGATTGAACTTGGATCTAGTGAGAATTTCTTCAAGAACATGTCATAAATGAAAATTCAAAGAATTGTTTCAAACACGGTTGAACTCTTGAATAATTGCATTTTCAATTAAAATTAAATTAGAGTTCTCTTTTGGTGTATTTTTCTTCATGAAATATTTGTAAATTTCCTCACACCGCGGCAAACATAACGGGTATAAAAACTGTGAGCTAGCATTTTATTTACGGAGAACTTAGGAATATTAGTTTAGAACATCCGTATTTTCTGCTAATAAAACTACTGAATTCATTCAAATTCAATCACATATTTGATATGAAAATGAAATAATTCATTAACGCCTGATTTGCTAAAAACTGAGTAATACACACAAACACACATTCCATGTGTGAAATTTATCAAGTAAACCTCTGATGGAGTTCTCTACACTAGTCTTGTCAAATAAAAATTCTCTTTCAACAGTGTATGCTAGAAGCATCACAGTTATTATTTACACTATCTTGGGAAATACTATGCATAGATATATATATATATATATGTATATATATATATATATATATATATATATATATATATATATATATATATATATATATATATATATATATATATATATATATATATATATAGTTTCAAGATTCACAGGTCATTCAATACTAGTAAATACTGAGACTCTTAATCGGAATATCGAAATATTTCAAATAAAAAAACTCTCAGGGAGCTGTCTACACATTTGTGTATATTTCGATATTCCGATTAAGAGACTCAGTATTTACTATATATATATATATATATATATATATATATATATATATATATATATATATATATATATATATAATAATGTATATATATATATATATATATATACATACATACATACATACAGCGAACCCCCGCAGTCCGCCTATCAGTGTTGAATGTAGGTAGGGCCACAAAATATAATTTTGATAAGTATTATATTTTGTATAATTTTTCATTATATAAACTTTATATTCGTTCTTCCTAAATTGATTGGTTAATATTATGATTGTTATTCATAGTTCCCTAATAATGAAATTCATAAGGAAATTCCCTATAGATTACATATTCTACAATGTATATTTGCTTGTATACAATTTGTTTTTATACCAAAACGAAAGCATAATAGGAAGAAGCTATTGTATTGTTAAATTAATTAAATCTGACATACCTATGTAGTATGAATTTAGTTTTGAATTGAATTTAGGTAGAATCACAATATTTTCGCCTTTAATTTGTCGAATTACAAATATATCTTTTTTTAAATTCTGGGCTTATAGGTGTTCTTACGCAGTACTCTATATCCGACGAATTCGAAAATCTGACAATGCCTGCAAAACGTTTGTCGGATAACCGGGGGTCCACTGTATTTGCTAACATGCATGTGATCAAATCGAAGTAAAAATATGTTGTCTTAAAGTTCGATTAAAGCGCTTGAAAATTGTGTACAAAATATAACAAAATTTTTAAATATGTATAAATATATTGTATGAAATGTTATGAACTATATAATCTATAACCCAACATAATTGAATTTACATCTACAAAGTGTAGAAAATTATTTTGTACTTATATACACATTCTATTTTTAAAGAGTGTTTTTTAAATTACTGCATATTCTGAAAAAATACGATGCCATATTATGGTAATGTCGATTTCAACGTTTTGGTATATTATGTACTCGAATATTGTGGATATTATATATGTATTTTACACCCACAGTTTATATAATATATTTATCAGTTATTTTGTAATAATATACTCATAATTTTTGATGTCAACACTAGTCGATTTTCCTTTTTTCTTTATGGCAGTTATGTATAAAATTTAAATATATTGTCTGTTAAATAAAGGAGATCTTCCAAAAAAATCGTTTGCTTCCCCAACTTTCTCACCTGTAATACATAGTATTGTTTCTTCGTTACTCTGATAATCCGGGGAGTATTTGTAGTTTCCTTGTAATTGATGCGCTAACGTCCGAAGTATAAAAAGCGATCATTCGTTTTTGGAAGGGCGTATTTCTCAGCGAACCAAGAAGCGGTATGATGACCTAAACCCTATTTATTCCTGACGTGATACCTGTCACAAAGAGCATTTGTACGTAATTACTACTAGATAGCTTTCTGTTGGTCAAGCTGCGGAGGTGTTACATTTGTACGACATATTTTCATACGACTGCACTTTCTGTGCGTTTGTATTTCACTGCTGTTTTTCTCAACTGTTTTGAACTAAGAACATTATGAAATTGTATTTTTCATTTTTCTGCATGTCCCCTAACATACAAGGCGAAGGCTTAGTTCGACTGTTCACGAATCACGTAAAGAGTATATAATTACTATGTAGACATCATAACTAAACTAGCAGCTGTCTTATCTTTCAAAAATCTATTCATCGAATAAAAATTTAAATCAAAACTCTTTTGATACATTTTTATTTAATCAAAAGAGATTTAACAAGAGGTAAGTGGATAATTCAATCTCAGTTAATCTAATCTATATACATCTGTTCAACGTTGTCGAAACTAATCTATATTAGTTATAATATATATCTTGTTGTTTGTAATAATGTAAGTATTGTAGAGTAGGTAATAATATTGTTATTACTCTTGATAATATCTAACTACCCAAAACATACGTAGATGTGTTAATATACTCAGTGAAACTTAAGCCAAGTGCTTTAATTTTAATTTATGATTCAACATAAATGAAAAAAAAAAAGTGATAAACGAAACCTACGTGTCGTTTATGAAGTGAAGATTTTTCAATGAGAAAATCCTGCTATTGCTAAAACTATCGAAAACTCTTTCTACCTCTCTATCTCGCCCTCTCTTATAGCGCTTTATAGCTAGAACATAAAAGCTTGCGTGAAGTTTGCATGTAAGATTGTTAGAAATACATTAGTGAGAAGTTAAGTTATAATTAATTTGTGAAAAAAATATTTTATATGGATAAGGATATTTAAGTACCGATTTACCATTATTCTGGGAATTTCCATGACAATGTACTAAAAGTTGAGTAGATACAGTCATTCATTAGTTTTTTTATTAATTTAACAAAACTAACTGTTATAACTCATTCGCTCGTAAAATATTTCATTAGAGCTAATTGTTAAAAAAACCGTAAACGGTACTGACAGACCCAGTTGGAACGGATGAGATGTCGTATAGTCTAAGAGACAGTAAACATCTGACGACACATATTTTAGGAAAGCCCAAAATTTTCAAATCCAAAAAGTCAAAAGCCAAAAAATCCCTTCATTCCGTATACTACGTATATACTACACACAGGTAAATTCGCGCGGGAAAAAGTGTTTTTCGGTCTACCGTGCCAAAGCAACCGCGGGATCGGTCTGCCATGAGAGATATATGCTTCTGATACTATCAAGAATAACATATCAAAATTTGAAGTTTCCTAAAATATGTCAAAAAGAAGTTTTTTTTCTCCATTTTCAAATGGTCTGCCACAAGAAAATTACAGCGGGAATGGTCTGCCCTTTCGGTTTTGAGTAGGTATAATAATATATTTCAACATATCAAAACGGCAGCTTTCCTAAAATATGTCTTTTTTTCCCCAAAATATCACACCTATTATGCCTGCGCAGTACCAAACCTACCGCGCCTTCGCTAAACCAAGTCCTATTTCATGTATAGTTGGTGCAACTCTCTCACTCAGAAAATTTTGGGCTTTCCTAAAATATGTGTCGTTAGATGTTTACTGGCTCTTAGACTAGTACATCTTCTTGGTTGAAATGACTTCAGCTTTGGTTTTCAACCAAACGGTAGATAATAGTTATTCTTGAAAACCTTGACGTATAGAATAGTTCAATATGTGCTACATAATACATAACCTAATTATTAAAAGCCTGTCTTGCTGTGAACAATGCTTAATTGCTTACTTATAAAAATTGTTTATATAAATAAACAATTTTTCATAATACTCTTTTGTACTTTTGAAAGAAAGATTGATTGAGAATATTGATTTTATCTATTCTCATGTATTTATTTAAATTAGTATTGTTATTGTATTCTTGAATTGATATTAAATTGAATTTTCACTCCAGTATTGTTATTAATTAGTAAAATGGATACAGACACAATTGAATTAGAGGAAACCACCGTCGACATCCAAGAACTTCTGAAACATTTTAATGCTAAAGATTTTGCAAAAAGCCTTCTACCCCGTACAATACAGGAAGAGTTAGATCAATTTGGTAAGCTATCAAGCACAAGCAATATAAATTTCTTGTACTGAAGTTAGGCTACGTTAGACTATTCTTTTGTAGATGAAGATGAAACTACATATTATGGAAAATTTTTGGATAATTTAGAAGCAAATTGTCAATTACATGATCAATTGCCAGATGTATTAAAGAATTCAGAAATTGAAAACTTACGTGTATGGTCAGAAGTAGTTTTTAAAGAGGTAGGCACATGAAATTTTCGAAATGAGATGTTTTTAAATATGATTCATTATACAGCAAAAAATATCTGGAGACATACCTCCTAAAAAGCAAATTCCATGTCACAACTTGCAAAATGAAGGTAAATATTATTCAAAACATGAGAATATAATTTACATATTTTTTACTTTCAATTTTATATAGAGATCACCTCAACTTCAATAACCAGTATAGAAATTCCTCCTTGCATGGAAAGAAAAGAAGTCTACACTGAAAATGTTGTAAAAAATTTTTTGCTTGACGAAAAAGAATACAAAGATTCTGGTAATGAAGAAAATCATCATTACTCTCAACTCATTGAACATGTGAATGATGTAAGTTTCAAATTTTAATTTGATTAATGATTTGGTAATGATTATAAAGTGTTTCAGATTTTTTTATTTGGATGCATTTGAAAATCTTTTTGGAGATTACAAAACTGTTCACTTATTTGGAAAAACTTACTGTCCACAAACTCATAAATATAAATCTTGCTGTGTAGCTGTTGGACCTTTAAAACGAAAATTATATATCCTTCCCCGTTCAAAGGTAATCTTGTACTAGATTAATTACTAATACTCTATGTATTAGATGATATTCATGGGCGAATTTTCAGTCTTATAGTAGGTTTTGTAGGTACATTTAGAATAGAATAATGCAAGTTTTAAAAGCAGTGGATTTTAATTAATGTTTCTCCTATTACAATATTTTACTTGATGTCAGTAATTTGTGTTATATTGTTTTATTCTATTGAAGATGTATATATATATATATATATATATATATATATATATATATATATATATATATATATATATATATATTATACATACTATTTTAGCTCACAACTGAAAATTTGAAGGTAGAGTTATTATACAATGAAAAGCAAATACTCGAGGAATTTTATTGTGTTGCATTGAAACCTTTGAATATAACGAAATTTAAATTTAGATTTGTTCAAAAGAAGAATCTGGAGAATATGTTTGGTCCTGAGGAAGTATTATTCCTTGAAATTGAATATTCGGTGAGTAATTTACTTGGTTTGGACTTGTTATGCTAAATTTATGATTTGGTCTACAATCTATTTTGATTTTTATTTCAAGAGCATCTGTGGAAAATCTGTTGTTATTGATACCATATTTTAGTCACACTACCCCCCAGTTGACCAAGATGTAGAAGGTACTTCTTTCTGTAAAGTGTATGGAGCAAAAACAAATCTGTTTGAAAATTTTCTTCTTGAAAAAAAAATTAAAGGACCTTGCTGGATTGACATATCAGGTCATAAGCAAGGAATAAACCAAAGAACTTGGTGTTCTATGGAAATTTTCTGTACTCCTGAAGAAATTCATTTGACTAATAAAAATTTGAACTTGCAACTTCCACCTTTAACCCTTCTGTCATTGTACATCAGAAGTGTGGAGAATATAAATGAGAAAACTAGAGAAATAGCTTTAATATCTTGGGCAATATGCAAAAATTATGACATGTCAGGAGGATCTCATTTGAATTCTGAAAAGAATTATTGTGGTAGGAGATAATTTGTATTACGATAGTTTTAAGTAGAGATAGTAATATAGATAATACAGCTGGTGAAAATTTAACTGAAAGGAAAATGTCTTTGAAAGTCACTTAGTATATCTAAAATATTGTTCCTCTCGTAATACTCTCTATCATGTTTTAAGTTTACATCAGTAATTATTTGCTTATATCTCTCATAAAGTTAATTTTTCACCAAATAGTTTCATTTTGGTTTTGTTAAAATGATTATTTGTAAAACAAATATAAAAAGTGATTCCACATAAATTTATTTAAAGAAAATGAAATTATGAATTACTTGCATACAATAAATATGATTCATACTATTTGAAATGATTGTTCTGAATAAGAAAAATCTTTTAATTAGAAATGTTCGAATAATTTTTCACCAAATAGTTTTTGATTTTGGTTTTGATAAAATGTTTATTTTCAAAACAAATATAAAAGATGATTACACATAAATTAATTTGAAGAAAATGCAATTATGAGTTACTTGCATACAATAAATATGAATTCAGACTATTTGAAATTATTGTTCTAAATAAGGAATCAAAGGTACGAGTATGAATATATATTTTGATACTATGATAACATCATTTGTCATCTCCTTGGACACATAAAAAAACATTTTTCTAAAAGCTAAGTTGAGCTATGTATTTGTTCAAAGCACAAAACATGTCTAGCAGTTATATTTTTATATGGCTTTGCATACTCAGCTATAACAGGGCTGTCCAGACTAGGTGGGACCCAGGGCCAATAAAAATGACTAAATACATTGGGGGGCCGCAAAATATTTATAGAATACAAGTATAATAGGTATCATTATTTTTTATTACTATTTCATTAATTTATCTTTTACAATTTCTATCAACATCAATATTAGTAGTAGCTAGGCGCAGTGCATGTTTAAGTGAAGTATGATTGAACAAGTAGTTCATTCTGTTGGAGTATGAACTGTGAATGAAGACCTGTATTTCGATTTTATGAACTTCATTGTTGAATATGCACTTTCACAAAGATAGGTAGTGCCCATCATCGAGCCCATTTTTAGGCCGAAATTCGTCAGTTTCTGGAAACGTTTACCAAGGAGCTTAAAAAAATTCAATTCCTGTTTCTGTTCTGCCCTTGTAAAAGGGGTCTGATTGCAGATCACACAGTTCGGGTTGATAATCAATCTTCGCTCTGCTCTGATTTCACGATTATTTCGTCCATGTAATTGAGATGGTCCAGAAAATTACTTCAAAATTTTTCATTTCTAAATAATGTTCTTTACAACTTGGAAAAAAAGAAAAAGTTTTGTTATAGAGACATTTTGAATAATATCAGTTTGCTTCTAAATCCAATCACATGTCCGTACAAGTTGGCTGTATTATCGTTTTTGCCTTGCAACTTTAAATTCAATTCGTTCAAGTGTTGCGTCACATCAGTTAAAAACGCAAGATCAGCTAGGAACTGAGGATCTTGCATTTTAATTTGTAGTTGAGAAATGTCAGATAGTATTTCATTTTTTAGAAGTGAAGGTATTTCTTTTCTTAAAGTGGAAAAGCGTTGCAAGCACTGTCCAGCACTTAGCCATCTGATTTCTGAATGTAATAATAAAGCTCCATAGCTTGCATCAATTTCACTTAAAAATTCCCTAAATTTTCTAAGCGTTTATGCCCTGTTTCAACCTCTAATTAAATTGGTTATCCTGACTATGATAAATTGGATATCATAGCATTCATTTGATGCAAAGATTTTTCAAATAAGGCTTCTTGATGTAAGATGCAGTGGAACAACGGGCAATCAATGCCGTTTTGTTTTAGAAGTACCGCGAATCCTGTCACTGTCCGGGTCACAGTTTTGCCCTATCAGTCACAATACAAGAACATTTACGAAATCCTCCGTACTCTTCTATAGTTTTGTTAACTGCTTCAAATATATCACTGCCTTTAGTTGTTCCATGTAATGGTACAAAATCCAGCTTTTCGTACGTGATTGTAAAATCTTTCGAAATGTAACGTATGAAGATTAGTAATTGACTGATATCGGTCTGGTCGGTACTTTCATCCAAACCATATTGAATAGTACTCGCAACTCGCAACAGTACTTTGTGGAAAAGCGATCGCATAAAGTTTTCGTAATATTATTACCCATGTCATCTATTCGTCGCGCCACCGTTTGATGAGATAATGCTACAGATTCAAACTTTTCCGCCAATTTCGGTAGCGTGAAGCGTTTAGCCATTTCAACATTTTTAAATTGAAATTCCATCACTAAATGGTTTTTTTGCTTTGACTAATTGTAATGAAACTTCATATGAGGCAGCTAAACTTTGTTTATTCTCTGTAGTTACTTTTGAAAACATACTTGTTTGCTGAATTAGTTTTTTTGTATTCAGCAGCCATTACTTTTCTCGCTTCACCAACATGTTTTTTATACTTTTCTTCATGTAAAGAAGTATAGCGTCGTTTAACATTATATTCTTTACTTACAGACAAAACTTGCATACAAATCAAACACTGAATTTTATTGTTATTGTTGGATATAAACTAGTCCAACTCCCATTTCCCATTAAATGTGCGGTGTTCTTCACTTGCACTTCTTTTGCAGACATGATGAGATTAAAAGTTCAATCTACCTAAACACAAAGCGACCAACGCAATAACAAACTTTAAAATAATGAAAATGTTTTAATAACATGAGAGTAATCTTGTGTAATCAAAACCTTCGTCTATCGCGTAGAATGACTAGTTATTAACAATGCCTAATGAATGACGGTATGTATTCGATTACGCCGCACATTTGAGTTTGAGTCGCGATAAAATCATTTGCTCTTTTGATTGATTCAGCGGGCCGCATTGACTCAAGCCATGGTTTAGACCAGGTCTTCTTAAACTTTTTTATATAGCGACCCCCTTCAAGCTTAGGAAATTTTAAACGACCCCCTCTATCATATAATGAAATATATATTAACCGTAGATGTAGATGTAATACCGCACTATTTTACAATGTAAATAAAATAAAGATTAAAGAATACGTACCCATTCATTTCACATATATATAATTGGAAACGTTGACGGCATATCGGTCGTAATAAAACACAATAAATAGAATGACATAAAACTATATATATATATATATATATATATATATATATATATATATATATATATATATATATATATATATATATATATATATATAATAATAATAATAATAATAATGTCTTTATTCCATTATAAACTGTATGCAAGTAACAGAAAATTTGCTCTTACAGTAAATGGACAGTGTCAAAATAAAATTATTTCCAAGGACAGGTGGTTTCAACCCCCATTCAAACTATTCATACAAACTATCCATTCCCCTTCGTTTACAATATTCAAAAAATTCAGCATGTGTGTAAGGCTCACAGTCTACGATAAATTTGTAAACTTTCCTCTTAAATTGTCTTTGTTCCATTCTCATATGGAATTCTTTTGGGAGACTATTGTAGAGCCTCACACACATGTATCTTACATTAAATAAATTTTAATTAATAAAATTTAATTTAATTTAATTAATAAAATTTTAATATATATATATATATTAAAATAAATATATATATATATATATATATATATATATATATATATATATATATATATATATATATATATATATATATTTACTCAATAGAAAAAATAAACTTTTGTAACAATTTTTTTAATAAAAACATATTATTAACATCAAACAATATTAATCTGACGGATGTGATTGTTTATTTTTGCACAAATAATTAAATCTAGGCTCAATTTGAGTTATTGCAGATCGTAATAAATTTTCAACGTTTATTAAAGTTCTTGCAAACACTGACGCCGGCGGCCAGACATCAATGTCGAACGTTCAGTTGAAAATCGAGGAGCGCCTTGTATTTATTATTTTAAATGCTACTTCCATAATTTCATTTATAACCCTATATAACAGTTTTGCATTGCCACTTTTTTCAAAAAATAGTTATAATAAAACTACAATAGTATTTTGTATGATTTTTATTTGAATTTATATTTGTACGTAGTGTGTATACTAATTTTATTTATAATGATTGAAAAGTATCAGATCTTTGCGACCCCCTTTCAGAAGTCTCGCGACCCCCAGGGGGGTCGCGACCCACAGTTTAAGAAGCCCTGGTTTAGACAGCTCTGAGCTATAATATAGTGATAATATTAATTACACTTTTGTCTTTTTTGTATTTTAAGTTGCTTAATTATGGAATTACCATCAGTTTTTGTATTTCAGTGTTTGTTAATACAGAAAAAGACCAGATGTTGCCAAAAATGTTTGATACATTTAAAAAAACTTCTGTACTTGTAATGAAGTGTGAAAAAGATATGTTGCACTATTTTATAGAAGAATTCAACAAGATTGACCCAGACATTCTAATTGGATATGATTTTCAAAATCTAGAAGTTCACAATTTGGTGGATAGATTAGTTTCTTTGAAAATTAATGATTTCTGCAGGTTGAGTAGATTCCGAGGGTCTCCATCACATACCAATGTAAGAGCCTTTTTGTTTAGTGGAAGACTAATTTGCGATATGAAAGTATTAGCAAAAGATTTGATTTTCTCAAAATATCATGAACTAGAAACTTTGTATGAAAAAATTCTAAATATTTCGAATGAACAAAGATGTTCAAATGTGAGAATTGTTTTGTCTCCAGAAATAAGGCTGTTAGAAACAATTGTTCATACAACAAATGAATCAGTTTATTTGTTGAAACTAGCAATGAAAAGTTATGTAATTCCGTTAGTTTTGAAACTATCAAACATTTGTGGGACAAGTTTATCTCAAACATTGTCTGGTGGAGTGTCTAAGAGAAGTGAATTTTTGCTTTTATATGCTTTTCACGAGAAGGGGTTTGTTTTACAAGAAAAAAATTTCAATCTAAAAAATATAGATGATTGCTTTGAATTATCAGGAGGATTGGTACTAGAACCAAAAGAAGGCTTTTATGAAAATTTCATTTTATTGATGGATTTTCAGTCCTTATATCCAAGTATAATCCAAGAATACAATCTATGTTTATCTCAAACCTATGCCAAAAGACATAATTCACCTGTAGGAGTAATTCCTTTACTGATGAAACTACTGACAGAAAAAAGACAAAAAGTCAAAGAATTGATGAATACATTTGATAAAGAATCTGATTGTTATACTTGTTATAACGTGTATCAATCTGCGTTGAAATTAACATCTAATGGAATTTATGGATGCCTCGCTTCTCGATTCTTTAGATTTTATTGTCCTTCAATTGCAGAAGAAATCGTTAAAAGAGCTCAAGAAATTTTGAGAAATAGTGTACAAATTTTACAAAACCAAGGATTTGAGATCATTTATGGGGATACTGATAGTATGATGATAAATACAAAAAGTAAAGATATGGCTGCAGTACTAAATATGGGAAAACAAATAAATGATGTAATAAATAAAAAGTTTTCTTTTATTAAGTTGAGAGTTGATTCAATTTTTAAACGGTTATTGATTGTGGGAAAAAAGAAATATGCTGGAATTGCAGTTGAGCCCAAAAAACAGACTGCTGATGAATTGAAATGCGAAACTATTCTGAAAGGTTTGGACGCAATAAGAGCTGATTGGCCATTGTACGTTTGTCAGATTGGTAAACTTGCCATTGATTATGTTTTAAGTGATATATCCTTCCAGAATAAAGTTTCCAAGATCAAAGAATTACTTGATCAAACAAAATCAGCTCTTCTGAATCATCAAGTACCAATGCAAATGTTAGTGATTACTAAATATTTGACTCAAGACCCTGAAAATTATACGTCCAAAAGTCATTTTCCTCATGTAGAAGTGGCACTGAGGTGTAATGAAGAAACAGTTTATCATTTTAAGAAAGGTGACTCTGTTTCTTATGTTATGTGTTGCAATAAAGATAGTATCCCTTCAAGAAAGGCTTTCCACTTGGGAGAATTGAAAATATATTTAGACTGGAAGGTTGATGTGTTCTACTATTTGCATGAAAAGATTTATCCTATGATTTGGAGAATATGTTCCCGTATAGACGGTATGGGTCCTGAGATTGAAGACATTTTGGGAAATAAATACAAAACAAAAAATAAGCAAGAGATTCGAGAAATTCCAAAAATTAAAAACGTTGAATTTGAAGGCAGAGATCCTTTCACATTCAAATGTACAGAATGTGAGGTACTGAATGTTGTGGGATTAGACCGAAACATAGACAAGAATTTGAAGTTATTAAGTTGCCAAAATCCTGAGTGCAGTGTCTGTCCACTAAAAAAACCGAAATACTTACGAAATCGGTTGGTGTTAACTATTAGACAGTACATAAAAGCGTATTATAACTATAGCTCATCTTGTACAAACAGAAAATGTAAATATTCCAGCTGTAGACTTCCTTTGAATGCTATGGAGAACAAGGATAATTGTCCTTCTTGTAAAAGAGATAAACTGATACCAAAATTTAATGAGGCAGATTTATTTCTACAATTGAAATATTTCAGGAAAATATTTGATATTGAATTATGTAAGTTCTAACTTCAGATTTTCACATTGACTTTTGTTATTTAATTGCAATTTTTTCTTGCAGCGCTTTCTTCAGAGCAGTGGATAACAAACATTTACGATAGTTTACTTAAGATAATAGGTCACTATGAAAATTGTTCAGATTTTGAAATAGTTAATCTAACACAGTTATTTAGTAACTTTTAAGATGTCAGTATTTATTATATATACGGTGAAAGTACAAGTTAATTCTTTTTTAATTCATTCCTATTCAAATTTCAGCTATTATAGTTTTGAATTGATTTAAAATAGTGACATCTTAATATTAGGTAAGTACTTTGGAATAGTAGGTACTCTAAATTATTTCTGCTTTATGGCAATGAAAGGTGGAAAATAAAAAAAAGTTAACAATTTATTATGCGTATTTTATTGTAAATGCCTCCTGGTACATTAACATTATAACAAGTAAATGATTATTGTTTAATAGTCAATAGGTGTTCCAAGCAATTATGTGCTGAAACACAGGCAGGCAGTGCTATACGGTATGTATTACTATATTAGAAACTATTTGTAACAATGTAATATATTACATCTGATAACTATTAGCACGTTGGCTAATATACAGGTAGTAGAGCAGTTGATGCAAAATAATCTCCCATAAAAACTTGGTATTTGTTAGATTTTATAAACAATAGTAAAATAGTGGAAGACCTCTCTTAATATACAACACTCAGTTTTCGATTTGTCTAAGAAAATTTCGTATATTTACTCATTCATGTTGAAGGAGAAATACTTCAAGACTATTGAATAGAAAATTCAAATTGCATGTTATCACTATTATATTCCTAAAAATGAAGAAATAAACGTGCTCATAGTGATCACTTTATTACTGTACATATTTATAATGATTAATTAACCTGTGTTAAGAAGTTGTTGAGAATCTCAGATACATTCATACAGTATAATGTATTGCGCGTGTGCAATCGTACATGCATTTGGTTTTTATGTTCTGATTAGTTAGTAAGTAGTTATTTTGATAGTCGATGAGAGATTTGATTCATATAAAATAAATGAATTAAAAAGTGTGTATCATATTTTTATTTGAACCAGCTTTTCTCAACATGGTAGCAGAGCGTGGTTCATCAGTTTGATATTAAAATGACCAGTAATAGTGAAATCAGAATACCTGTATTTGATGGAGAATATTACAGTATGTGAAAAAAAAACAAATAACGATGTACTTGAAAATGAAAAAGAGGGAAATCGTGATAACACATGCTAGGTTAGTTACAGATAAAGAAGACTGGGACAAAAATGATTTGAAGGCTGTTAATTATATTCATAGCGCAATACCGAATAAACAACTGGAATACATATGTGACTTGGAAACAGCATATGATGTAATGAAGAAGTTCAACAGTCTATTCTTGAAAGAATCGACGGCTTAACAGTCGAATTGAAAAGTGCTGGTATCAGAAAAAGAAAAATTGAATTATATGTTAAATACTTTGCCCGAATCTTATATTATAGTTACATAGATGATTTGATAGACACGCTACAAGGAGAAGATCTAACTACGGGTTATGTGAAAAATAAAATCGAGATGGCTGAAATGAAAAATCAAAAGAACGATGAAAATGTTGAAAGAAAATCAACTACATTTGTGGTAGAAAACGGTCAACTGGATTGGGTGGTTTGTCAATGTGGTACAAGGGGGTCATATTATGAAGGACTGTGGAAATGACGGCAGAAGAAAAGTTTCATTTAATGGCGGACAAACGTCGATCAGTAAAGGTAAATGGCGATCACCAAGAGGTCAACAAGTTGGTGGAAGAGGAAACTTCGTTAGAGGAAGAGGAAGTTACCAGTCTTGCCGAGGGACAAGCGCACAACGAACCGCTCAGCAAGATGATAAGAATGCATGGATTACGAGAGTTGCGCATCATGCGTTGCCAGCGCATAACAACAAAACGGGTAATGTAACTCATGAAATAAAATAATAAAACATATAATAAATAATGAAGAGTATTTTGAAAATTGTGAGCTATTTGATGTTTATTTAGGAGATACCAGAACTGTAAAGGCAACTGAAATTGGAAGTGGTTTGAGTTATTTTAATGTTTTTGGCAGAGAAAATTTAGTTAATATGAAAAATGTTTTTTTGTGAAAGATATGAAATCAAATTTGATAAGTTATCGTAATGTAACTGAAAATAATAAAATTTTATCTGAAGGTAAACTTTCAAAAATTTTTGATGAAAATGATATTAATTTATGATTTTTGCAATAGCTTTAAAAAACAATAGTTCATATTTTATGAAAAGTAAATTCCAAACAAATTATTTTTCATCAAATATTGAATATCAAGTAAATATTGTAAATTAAAATATCCTACTGATTTATGTGGACCATTTCAAGCAACGGCGTTCAAAGGTGAAAATTATTTTATCTCATTTATAGATGATTATAGTAAAATTGCTAGAGTTTATACTAGATATAAAATCAAATATTGAGGTATATAGATGTTTTTTGTTGATTATGTAAATGAATGTGAAAAATTGAAAGATAAAAGGGTTAAACTGCTAAGGTGTGATTAACGGTAAGGAATACTTAAATAGAAAAATTCATGATTTTGCTTGCGAAAAAGGTATTGATCTTTGTCCTGCATATGTACATTGGTTTAATGGAACGGTGGAACGGTTCAACAGAACTATTATGGACATGTCACGTTGTTTATTAGCAGAAGCAAATGTGCCTAGAAAATATTGGCCTGAAATAGTTTGCACTGCTGCTTATTTAAAAAGTCGAACATTGACAGATACTTATTGAAAGAAAGACGCCTTATGGAATATTCTTTGAGAAAAAACCAGATGTTTCTAATTTTATTTACGGTAGCAAGGTTTTTGTTAGAAAACCGGAACAGAAAAGAAATTCTAAATGGGATAAAAAGCCGACGTGGGTATTTTAATTGGATATAGTAGTGTTGGTTATCGTGTACTCTTAAACAACAATAAAGTTATCGTTGCTAGACATGTTGATATCGAAGAAAATGTAAAGTATATTCGTTTAAACGAAATTTAGTCTAAATGTGAAAATAAAGCAATTGGAGTTTCTGATAATGAATAATACTGAATTGGTTTTACGTAGATCACAAAGAAATAAAAACTATCCAAAGTTATTGTTATTGTGACAATTATGAACCTAATAATAGTACCTTCGTAAATTTTTGTAGAACTGATGTACCTAATATATTTGAGGAGGCGTTAGATTCGAATGATTGTAAATTTTGGAGAAAGGCAATGAATAAAGAAATATATAGCTTGAATGAAAATAATACTTGGAAATTAGTTGAAAATGAAAAAGTTTCAGATGTAAAATGCGTTTATCATACAAAATCTGACGATTCTTACAAAGCTAGTTTAGTTGTAAGGAGTTTTCAACAAACTGGAGAAATTGCTATATATTCTACCGTGGCGAAAATACAAACTTTGAAAATTTTGTTAATATACTGTTGCCAAGAAAACTTAGAAATTGATAATCTGGATGTAGATTAAATCTGGATGTAGACATTTTTAAACGGTAGGATCTATTCTGAAGTTTATGTTAAACAACCTAAAGGTTACGTAGATGGTACAAACAAAGTTTGTGAATTAATGAAAGCTTTATATGGTTTAAAAGAAAGTCCAAGGGCTTGGTATAAATGTCTAGATAAGTTTTCGTTGAGTATTGGTTTTGAAAGGAGCAATATTGATTTTTGCTTATATAGTTTTAAAATTGAAGAAAATATTGTTTACTTGTTGGTTTATGTTGATGATTTATTGATTTGTACTAGGAATAAGGACGAAATAAATAAGATTACAAGTTTGTTATAAAAAAATTTCAAACTGAAATATATCGGAAAAATTAAAGAGTATCTTGGAATAACCATTGATTATGATTTGTACCGTAACATAATGAAATTAGATCAAAGTAAACATATCGTATCTTTAAGTAGAAAATATGATATTGAAAATAGTAAATTATATAAAACTCCTATAGAAATCTATTGGTGCGTTATTATACATAAGTTCAGCCACGAGACCTGATATAAGTTTTACTATAAATTATTTCAGCAGATTTCGAACTTGTTACATCATAATAAATAAAATAAAATAGCCTTTATTGCTTTTTATTTTTACAATAAATTGATTTGTGCCTACTTGCTCAAAAACTAAATGTTACATCATAACGCACTTTAAATATGCTTTAAGAATTTTGAAATATTTATTATTAACCAAAGATCTAATATTAATTTATGCAAAAAATGAAAATGTGAATACCTACTCTAGATTGTTATGCTTATGTCGACTGGGCTGGAGATATTTCGGACAGAAAGTCCACAACTGGTTTTGTAATAAGGCTATTTGGTAATGTTATAATATATTGGAAATCATGAAAACAAAAAACGGTAACAAAAGCGTCGACATTTGCAGAGTATGTAGCACTGACAGAAGCAGTAAGCGAAATGATATTTGTAAAAGAATTACTGAAAACGTTTAATGTAAATTTGATAAAACCAATTGACCTATGAACATTGCAAAATATGGAAATCTTACCAAAAACTCAAAACATGTCGAAGTTCACTCTCATTATGTACATGAATATGTAAAGGAAAACATTAATATAAATATAATTAAAGTAAATACTGAGGAAAATATTTTCGAATTATGTTAAACTTAAAATAATATCAGTACTGTGTAATCGTACATGCGTTTGGTTTTCATGTTCTGTTAGTTAGTAAGTAGTTATTTTGAGAGTCGATCCGAGATTTGATTTATATAAAATGAATTAACTAAAAATGTGTATCATATTTTTATTTGAACCAGCTTTTATTAACATAAGTATTTACTAGTGATTGCACACGTCTATGTGTTTGAGCAATATATTAATTACTGTATCTTGATATACATAATACTGAACAGAAAGAACTTAGGCCATAATATATCGTTTTGTGGTGTCCTAAAGAAGACGACTTAATTCAAAATACAAATGCACAAAAGTCCATCCTCAGAGTTCTACATGAATTCACTCATTTGTCAAATAAAAGTTTTTCTCCATTCATCATTTCCATAATTGATGTCAACTGTAAGATAGCAAATCAAATATTTAAAATTAATATGTATTACTAACTAAGCAGTCAGCCGACGCAATTTTAATGTTTAGCAACTGTATTTCAGTTGTGAAAATCACACATTTCAAAGTAATGAATTTTAACGTTTAAGGAGCTATGATTACATACTTTACTTAATAAGTCTTTTGAATAACACTGCAGTTAACAATTTTACTGCGTTTTAACAATCTTAATGCAGTTAACAATTTTTTATGCCCTGTTGAAAACAAGATGCGGAGAAGCTGTGTTATTCAAAGAATATATATTTCGGAAGATTAAAAATGATTTTTTATAACTAATTCATAATTGCAAAAAAAATTTTTCCTTCCTTTCATTATATATATATATATATATATATATATATATATATATATATATATATATATATATATATATATATATATATATATAATACATATGTATAGGAATACACATATGCATATCATTTTTCTGATAAATTGTCACTGAATGAAATAACACTAGGGCATTTATTCGAAACATTGAAATAAACGAAAAAATATCATAGTGGTGCTGGCTATATGACCATGTACAATGTGACATCTCTTTTGAGAATTTCGAAATTGATGCTACACTTGATGGAACACAAGACAGACTGTTTCGTTCTACAAGGAACTCATCAGTTGAGCCATGTCGATCGCCAAATGAGGCAACAACTTCCATCTCCTAACACCGTAATAATACAATTTTGAAATTGTCAAGTCATAAATACATTACAATTCCGCCTATAGTAATCAGTATATTACAATATTACACACACTCATTTATATTTATATATATATATATATATATATATATATATATATATATATATATATATATATATATATAAATATACATTTATATTTGTGTATGTATAAATATATGCGTGTGTGTGTGTGTGCAGAGTACAGAAGAGATAATGAATGGAAAAGGATCTGAATTTATTGCTTCCTATGTTCCGAAAATTCATCCATTGACGAAGATCAGATATTCAAAAATTTAATACCTCGTTTTGAAGATCGCAAAATGCATTGAAGTCGTTTTGCTCCTTTAAATTTTATGTTAATTGAAAAATGAAAATTTTGCTTTGCCACTAACATTATTTTCCAAGATACTTATATCAAATTGAAAATGTATTTAATCAATATTTTGCAGTTGTTGAAAGTTAATTTTGAAATTAAAGGTATACAAGTTGAGTAACAAAAAATTTGCAAAACAAATTGTGTTCCAACTAATTTGTATGGTATGCTTCTTTTGTTGAGATGGTCCTTTAGTAATTTTTACTTGAATAAACGGTATCCTGTTTTTAGCGCAATGGAAGTTTTTCGGAACATTACCAAGTAAGAATGGAATTTTGATTTCAGTCTAAATATAGTATGACATTTAAGCTACGCTAAATGAGTGAACTGAACTGTTCTGTAATTTACAGGTTTGGTGTTTGAGCTGTAGGCTTCGGCGTCATTTTATGGACGAATGGGAAGCTGGTGCAAGGAGGCACTTGCGCTTGGCACCAGTTTGCGATGCAGCACGTTACAGTATAACACTGCCCAGTCTCATCCAGTCGGAATGAACCAACCTACTCTACTCTAAATATATGACAGTGTTAATGAATTCGCGACCCAGGAGTAACGCGGCCTTTCGTTTAGCCGCTTTCGGGATAGGGTTGGATGGCTGCGAAGCTCCCGAGTCTTTTGGAATTGAGCTACGGATTCAGGTCTTCAACAACATTTACATTTCGTCATCTAGGTTACGTCTGGCGTCTACCCTCTTTTTCTGGCACACCTATTCGATTGTCACTCGGCGATTAAAGGAACAAATTATCATTGGAAACACTCGCGATGCGACCAAGCTCATGGTGCTCGTGAGTGGTCGCTCGTCTGGCCAGGTCGGCACATAACTATTCTGTCACTATGCCATCGAATTTATAGGCCTTGCGAAATCGCTTGGAAGCCACTTGATTTCAATATCGATGCCGATGACTTTATTTTTTACTTACCGCGGTAAATTTCTATTATTTTATCTTGATCGACATATTCAAAGATATGAGGCGCGTCCATTAATATACCGACAGTCCCGGCTGTTGTCACTAAAAAAAACATATATAACTGAAGCCTGTCGATAACCATGGCGACATATTTCCAGTCCTCTCTCGTCTGAAAAAAAAATTAGAACCATATATTCAGTTCTATTAAGTGAAATTTCTTGGGAAGTTAATAGAACTTAAGTTTTGATAAATTATATTATCAACTTACTTGAATATATAAATCTTCATTTCTTAAATGCTCCGCTATGAATTCTACAGCTTCGGTAGCTTTAGAAGCTTCTGGCGACAGAAGGATTGAATCAGAACTTTCGCTCTCCCTTCTGCAGCTTTCGGCCCCTACACTAACACCAAGATCTGAATTCAATTTTCTGTTTATCTTGCAGTTCGGATGATGCAAATCGGACAATTCCATTACATCCACTTTGCTTTGTGATTCGATGGAACTACAATATGAAATGAGTTATAAAATAATGTCAGGAACGTGAAAGATATCTTATACGATTAAGTATTTCTCAAGTAACGGTTCAAATATTCATCTGTTTCATCTCACCTTATGTGTTTTGGGATGTCCGTAGGAGATCCATACGGATTTGGTGGCACACCCATTCCTGGCATCTCCATCATCCACCTGAGCCTGGTTTTTCTAGGCCTTTTCATGAATAGCATGGTTGGCAAGTAATTAAGAAAAACAGAGCGAATCCACGAAGGCATCCTTTAGAGATATAACTCGAGTTAGCGATGTATTCATTTAAATGTTGTGTTGTATTTAATAAACACTTATTTAGGACAGGGGTAGGATTTTATCAATTACTGAATGAGGTGTATTAAGTGTATATTTGTCTGTTTTTTCTTTGGTTTAAAATAATTTTGATAGAGCGATATATTCATTTAAATGTTGTGTTGTATTTAATAAACAGTAATTTAGGACAGGGGTAAGGTTTTATCAATTACTCAATGAGGTGTATTAAGTGTATAATTGTCTTTGTTTCTACTTTGGTTTAAAATAATTTCGATAGAGGAATATATTTATTTAAATGTTGTGTTGTATTTAATAGACAGTAATTTAGGACAGGGGTAAGATTTTATCAATTACTCAATGAGGTGTATTGAGTGTATAATTGTCTTTGCTTTTTCTTTGGTTTGAAGTAATTTCGATAGAGCGATATATTCATTTAAATGTTGTATTGTATTTAATAAACAGTAATTTAGGACAGGGGTAAGATTTTATCAATTACTCAATGAGGTGTATTAAGTGTATAATTGTCTTTGTTTTTTTTTTTGGTTGAAAATAATTTCGATATATTCGTTTAAATGTTGTGTTGTATTTAATAAACAGTAATTTAGTATAGGGGTAAGATTTTATCAATTACTCAATGAGGTGTATTAAGTGTATAATTGTCTTTGTTTTTTTTTTAGTTGAAAATAATTTCGATATATTCGTTTAAATGTTGTGTTGTATTTAATAAACAGTAATTTAGTATAGGGGTAAGATTTTATCAATTACTCAATGAGGTGTATTAAGTGTATAAATTGTCTTTGCCTTTTCTTTGATTTAAAATAATTTCGATAGCGAATAGGAACATACCTGTGTGTTCTGGGACCCCTGAAGTTCCAGTTAATTATCACAACTGTAACAAGAATACTAACTGTGTTCATGATGAACGTGAATAGAAGATATTTTGCAATAAGTGGCAAAACCAGCGATGTTGGAGGTAGAATTTTCGACACTAATAACAAAAATACAACCAACGATAGCAAAATACTTATTCCAAGTGTCACCTGAAATAAAAAGAGTGCGTTATGAAAGATTTATTATTGCCAATTCAATAATTTCAATTGTGATTGTACAATTAATTTCATCAATGTTACTGTAGGTATTAATAATATATGTATACAACTAATTCTATTATATTTTATACTTATATATTGACAATATAATTATGATAAATTATCAATGTAGGTATATATATGTAGGTACCTATAGGTATAAGCAATATAATAAAAATTAGGCAAATAATTGAATGAACTGGGCTATATGTATAATATCCATTCATCAATGATCGATAATGTGTTTAATAATTCACTATTTTAATAGGCATAGTGAAGTATTAATGTTACTTAGTGAACTTAGCCATAATAAATAATTTAAATTATTAATAGAAGTACCCTGTTGAAAATTCACATTTTACAGTTCTACTTATACTTATAATAATGATAATCCTACTGGAGGAGTGGGAGATTAGCCTGGATAAACTTCTGCCATTGGTAATCCTGTATATAAGGCAATTACAATACACTTATTATTATTATATACTCAAGCATACTTGAGCTGATTGTAACAAATATGTAATAACAATTTTACTTGTGTGGTAAAGATGTAACAATAAATTAGCAGAATTGATTTCTTTGGTTTTTCTCATGAAAAAGTTGCCAATTGCAGCCTTGAAAATAATAGGAAAAAATTGTGTAATTATAATATAGTACTGCACTAAAATTCTGTACATTTCCTTGGTAATTTATATTTAATTTATATATATGTATATATATATATATATATATATATATATATATATATATATATATATATATATATATATATATATATATATATATATATATATATATATATATATATATATATATATATATACATTTCCTTGGTAATTTATATTTAATTTATATATATATATATATATATATATATATATATATATATATATATATATATATATCTCACATAAAGCTGTAGACCAACCTGGAGTAATGATAATTTTTGATTAAGACATTATGGCTGTGGAATGATGAAAATTCAGAAGTGAACTAGTGCCTAGAGGAAGATCAACAGATAGAAAATTGAAAAACAACAGTAACTTCAAAATAAAATGACCTACCTTCTCTCCAGCTTCAGCCGGCAGGTAAAACACAAGCACACAAAGGAACGAAATTAGGACTGTGGGAAGTATCAAGTTCACCGTATAAAATAATGTCTTTCGTCGAATTATGATATAAAACGTAATATCTGTTTCCGTCGGATGGTTTCCCTCATAAATGTTCAAATAGGCTGGAACTTCGATTATGTCCCAGGTGCCGGACTTCCAGTAGTCGGAAAGATCGACGAAATTTTTATTATTATATAATGCAAGGGAAACTTGATCTCCGTTGAATGTCCACGAACCAAATTTCATGATGCATGTTTGCTGATCGAAGGGAAAATAGGTTACATCTATCGTGCACGAGCTCTGAAACAGATAAAGCATATAGCATCTAGGAGTTCAATTAAAAATTATACAATAATTCAATTTAACGAACAAGTTGTGCTCTTATCTTTCTTAACACTACTGAATCAGTATTAAGAAGAAATTCTCTCAATCTGAGTGACGTTTGGATTATTGACAATGACTCTTTCAAACTTAAAAACCCTCCCAAAACACAGAGAAGGTATTTTATAATACCGATTTTGGTATTTTTTTGTACCTTATATATCGACTTTTTGTATGGATAATCAATACAAAATGTTTCAATACTGTTTATATGTCAGGATATTTGAAATCATTGATTTGCACAATGCCAAATATATAAGATATTCAAAATCTCACCCTACATGGCCTTATGTTATTCACAACAATCCTATCGTTACCGAACCCCTTCAGAAATCCATTGAGTCGATGGGATGCTTTCACATTAAGTATACTAAAATTTTGTGCAGATTTACATATAATGTAATTTTCAATATGTTTATCAAAATATTTCTTCTATTAAAATAATAAAAACGTGCATCGTCTTGTATACCATTAGCGAAAAAAATTATCACATTTATAAGAACTTTTCAATTGGAAATTCAAATAAATCTCCCAATATTTCATATCACATTAGATCACCATATATCACCGATATATTAACAGTTTAACGACGTGATATTAATAACAGTGTGCCATTATTTTGTAGTATGTTATTACTGAGAGGAATTTTTAATAAAAATAACATATGTCGGACAAGAAAACTTTCAAGAAAAAATCAGAAGGAGATCAATTCTATTTGTTTTCTGACAAAAAATATTTAATCGATGATTTCAAGGTTTTTTTAATTAGCCTGATGGTCTTCTGCACGCTGGCTTTAAAAAATCTTAAATTAGATAGATACTATACCTATATACCTAATATATATATAAATATATATATATATATATATATATATATATATATATATATATATATATATATATATATATATAAAAATCATAAAATAAAGATGAATATACAGATAAAGATAAATTTGAAGACAAAGATATCGATATAAAAATTATGAATTGCATAAATTGATAAACATTCATTTCGGTTTTGGATATATTGTTAAGGGAGTTAGTAGCGGTAGATGCGTGTAACTCTTAAGCGTATTGTGGATTTTTTTTCAGTAAGTACTTTTGTTGTTTGATATATAATGAGGATACTTCCTCAATTTTTCAATGTTTTCATTTTTTGATGAAAACAATTGGCTTGTCATTTCTTGTGAAACGTTTCACCGAACCGATCCGCCTTTTTGAAAATATTTTCATTTCATTTTTTTTCTTGAATCTCAACTTGCCTGAAATATATTTTTTCGATATTTTTGAAATATTATTTTGAAATATTCCGGCTTAATTAAGACCACGAAGGTTATCTTGCTTTTTTATATAGATATATAAATTTTGCATGAAGTAGGTAAGTATGACAAGAGTATTGTTTTGCATATGTTTCCTTGCTATCTCAAATACGACATACTCAAAGATATTTGTCAGATTTTCAACGATTAATGTAGCTCATAATAATGCGGAGGTTCTGAATGAATTTTAAAAATTGGATAATTTGGAATATTCCCTTGGCTTCTGCATAATTACTTCATTACTTTGAAAGCTATTTCGCCAGAACATAATACCATACAAAGGTGTAGACCGAAAGTTTGAATAATTGATTATCGTAAGTGTATCCACTCATGAATGTTGTTACTATACAGTAAGAGAGTTAATTGAAGAAGAAAGTCTGTTCACTAAACTTTGTACATGGCCTATATACCTAGAGCTAAAATCGGGATGCATTCTTAAATATTTTGCCAGAAGGTAATGGCAGCTAATGAAAGTATGAACTTCCTTTATTATACCCTGGTGTGCCTAAAGGTTTTAGCTTTCATTTTAAAAGTTCATACAGTTTTTCTACTGAGAAATATTAGACTCAACATTTAAATTGAACCTTGTTAGTTTGTTCTGATCTATAGAACTTGCTCCCTAGATCGATAATTATTTCTTTTGTATAAAAGAGGAACTTAGAAATCGTCACTTTTTGTCCATTTTGACATTTTGATACCATTCGCTAGAGTATCGGAAGAGGCATCGTTTTTAGTTTATGAAAAGTTAATATTGAATAGAACTATAATTAAGATACACAAATAGTAAATTTGTATTATTATAGTGTCTATACAACATTATACAATTTTTTCTCTCTCTTGATTAGTTGCTATGATTGACATCTGTGGAACTTCAACGACGAAATGTTTTTCCCACTTATGTAAATCTTTCAAATCTCATAGATCATTTTGGGGACGAATAATTATTCCCCCAAAGAACTCGCATCTATTATAATCTATGCGAGTTTTCAGTGTTTTCTCATTTTTAATTGTAAGCAATAGTTTTTTTATTAACGCAATAAAGCCGAGTTAATTGAAGCACCAGGTTTTTAAAATAATTTCTGAATTTCTGAGAGAGTAAATTGAACCCTATTACTTTGTAATAGTAACTCAACTATGTATTTTTTCTGTGAAATGATATGATTTTTGTCAATTGAAAATATAGTCAAATTCTGCTGCAAGTCGCTTTGTAGATGGAGTCAACTATAAGAACAATTCCGCATTTTTGTGAGCAAGACAATTGTGGATGTCATGCACTTTTAATGTAGTTTTAGTCATTTAAAAATGAAGGGAATGTGAAAATGCTTATCGACATAAGTATTTCACTTCATAATGTCTATAATGCAGGAGCCTTTTTTATATGAAAAATTGTTGGCTCCATCTAGCACACAAGCTGTACATCATGAGCTTTAGCAATTCAACTATAGATGGCGCTTCTATGACTAAAGTTCGCTGTAGGTAATATTTTGTCTATTCCTGTTACGCCTGTTTCTTACCGATTTTTATTTTTCAGGGAACATTTTGTTCATTCACACAGAATTTTGATTAGGCGAAAAAGAGTGAACTGCTCACCAAAGTATTTTGAGGGCCTGTCGGGAGTTGAATCTTGATAATATTGGCTTCACGCATATAATGAGAAAGCAACGAGGTATTCAATTAAAAAGAAATGAAAAGTAATGGACGTAACTACTTGAGGAAAAAAAGCTAACGTGGGTCACTCTGTGCGAAGTAAGTATTTATGTTAGTAATCAATCTACAATAAGTTACCTAAACAGAAAAAAATTCGATATAAGATCCAATGAATGGTTCTTTTCTCTATCACTATGCTGTGTTTTGCTCTTATTTTTTAATGTGGGCTTCGATTTGTTTTCAATGTTGGAACGAAGTAATATAATTTTATGAATTAATAACCGGAGGATCTTCTTTCGATATACATAAGTGTTCTATTCCATCAAAACGCATACAAATAAAATTTAACATTTTGATATTCATTTATTTTATAATAGGTACTTACGGCATATAAGTTAGTTTGCTACCTTACTAACAAGTTAGAAAAGGAAAAGCTGTAATTGTTCTATCCAACAGGAGTTCATTACCCTCATTGTCTAGTAAAGTTTTTATGAAATTATCTTTCAACGTCTCGTTCAGAACCGGAAGTGATAATGTATTCCTAAGAAGGTATAGAAACTGAATTTGAATAAGTACATACATTTAAAACGAGGCGGCTCTTCGAAAAATATAAGATTTTGAATGCAAATTTACAATGAGTTTGAATTAAAATTCAGAAGTTTTCGGCCCACTTGTTGATGGATCATCACCCTTTCCCTGAAAAACACCCCCTGTGGATACTCAATGGTTTTTCCCATTCGTTTTGTAAAGGGGAGAAACGAAAAATGAGAATATACATCATTAAATTCTGCATAGCGAGTTTTTAATGGACTAATAGCTAATTCCGCGCCAAAGAGTTTACAGAGCGGAGGGTGGTTTTCTGCGTCCACTTCATGAAAGCGATAATAATTCAAAACCGACCACTTTAACGAGAAAAAAATGTCGAGTGGTGAAAAACGTAATGCAAAAATATTTTGTTTCTACATCATTGTGTATTTTGTACGCTCACAGTTCATACGAATGGTTGTTTTTCTACTGAAAAACTCGATCGAATGTAAAGAAACCAAGGACACTCACAAAAACATATAGTTGTATTACTCTAATTAACAGAAATACAATTTTTCACCGTATATTTTAATTTCGTTAAGTTGTTGTAAAATTACACGTTTTGACAAAATGGCCATAAATGTTTTCATATTGTCGTACTAATTTTCCTAATACATTTTTTTAGATATCTAAGATATCTGTCTTTATTTTCCTAATCACTTTATTATTTAAATAATATATTAGATTTTTATTTACTCAAGGTGATATTTGCAAGTAGTGTTGAATTCATTTGATCAACTTTTCATAAAATAAGCGAGTGCTTTTGAGTGGACCGCTTCTATGATTTCATAGATTACTTATTAATTTTTTTGATTTGTGAAACAATTCCCTCATTTTTGTCAGCATAGCTTGCTTCAATTCAAACTCGATTTATGGTTTGTAATGAAGTTGCGTAGTTGTCAAAATACAAAAATACAATTTTTGCGTAGTTGCAAAAATTTGTACTGAAAAATACGAAGACATTTTTTCGGTACATATGTCAATTTGGGAAATACTCACAAGACGCTAAATCTGGGTGTTAAGAAGAAGGTTAATCCTGGAGGATTATCAGTCTTTAGAAATATTGAACCAACTCGACATGTGTTCACTTTTCAGTAAACTTCTTTTGAATTAGCCGCAGTGAGATGTTGTTCAACTTTTGTGTTGAGGTTGTAAGCCTTCTTGACTGCTCAATTTTACACTATTCTTGGGCACCTATCAATGTTCGTATCAATGTTCTTTCAAAAGTTGATTTTACAGGAAATGTTTTTCCAAGTCTGAGACGAAATTTTACCTTACAGCTATTTCTAGATAATCTCTTAGGAAATGATCTGCAACAATTGAAATCGTTGTAATCAAAAAAAGAACCCGAATTGTACATCGTTTATTTGTGGATATGTTCATCATACCGTCAACCTCAAGGATTTAAATATCGTCATTGACGCATAATTCAAAACTTTGGTATTATTCCGAATACGCATCGACTTCCATTAATGCATAAATTTTTCGAAGAAACCGAACCTTAATCTCAAATGTTGCTTAAAAATTTTCCAACATAACCTTGAAGCTGAAATCTCTTTCCAATATCCTGCGATTTCATGAACACCAAACTTAATCCATTCATTCATAGGTTTCGAAATGTTCTTAGGGTATCCTTGTCAACTTGGGTTTGACAACGAACCCCTTTTTCAATTTCACGTATTGCATTGGTTTGTTATTCGGGGCCACGCGACCTACTTAGCCTGAATAATTGAGGTCGGTCGCCGAGATTCCAGCTCGGCTTGGAAAAATTATGGAAATGCCAAAACCCAATTTTATACCTCATTTGTTGGCGATTGACACAGAGCGGACTCGTTTCCAGTTCAGAAGTCGGAAGTTGGCCATTCTTTATTACAGCTTATCTCTCAGGAATATGTCGGTTGAGTCGGATGCTGTGTTGACGTGTTCCTTTGGAATACTCTGTTCTTGTCACGCATTGACCGTAGGGGGCGCTTTTGAACAATTCACGATCTAAACCCGTATAAAAGTATATTAAGTGAACGAATAATGATCAGATATTTATTAAAATATTCTAACATAGGTCTCAATAATGCAAAAACCTGTATCCACAAATTGGGTAATTTCAATTGAGGTAATAATAATAATAATAAGTTGCTTAAGAATAATAACAATTATAACAATGTTATTATTCTGTAAGCATCTGAAGAAGTCGTTTGTAACGACGAAACGCGTCATGCTATATAGTGAATAAAGAGTAAAGTCATCATTTCAAGCGTTTGAATTTAATACCCAATTAGTTTCATGTTAAAAACTTTATTTTCGTTGACGTTTCGTTGTAACAACTTTGTTAAAACTAATGAATAATTGAATTTTATGAATTACTATAGAATCAAATTAGTTTTTCTGTATTTTCACATATCTACTCTTAGCCAATTCAGTTCATTGATTCCTACAGTCGTTCTGTCATATTTGCACAAGCCAAAACAGAACAACAACAAGCATTGCTCTCTGGTTTCTTTCCCTTGTCACAGCGTAAAAGCAAAGATAAATTGAAGTGAGTCCATAACCAAGAATCGAAAGAACTAACGTTTCACACAGGATGTTTCGCAACAGGAATCCCAGTATATGCCGATTTTAATAAAGACGTCTCATTACTAAATAGGAATTTTTCACTATCAGAGATACATGCTCCTCAAACCGGAGCCTGCAATCAAAACTATTTTCAGGTTTTTTACTTTTTCCACTAGTTTCAACGACCTGCCGAATAGACTGAGACTCTACTGCTGAATAATAACGTGGAACATTTATCCGAGTTTAATATTAAGTTGTGGAGCTTTAGAAAGTTGTAAATGACATCAAGATATAGATTTAGCCGATGTGAGCCTGTATCTAAATTAGACGGATCAATGTCAGATGCGTAAATAAGATAGAGGGCCCAATACTGAACCCTGTGGTACTCCTGAAAATACACCAGCAGAGAAACCAGATTCACCGTCAGCAGTGATCACACGCTACCTACGATCTCTAAAATAATCCTGGAAAAAGTCAACTGACACAAGATCAAATCCATTATATTCTAGCTTCGAAGACAAAGCAGGGCACGATCCAAACAATCGAAGGTCTTGGAGTAGTCAAGCATCACCGTAGCATATAATTGAGTATGAAAGTTAATTTTCAAGTGAATTTATTTAATAAAGGTAATTTAATTACCTTAATGAACTGTGGTAATAATGATATGATATTCTGAAAATATATTCTTTTCTTAGCTTGTGGACGACTTTTCGTCATTAATGTTACAAAATACGACTATTTCGAAGTGTATACATAGCTAATTTTCATCTGTAGTTGTTACTTCAACTTTGCTAAAGATGTGCAGAAGTTATGTTTTTAGAATTTAATGGTCGAGTTCTTTGTATGATTACAATAACTGCTTCTATTATCAATAACTAAACTTTCAATAGGATGATGACTAAACTCTGGAGAACCGGCAGTTTTGTACTAGACTCAACATGTGGTCCAAAAATAAGAAAATTGATGAAATTTAGGTATATCTGCTTAGTAGATCATTCCAGATTTCAAAATAATAATTTCTTTATTCTCAACAGGTATAACACCCAATTACAGAAAATAATAACAATGTTGAATACATAACTGAATAATTAGAAAAAAGATTCAACTAAATAATTTTTTAAATGAGGAGATTTAAAAAAGAGCTCAATTTAATCTAAAAAAAAAACTTATAACTACATTATAGCATTCAATTACAAGTAATTATTATTACAAATAACTCAATCCAAATCAATTCATTTTAATCAATTCTCGTTTTTCACATAACTCCTGATTATAAATTCTATGGAGTCAAACTGAATGTCACAATTATTGGCAACTCTATTGAATGTAGACTCCATAAACCAAATGGGGGATTGCATTAGGGAGTTGGTCCTCGGAGTCTCTAGGTGGAATAATTCTGTATTACGAGAATTTTGAACACGAAATTTCAAAGCGGACAAGAGAGGAGGACAATCAATACTATTGTGCAGTAATATGCACAAAAATTTGAAAGATAAAGTTTCTCTCCTGCTCTGCAATGAGATAAAACTAAATCGACTCAATAATTCGTTATGATTGACTCCTCTCTGTGGATAAACTTTATCCTCCCTCTAAACTAAGAATTTCAAGAACTTTCTCTGAATAGCCTCAAGATGGCGTTGATGGCAAGTGTAAATGGGATGCCAGATCGTGCTGCCATACTCCAACTTGCTACGGATTAGGGTATTGAATAGTCCTATGAATGTTGAAGAATTATTAAAATATTTGCCATTACATATAACGAATCCATATATTTCCGCAGTAGATGAAATAAGTTGGGTGGTGTGTGGGACAAAGGAAAGCTTCTGGTCGAAGACAACACCAAGATCTCTCGCCTTATCTGAACGAGAGAGAACCTGACCACCGACGCTATAATCACAATCAATTCGATCTCTTTTCCTTGAGAAAGAAACAACATTACACTTTGACACATTCAAACTCAAATAATTGTCCTCACACCAACTAGCAACATGGTCCAGCGCGAGCTGAAGTTCAACACAGTTGTCCTGTGATCTAACTTCATGATATAGTTTCAAATCGTCTGCGAACATCAAATGTGGAGAATGAATATTATCCATCAGATCATTCACGAACAGAATAAATAACAGTGGTCCAAGATTAGACCCTTGAGGTATTCCAGAGGTAGGTATGAACTCAGATGACTGTATAGTCTCCAGCTGTACGAATTGACGTCGGTCAACCAAGTAAGAATGAAACAGGTTGGTGAGACTATCAGAGAATCCAAATTTGTTGCTTTATTTCTGTACCAACAGCGCATCAGCAACTTTATCAAATGCTCTCTGAAAATCTGTGTAGATCACATCAACTTGACCGGTGGAGTCTAGTACTTCAGAAACGTACTGGAAAACAGCATTAGATTGCTCGAACAAGATCTCATTGACATGACTCCATGTTGCTCAATCTTGATGCTATTTCTGACGGCTGGATATAAAGCATTATAGACCACAATTTCGAAAAGTTTGGAGAAGTTTGGTAAGATGGATATTGGCCTGTAGTTGTTTACAACAGAACGATCACCTTTTTTCAAGACAGGTAATATCTTGGCCGATTTCCATATTTTAGGAAAAGTGGCTTTGCTTATTATAAGATTAAAAATATGTGTTAATGGATCCGAAAGTGCATAAATCTTTCACAATAAAACTTGGTATTTTATCAGGACCAGACGTCTGTCTGGTCCTTTTTATTAGTTTATTGGAGAGTTTCTTTGCGGCAGTAATGATTTGATTCCGAGTTATTGAAATGATATTTATCCCGTCATTACAATCGGAATAGTCCACCTTACATGAATTGTTGTTCAAAGATGTATCATATACCGAACTGAAATATTCAGTAAAGGCGTTAGCCATGGATGTTGGTTTATGATAAGTACGCTCGCCATGTTTCATCTCACCATTGTGTTATCGAAAGATAACACAAGAGCAAAGTAATTTCATAGACATCAATGTTGTATACACTCAAAAGCTATCAGAAACTTATGTTTTTACTAAAGTTTCTAGAATACATAGGGGCAAAATCTTACACATAAGAGTTATTGGCGCTTCATTAACAACTGATCCGAAGATCGAAGCTAGTTGAACTGGTAGGAGTATAAGATAAAGGGGAAATAATAGACTTGTAACGATGGGGATGATTAAGGCCGCAGGGTCTAAACGTATCTAATCTGATAATGATGCATTCTATATACTCCCAGTCTAAAGATGTTGGTAGTTAGAATCAATTATGCCGTAAGCAGATCAGAATTTTTTCGGTGTTATGAGGGTTAAGCCAATTGCTAGACACGTGTCGTCTTCAAATTTCAATTATCCTATGAAAATTCGATACCATGGATTCCTATGAGTGTATATCAATGTTGTTAACTTCATATTTATAATTTAGCATCGTATTCGACCCCTGATATCCATATTCTAATTTGTTCTGAGTGTCAAATCCCTCACCATCATGTTCGTTATGAATCACAGTTTCTCCTTTAACTGGATCTTTGATATTTTATTCAAATTTTCACTTCGATTGCAATCCCTAACGAAGAGAACGAATTAAGTGATCAGTGTAACGTTTCAACTTTCTTGAACCCCTATCAAGCTATTCAGATTAATTTCCGAAATATGAAAATCCATGCGGTTGCCGCTGTTGGAATTTGATAAACTTAATTTACATCGCGCCGTATTAAAATACTTTGATTGAGTTTCAGGAAATTATTTCCGTTCTTCGTTTATGAAACTCATTTTATGCTACAATCGTGACATTTCATTATTCCGATTTCAAATTCACAATAACAGAGTCGTTCATAGCTGAATTTATCATTGAGTCTTGTGAAAAAGGAGAATAAAATATCTAATTGAACTAAACAATTAATTCCTTGAAAATATATTATATACTCATATATATATATATATATATATATATATATATATATATATATTATATTTAATAGTGTTGACGTTTACTTGATGTAAATCCATTATAATTGAATATAAACTTAAATTCAAACACTTGAACTTATGATTTACACTTTATTGACTACATAGCATGACGCGTTTCGTCGTTACAAACGACGATTGATTATTGTGTAAGCATCTGAAGAAGTCGTTTGTAACGACGAAACGCGTCATACTATGTAGTCAATTAAGTGTAAATCATAAGTTCAAGTGTTTGAATTTGAGTTTATATTCAATCATATATTTTTGATTTATCTTCGACATTTTATTCACTATCCTTTGAATTTATACTTGATAAATGCTACAATTTCGGTTTTAGAGGTGCTTTCTGAATTGGTTACGTAGTTATCTTGAAGAATGAACAATGGTAGTGAAAATAGGCGAGAGTTATTCTCACAGATATGACATTGCTCTTGGGGTGCCGCACTTATGTGAAAAATTGAGTAACTCATTCTTTGCAATCTCTAGAATTAAGAACATCGTACCTAGAAACTGTGTAATGAATGTGTATTACAGTCTTGTATATAGTCATCTAAATTATAATATTCTGCGGTGGGGCTGCTCTACAGAAATAAATAGGATGTTTATTACACAGAAGCGAATACTTCGATTAATATTCAATATTCATCAACGAACATCTTGTAAACCTATCTTCATTAATAATTACAAACTCACCTTACCGTGTTTTTATATTTATAGATGTTTGTTATATGTTAGAGAAAATGAAGATAGGTTTATTAAAATGAATAGTAATCTTGAGTATTCAACAAGGAACAGGGATGTACTACTTATTCCTATGCATAAAACAGCTAAATTTGAGCACTCCCTCTATTATCAGAGTATTAAAATTTTCAACCATTTACCATGGAATTTGAAAGTACTGAAAGCTCATTTGTTTAAGAGGAGAGTTAAATCTCTGCTCTCAACAAAGGCATACTATAGTGTGGCAGAGTATTTCGATGATTCGAATGTAGGCAATAATGTATGAATCAATTTTTTGTATCATATGTTTTTATATTTTTTTTAACACAAATGTTCTTCACCATGTGAAATTGTCTCAAATGTTTAATATTTCTGAGATAATTATTTTCTTTTCTTTTCAAATAAAATTGTATATTATTGTAAATATAAATTTAACCAATATTATTGTTTGAACCAATATTTTTCCTCGAGGGCTGAATGTAAGATCAGACTCAAAACTGAATTCAGTCCTTTTGGGAGCATTCTTCCTAGTTGTAATTATTGTATCGATTGAAATGAATGTAATTATTCTACAATGTAAATAATGTTTCACAATAAATTTATTTTATTTTCTTTATTATATATATATATATATATATTTAAACTCTTGGCTTAATGTTTCACGATTTATTTAACAATATGTATAGTCAACATGTTTCGAGCGTTAGCTCATTTTCAAGACTGAAATTTAGCTAGTTAGCTCATTTTCAGTCTTGAAAATGAGCTAACGCTCGAAACATGTTGACTATACATATTGTTAAATAAATCGTGAAACATTAAGCCAAGAGTTTAATTTATTTTAATATTCAATTATGTTTCACCAAGAGTTAAGCGAGAATTCAATCTCATTAATATATATATATATATATATATATATATATATATATATATATATATATATATATATATATATATATATATATATATATATATATATATATATATATATAGCTTCTAGCTGTTTATACAAAAACTCAATCAACAGTTGTGAAGGTACATTATTGTTAAATATGAATTTAAATTCAAAACAGAAAAAATTTCTGCGAACAAAAAAAGGGGTGAATTTTGAATATATCAAGAATAAAAAAATTCAATACGAGAGAAAATTCATATCTATTCATATTTAAAATTCATACTTTTAATTTCTCAAATAAATTGAAAAATTAAAAGTAGAAGCAATATATTTATTTATCGCCAAAGCATATATTTCAAAATTAAATTAATGAAAATAAGTCTCATTTTCAAACTGTATATATTTTTACTATGTATGTTATAAAATGTTCGTATTGAAACTGTAGATAGGCTTTGTTGGAAAATAAAATCACGAATATTATCTATTGGATAATAAATTACTTTTCAAATGTTTCTTTGTAATAAAAAACAACATCGTTTATCTTTCAAAGTGTCGTATTATGTTTTTATTTCTCTGTATTTCTAACTAAATATACTATCAAAATTATACTGCGAACCTCTCAAAAAGAATTTTTGATAAAATAATAACGAGTAGAGAAATGTTAATACTTGCATTTCATTTACCTACTACAGAATTTATTTTCGGTTGATATCGAAAGTTTACTTCTTGGGGTTGTGATTATAAAATAAATCCCCAATACGTTCACTCTAAACGGCATGTTTTATTCAACACGTAACTTATCCATTTCAAAATTGGGACTAAAGTTATTCCGCTAATAATAAGCTCTAATCCTTGTCAATACCTTACGTCAACAACTAATTCAATGCGTAGGGGGATGCTAATCTTCCAGCATTCTGGAAAAGTTACCTACCTAGAATATTCACGCTTCCTGTATTTGCCTTGCGTTATAATTTGATGAAAATTTTTTGAATGCTCTAACGTTTATTTCCAAATTTCATTTCGTCAAATTGTGCAGAAAGTTTAAGATCAGGAAGTTTTCCAAATCATAAAAAGAAGACAATTTGACAGTTTTACTGTTTAGATGGTACTTGAGACTTCTAAATAACCAGATATTCAAAACATTATTTTATATCTCAATGAAAATAATCTGGATATTTTCAGCTTAAAGAATTTGAATAAAAAAGTGGCAAACGACATTATATACAAGAGTGATACGTTTTTTTGATGAATAAAATATAAGTCTACGTACAAAATGCCTCAAATTATGCAAATTTTTGTTTGCGATGTCTGCCTAAAGTATAAATTGATTACATAGTGAAAGTTGAAAAATAAAAAGTCTCTCTTTGTCAGATGAATTCAAATCCTTTAATCTTTTGTACATAGTGATATAAATATCTCAATATATGTAACATTTGAGTGTATATGGCAGTATGATTATAAATTGAAATTAGTCAACAACTTTACTTCTTTTTGTATTCGTACGAAGTTTCTGGAAAATGTTGATTGTTTGGTGCCTTTTCGAGCTTTCATTTTATATTTATTTCATTTTTTTATTCATTTGAATGAGTTTGAAAATGATCGTTCATGATGCTCAAACTAACCCTTAAACATCCGAGAACTGAAATATATATATATATATATATATATATATATATATATATATATATATATATATTTCTCCATAAATTTACTGACCACTTTTAATATATATCTGGATTTTGTTTTACTAGGTGAGAGTTAATTTGTAATAACTTTCACAACAAATTATTTACGCGTTTTGAATTGTTCATTTTCAAGACATCAATTATGTAAGCAAAAAATTATTATTGAAATGTTTTGAAAATGACTGCTATCGAAAAGCCTAAATAATTTGATATTTCAAGAAAAAAAATTGAAATAAATTGATCCTCTACAACTAGTAAAATCCATAAATATATATATATATATATATATATATATATATATATATATATATATATATATATATATATATATATATATATATATAATAATATTTGATGCGGAAGAAAATGTAAATGAAATGAAAACTATCGGCCGTTGACACGTGTTTCGATCTTATTGGATATCCTCAGAACGGCGTAGCCAAATTTTAGTTGTACGAACCTGGAGGTGGAAATACAAAACAAACTCTGAAGGAAGTCGCAACATTTCAGGCTACCGCGTTTGTTCTCTCCGGATTGGGATATTTGAAAACTGTTGCCCGCGAGGTGACTATTTATCCTTCAAGGATGCTCTAAGCCGAGACGTTGAAAAATATGTAAATAATATTTGATGCGGAAGAAAATGTAAATGAATTCATTTATATAATTCATACAACTAGAACTTGGCTACGCCGTTCTGAGGAGATCCAATAAGATCGAAACACGTGTCAATGGCTGCTACCAATCTTGCGGGATATGCCGATAGTTTTGTTTTCATATATATATATATATATATATATATATATATATATATATATATATATATATATATATATATATATATGAATATATATATATATATATATATATATATATATATATATATATATATATATATATCATATTCTTTGCTATCTTGAACCATTTTATTTATATTTTCAAAAAAAAATTATTGGGATTTTTGGTTATCAAAATTGTTTATTAAAAAACTTCAGCACATTACGTTTCGGTTCATTTTTTGGGCCTTTTTCAAATTAAGTTTATCAATACATTGTCATCACTGAAAAGAAAAAAAAATGACAGACATATATACAACATTACACGATCAAAACTTACCACGTAAACAAAAACACTACTTATTACTACTATATGAAGCAATATTCAAATGCCGAAAGGTTTCAAATAATGACACTTCTATTAAAAAATTATGTTACTTTTCAATCTATACGATTACGTTCACATTCGGACAGAGACTAATTTTCGTTTCACTACATCTCTTTCTCCGGTGTCACTATGCTCATTGGATTTTGTTATAGATTTTACTAAGTCCTTTTATAACTATCTTCGTTATTATGTCGTTTAGGCATGCGGGTTTTTTTTTAATAAACATCATTTCATGATATTCTCGTTTTCTCTTGTTATATTCGGATTTTATGATTTCTGTGTTGGTGAAGTCAAATCTATGCTTCAATGCTTGTTCGTGGTTTTTTAATGCAGTGATGTTCTTGTGATAATATTTGTGACCATTTAGCCCGTTTTGTAGGTCGTTTTGTAGGTGTTGGCTGGTCTGTCCAATATACACTCCTGAGCAGTCTTGACAAGGTATCTGATATACAGTGTGTGTCTTTTTGTTGTCTGGTATTTTTAATAAATAATTTTGAGAACCAAAAACCCAATAATTTCTTTCTGAATATATATAGATATAATTGGATGTAAATTTCAGCAGGAACCTCAGATGGTCAATATAAATTGGTGTCTAAAGCATAAAGAATACAGACTCACCTGATAAATTGCTGGGGGTACCCACAGTACTTCTCCGTTTGGGTATATTAGAACGTTAGATTTATATCTAACCTCATAATTGCCATCAGCGCTAAAATGATTATATTAATTCCATGTTTTCGAAAATGAATGTTGCACTTACTTATTGAATAAAACAATATCAGGTTTCCAAACCTTGTCGGGGGGTAACCTCAGCACTGCGATACCACCATAATCGGCCTCGTCCCACTGCAGTTGATAATCTGTCCAAACCTGAATTGAAAAAGTTGGAATTACAACTGGGGACATCATTCAGGGAAATATTACTCACCAGTCTCAGCCATACGTTGGACTTCATGATTTGATTTTTTTCATTCTGAAACAAGAACAAAATAAGGTGATCTAACAAACCAATGGCCAAGAATATTCAAAATGATGTAGAAATGCATTTAAATGTGGCTAAGTATCTTATAATTAAGGCAAATTTTTTTGAAACATATGGTCAAGTTTTTCGAAGACACATCCAATCATCGTCTTAAGCTGCGGTCTTCAAATAATCGATATAGCACCATGCCATTTTTTCTCACGTAGCTGAATCTCACAAAGGGTGAAGCTTTTGAAGTGTTAAGGTACCAGAAGGGTAGAATTGAAACATATCAAACATCAGTTGAATCTGTCGTGGTGTAAATCCCGTACATCAAACTTTCGGCTAAATAAGTCTCAGTGTCTCAACAAAATAGAAAAAACAGAACTATTTGATCTACTGATGTTGACAAAACCAGTCTGAAAGTGCTTTATTTTGCAAAGAAAATAAAGAAAGAAAAGTCTTTGCCAATGAATTATTTGTAATGTACTACAAATATATCAAAAAGTCATCTAAATGTTGAAGATTGATGATAGAATAATGGGATCCATGCAGGAAGCCCCTGAGTTGAATTACGGGGCCATGCTTGGGCCAACACTGGGTCCCCAGCTTCGGCAATTCAATCTTGGTCCATGCTAGGGTTACGACTGGGTAGAAAACTTCGGCCATTATAATGATGACCCGACCTTGGCCCAAGGTAGGATTGACCAGCCTAGGCCATTCACATGATAAATCAAGCTTGGTCGGAGACTGGCGAGTCTTGGTTAGGCCACTTAATTACATTCCACGTTAGGCCCAAGGTAGGGTCACCGAGAATTGGCTAGTTACGCGTTGTCGAGACGTCAACCAGGTTTTTCTCTTCCTTTGACTCTTTATTGCCGAAGAAGTTCGGAACTTCCGACATTCCCAACCTGGCGTTGACGATACATCAGCTGTGAGTTGCACTGCCACCATCTTTGTTGAATTGTTGTTGTTTACAATTTATTTAATTATGTTAAATAAAGTGAATAAGCAGAAAGCTCCTGGATAACGTGACAATGTTTAATTCATATTCAAGAGTTGAAAAGTGGCGTGAGTTACGAAAAAGACAAAATTAAAATAAACAAAATAACTTAAGAGTAAATGAGTTAAGTGTAAATAGACCAATAGATACTGTGAGTGATAATAAATTGTCTGAAACGGAGCCTTATGATTTTTCATTTTATGATGAAGATGTTGATAGTATTAATGCTAGTAATTCTGATAATATTTTAAGTGATAGTGATGTTAATAACCAGACTGAATAGAATCTATTGATGATCAGAAAATTTATAAACTTCCAGATGAAGAAATTGAACAAACGAAAACTTTGAATGAAAAGCTTCGTTCTTGGACTCTGTTAAACCTCAAATAATAAATAATATAATGAAAATTATTAATATTATTCAAACGTGGTTCAGTGTTGCCTATGAACCCCGGGCCAGTCTTGGCAATGAATCAAGGCCAAAGCTTAGAAATCAGGTGATGGCCAATCGTGGCAACCATGTGTGGCCCCGTGTTATCATTCCAGATTCTCCATGGCTGGGACATCAATAGTTTACAAGATAGGCCCAAAGTTCTGCAAAGTTGACCCAAGCTTGGGCCTATTTTTGGCCCCGTCATACTATCCTGTCTGGGGAGTTGATATAAATAAACGAGATTTCTTATATTAGTTTTATTATCTATTAATTTGTTTTTCATATTTCCCAAGTGAATAGAGCAGTTTCTGTAGAATTTTTACTGGCTATGTGATACTTTATTGATTATAATATATTTTGTGATAATATCGGATAATAATCATCACTAGTAGATCTCTGTATTTTGATGGTTGAAAAATTATACTAGTTATTTATATTTTGTTAATATATCTAATAATTATCAAATCTATCTTTTACATACCACATTAATCAATTGGACGAAAGCTAATCCGAATCTAACGTCCACCTTCTCCGTCATATTTTGAACGGGACGAATTAATTTATTGTATCCCCTGAAGAGATCTCGGACTAGACGCTCCTCGTCCTCAGAACATTCACCTGGAAAAAAAATCACACATATGTACTTTAATGCTGGATTCTAACTTGCTCTTGGGCTTGTAATAGGTTTGCAATACCCATCATATTTGAGGGTGGGGTGAAAAGTTTCCGGCCGATCAAGAAATGGCGCCACTAGATCTACTTTTGGAACGGCGTCCTACACTACCATTCCTGCTGAGTTTGTATGCAAAGTTTCAGCCCAATCGCTACGTTATTTTGCGTTTGAGAGCACATTGCGCGAGACACATTCGTTGTTTTCGTTAAAATGGAAAAATTGGAGAAAAGCATTGTCATAAAATACCTCTATTTGAAGGGTTTTACACCAAAACAAATAAAAGAAGAGATGGATTCAACACTAGGAGACTCCTCCCCATCATATTCAACTGTTAAGCAGTGAGTTTCTGAATTCAAAATGGGTCGTGTGATCAACTTTTGACGAGCTTCGCTCAGGACAGCCCGTTGAGGTCACAACTTCAGAAATGATTGTGAAAATCCATCGAGTAGGATTGGAAGACCACAGATTGAAAGTGCTGAGATAGCATAGACCTGTAGGATGTCAGCTGAACTTGGGCGAAATATTTTGCAAAACTATTTGAGCATGGAAAAGCAAGATGGGTGCCACGTTTGCTAACACTCGACCAAAAACAGATTCGAAAAAACATTTCAACCGAAAATTTGGCGCTGTATAAAAAGCTGGAAATAAAGAACAGTCAAAACAGTGGGTTGGAAATGGGGAACCAACTCCAAAGAAGGCAAAAACAATTTTATCGGCAAACACTTTGACGGGGAAGGAATTATATACATTGATTATCTTGAAAAGAGTAAGACTATCACTGGTCGATACTGCGCAGACTTAAAACAACGTTTGAAGGACGAGATGCAAATTGAACGACCTCATTTGTAAAAGAATACAATGCAATTAATAGAATACAATGCAAGTAATAGAATACAAGAAGATAACGCACCAGCAAATTCGATTTGCCATGTCCATGTCGAATGTTGCCATGTCCAAAATCCACGAATTGAAGTTTGAATTGATGCCGCATCCTCTCTAGTCTCTAGACTTTGTCCCCAGCGACTATTACCTGTTTCCTAACCTCAAAAAATGGTTTGGCGGTGAAAGATTTGAGAGCAACGAAGAAGTTATCGAAACTTTAAATCAGTATTTTGAGGAGCTTTACGAATTCACGTTTAAAACTGGTATAACTAAATTGGAACACCGTTATGGGAAATGTATAAGTATTGATGGAAATTATGTTGAAAAATAAAGCAAAAAAAAATTGAAATGATTGTTTTTCTTGAGAACTTTTCACCCCACCCTCGTATATTAGGTTTTTGTCTACTAACTGGAAAGACGAACGAAAAAGTCCATATGCAACAAAATAGAAACTAAATTCTTGATAAACTCTGAACTTTCGATTAATACTTTTATTATTTGAAACATTTCTATTATGCAGTTTTATTACGAATTTTGAAGAAACCATCGTTTTGGTGAAACGTACGTCACAATTACTTGGGTAATATAAGTATGTGAATAAACTTTTGTGTCACAAATGTGTGTGAAAAAAACATTTTTTTGAGGAAAAAGAGAAGGTAAAAAACAATTCATGAAAATAAGGAAATATTCTAGTTTCATAAGGCATCGATTCCTGCTTCTTCAATTTCATTGCCACGAAAGAATGAATTGTCACGTTTTCAATTTACATCAGAAATGGATTTCGGTACTGTGTTGACTCAATTCAGAATAAATATCCAAGAGCAACTGCATATCAAATACCAATTAATAGATAATTGAAAAGTAATACCGTCATTTCTTTCTTGCTTTCTTGGTAATTACCTACTTAGAATTTCACTGGAGCATATTGAATTTATCTGGGTATTCTTCAGGAGAAAATTCCTTTTTCAAGGTCTTTTTGGGTGATTCATATTAGATAATAATTAAATTCGATATGTCATCTAGAGCAGACAAGCTTTAGTGGAACAAATATTTCTTAAACGAACCATATTGTGATATATATTTTGAACTTCTTAATAATTTATACGAATGAGAATAGTTAAGGACCATGATTGGTCTGGAAAATAAAAAACAACACGGAAATTATGCAAGAAACACATAAAATAATACTTCTCACATTCTTTCATTTTATTATCTCAATATTTCATAAATTTCAAAAATGAGGCAACAAAACTGAAAAACACATTTCAGTGTGAAAAAGGATCAATCATAATTTTGAATGATGCAGAAATATATTGGCATAACTGTCACTTATGCCACTTTCTTCTGTGTTCGAAGCAGAATCATCAATTGTTTACATTATGTGATCACACATCACTCTGATCAAAGTAGTCATCAGATGAAAATGTAAAGGCATGTCTGATTTTGCTAAGCATTCGAAAGTCAGTGTCACAGTATTCTTGTGAGAAATGGGGAGGAATCTTTCTAGGAATTTACTGAAATAATATGTTCTGTGTTCATCTCGGATCCCAAATTTTGGAATGACTCAGATGTTTCAGATTTTTTCTCCATCAATGTGCGTACTGATGAGTAAACAAAAAATCCATACGTAAACTTTTCGTACATAAACAACTGAAGCTCTAAATAGAAATAATAATTTTATGTGGATATGACACCTACATGATGGAACGTCTTCACAGGGACTATAGAGGTCAAGCATTTACTTTTTCGTGTTTTTTAACGCTGTAGCTTCGTCCGAAATTGAAGAGAACAATCGGAGCGACCAACGGTATTCAATCCGTAAGTTGATACATTATTAATTTTCTACAACTACATTGAACTATCAATTTCTCCTTCTTCATGGAAAGTATATACGTCACACAGAACTCCAATCAATATTATTTTCTGCCTTGTCTCGATCGGTATAAAGCAACATATTTTCGTGGAAGAACGTTAAGTCCTTTAGACCTATCTCTTTCCGGCACCAGAGGATAGAAAAAGATAGATCAAAAGTAGTTGTAACTTCACTATAAAGGCACTTTTTTGTACCATTCTTGTAGCAAATTATAACTGATTCAAACGCACATATAAGCTTATTTTGGTGAAACGGATTCGTTTATAGCACAACTGTCCTCAATTTTGATTTTATTACATTTAAACTGATAACTAACATCAAAACTTATACTTTCATAACGACAGAGATGATATGGGAAAGAAAATAATCTATGATTTTTTTAGCGAAATCGTTTTTTGTTGAGACGTAATTGATTAAACAGATCAAAGTTGTTATAAATTCAGTGATTCTTTAGATTTCTGGTCTGAATGTAGAGAAAGTTATTCTGTAACATATCATATCCGAAATTTGAAAACATTTTCAGTTTTGATTTTTTAAAATATTTTAATTTTGTGTTGAATATGTATGAATTTTTATGTCGATATTATTATTTTATATCGATATAGTGGTGAAAACTACTGGAAACTGTTCGGTTTTATTTACCTAAATTAATCTAATAATCCTCTTTATTATTATCTATTACTTCAGTAGTAATATTACTCAGATAATAAGATAATTTATTCGGATTAATCGGAACTAAACTTTATCTCAAATTTTCACTCGGTATTTACTAATTAGATTTATTTGGAAATCTTGACAATAGATATATAATGATTTATTTTGCGGAAAACGGCACTACGAGAAGCGACCATCAATTATAAATTGACTTTATTGTAACTCAATCAATGCTTTGAGCTGGAAATATTTCCTAAAAGCTTTTTGAATACAGATACCACTAATTTTATACGAAATATTTCTGGGTTGTGTACGCTTCTTTAGAATTTGAATATGACAGCGTAAGCCCTTTGTAGGATCTCAATTAGCTTCATCCTTTTCATCAGTACTGTCTGTAGGAGTCTTAGGAATAATAATTTTCCTTCCTGTTCCAACAAGCTGATCGTGCTTGCTTGGAAAATGTGCAAATCGTTAGGCTTCTCCCCATTTTCCCGAATTTGAGCCTCACATTCGGCTGCCACTTTGTCTAATTGAACGAAAATGAGGATTCGACCGGTGGAAAACATTTTACGTCCAGATTCAGGAATTTCTCATTGTTAGTCAATACTGAGTCTCTTAATCGAAATATCGAAATATTTCAAATAAAACAAATGTTGTCAAGAGGAACGAAGCTATCACTTTCGAGAGTGAATATAAAGTGCGTTCCAACTAATCATCGAACTTGTTGAATTCAAATACCATACAATCGTTTCGTCCTTACTAGTAATCTTCAGTGATATTTAAAATATAATAACGGTTCCATGATTTTTGAACTATTTCTATTTTTCCTATTTCAGAATTAGGAGAACATTCATCAGTGAAGTCATCACATGAGCGCCCTCTATCGAAGAAATGACATAAAAACTCTCTCGAGCTTCCTAAATTCCTTTCTCGTGACAAGATCAGTAAGAGTACATAAAGGCTTTGTAGAGATTTCATCTAAACAACTTAGTCTGTAGATGTGTGAGAATGGTCCAATGCCTTATCGCTACAAATTACACCCTAGCTGACAACTTGATAACTAACTTCCCCGCCTACACAAATGTCAAAAACGGAAAACCTATCGACGATATTAACAGTTACAGGCCGATAAACTTGTTGCCGGCACTCAGTAAAGTCATAGAGAGAATTCTATACAGAAGACTGAAAACTTTCGCCGACAACAAGAGTATCCTTCCAGAAAATCAATTCGGATTCAGAACGGAACACTCGACAATACATCAACTGGCAAGAATGACAGAAGACATCAAGGATAAGCTCAATATATCAATTCCAACTGGTGCCATATTTTTGGACGTAGAAAAAGCTTTTGACAAAGTATGGCATCATGGTTTGATATATAAACTTAAGAGAGAACAATTCCCTAGGAAGTTGGTAAACATAATCCAAACATATCTACATGGAAGAACATTTAGAGTAAGAATTGGAGACAAACTTTCTAAAGAGGAGAAAGTCAGTGCAGGAGTGCCCCAAGGATCAGTAGTCGGCCCACTTCTATACAACATCTACACGGCAGACATCCCAACCCCCGACAAGTGCAAGTTAGCCCAGTTCGCCGATGACACAGCGCTCTACATATCAAGGAGGATGAAAAACGCCGTTCAAAATGGATTACAAGAAGACCTGCAGAGAATTCGAAAGTACTTTGAAACATGGAAAATCAAAGTGAACCCTAACAAAACAGTAGGGGTTTACTTTGATCACAGAAATAGAGAACGAAAACCACGTGAAGTGATCTACAATGGCCACCCCATTGCGTGGGAGAAGAAAACAAAATACTTTTAAAAGAATACTTGAAGATACTGAAGATACTTTTAAAGAAAATGAAGTACTTGGGAGTAATCATGGACGGCAACTTGAAATTCTGAACTCATATCTTCGAAAATATAAAGAAAGCCAGACAAATGCAGGCCTACCTATACCCCCTTCTGAACGAAGAGAGCAGGATGTCAATCGAGAACAAAATGAAAATAATAAAAACAATTATCATTCCAGGGCTAACTTATGCAGGTGAAATCTGGAAAATAGACAACTCCGCACGAGTCGAGAAGCTTCAAGGTACCCTCAACAGAATAGAGAGAATGGCAGTAGCGGCACCAAGATACATGCCCAACACGCAACTCTACGAGGAACTTGAACTAGACAAAATCTCTGACTGCATACGAAAAAGAAGGACAAAGATGATGGAAAAAATGGCAGCACACAAGAATATCCTCATACGAAAAACAACAGAAATAGAGCCCAGAACAACAGGAGGCAGAACATCGCTAACCCAGTGGAAAGGATCGGCGGACGAACAAACATCCTCAACGAACAAGAAGAGGAAGTGCTAATAAAGCACTAAGCAACGACATGTGGGAAATCACAAACCATCATAGTAGAAGAAACGCGAAACGAAGACGAAGAAACAAAGGATCCAAATCCAGTCCTCATCAAACCAGTGCAGACCCTCATCATCGAAACTTGATTGTTTCGATAAATATCACTGAAGGTTCCTAATAAGGATGAAACAGTTGTATGGTATTTCTATTCAATAACTTCGATGATAACGTCAAAGGTTACAGAAGAAACGTCATTTGTCAAAAGTGATTTTGGTCATGGATAAGATGAACATTTACTGCCGAACTTATTTATTTTTATATTATATGTTACTTGTTACACGAGTCACCCCAAAAATAAATTGAAAATATTGGAATGGGCACTTGATAAACTACAAAAACTACTTGTTATGTGTACCAAATATCAATGTATCTTTATTTGCCTCTAATAAATAATATGATGTTAGTTACTGAATTTTATTATTATTATATACATTCAGAAAAATTTTACCTGCATATAAAATTGTATATAATTCTATATATATATATATATATATATATATATATATATATATATATATATATATATATAAATATATATATATATATATATATATATATATATATATATATATATATATATATATATATTTAAAATTGATTTATTGCCTGTTTAAGATTTAAGTTTTCAATGTTTTCAGCAATAACAGGCTTCTTTTAATATGAAAAACTTTATTCTCGTTAATAAAGTTTTTTTAACGAGAATAAAGTTTTTCATATTAAAAGAAGCCTGTTATTGCTAAAAACATTCAATATATATATATATATATATATATATATATATATATATATATATATATATATATTAAAGAAAGCGATAATATCGGGAAGCGGCCCGTGACAAAGAAAACTTATCTGTTTATAATCTCAATATTTCGTCAATTTTTTATTGACTTCTTCAGGAGAAAATCTACAAGCAAATTACATGAACAGTTAAAAAATCGTACAAAGAACAATAGTAATCTCTACTTACAAATAATTAAAGTCAGTCACTAAAAACTAATAAAATCAACATTCTTCATCAAATTTCGGAACAAGACTAATCAGACAAAACTAAACATCTAATGAAACGTTGAAACCACAGATGGAAAACGAACAAAAAAATTTGTATAAAGTATAAAAGCAATATATATATATATATATATATATATATATATATATATATATATATATATGAATGTAAATACTAAACTGTATAAATACTCTCTCCTCTAGTAGAACTCTCATTTAACTGTTCATGTAATTTGCTTGTAGATTTTCTCCTGGAGAAGTCAATAAAAAAATTGACGAAATATTGAGATTATAAACAGATAAGTTTTCTTTGTCACGGGCCGCTTCCCGATATTATCGCTTTCTTTAACATATAGTACGGTCGACAGTAAAATTCTTTCTATATATATATATATATATATATATATATATATATATAAACACATATTTTACATTATTAAGTTTTAGTGAATGAAGCTCAGTTGGCTGAAATTCTGTCGATGCGATTGTTTGCTCCTAGTTTTGATGATCATTGTCGTTTCGGATAGGAATATATTCCCTGTATTTATTATCGATCCATGTTGGCCTATATCGAAATTGTCGTAATTGATAGTTTCAAATATATATAGTCGTTTTTCTAGAACCCTAAACAACCTCCACCATTAACAATTAATTTATCCGAAGTGTTCAGATTCAGTAAACTTTTTCAATATTGTAAAACTTTCTTCCCCATATAACCAGATAGGCCACATTTGGTTACTTGACGACGGAACGACAAACGGAAGTCCTTTCGAATACATTTGTGATATTTTCTGATAGGGCTGTTAAAGATAGACTTTCTCGGAATATTTTGTTGAAATTTACATATTACGCCAACTCGGAGATTCTTGAACGCATCCCATTCAAATGGTAACAATTCAAACCGTATATTTCCTCAAGTTTTCAGGCCCACTTCTGTTTGAGAACACGTTAATTACAAATTTTCGATATCTTTACTGGACCGAATATTCAAAATCATAACGAACCGAACAATCAAATTTAGACAATGATTTCAATCTCCGAGCATCTTCTCATGACTCAAGTGAAGAAGTGTCAGGTAATGGATACTTAACAATTCCATCTCTAGGAATCAATAGAAAACATCTCTCAGATCATAGACACACCAAGCATAGAACGCTCACATATCTTCTATATCCGTAGGTATCTACTAAACTGCAACGTCTATTCGACAAATGTCATCACATGATGTTTACATATATATATATATATATATATATATATATATATATATATATATATTTACTATTTACTATTGTATGCTTTCATTGACCGTTGGATATGTTTATAGTTCGAGATGTTTTCAGAAATAACAGTCTTTTTTGATGCGAACAACCTTGAAGTTAATTCATAAATTTCTTTGGATCAAACGTCAAATTTTTATATTGAAAACGAACTCGGCTCTTCTGCCTCTTCACTACTCATTATATTCAAGATAATGCATATTCAATATAATGTATACATATTCAATGTTGAGTATTCAGTATTGATGCTATTTCAATGTGTTGGCTCACCATGAGTTTTTCAGAGGTTTTGCCGTGGTGAATCAGACCAATAAACTTCCAAAGCGAATCCTGAGTCAGAAATATTTCTCTGAATATCGAAGATGTGAAAGTGTCGAGTTGATTCTCAAAATTATTACATTTTGTAGTTTGTTATTCACAGCAACTTATGAAATTCAATTATTCAATAGTTTTGGTAAAGTTTCAATTCGCAACGAAACGTCAACTAAAATGAATATTTTCTAATCAAAGAAGCCTGTTATTGCTGAAAATATTTCAAACACTATAAAGTTTTTTTAAAATAAAGATTTAAATTTACAAAGTTAAATGATAACCGTTGGATGTAGTAACAAAAGTCACCATGAAACGTTGCAGTCAAAAAGAAATGTGAAAATTTCCCTTCTCAAAACCAACTTGGCAGTTTACCCAACCTGTATAATAGGGTTCGCAGTGTCTTATCTCTATGGGACGGATTGGGAAACTTCTTCCATTTACACCAGAGTGAATTATTATTCTGAGGGATATCACTTAGAATCCCAAAGGGAACTTAACACTGCACTGGGTTTAAATGGGTTTATAATTCGGATGATAATCCCACATGTTTCGTCAGTTTGCAGGGAAACTCCGGCGCTAGTTTGACGGCGAAAAACTTTCCACAACATTGATACGCGATATTTACTTTCATTAACATTACATCACTGCCACCTGCCTCAGTGATATTCGAACTTATTAAATTGTTGTTTGCATAATTTGGAAAGCGTTGCAGGAAGATAAGCAGCTTTCTGAACAGCGTTTTCTGAACTTATTTTGCGATGATTTTGATATATACTGGCACAATTTTTATACCCCTTGGAAATTATATCACAACAATATCCACTGATATTATTAGAAATGAGGACATCGTAAGTTGAATATAAGAATGAAAAGTTCTCTATAAAAAATTTCATTATAAAATAACAAATTTAGGAATAATTCTTTCAACTGAAGTGATTTTCAATTTATCGAAATCTGTAACTTAAATATTGGCCCTTCATTAACTCTACTCAAGTTATATTTTAACTAACACATGAAATCTTACTGTATGATTATTTTTCGCTCTTGAGATGAAGAATTTACAGATCATATCAATGAAAATACAATTGATAACAAGTTTTCTTCAGAGGACTGGTTATTTGTTAGTTAAATATTTCCACATAGATTATGTAGTTGAATGAGAAGATGACGCTATTCAATGAAAATAATTCGAACACATATCTATACTGTAATAAAAATTTTCAAAAAAATCACATGTCGATCATTTTGACTCAATTCTTCATCTTCAAATTACTCCTCATTAAGTATCTGGAGACAGAACATTGCTACGTCATAGTATTTCAATATGAAATCTTTCTGAAAATTTGTTCAGATTCAAAAGTATTCGAGTTTAAAAGTTCAGTTTCAGTTTTCTTAATCTATCAAAATTTATTTTTTCTTTTATGCTTTTGTAGTTTTGAATACTTAGAAATGAATAATGGATTATGTTGAAATGGATTATGTTTTTTCAGTAGATTCAAATTTAACGATTTACTAGCTTCATCTTATGAAAGAAATTGTTGAAAAAACGTTAATCAACAAATTTTGGGCAACGAAATACGGTTTTTGGAAAGCAGGGGAATGACTCTCAGAATAATGAATTAGTAATTGGAGTTGAAGTGGAAAGAGGTACCAACTTCGAATCAAATTCTCAAATTCAACTTGAGATTCAACTTGAGATATTTGTGCTTCTACGTCCGATCAAGAAACAACTTGAAATCTCATGTGACCACACCTAGGGCATTAATTATATATTTGGAAATACTCCGCTGTGATTGTTTACATCGTATAATTCAGATAAAACTACGCCGAATAACTAGATGATCAAAAATAAAATTATATATAAAAAGTTTCTATATATAAGAATAATTTATATATAAAAACTGAATGTTTATATATATAAATCTAATAAAATATATATACTTCCAGCCTCTTTTTATTTTTTCATTCATATGTGTTGATTTATATATTTATTTTCTATATATTTTTGCTATATATCTTTTCTAACATATTTCTAGTATATATTTATTTTCGTTATTTCAAGTGTTGATTCATGATTTGGTGAGTTTTCACAGCGAAAAATGTTTCAATATTTAAAAGGAATAATTTTATATTTTACGTGAATTCTTCGAAGCGTATTTATTTGGATTGAAAGGATTTTCGTGCAAGATTTTCTATGTTCTTTCTATATTTTTTCATAAATAAGATTGCTTATATAATTCTAATTTGTTTTGTGGAAATTTCAGATAGAATGTGGATTTATTTATTATTAGTAAACATTGTATTTTGAATACAAAAGTATTTGAAAAATATTGCTGATGTGATTTTGAAATGGTTAATTCGGATTAGGCAGTGTAAGCCCTGAGAAATACGCTGAAATATAAAGAAAGAACATAAAAAGGGTAATCTGAATAAGAAAAATATTCACATTTGTTAATTTCAGTTGATGTTGTTGCTTTTGAAATGAAATAAACGTGTTATTTTTCCATGCACTTTTATCAGGTGTTGAAACTTTATTCTGAACTAATTCTGAACATATTCCTGAGTAGGAAATTCCGCTGAAAGAACAAAATTTTTGAATTTGACACAAGTCTTGAATTACATTCTTTCATAAATTGAATGTGTGTTTGTTATTAAAATTGACTACAAAAAATTGCTACAAAAATGAACTTTTGAATCTTCAGTTTGAGAAAAGGAAGGAATAGTTCTTTCCAGCTTAAAGTGAGTAAGATACATTGATATTTAATGAGCCTGATCTTCAGAATTTAATACTGGGTCTTTGTTTGATAGTTTCGACAGAGGGGAGGGGCAGTGTTTACATGCCTCAGCGTGGTGGGTGTGCCGGTGGATTTACCTATGACAATGAGGGAAGAAATGATCACTAGAAGAAGGCGATTAGCCAGCTGAGATCTCCACATCTTCCTTCCGTTCATGGCGAATTCTTGAAAGATCATCGGGATCTAGCTCTGCAACTCAAGTCCATTCCCTTAGAAGACGCCAAAACTGCGGCGACAGTTTCTTTAGCAGTCTTCACTAGCCGGGCACTCGAACACATTTCGCAATAGCAAAAAAACATCGCGTCTTAAACAACACATATCTCCACCGTGAGTGATGGTCCGCAGAAGACATACACCATACGACTCATGCTGTGTTACTCGTGTGCTGTCACAGAGCCACCCTTTCGGGTTTACTTGGCAAACTGGATGGCAGATGGCAAATACGTCGCATGCACGCAAAATCTTCTTTCAACCAATCAAATATATTCCACCTAAATATCGATTTCAAAAGGGGTGCTGAAGCTGCGCGTTCATCTAACTTCAGTGGCGTGCTTTTATCTTCCCCTTCTTTCAGTTAATCACTTAACATCACCATGGTAATATCGTGCTCCCCCAAATTTACTCTCCCCACATACACTAAAAACTTATATAATATATATATATATATATATATATATATATATATATATATATATATATATATATATATATATATATATATATATATATATATATATATATATATATATATATATATATATATATATATATATATATATATATATATATATATATATATATATATATATATATATATATATATATTTATATATCATAATATTTATATATTTTTTTCAAAATTGGTTTTATTACCTGTTTGAGATAGCTATATTGATAATATTTTCAGCAATAACAGGCTATTTTCAATGTAAAAAACATTATTTTCGTCGGAGTTTCGTTGTATATCACAACTTTGTCAAAACTAATTAATAATTATTTATTATTATTAATTAATTTATTATTCATTAGTTTTGACAATGTTGTGATATACAACGAAACCTGTTATTGATAAAAATATTACCAATATAATATTTATATATATGTTTATCATATTTTTAGCAATAACAGGCCGTTTGAAATGCAAAAATCTTTATTTTCGTTGTTGTTTCGCTGTTTATTACAACTAGTTATGTCGAAACTATTCTTTTCAGTTTTGACAAAGTTGTAATAAACAACGAACGTCAACAGAAATAAATGTTTTTGTATAACAAACATCCTGTTATTGCTGAAAATATTGTACATAACTATTTCAAACAGGCAATGGAACCAATTTTGAAGAAATATTTATTCACACACACACATATATATATATATATATATATATATATATATATATATATATATATATATATATATATATATATATATATATTATCGGTCTGGTGAAATGTTTAAAAACTCATTTATTCATAACAATTCTACACTTTTTTAGTGTTCTTCAATGATCAAATTCAATATGTAAAAAATATAAAAATACTTACAATTAGAGTTTATGCAGTGATAATAACATCACTAACATTATTCAACAAACGTCTCTTATTTTGTTTCGTCTTGCACCCTACATGTTGCTAAACTGAATGATCAGATTTTCAACACCCTAGAAAGCTGAAGGCTTCATTGTACACCCCACACACAAGTGACTTGTGTGTGGAACAAGTGACAATGACTTGATCGTAATTTTTTTTTATACCATTTGCGTAGGAAAATGTTTTGATTAATTCTATTTTAAATTGCAGCTTGTTTTTTCTCATGAAGACACAAAGAAAGTGTCGAAATATCGAGAATTATTATAAATAAATGAGTTTTTAAACACTTCACCCGACCGATTACTGCCCCTACCTAAATTTTACTCAAGTATCGCACTGTCGAGAAACTACCCATATATATATATATATATATATATATATATATATATATATATATATATATATATATATATATATATAGTATTTCAAAGCTTGTTATGTGTTGCTTTTATATTAGCATGTGAATGCATTCATTTCAAGTTTTGATGCATTTCTTCAATATCCCTGAAGATAAGAAATGATAGTTTGATTCAATAAAAGTAGAAAAGTCAATTGGAGATTAATTGAATTAATGAAAACCAATAAATAACATAATAAGTCATATATTCATATCGCATAAAACAATATTAAATTTGATTATAATAAATAATAACAATTTTATAATTAATTATAACAATACTGGAAAATGTTACTAAAAAGGCTAGCAATAAGTGGGTAACAACATTGAATATACAAAGTGAAATATGTATTGCCTATCAATATTCTACCTTATCATTCTACCAGATGAAACTTTTACAAATTCCAAAAGCAAGATGTCGTTAAGTATAAATATTCCATATTTCATAACGTAATAATTAAATTCTAAAATTAAAGTATGTAAATTGTGGAAAGTAGTAGACTTCAGAAATTCTCATTATTCACCACATGAACACGTTGAAGTAATTCTCCAGACTCTGAAACTTGCTTACTACTTAATCGCTTAATGCTACAGAACTAGTTTCTGTAGGGAATTCCTGATAATTGTATTCCATCATTATTAAGTATTTGTCTATACAATTCGCGGCATCAGATTGCCTGTTTATTGTTTCAATTAGTGCATTAAAACTGCATCACTTTTTGCATCTCAATGAGGTAATTAATGGAGAAATTTGCTTTACAGATTTTATTAGAAATATGAAATATTCATTCAATTTTTTTCGTTCAATTTGTGTTATATTTCTTGAAAGTTATTGGGAGTTTTTATCAAATCCTAAATAGGTTTTCATAAGAAATTGAAATAATTATTTAATTGTTATTTTTTGAATACTTATTTGAAAATTCCAAATGTTAATTTTCACATTGATATTTTCAGTTGATTTTCTTTTTCAAAATGTTTGTTTTGCCATTTCTTAACATAATTGACATTTTTCAGAAACAAATGAAGAATGCAAATTTTCAATTCAAGAAAATTCAATTTTTATAGATTTTGAAAACAATTATTTTGATTATTATTCGAAAATTTTATTGGTAAATTCAAAGAATAATTCGACTCGTTTGGTATAATGTTAGAATGTATTGATGACGATTGAGATATGATTGGGTTGATCTTTGAAAATTGAACTTGAAATTTTTATGTTCTATCATTTACGATATTTGATTTTCGGATATGTTGTATTTAACAAATTTTTCCTCATTTACTTTTAAAATTTCTGGTGTTTTTGTTTATTTTGATTTAAAAAATTTTCATGAATTGATATTTATCATAAATTTTTGGAAATATATCCATTTCAAAGGAAATTTTCATATACGACATATAAGTAAAGCTATTTCTAGGTCTCACGTTATTGAATATTGTGTATATTAATTCAATTCGATTTTGTTCTTATGTGAAATTTCGATGTTGCATAGGTTGAAAATACGTTATATTATAAAAATATTTGGGATATATGAAACAGTAATACTATATTTCGTATTGAAAATCGAACTTTTTGTTTGTTCTAATGCGAATTACGATTTGTACATAGTAATTATAAAAATATAAATATTTTTGTTCGTTTTTAGTTATATTTTGTAAGAAACCAATGGGATATTAATTTTTTGAAATTGGAACATTCACTCCTTTGATACCTTGTCCACTTGAAAACACTAAAAGAGTTTTGAACAATGTTAGAAATACTTTTTGATAAAATTAGTTTCGATGGGTTTTTCAATTTCATGCAATATGAAGTTTTCAGAAACAAAGCGAAAATATACAGAAACACTTTGTATGTATTAATATATATATATATATATATATATATATATATATATATATATATATATATATATATATATATATATATATATATATATATATATATATATATATATATATATATATATATATATATACATATTCAATTCCAGCCACAAAGAAGTCGATTCCTCACGTAGAATTTTATGGTGTTTTGTTTCGTGTTTTTAATTAGCTTCCAAGTTCGAACATCTAAAACTTGAACTGCACCGTTCTGACGAGCTATACGATAGATATGTACTTTCAGTGTTCAATTGGGATTGCAGTCTAGGACAGGAAAATCACTTACCTCTTTAGTATTTTCCAAGCTTTCGAAAATGTTTATTTTCTTCTTCACGGCTAAAATAGTACAATATTAACAGTTTATATAACAAGGCACTATCGAAAATTTTCCTTAAATTACTATGAAGTTAATCCGAAAGTACATTTGTTTTCTGAATTTCGTACATTTGAAATCTTGTTCTTATTTTCAAAATTCAAAAAACAAATGTACTTTTGGAGTAACTTCATAGTAATTGTAAGGAAAATTTTCGATAATGCCTTGTTATATAAACTGTTAATACTGTACTATTTTAGCCCTGAAGAAGAAAATAAACATTTTCGAAAACTTGGAACATACTAAAGAGGTAACTGATTTTTCTGTCCTAGACTGCAATCCCGATCAAACAGTGAAAAAATACTGAGACTCTTAATCGAAATATCGAAATATTTCAGGATTACATATATTTCAGGAATATATTACGTACAGGATTCATATTCACGCATATACTCGTACTTGTATGTGTGTATATGTGTTAATATATGAATGTAGGTGTGTGTTTATCTTTATATGTATGTTTGAGTTTGTCAGCATTTAAATTTTTCTTTTTATTCCTATAAATAATTGTATTTATATTTCTTTTCATCAGTTGTGATTGACGATCACAAAATCTTTCTTTTGAAAACTTGAAAATTTTAAAGTACAAAATTGAAACTTTTAAACTTTTGTACTACCAATTTTGTTTTTAGTATACATATATTGTCTTTTCTGTTTTGTAATTTGGACATGTCCTGTAAAACATTGTATATTAAATAAAAATAATAGAATATATATATATATATATATATATATATATATATATATATATATATATATATATATATATATATTCTTAGCAATAACAGACAGTAAAAGTGAAAAAATCATTTTAATATTAACGTTTCGATAACAATTAACGATATATCGGTATGAATTCATCTCGTATTCTCTTTTATGTTCATAAGAACACATAATGAGAATCTATATTTGTCCTTCCAATTGTTTTATTTTTAATAAATGACACGGAGATTTCGCATATCTCTTGGTGAAACATTGTGATAAAAACTATAAAATTAAAATTAACACACTTGACTTAAGTTTCACTGAATATATTAAAATGTCTACGATTCAGTAATATTGTATACTCTTGATAATCGGTTAACCACCCTAAACATATGTAGAGTTTTTAATTTTCAGTGAAACTTAAGTCAAGTGTGTTAACTTTAATTTTATATGTTTTATTTTTGTTTGGGCTATTCATGTATCAAATAATCACGGAAAAGTTTTAACACTCTAGAAACTCTAACTGCGTGAACATAATGTGAATTTAAGAACATATGATATTTGGATATGTCTCCAACAATATCATCATCTTTATCCATTTACATAAAGCCTCCTTGAGGGAAATTAAGATGTAGTCTCTGACTGGATGATAACGGATACTGAATAATGCTCAAAGTAATCTGACCTACAGTAGACGAGCCCATTCTTCTTCTAAATTAATTCTGTCATTTACGGCCTTCCTTTTTTCGTAATTTGAGACATCAGAGTTTCATCAATCCTGCTTTGCGAACTCAGCGAACTCTATCTCCACCTACAGGGGACTAGAGCTAATCAGCTTTATTTTTATTAAACCGCACCAGTATTGTTCTTCATTTTGTTCAAGAAAATTCGTATAAATTATGAAAAATAATTGAACAAATAGTGGCACACATCAACTCATTTATTTTCAGAACCAATAAGAAACTCTCGGAGGCTTCAAATGAATAACAACGAAAATTTCACAAATGTGTATTTTTTCTAAAATATTCTTACTCTTATTAATAATAATAGTATTCTTACTTACAGTTATTCGTCAAAACATCAAATGTCATAATTAGGAAGTGTGTATTTCTGTAACGTATTTCTTATGATGAAAATATCATAAAAAACGGAGAAAACAAACTAAGATTTTTTCTAAAAAATCTTCTGAGATTTTTTGCTACATTTTTGATAATTTAGAATATCTCTTGGCCTTCTGAAGAATTACTCAAATAATATTGTGCTATGTCTGCAAAAAAAAACAAAAAAACGAACTGAAGGAAGATGAACAAGCACGCGAATTACACCAGGCTAATTCAAAAATTTTTTGGTCTCTATATAATGGAAAATTTTGTCAACAACTATGTATTATTTCACTCAAAGTAAACAACAGAAAAATAACGAACTCTGTTATAAAAGTGGAAAATTTTCTGTTATTCTGACGTAGCGTTTTATTCCTTTTATGTTCAGAAAAGTTTCAAGAACAAGAACTTGCAGGTTATCAGCAAGTAACAAAGAAAACAGGAAAAAAGCAAATAACAACAAAACAGACAAAAAACTGGAATAGTATCCAGTTTCTGGCCAATTGAGAAATTTAGAGTCTCAGGCTCTTCAGGAAGTTGAATAATACGAGATGTGAAATTTGTACTGAACAGAAAAACGAAGGAAGAAAAGAACGAAGCAATGAGGACCAGTGAGTAGACACATCATTTTTATAATTCTCTTTTTGTGTTTGTAAACTGTACTCATCTCATATACTTATTAGTTATAACTGTACAAATCCTTTAGACATGAACAAACGTCCATGTCTTACTTGGAATTCGAACCCAGATTTAACTTGTAAAGGACCTTCATTCTCACCACTAGGCTATACAGACGATAGGAAAATACATAATCAGCATATATTGCAAGACTTCAAAAAATTTTCAGCCTCTAGATAATTAAAAATTCGACAAAAACAGACAGGCTAATAGTGCATTATATCAATACATCATTATTGCATTTTTTTAAAAAAATTTAGACAAATGAAGTGATTGAAAGATTTTTGCATTCTATTATTCTAAATTTTGCATTCTATTCAGACTAAAAAAGAATGCGAGTTAAATGAAAAATAATAAAAAGGTTCTTCATTTCTTACCATTATGGTAAGCAATGCAAAGCTAACATTGCATTAAAATCAATTTTCCGGATAGATTTAACTATTCAGTATCACTTAGTTATTTGTAAATTCTTACGTTATATAGTAAGTTTTTTACTAAACAAGGAAACGGAGTTCTAAAAGAACAAACAAACACATAATTTTTTTTTCTGTGCCCATAAAGTTCTCGGCTATTTCAGATGTTTCGAGAACAAACAGATTTATTAGTTTTGTTTGAAAATATGCCGTAGGCTGCTCTAGAGGAAAATTTGTGGAGTGGCTGATTTACATTGAGTTCACCTCCGGGTCTGTTGGTATAGTTTATATTTTATATTATTTGTCTATATTATTTTTATACTCGAAATCCTTGTAACATGCTGATGACCTTCTTTTGCAGAAATGAAATCTATAGAACCCTTACTTGCGTTTCGAAAGATAAAAAATCTTAAATGAACTTAATTTCGTGTGAAACTGAAAGTGATACTTGAGAAGTACCGAAATGAGTAGAAATAAACTTGATTCGCAAATTTAAAACAAACGAAATTTTCAGTGAATAAACAAAGAAAAAAGAAATAAATCGGTAAACTTATGAATAAAAAACAAGAATTAACGATAAACTTATAGATAAAAAACAAGAAAGAACGAGAACTTTTGAACTCAAAGGAGAGGAAAGTTTTAACAGTAAGATAAAAGAATCTGAAAATGAAATTGAAGAATTTGAAACAGAAAACTATTAAATATTGATTGGATAAGATTTCAGTAGTGAAAATTATAAATTTGAAATGAAGAACTGTTGTGGAAATGAAAACAAATAAAAAAACAGACCGATTACAGACATGAAATCGGAATCAAACTGAATTTGAAAATTGATAAGAGATTTCGAGATATTGAAATATAGAATCTTTCAATTGATATGAATCAGAGGATATCAAATAAATGAAATATTGATTGGAGGGAATTTGAAGAATAAAGATTAACCACGAAAAAAAAACATTTGAAATGTGGCACATAAAAACAAACAAAATTGATAAGCTGACATATTACACTAGATCAAAAACGAACTGAATTCCAAATTGGAAAAGTTCAATCAACAAAATTAGACAATTTGAAAACTGAAATCTCTCATAGATCAGAAACAAAGAAAATTGCAGTTGAATAACTTGGGAAATTTAAATTCAAATTGAAAATTGAAGCCAAATTCATATATAGCTTAACACCCCGAAATACAAAAAATGAAATGAAATAATGAATTCTTAGGTGTTGCATGTTAATGCAACACCTAAGAATTCATTACAATGCATGGTTACCATAACCATGCATTGAACCTATTCTGATAATAAACAATGAATACGACGTTTCGTATTAAGTATTCGTTAATTAAGTAGGTACCTTAACCATTTTATACTCGGAAACGCTTATAATGGATGCGACAATTTTTATTCTCTGGGCGATCAGGAAGTTAGTGAATATCCATTACAAAATTTGAAAAATAAAGAACAAAAAAATCGAGTTACAGAAAAAAAAATTCATATCTGACTTTTGTACCAGCCTCCTTTCCTTGGAGGTCTTAATGAGTTCGAATCTCTGGATAATCTGAAAATGAGTCAATATAGATTCTTGAACTCGAACTCAGAAGGAGAAAAAGAAAAGTACAGACCAGCTAGTGTCGTATTACCAATCACAAAGTTATCGGTTAGTTTGTTATATTCAGTTGAAAATTTCGCTCTTCAGTGATTTATATGATGATACAAATTTAGTATAATAAATATTGGAATTTGAATTATTGAAAAAGAGTACACGAGTTACAGACTCGGTCTTTTCAAATTCGGTTAAACTTCTGGGTACCTGAGCGAAAGATGAATGACCTATGGTCTAACTGTCGGTTAACTACAGAACGCCTACTCTAACTGGAACTGAAAGGACGCAAAAATATGGAAACTGTCAGATGAAGCTTATCTGTACATAAGCTAGATACTAAATTCAAATTCTGAATCAAATTAATAGACATGTTATAGTATTGCACTGCCATCAACATAGCTGTATAAGTTAGGTATATTGATTGTCAAATTTGTAACTAACAGCAGAGAAAGTACTTAAGATATAGTGACACAAACAATTAGGCAAGTCCACGGTACTGTGTAGTCAATCAGTTCACAAGAGAGTGATTTACACATAAAGAAGCACGAAAGTTAACACTACGTGACCTTTCTGTTCACAGCCATTTTTTGAAAGTTGAAAACGAATTGACACACATGTTAGTATTGAACTGCCATCAACATAGCTGTTATAAGTTAGGTATATTGATTGTCAGATTTGTAACTGACAGCAGAGAAAGTACCCAAGTTATAGTGACACAAACGATTAGGCAATTCCACGGTAGGTACTGGGTAGTCAATCCATTGACAAGAGAGTGATTTACACAGAAAGAAGCATGAAAGTTAGCACTGCGTGGGCTTTCTGTTCACAGCCATTTTTTGAAAGTTGAAAACGAATTGACGGACATGTTTGTATTGCACTGTCGTCAACATAGCTTGAGTAAGATAAGTAGGTATATTGATTGACAAATTTGTTATTAACAGAAGGGAAAATAGTCAAGACAAAAGACAATTTGGTAGTACTACGTAGCTTATCAGTTTATAGCTACTTAAAAAATTCCAAGAACAAAAAGAAATATTTGTGGGATACTATCGACAAAATAGCTGATAAAAAATAAGTTCGGTAATAGTGATTAACAAAAAGAAAAGGAAATACCAGAGTTTTTTGTCAGTTTGAATAACACAAAGAGACAAGCCGCAAATGAAAACTATTAAATTTTGCCATAATTTGAATTTGAAATATATAGGTGCTCTGACACTTCAACAATGGTTATGGAACAGATGAACAAAAAAGTGTGCATTTCGTACAGACATATATGTTTCATTATCCAGTTCTCGGCTAATTCGAATATTTCGAGTCTGTGGTTCATAGTATCAACGATATAAAACAGAAATTGAGCAACTAATACAGCTTTTAGTTAATTCAGACATAATATGCAAAATTTTTGATGACTAGTAAATAAGTAAGAAAAGAAAGTTGAATTACCTATATCAATAAAAAAAGAACCTGTAATTGTTGGATCAGTTTTACTTCATCAAAAATTTTTATGCAAATTATTCGCCTCTGAAGTACGAATCGTTTAGACGGAACCGTCACTGAAGTCAAGAATTTCGATCGATGGAAACTAGAGACATCTTCACTGAATGAAATAAACTGAAAGGTGGCGCTTGGCTTTCTATTATTAGACATGGAAAGGTCGTCTGCCATTTGAAATATTATTCAGATGTAGAAATCAGTATTGATTTTGAATTGTTTCTATTCTTCTGGCATAGATGTCCTTGATTTCCGGAATTAGATAATGCATATTCTTGAAAATTTCAAATGTGTTTTTACTCTAGGTCAACAATGGTTGAATTACAGAATCTTGAATGTATTCGAAATTATAATCTCTCATAATTCTTCTGAACACATCCAATTAAATTTATAGACTAGATCAGGTAACGAATGATTAAAATGGTCTTAACATAGTCAAAACAGAATGATAATAATAATAATGAAGCCTATTCGGAATCAAACAGAATCAACAAATTTTTGAATGAATTCAAATACTCAAAACATTTGAAAAAAACATATTTTTTCTAGTAAATATGGGGAGAACTGATATTTTTTATTGAAATCTACAATTGCATGATATCTATTTGATTTTATGGAAATTTTCTAGTTGTTTGAGAAAATCTCGTAAGATGTTTTTCTTTGTATTAGAAAAAAAGGAATATTCATAGGGATATTGAAAGAAACGAAATCCACAGAATGTAGTAACATTTTCTCTTTATTGGTATCTCATTTAACAAAGTACAATCCATTGTGATTTAACATTACAACAATAATATTGGTAAAACAGACGATATTTTACTAGTTTTTTGCTCAATCATAATCCTTACAGTGATCAAAATTAGATTGTCATTTTACCTCAATATTCATCTGAGAATCAGGTGGTTTTACCAAATATTAGTTTCTCTGGAAATTACTTATTTATGTAACAATGGAACGCGAGTTTTTATTACTTATTTAGTTATTAAGTATATTTTCGAAAGAGATTTGATGCCTAGCTTCGATTGACCACCTATTTTCCACTACCGACTTCACTTCACGTAAGCTTTTAAGAGAGATAGATGACTTACAGCTGAATCTTCAGCTAGCTCGGCATTTTTGCCATTTTTTAACCTAAATTCAATAAAATAATCTCACTCGAGATGTGCACTGATTTTCAAATTGCCAAGAAACTTCTAGGCTGATAATATGTCACTCCGAAATAACCTTGAATCTGTTTGGCACCAAAAAATATCATCCGCAATTCTGTACGATATACGACAGAATAGCATAACAGTATTTTGGCCATGTTGATCATCACAGGTATATTCGGTTTTCGGAAATTTCAAGCATGGAGTCATTAAGACGGTATTTACCCGTTTTCCTAATTGGCTTTGAAATTTGAGAAGTGAAAAAATCTACGTGTTGAACTACAACTAGAAAATTTGGCACTGCTAGCCGCACAATAAGTGACAAGAAAAGAATTCTAAAGTCGCTAGATTGGAAGACAAGTTTCAAGAACACATTATTCGAAAGTTATCTAAAATTCAAATTCCTCTTTCAAAGCCAATTCAGGGAAGATTTCAATGGAATTTTTTTAGAATGGAATATATAAATGTGTTAAGTGATTGACATATGGACGTGTGGAGGATTACATATAGTGCTGATACAGCCCCCAACAGTACGAGTGAAACGAAATTTAGAATTGAGCAACTTCCTTTGTCGTGGGAGCTTCTGAAAATTGTCACTTTAATAGCAAAAATATTCAGATTTCGTGACGCAACAATCTCCACACATCCACTCCAAATTTGTAATACGTACTCAAAATCGAAGGTAGAGATATGTGGTTATTTAAGAGCATTTCTTACGCTTACAATGCAGGTTTCTTTATTTACATTTTGCAAATACGATAAATGACAGATACAAAATACACTTCTTACATAGCATGCTAGACCGTTTACAGAAAATACAAACTAAGCTTCCTAAAAGATCCGTTCGCATTGATATTTTCATACGTCTTCAACTGAAAAATGAACTACTGAGATCAAAATATAGATCTACACACAATATAAAACGTATTCAACAATTTGAGACAACAATAAAGTAGGTAACTCCAGGAATATAACTTTCTCCAACTTATCGTAGATATATAATCGAAAGTTAAAATTTCCACACCGCTGAGCGATACGGATTAAGAGATAGTGGCGCCATTTCTTCAAATAGATTCTTCTAACCTAAAAATATATTCAGATCATCTGATCTACTCCAGGTCATCACGCGTACCACACCACAAAAATTACATTTTTCAAAACACTAAGTTCAACATCATATTTCATTTAAAGTTTCATTAGAATGTCTCCTACACCCCAGGTTTATGACTTATTATAAGAAGTGAGCTAATTCTATTTGAAACTATACTATTTGACACATAATAGCGTGTACATTGAGAAATTTGTGTTTCTTCAGAACATCTATATAATTCGGATTCCCATTTCATACTGGATTCAAATTGAACTAGAAGGTAATTCGAAAAATTCTTAATCTACTTCGCACCAGTTGATTTCCGAGTTTTAAAAATTGACATTTTTAACCGCACGTTATCCACTGAATTCAATTGTATGTTGTGACAATTGCATTAATAGGATTTATTGTAATTTTGCAATGACAAACTTTGGAGTTTTCAAGGCTCGTATATACCTACAGTGTGTCGCAAAATTATCGAAATTTTAAAATTATTTTTGGAGCGGCATTCTCTGAAATATGACCTTAACAAATACCAGCCATACCTTAACAAATTATATACTTGTTATTATTCTACCGACTTTTTTTTTATCAATTATTAATCAATAATTAAGAAAAAAAGAGAATAGTAGATAAAGGTATAATGCTATGAAATATACACCGAATATGTAATAAGATTTTTTTACGTGAGTTGTGTCATATTTCCAAAAATTTGGAATTTATGGATAATGTATAATAAGGAAATCAGCGATGGCGAGACTTTTGGGAAGTACATTTTTTGTCATCAGAGGCAAATTTTCGTACGGCAAGTCATCACAAGTGTTACTATTGGAATAGCTCACTCCTTCCAGAAATATTTTCACGAATATCTGAAACAGCAAATGCAGTATCCTAAACTAAGAGAAATCTACGAATGCAAGTAATACATCTTCCCGATGTTCATCGAGATACATTGACATCCTGAAAGAAATAATGAAAATATTTCTTGACAAAAATTCTTACAATATATTTTCCTTCGGAATTCTTCAGGATAAATTTAAATTGAGAGGTACCTTCCAAATTAATTGAAATTTTTCAGCCCCAATTAATTTTCAATTGATTAGAGAAAAAAATATTCGTATCTCTGGGCGAGTTGAAGCTTTCATCATTTCTCTGAAATATATTCAAGAATATGTTCCAATTATTCAGCTGAAAAATTTGAAATTGTTTTGAGTAGTCTATCACATTAGATATTCAATCAGGCCACTAATAACCAGATATTGTTCTACTGAATATAATGTTTTCGGATGTCAACATACAGAGTGATCGAAATTATTTTGAATTTTAGGGGAACGGGGTTGCAAACCGTCTCAACATTTAACTTTATTTATCACAGTATGATTGTGTAATATTCTAAAGAACACGATACAAAACAAGGGTTCGTATAAAACGAATGCCAGCTATTTACGGATTCGGCGGCTGGATCTCCAGTTGAATCCCTAAGCCAACCGAGCTTCTACTTCTAAACTCTGGCCCTCAAAACTACCCCTTGCGAAAGCCTCATACGTGAATGCTTCTCTTAATGCGGATGCCTGGACTTTCAGGAAGTACAGGCTTGTATGTATTTATCAATTTTTTCCTCGAGTATTTTTTCTATGGTACTTACTGGCTGGTTAAATTTGAATAGAATACCTGATGAAATTTTTCAATTGCGAAATTATCTGAATGAATCTGATTGAAACCATCATGGCAAATTATAATTACACTTTCTGATGATTGAAAGGTTCAGAAGAGTTGAATATCATAGTATCATTTTTTTATGAAAATGATTACGTGTTTTTCCAATATCTAGGTACCTCCATTAATTCCTAATAATACAGAAAACGAAAGAATCTAGAAAAATTGCAACAGCTCAAGACTCCAATATTTAGAAGCTATATTAGGCCTCAATAATGATGCATACCTGAACTGATGTAATCTGTACATATTCTTTGTGATACACTGACATATTCTATTCATTCACAAAGGTGAGCTTATGGTACCACTACAAACGAACACATCCTAACATTACGATGTTTGCGCTACCAATGATCTTATAGAAAGATTTGAAAATTTTGTGTACCGTTAAGTGATTCTGAAACTGATTGCATCATTAGTACCGCAAACATAAATTCCGGCTATTCCTGTGAATCAGCGACCATCAAACAGAGAAGCATGCGCGCAGCAAACTGCAACAATCTAGTCTTCTAGCCACAAATACTAAGGTCTATCGAAATCCATAAGGGCCAGAGTTTCACTAAACCGGCCATCAGATTTCTGATTTTGGCAGATGCTGAGTTGTGTAGCTACGAGACAATGATATGGGGCGCAGTAAAAAGCACCGCTAGGGTTGCAATTATCGTGAACATGGTGAAAATGATAAGGCACAGTCTGTCGACCACCATTGCTGCAAATTTCCAATCTCTTGTCACGTCTGACGAAATGTCCTCCTTTCTTAACTGATCCGTTATGAAACGAATCTCCTTCAGTATCATGGCCAACTCGTAGTCAGCGCTAACGCAAGAGTGGTTGGAGACGTAGGATTCATGTAGTCGGCCGCTGTTACCGTTGTCTTCATTTTGTCTGAAAACACATATACTGGTCACAGTTAATAAGAGAATTGTATGTAACTAACAGTCTTCCTTACTGAGTGATGACTCGTCTTTGTCAAATATAAATAAATGAAAATTCAAGCAGACTACCTGTGACAGAAGGCAAACTTATAGATTAATATAGAATAAAGAAAATTTATTGTTCGAGATAAAAGTAGAGGATTTTGAAAATAATTAGCTGTGCAGAATTTGTATGAGAAATATTCTCTGTATTCAGTAACAGAAATGTCACTTGTTGGTGCTTCAATACGTTATTCTGATTATTGTCTTGTAATGAAAGCTAAATGAGATATGCAATGACGTTGACTTCGGGCACATTGTCAAAAATTTTACTTGGTAGAACAATGTCGTAAAATATAATGTAATTCAAAGTATCTGACTTATTTCAACGAACATAGTTGAATTTTCCGGAGATATCGGCTACTATCCTATACGTAGTAGCCAGAAACATTATAGCTCAATAGCGAAGTATTGAAAGTTCAAAAAGAGATGTATTAAACCCTTGATAATGGACCAAAAACACATGCTGAGTGAATTGAAAAAAAATGTGAAATTTAGCTAAGTATTTTGAATCTTATGTTACTTATATTAGATAGGCAATAATAATTCATTATTTTGGATATAATGTGAAGTGCTAGTTTCTCAATTTGAGGTACTTCAGCTGCACATATAATATATAGCACCTGATGTATACATATCATAAATTTGCGAAATGTACAAATCAGGCATATCAGTTTATATCGCTGTGTACATCTTGATCCCTCTTCTTTCCACCTCTGTGTTCTAACATTTCTCTTTTTCCAACTTTACAAGATAACGTTCGAAATATAATGTTTGACCCTGTGAAATGTTTCACTTCAGAAGTTTTATTGGAGAAATTGAGTTTACTGTATACTACATAGCTAAGTAATTGTCAAATTTCAAAAATGAAATCAGTTTTCTCTTTTCATATGTCCATCCTGGAAGTCCATAAAATATTATTTATTACCAAGGTAACTCCTGAAAATCTTGTTTTTTGATCACTGAACTAGTACTAGTGCTCTCTCAATTAAGAAAAATTGGAAAACTTTTCTTCTTCTCTGATTCGATTTGATCAGAAAAAATATTATTAAATGTTTTGTAACTGGTTGTTTGACTTTCCAAATGAAAATCATTCTGAATAATCTTATTATGATGACATAAATTGAATAATGCGTAATTCTCCAAACTATGTTATAGAACAAACTTCCACAAAGTGATTACCGTTTGAATAATAGGAATATATTATCCTTATATATAGTCAATTCATTTTGGTCAAAGACGAACCAAGTTTCCATCGAGCAGATAGAATGGAGCAAACACAGACAGCAATTGTACATTGTGGCCGAAAAGCTAGCTACTTAGGGCAACGAACCGAAATCGAATCAGAGTGGAGGCAATTGTTGAGACAAGGACAGCTTCACGTTAATTGATTTGTGTTGGTCGGGGGGAATTCTCCAACTGTAATCTATCGATCGCATAGTATATGGCTGGCAGAATGTTTTACAGGCTTATAAATGTTCCCTCTAACAGAACTCCGTACATATCAGCTTTCGGATTCCGATTTGTTTGGCGCTAAATCGCAGCGTCTTCCAGACGAGACGCTGCAATTTATCTTCACACCAATTTGGCGAGAAAAGAACAACCAAACGGTTTTCCACCTAATATTGCAATTCGCTATATAGAAAATGCTCCCCATCGGTTAAACCAGTTTTCATTCCAACTGTTTTCATTCCGCTATGTTGATAGCGAAATTTGTTTCCTCCTTCAATAATACCAGTCAACATGAATTGAGTGGAAAATGTCGAGTTTCGATTATTTTTACTCAACTGATAGACACAAAAATAGCTTTCCTGATTTCCTTGCTTTGTGACATGCCTATTGGAAATTCATCTACATAGCCACCCGCAATGAATGATAATTGAACAAATGTTTGTAGATTAGGTTTATTCGAAAATACGATTAGAGTTGATCTACAAATTCAAAACAAATAGAAACGGAAGCATGGAAATGTGTTTTGTTTTATATTCGTATGGAATTTCTCATGATGATGATAATAGTAATAATACATTTATTCCCAACTGATATACATCCAATTACATGGAAAAAATAACAAATTTCACACAAATAATAAATCAACAAATTAAAGAAAAAAAGGAGAGTTTGAGCGAATATATACAACGAAAATAAAATTAAAATGGATTGAAATAGTAATAAACTATAACCCAATGGAACAAACTAAAAATGAAATATTATCTACTACAAAGTCACACTAAGTCAACAGAAGTTGATGAAATGTAGTCGATGAAGTTAACGAAAATAAAATTGTAATCGATCGCAATAGTTATATAAAGTAAACAAATAAAACAAAAATAAAATTAAAATATTATATGTTACAAAGTCGTATGTAGACAACAGAAGTTCATGACAATATCATGACATCTCATTGCGCTGTACTTAGTGGCATTTTCAAATTGCCTTCTGGTTTAACTTTACACAAGAATTTATTTCACCACAAAGTTTCGAATTGATTGCTAAAATGCCTAACTTCGTTAAATTGGCAAGATGAATCAACGTTTACATATATTTACAAAGCTTGAAAGTATCGAAGAAATAATTCGCGCTGAAAACCTTTAAGTCAAAAATTATCCATGAAGATGAAGAGAATAAAAGAAAAGTCTTTCCTTTCACATTTTTGATTAGTCATGGAATTTGGTGAAACCTCTTTATTCGGAAGTGTTTTAGCAGCTTATCAACTTTGATATAAAACACGGTTTATCAGAGTTGAAACATTTTGCTGATTTAAAAACTGCCTATTTTTGCTTATCTGGTTTTATTTGAGTGAAACCTTTCTGCTGATTATCGTGCCACAGAATGAATCTCACATAATTTTTTTAGATTAATCTTGATTATATTCCAGCCACACTAATAATTTTTCAGGAATTATCTTTTACGTTATTATCTCTGCCGCCTTCTACGTTATTTTGGACGCATTATAACTTGACTTTACTGCGAAAATTTATAGTCTAATCAAAGCAAATAATGCTGAGAAGCAATACGAAACCAATTCCAACGTGGGATCTTCATTTGTAAATTTAGCTACATCGGAGGTTTCTATTCACAATATTTTAGTACACAGTTTTGAAGCTTGACAAGCTTTATTGATATTTTGGTGAAGGCTAATGTTGATATACCTTATTCGGTGATTGATAGGGAGCGTAAATTCGCTTTGTGATGACTGAATTCACATTTTCTATGAACTATGCTCATTTGGGCATTAAATTAGTTTATGGTGTTAACAGAGAATTATCGCGAAATAACAGCGGTGTAGGTACTCTTTGTTATAATCAACTTCCTAATTATAAATCCGTACTTTGGCCCTAAATGGTCCATTGAAATTTCATTCAAATATTGACAAATTGTTTAATCACATAGTATGACATACCTCACGTAACATACATGCTTTTTCAAGAAGTGAATAACACTAACAATTTTCAAGAAATCTCACCTGTAAACGTTCCTGAATATTGTCGCCGTGGGCAAGGAGGAGAGGGTCCCTGTACCACCACCCCCACCTCGATGGTTGTGCCGAAAGTCGTCGTCAATGTCCAAAACGTTGGCCAATAAACTTTTCGAAGAGCGTTCCTTTAATTCGACATCTTGAAAATGTAAGGGTTTTCTATCAGTAGCCACTGAAGCTGGTCGACTAGATTGTGGCATAGGATCAGCACTAGCTGTATGACTAGGTCTGTGCATGCGCAGAATCCAAGGAAGCCAGTAGAGAAACACCACCTTTATCTGGAACGCGAAACGCATACTTCGATGTACCTATATCGTGTATTCTGACTCTACCTGGGTTACAGGTAATAAGATGTAAAATTATGACTTCAATCATAAATATACTCAAGCAAATCAATTAAAATTTTTCACATCAAAGACAAAATAGCTATTTCATCACCAGAATAGTTGTATATATTGTCGCAATCTGAATGAATATGCTATTGAAGGGTGTGCCAAAATTAACGTAATATTTGAATTGGATAGAAACCACAGCTTTTAGTCTTTTGATTGTAAGTTTTTTATTGAATCATAAAGTATATAGGATAAGGTCATTTATAGAATAACACATCGGGCAAATGGCCTTGACGGCTTTGTATACACATATATACTCCTTTTCCGAAATTTTCCATGACCATTCTGCATAAATGTGGCTGAATTTCGTTGATGTAGCGTTGAATCTCCTCCTGTAATGCACGCGTGAAATGACATATTGACATAACGAATAAAATCACAAATTGGCCACATCAATATCATACAATTTCGGCAAAAAGAACTATGTGATTATGTAGCGGTATCGAGCAGCAGTAACAGTTACTGCTTGACCAGCCTCATTTTCAACAAAGCATGGTCCAATTATGCCTGCAGCACCAAAATCACACTAAACGGTGACACGTTGTAAATGCATTTATTTTTTGACAATCACATGTTGGTTCTCATAGAACTCACCCAAAGCAGCAGTTTTGGCGATTAATAAACCCATCAAGGTCAAAATATGCTTCGTCGCTTAGGATGATTTTGCTCAAAAAATCAGCATACATTTGTTGAAGCTCAGTTATCTATTCTGCAAACTTTTTTCGCTGTGCATGGTCATTAGGCTTGAGTTGTTATGTTGATTAAATTTTGTGACCATGGAGACACAGATCTTAAGTGGATATACGCTATAGAGAGCTTCTTGAAACTTGCAATTCTTGTCCACGACGCTCTGCTTCGATATTGACATTTGAAAGGCTTTTTTTTTGAACGAACCGTGCGTTTGGTGTCTCCTACCAATCCTGTCTCCCGAAATTTTTCAATTAATCTCTTCACAGTTGCCGAAGTTAAAGCACTATTCCGACCGTATTTCGTATGAAATTTTCGAAATGCAGCCGTCAATCTTTCTTTATTTTTGAAGTATGTTCAATAATGAAGACACGTGGTTCTTTCGTGTAATGCTCCATTTTTACTAACCACAAACTGTCAGCTGTCAACTTGTTTTTTCTAGGGTTGCCAACACTTTACTACATAAATTGCGGCAAATTCAAATCCTACATTAATTTTGGACACCTCTATAAAACATCTCATCTGAAAGATCTCTTAGTTTCAACATCTACAATTGACACAAATAGTGTCAATACAGTAATTTAAATAAAACTAAGTATGTTCAATAATGAACACATGTTGTTCTTTCGTGTAATGCTCCATTTTTACTAACCCCAAACTGTCAGCTTTCAACTTGTTTTTTTAAGGGTTGCCAACACCTTACTGCATAAATGGCGGCAAATTCAAATCTTACGTTAATTGTGGACATCTCAATAAAACATCTCATTTGAAAGATCTCTTAGTTTGAACGTCTACAATTGACACAAACAGTGTCAATACAGTAATTTAAATAAAACTAAGTATGTTCAATAATAAACACACGTTGTTCTTTCGTGTAATGCTCCATTTTTACTAACCCCAAACTGTCAGCTGTCAACTTGTTTTTTGTAGGGTTGCCAACACTTTACTGCATAAATTGTGGCAAATTCAAATCTTGCATTAATTTTGGACACTTCTATAAAATATCTCATTTGAAAGATCTCTTAGTTTCAACATCTGAAATTGACACGAACAGTGTCAATAAAGTAATTGAAATAAAACTGAGTTGTTTTATTTTAATTAATTATTATAATTTTTGATTTTCACTAGAATTCAGTTAAACATAACAATATTGTTTCGCCAACACAGTGACTTCATCAGATGTAGATGATAAATAGTTTACACTGCTTGAAATTATAATGAAGATGGAATCTAACGGCCTTTAGTTGTTGAGAAAAGAGAGAAGACTACTTCTTAACGAGAATTTCACGGATTATTTGTGCAATATCTTGCCCCCTTACAATCCATTTGTGGTATTTAATATAGAATATTTAATATAGAAAGTAACAAATCCAAATTTAGAATTGACGTGTTTTAGTATTTTCCTAAAGTTTAATAAAATTCTTTCTAGAATGTTTCTACAAAGATATTTTGAATTGATGAATACGGTTATTCATCAAATGAAAACACTTAATTAATGGGAGTTTATCAGTTGAGTGGGCTTGACGTTTGCCATTTATGTTTCTTGAGTTCTACAGAGAAAGACGCTTGTCTTTATTTGAGTAACAAAATGAAGTACAAGTAACAAAGTAGTAGGAAAATTAACAATATATGTTTAGGATTATTTCATGAATAATTCATGAATATAAAATGCAAATCACTTCAAATATTTGAATAATTAGTTCTTACATGATATCAAAATGTCCCCTCAAAGTTATCCTTGTCTGAACGATTATATGATATGATTTGATAGATTATATGGTATGATAGAAATCGTTACTGAACGATATATTAATACTATTATTAAATCGTTAGTATTCATGCACATTAATTGAATAAGGGCATATAATTCGAAATTTATCAAAATGACACATAAAATATATTCAATGCTGCTGTAAAATTCGAGCCAGTGAATTACACAGATTTGAATCCATTCTTTCTAATTGGGTTCAATGGAATTCTAAGAGTAAAGCTGTAATGTTCTTCGGATGAAGTTATGTACATTTTATCAACATTAAACGGTAAATATTTGAAGAAATTAATTAAATTGAAAATACCGAAGGGAAGGGATATTGAAATTTATTTGCTGTGTTCAGAACGGTATTTGACACCAAGTGCTTAATTGACAACGCTTCGAATCTTTGGAAGTGGAAAATATTCATTTCGTGGTATTATTCAGGTTGACCTATTTTACAAATATTTACTTCCAAGATTGTTGCAGTAATTAGCTTATTTTAGAACGAAAAATTCGATTTTGCTCCAGTTCATTGTTTTTATTCGGGATATTCGACATAATTGAAATTACATAAAGCAATGCAACAAAAACAAGAAACTACAAAATGCGTTATAATTTAAAACCATTAAAGGGCAATTTCCGAAAGTTTATATAGTAATCAATAACTTTGATATGACAAATGACTAGACAGACAGCGCATATATTACTCTGTGATATAATTTTTTTGAATACAGTGATATAGTTTTTCGTATTTCAAATTCGAATCGAAACAAATTATGTATTTAAAATGTACTTAATTTTCTTAGAATATTGACCCAACTTATTTCGTTCAATTTTCTGTTGTTTCGAATGACATTCCTTAGCAGAGACTACAACAGTTAATTTTTTCGCAAGCTGTGATGCCACATCAATTTTTGATGTACACTTACCCAATCTGACATTTCGTGTGTATCAGCATTCCGGTGGTGGTAGTTGAGGATGATAATTGTAGACACAACAGACGAAGCAACCATAAACATGATGCAGTTGAAGTATGTACCTAGCAATGGTACAGCATCAGAAGTAGCTGGCATAGTCTCAGCCACCATATTGAGAAAGACGGTTAGTGAAAGCAGAATTGTGACACCAAGTGACAGTTTCTCTCCGGAATCTGGCGGTAGGGTGAATCCCAATACAGCCATAGAAGCAATAAGCACGCAGGGTACAATTAAATTAAAAAAGTAGTATAGTGTTCGGCGTCTTATTATTATCACGAATGTGATGTCAATGTATGGTTCTGGGCAACAGTTGTAATATATTTCGTTCCTCTTTCCGGGAACACCTGGAAAAAAAGATAGCAAAACTGAATTTTGAGAAAAAGAAACAACTATTAATGAAATAACCATGATCAATAATCTAGTTCAATCCAAGTTAGACACAATATTGTCAGATAAGTATAGGAATTAGAAGACGCTGGACAATGTAAATTGTTCAATATTCCGTTGGAAATGATTGGGGTTGAATTAATAACGCAAACATGTTTGAGTCCTCTTCAATCAGAAAAAATTCATTATTGATTTTTTTCAAAGATATCACCGGTAAAAATTTATCATTCGATTATTTAGTCGTTTATTTTATTATCTGATCATTTTATTAAATTTTTTATTTTCTTTTTTGTTTCAGGATGGGCATTTCAATGTTTTTTTTTGCTGAAACTACTGTTTCATTTTATCTCCTGTTTTTCTGTTTCAGTTTTGCATCCGTTTGTTTCAGATTTTGAATAACAGAAATGCTGGAAGTTGAAAATTAAGCAATGAAAGTCCGACAGTCTATTGGTGTAAGAATATTCTGGCATTATATTAAGATTGGCATTGGTAGTATTTAACTGTAAATAAAACCTATTTGGAAGGTTGAAAAATCCTATTCATTCCATACATTCTAAGCTTCATTTTTCCAAAATCAAGTATAAATAAACCATACCGAAAGTCTGATGATCTTTTTTTCTGTAATTAACAGAAAAAAGAAGAGAAAAGAAAAAAAAACGTTATTTCATCAGCTTCATTCGGATTTTATAATATTATCAATTACAATGTGAACTGATTGATTTGGTAATAAATGAATAAAAGCAATATATTTGTGAAATTGTCTCAATTGATATAGTATAAATATTGACTAAGATCGGCAACTAATATTCAGTCTTCGTTACTATGTTACAAAATAACAAGATTGGGTCACTCGTATTGTTTTTATATACAGCTGTGGAAAGCTGTGAAATTAGCAACGCTACTCATGTTAGTAGCTTTTTATTAATTTCATAGTTCTTGAAATTTTGTTCGCAATAATATGGCTACTCGGAATATACAATATTTCCTCAGCAGGGATGAATACCTTCTATTAACTAAATCTTTCGTAATAACAATCAATTTTTTAAAATAAGAAACAGTTCATTCACATTCATCCAAAGAAAATATGCATCAGAACTTTTTGAGGAATTGAGAGTTCACATTTTTTTAATTTCGAATATTTGTTCTAGAGCAAAGAAGATCATTTTCTCTTTCTTGTCAAATTTGAGTAACTGAAGGAACAAAGATTATTTACGAATTAACGAAAAGTCTAAGAGTCTGATATAACTTTCAGTCTATTTCCTTCAGTTGGCAATTTTATGGGCATTACCCAAACGGAAAAGAAAATGTCAGTTACATCTGTCAATTCGACTAGGTGAATATCTGTGACAGATAGGTCGTCTTTTTCAGCACTGTTTGTGAACTTTCATCGTATCTCATATAAAATTTATACTTTATTCTCGGCCGTTTCATGTTATGAAGACGAGAACGTGTTCTTTCGGATGTCATTTTCGTTAAAATGAGTTGAAAAACAGTTAATGTGTTATCCATTTCGATTGTACGTGTTCCAAATTCTTAGATATTGGACATCGATGAGTTTATGATGGAACTGTTTCAAGAAGTTTTTCCTTTCTCTCTATCTCTAGTTCTAGATAAAAAAGGTTCGTAGCAATTTCATGCGGTAGAAAGTAATCATTATGTTTTGTTTTAGAGAAATTTCTCTCTTACAAATGGTAGGAGTTCGACGGACCATTCTTCCACTTTTCCATAATAAATTTATCATAAAATAGCAAATAGTATGAATTAGTAGCAAATAATAAATATACACTTAATCCTAAGTGGAACTAATGAGTAAAAACTGACAAATATAAACTTAAATAATTCATTCACAATCAAACTAGAAAAATAACATAGACTGCACATTAACATGTGATAAATATTCATGACATTGAGGAGTTTGCCATCAAGTGCTAAGAATACTCGCTGACAGAAAATAAAAACAAAACCTCTTCTCCTATTCTTTATGTTCATTTTGAATTTATTGAAAGTGAACTATTTAAAATGTGAAGGTGAAAACTATGAAACAGGACAGTTAAATTTGAACGAAACTGAAAATTGATTTGCTATGTATAAGCTCAAAAATATACAACGAAATCATAAGATTGTCGAATTTTTTCTCATTTTCTATGGAATAATTGAGAATGTGATAAATGCTTTAGACCAGGGTCGATTATGATGAAAATGGTAAAAAGTGAAAAAAAAATAATAGAAGGATGACACCCGTTAAAAACGGACGAGAATATAACAAAAATGAAAGGTAAAATAATTTAGGAGCGCTCTGAGGTTGGGAAGTGGAAGGGGGTGAGTTTTTAAGGGTAAAAATGATGTACTTCGATTTCTGGCAAAACTACAAGTTCTATGGAAAAAAATCAAATGAAAAAGCTGTGGGTAATAAAGAGACCTACAACTTTTGTTATCACACTTTTTTCACATAACCTAAAAATTTATGTGAAAAATTCAAAAAATCAATTTTTGGATTTTTATTTTCATCTTATACAAAAAAAATTTTAACGAAATTTGGTGAAAACTTACCTTTCTATGTCCTAAAGACACCGAAAATTTTTTCATTTGAAATATTCATTTTTTCACCTTATTTTGACTTGATATCGAAAAAATACCCTAATTTTGAATCGAAAATTCTCGCGTCAAAATATCAACTTTTTAAAAGAAAGTTCTCAGAAAATGCAAAGAAAGAACTCGAATCGAATTTTTTTTTTATCACTATGTACAATCTCCAGCTATTTAGTAGAATTCACACTTTAATTGAAAACGTAAATCGAAAAACGTAAGATTCTATGTTACATTGATAAACAAAAAAATTACAAATCCATAAATCATAAAGATTGCAAGAAATATAGGATTTAAAGGGGGGAAAAAATTTCGAATTCGAGTTTTTTTCTTTTCTTTGCATTTTCTGAGAACATGTACCATAGTAATGTATATATTTTCTCAGAGTATTAGAAAGAAGAGATTTCAGTGAACAAAAAACTCCCCGACTTTTTTTAAAAACCTGATATTTTGACGCAGTAATTTTCGATTGAAAATTAGGGTGTTTTTTCGATAATAAGTCAAAATAAGGTGAAAAATGAATATTTCAAATAAAAAAATAACGGTGTCTTCAGGACATAGAAAGATAATTTTTCACCAAATTTCGGGAAAAATATTTTTTTGTTGCATAAGAAGAAAATAAAAAACTAAAAACTTGATTATTTGAATTCTTCATATCAATTTTGAGGTTAAATGAGAAAAGTGTGATTACAAAAGTTGTACTTCTCTTCATTACCCACAACTTTATCTTTTAATTTTTTTCCATAGGACTAGTAGTTTTGCCGGAAATCGAGGTACACCGTTTTTTACCCTTAAAAACTCACCCCATTCCACCTCCCGACCTAAGATCGCTCGTAAATAATTTTTCCTTTCATTTTTGTTATATAACGTTATTCTCGTTAAAAAAATGATAGTAGGATGAAACCCGTTTTTGACGGGTTTCATCCTACTATCCTTTTTTTTTGGTTTCGAAAATTATCCACCCTGGTCTATTGTAATGTTACAAATTTAGTTAGTTGTCGTAGGGTCACGATGGCAGTAATAAATAACCAATAAGTATTAAATTGAATTAGAATAGGCAGTATCAAATTTTCAGAAATCGGTGTACTTTGTGAAGTTTTTGAATTTTGACCAAATGTCATGCAAATGGAATAGTGAAGTAATTTCTTAAGATCTTTTACGCCGTAATCACTGTAAAAGTGACGAAAATTGTCGCTTTCGAAGTTAATAAGTCAACGGTTTATAAAATACAAAAAGACTCGTCTCAATTGAAGAGAATTATTTTCAAGGAAATTCCGAAAAGAAGTAATGTCGAATTACAATTGGTTTTTCGGAACAAAATTTTCAATAGGATCGAGATGAACAGGGACAGCGTAGCCGCTAAAGGGAATATTTACTGGAAAATGAGGTCAAACTGGAGAAAGAATAAACACTGTTCTTTGGATAGAAGCCCTTTCTGTTGAAATTCGTATTCTTTCAGCACTTTCAGATCAACGAATCAAAAGTTAAGTGAAACAATGTTGAGAAAATGAATAATACACATTATAGTATTTACATTTCAGAAAGTATAATAAGGTCTGTTGAGTATGCCGGTAATGAAAAAAAGAACTGGTTCATCATTCGGAAGATCATGAAGGAACAAATGGTACTATATATATAAGAGTTCAAAAAACTAGGGAACACTTCTTACTGGAAAAAACAACGGAAAAGTTTGAAATCATTTTCAATGAAATTGAAAAAGAGAGAAAGTGTTATAGAGAAAACTACATTTCGTTTTTATGATAATATTATGTATAATATGAATATAATAATACTATTTTCGCTCTAATACTCTGCATTACCACGAAGTAAAATTATCGATTTCTTTCTGTGGTATTTTCTGTAATAACTTCACTACGTTCACCAATATCTATTAATGAACTGTTCATAGAGTTGACATGAAGGATAATATCGTGGAATATTTGTTAAATATTTCACGATATCAACAAATGCACAAGAAGATCCAGAATTTTGATGTATTTCCGCGTATATAATCTACAGTTTAAGGCCTGTTCCGAACGGCCAATGGGCTTGTAATCAGTGTACATTACCCAACAATTATCATCATTTTTTATTACCTACTCGAATAACAGATAATCACACACACCCATGCCTTCACCGGGGCTCGAACCCATTTCTTACCGCACCATAGTCGGGTGTTTTCCCGGCTGAGCCATGGAGGGCGGCCCCGTATATAATGTGTTATAACGAATGACAAGGTTATTATAAGGGGTGTTTTTTTAGAGGTATATAACTTTAAATTGCAATAATGGATCATTCGATTGAGAAGATTGTTTTTTATTCGAAAGATAATCTTGTGGCATTACATTTTAAATGTGATTTCTGGCATATGACCACCACGGCTGGCTCGGATGTAGTCCAATTTTCGATGGCTTTTTCCAACATTTGTGGCCGTATATCGGCAATAACACGGCGAATATTGTCTTCCAAATGATCAAGCATTTGTGGCTTATCCGCATAGACCAATGACTTCACATAGCCCCACAGAAAGTAGCTTAGCGGTGTTAAATCACAAGATCTTGGAGACCAATTCACAGGTCCAAAACGTGAAATTAGGCGGTCGCCAAACGTGTCTCTCAATAAATCGATTGTGGTACGAGCTGTGTGACATGTTGCGCCGTCTTGTTGAAACCACAGCTCCTGGACATCATGGTTGTTCAATTCAGGAATGAAAAAGTTGATAATCATGGCTCTATAACGATCACCATTGACTGTAACGTTCTGGCCATCATCGTTTTTGAAGAAGTACGGACCAATGATTCCACCAGCCCATAAAATGCACCAAACAGTCAGTTTTTCTGGATGTAACGGTGTTTTGACATACAATTGAGGATTATCTTCTCTCCAAATGCGGTAGTTTTGTTTGTTGACGTAGCCATTCAACCAGAAGTGCGCTTCATCGCTAAACAAAATTGTGCGTGATACGTATTCCGCACAGAACCAGTATTTTCGAAATGTAATTGCACTATTTACAAGTTAAAATTCACCCTAGTGGTTCACCCTAGTTCAGGCGTGAGTCTATTCATGATGAAGTGCCAAACCAAACTGAGAATGAATCACTTCTCAGCTGTTAAATTGGTCGCCATCTTCAACAGTAATGCCAACTTGAAGTTCTATACCTCTAAGAAAAACACCCTTCATAAATTGTCTCATAATCTAATCATTTCTTGTAGGCATCTTTCATACAAGGACTCTCTTGTTAGTGTCGATCCGTCTTGTTTTTCTATTGAATAGAGCCTATTCAAGTAGCAACCACAGATTTGCAACTCGTACACAATCTATTATACTTTTTTCAGTGAGTAAACATCATCTTAAAATATTCCTAATTATACATGGATGTCAAAAGTGCTGAGAAAAGAAATATATGTGCTTCAGACAAGGGACTCTGAGTAAATACAGAATGTTATTAAACTATAATAAAGTGTGTTCAACATAAGGATGGTGGATCAGAATAGATTCGATAAACTTTATATATTCGAAATATATTTTATACTTCGAAATCTTCAGAAACTATTGCCTATATTGAAGCGCATTGTAAATAGTACAGGATTACATTACAATTATTTGAAAGTGTCAAAGACTATAAAGTTTATTATCTTTATCGGTATGGTTTTATAGAATTTCGAAATTTTTCTTCGAATTATGTTAAACTACTTCATTCAAAGTGTAATTAATACAATTCAGCAAAAAAATTTCAACTTTCACGACACTGTTTACGGAGAAAAATCACTTTTTCATGGTAGGAAGAAGAACATTCAATTACATATTCTGATTAGTAAATATATTATGGATATAGTGAATGCAAGCCCACTATGTATATTATCGTTATCCAAACAGGAGTTGATCTATCTTTTTCACTCCATGAATATTCGATCACAGATTTCAGCGAGGAAATCTGAATGAAGTAGCTATAGTCTACCCGTATTTTATTGGGGTAGGTTTTCTATCCTGAATATTCAAAAGGGTTGAGAATGACTAGACTTTATAAATCGATTCACATCACCTACTTCTATAGCCGTTGAGAATTGTTAATGAACGTCTCTTAAAGAACGTATTGGCAACGTTTTCAATAGTTATAACGATTTTTATTATCTGGCTATATATTGGACTAAACTGAAATTGATATTCTGTACTGAAAGTATTGAAGATATTGGCGTTTATTTGATGTAAATCCATCATATTAAATATAAGATGAAATTCAAACACTTTTGATTTACACTTTTATTGAAAACATAACATGTCGCGTTTCATTATTATAAACTACTTCTTCAGTTGCTAATAGAATACTGACTTACAACAAATTTGACTTAACAGGTGAGCCCTTGTTATTTATACCTGTTTTGTCAAATCTGTTGTTAGTTGGTATTCTATTAACATCTGAAGACGTCGTTTAGAATGACGAAACGCGTCATGCTATATTTACAATAAACGTGTAAATCAAAAGTTTAAAAAATCAAAAAATGTTTGAATTTTGTCTTACATGTAGTATCTTTTTCTTTACTGAAAGTCTGTTTTTCTTGATTATTCCATAGAAATACAATAGGACTGGTTTCTTTGGAGTTTTCAATGTGAAAAGCCAAAATAATGTGGTCACAATGGAAGAGTGTGTCATTCAATATTGTGAAGCATTTGATATGATGAAAATACGATACGAATAATACGAATAAGATACGAAAGAATTTATTATAGATAATTTTCCCAAAATTTCCTGATTTGAAGTGACGAGTATATACATCGAATACAGTGAATACAGTCGAAAAAGATCAGATTACGTACAATGATCTGATCATGACTAAAATTTACTGAAATTTTTCAATTCAGTCGACATATATTTCATCTCGCTTATCCACTATAAAGAGTGAATGAAACTCATATAGTGCTTCCAAACATATGTTGTTAAAACTGAAGACCTTTTCTTGAAATGAAGCAGTGTTTGAATTAACATTTCACTGTCTTATGATGTGATAATTACAGCTGTCATTCGAGAGATACATTCACCTTGAAAAAGTTAGCTGGGGATTTATTTATGAAGCTAATACCATAACTAACACTATATAACAAACTTATATAACAAATACACCACTATACGACTAACTGTCGTCGTATGTTGCTTATAGGTTCAGGAATAGAGAGAGGGAGTGAGAAATGGAGTCGCTAAGATTCAGCTAGAGAAAGCATCACTTTTTCTCGTTAGTGACGCTTAAAAAAATATATTCAGAATGAAACAATATTTAGAATTTTCTCATATATTAACAAAAATACACATGACGCGTTTCGAAGTACTAGTTCTTTATCAAATGCTGAATTCACAACACTGTTGTTAATTGTACAACACTGTTGTACAATTATCGTAAATAATTGTATAACATTGTTGTTAAGTCAGCATTTGATAAAGAAGTAGTACTTCGAAATATTGGTTCATTATGGATATTAATTTTCTCCAAGTATCGGCCTTATAAATAATCAATATAATCAGAGCTGTGATAGAAAATTTCATTTGAATGGAAGCTACTGACTGTGATGATAGATAACTTCAAATTCATTGTAAATGTTAGGATAACAAACAATTATTTTATGTTAAATTTGAACATGAATTATAACTTGAGGAAAGCTCATACTAGCTCTTTGCTGTTTGGTGCTCTAAGTTGCTACGGAGATTTTGCGATAGTTACGATTTGTGCGATCACAAATAGTAAAATGTTTCCGCAGTATATGTACCTGAAGACGTGTTATCTAAGTGTTCCTGCTCGAAGAATTATAGCCCATGGAAAATTTAGATTGTTGAGAGAAGATCAGAAGAATGTTTTCATACGAAGGAACATTTACAGTTTTTGTATTAAAGTAATTCATTCTGAACTGCTACATAGACCTCATAAGACGGAACTTGATATTTTTGACTCTGACAGTAGATCATCCGATGGTAGAAAAATCGATGAAAAATTTAAAGTACGATAAAAAAGTAGTACTTCGGAATGCAAGTCAATCGTATTTTAAATTAAATTAAACTCTTGGCTTGAAGTTTCACGATTTATTTAACAATATGAATAGTCAACATGTTTCGAGTGTTAGCTCATTTTCAAGACTAAACTACTAACGTATTAAGGAACGTACAACAAATTTCTATCTATACAATGGATGTGAGTAGGGAGGATAATTGAGAATCTACTTGTTCATTTACGATTTCTTCTTTTTTCTTCCAAGAACTGCTTATTTCAACTGCTTCCAAAAGGTCTAAACGTTTCCCTTTATTACCTGCGTGTAGGCATTTGGTTTTCTCAAAGTCTATGAAGTGATTAGAGTTAATGCATTCTTCTGAAAATCCGGTTTTATTAACATTATACAAAATCGACCTTTTATATTCGTCCACCTGAGTTTTTATTTTTCTACCTGTTTGGCCGATATAAAACGCTGGACTTTCATCACAAAAAATTTTATAAATCCCGCTTTTGTCTTCAACATTTGTCTTTTCTTTATTATTTTCTAGAAGTGACTTTATATTTCTTTTGTTGGTACAAATGGTTTTTTCTCTCTTCTTTAATCTTTCGCAAATTTTTTAGCTGAGATGAGGTATGAAATTTATAAAATGATATTTTTGTTTGTTTTTTATAATTTGAGATGAATGAATTGAATTTAAAAGAATTTTCCGTTGCTTCTTTCTTATAAGATTATCTAATCTTATATCAGATTATCTGATATAAGATTATCTAATCTTATATCAGATAATCCCATAATAAAAAAGCAACGGAAAATTCTTTTAAATTCAATTCATCCATTTCAAATTATAAAAAACAAACAAAAATATCATTTTATTAATTTCATACCTCATCTCAGCGAAAAAATTTGCGAAAGATTGAAGTAGAGAGAAATAAAAACCATTTGTACCAACAAAAGAAATATTAAGTCACCTTTAGTAAATAATAAAAAAGAAATGTTGAAGACAAAAGTAGGATTTATAAAATTTTTTGTGATGAATGTCCAGCGTTTTATATCGGCCAAACAGGTAGAAAAATAAAAACTCGGGTTGACGAACATAAAAGGTCGATTTTGTATAATGTTAATAAAACTGGATTATCAGAACATTGTATTAACTCTAATCACTTTATAGACTTTGAGAAAACCAAGTGCTTACACGCAGGTAATAAAGGGAAACGTTTAGACCTTTTAGAGGCAATTGAAATATGCAGTTCTTGGAAGAAAAAAGAAGACATTGTAAAAGAACACTTAGATTTTCAATTATCCCCCCTCCTTACATCCATTGTATAGATATAAATTTGTTGTACGTTCCTTATAGTAGTTTAGTCTTGAAAATGAGCTACACTCGAAACATGCTGACTATTCATATTGTTAAATAAATCGTGAAACATTAAGCCAAGAGTTTAATTTAATTTAATATTCAATTATGTTTCACCAAGAGTTAAGCGGGAATTCAATCTCAGTCATCGAACGTATTTTTTTTAATATATGAAATAAATTTGAACAATGTTGCACTATGAATGAATATATACGAGTACAATAAATCAAGTGAATAATTCATTCCATTCGGCTGTTTTCTTCTCAACTTCTATATCTTTGTTTTCAAAGTAAATAACTTCTAGATAAATTGCCAGTAATAATGTTCTACTAATAACTATAATGATTCCTATAGTTAACGTGAAAATTCAACAGGGAAACATGAAACGTTAAGCAATAAATAATTCATTGCATCGCCTTGATGGAATAATCTTCCTCCAGAGAACTGACAGCTTCAAATTGAATATTGTACCAAGTGAAATTTGGGAGAGACAATATGTTTATGAATGATGTACCTTTAAGCGGCTTGTCAAAATCATCTCTTAGTTATGAAGTTCAAATTGCGTGAGATTCAGTTATGATGAGAAATGGAAGGCAAACCTAGCACAGACTTGAGCCATCTGTTATTTATTCACTCATCATTATTTACGTGACTTTTCATAATTTATCTTTGACTGTTTTTTCTGTTCTTGGGTAGCACAATTTGAGAGCGTCTTGTGAAAGATGGGAATGCTACCCACGAAAGTATGTTAAATTAGAACAGTCCGGAGAGAATCATAGAAAACAAATACTGCTACTGTATACTGACGATAAATATAAGTCATTAATCGATTGGGCCGATACTTGATGAAAATCTAAATACATAATAACAATAACAAAGTTTCTTGGAGTATATGTAGACAGAAAGTAACTCATTTTTTGCAATCTTTAGAATTAAGAACATCGTACCTAGAAACTGTGTTATGAATGTGTATTACAGTCTTGTATATAGTCATCTGAATTATAATATTCTGCTGTGGGGCTGCTCTACAGAAATAAATAGGGTGTTTATTACACAGAAGCGAATACTTCGATTAATATCCAATATTCATCAGCGAACATCTTGTAAACCTATCTTCATTAATAATTACATACTCACCTTACCGTGTTTATATATTTATAGATGTTTGTTATATGTTAAAGAAAATGAAGATAAGTTTATTAAATTGAAAAGTAATCATGAGTATTCAACAAGGAACAGGGATGTGCTACTTATTCCTATGCATAAAACAGCTAAATTTGAGCACTCTCTCTATCGCCAGAGTATCAAAATTTTCAACCATTTACCATCGTATTTGAAAGTACTGAAAGCTCATTTCTTTAAGAGGAGAGTTAAATCTTTGCTCTAAACAAAGCATACTATAGTGTGGCGGAGTACTTCGATGATTCGAATGTAGGCAATAATGTATGTATCAATTTTTTGTATCATATGTTTGTATATTTTTGTAACACAAATGTTCTTCACCGTGTGAAATTGTCTCAAATGTTTAATATCTCTGAGGTAATTTTGATTTCTTCTCTATTCATACAAAGTTGTATATTATTGTAAATATGAATTTAACCAATATTTTTGTTTCAACCAATATTTTTGCTCGAGGGCTGAATGGAAGATCAGACTCCAAACTGAATTCAGTCCTTTTGAGAGCATTCTTCTTAGTTGTAATTACTGTATCAATTTAAATGAATGTAATGTTACAATGTAAGGAATGTTTCTCAATAAATTTATGTCATTATTATTATTATTATTAATTTAAATAAAAGTAATTAGTTTTTTGATTTTCAATATATTTAAGTTGAAACATAACAATATTGTTTCGCCAACTCAGTGGCTTCATCAGATGTAGATGATAAACTGGATTTGGAAAATTGCATTGGATTGGATTGGAAAATTCCAGTTCATCATCTACATCTGCTGAAGCCACTGTGTTGGAAAATCAAAATTGTTATGTTTTAACTTAATTATAGTGAAAATCAGAAGTGATCAATTCCATTATTGAAGAACTTATTCATCACAGTAAATAATAAAACACTGTTACAGTACGTGGAATATTTTCAATAAATCCAGCATTCATAATTTGGAGAAGAAACCATTTGAAATTCAAGATTTTAGGATAACAAAATATTGAATAATATCAACGCATGTTGATCGAAAATTGAGTTGTATTTTCTGCACTACTCTGCTTCCCGGCTGAGTAGAAATCAGTACAAAGTTTTTTAAAGGAAGTATTCTTCTGTTAATGTTACGAAATTCTTGGCAACAAAAGGTTTTTCATAAGAAATTCATTCTTTACCAGAAAAAAAAACTTTATATGAAAGAACTTTGTATTGAACTTCTTCTTCTATTATCAGAGAAATGTAAGTCAATAATATATATATATAATATATATATATATATATATATATATATATATATATATATATATATATATATATATATGATATATATATATATAATAAATGATATTTTGAACAGAAATGGCAACTACTTGGTATTCATAATCAATCACAGTGGTAATAATACACTTATATTCACATTGTAAAATCTTGACAAGCGTTTGGCAACACTGTTTTACAACGTTCGCATCTGAAATAATTCTAGTTGGAAACAACTGTATCATTTTGATAGACCCCATCCAATGAAGAACGATAAATATCAGGAAAACTTAGTGAGGCAAATAAGCATTCTTTGGTTTTGCTTGCCACTGAATCGTCTCCGTGAAAACTGATTTCCATCAAAAACAAATTTCAATAATAATAGTCAAATCATTGAAATGAACCAATTATTTAACATGAATAACCTGCAAACAATAGTCTTCACAAAGCACAACTTGATCAAATCTTTTTATTGCAGATAAATTTTCTGTCGACATCAGAATGCTTATCGGCATGGATAAGTTCGCACCTAAAATGTCGTTAGGGATCAATAGCAAGCTCTTCAATAGCTAAATAGGGATCATATCCAGACAATGCAGGAGGGAGACACTAACAGATACTTGGGGATGAAACAGGCTCAATGAATCCATCATCGAGTGAAGCAGGAAAAAATTGTCACGGAATTCTTGATTAAGGTGTGACAGGCGCTGGAAATACTAAAAGAAAACGCGATACTAAAAACCTTTTAGAAGCAATTATACCTGAGTAAACTGAGATCCTGGTTACTACTTTGGAATAGATCAGTGCAGTAAGTCTGACATCCCCAATTCGCACCGAAGGTTAAGAACACCCTAACAAAGTTGAAGCACCACTCTGAATGAGATAGAAGCTTGAGAGATATCAGTTAGATCAGCAAATAGTTGATCTACGAACCTTTTAACAAGCTAAGTTTGTTCGGCTGCAATTACATAGAGTGATTTACCAAACTGATGAATCTACTTTATTATAGAAATTTTTTACTTTATTCTAGAAGAGAATCAGATTTCATTAATCATCAATTGAATGACCAAAAATTACAGAGTTGGAATGGAATGGATCACAATTTGATCAAACCAGCTTTGAAATACTGGTCTCGATTAATTGTTTCCCGAAAAAATTAGGAATTGGAAATTAGGATTAGGAAACGAATTTTGGATAGCTAGCTCACTGCTATCCATTTTTTATTAACTTAATGGGTTACTTAATTACTATATTGTAATCAAATCAACGATCCAACGAATATCGTTTCCAGTCATAAATTTTGCTCGATCATAAGGGAGCAAAATACAACTGAATCCTACAAACTTTCAATGAACTGTAGCATACACACTGCTGAATTATATGCCATCTATAGATCTCTTCTTAGTCTAATCATAATAGGACACAAGGTTGCAGTAGTCACAGACTCCCTTTCCTCCCTACAATCTATAGCAGACATTTACTCGAAAAACCCAATTGTACAAAAAATCCAAGAAAAATGCCATGATCTGAAAGACAACAGGAACATCTCTACTACCATCATATGGATTCCATCTCATATGGGAATCCCAGGAAATGAAGCAGCGGACCAATCCGCAAAGCTTGCAAAATCTTCAGATCTTGATGTTACACATGTTGTTGTTCATAAAGATCTAATTCACTCAATAAAAAATAGAATCTTTAAAGAATGGCAAGTTCAATGGGAAAATGATACCAGCAAGCTGCACAAAATTCAGCCTAAAATTCTAAAAGAAACGAGATTAGCCCTAAATAGACGAGACAAAATAGTAGCTAGGAGACTAAGAATAGGTCATACGAAACTGACCCATAGTTATTTGATGACATCAGGCGAACAACCCAAGTGCGAATACTGTGATAATATCACTCTTACAGTTGAACACATACTCATCTGGTGTCCAAAAAATGAGACAGTTCGTAATCAACTGGGACTGAAGAACAACATCAAGGACATTCTGAGCACAACGGCCCAAATCGAAGTAACACTAAAGTTCATCGAGAAATGTGGTTTATACAACCTTGTGTAGCTTACACATGTAGAAAAAAATAACGGCTCTATCTAATTAAACTACAATTAAATTGTCAATTATAATTGAGTATCTGTAAAATTAACAGTATTACAAGAAATGTATAAATTGTACCATGTGTCAATGACCAAGTAGTCGAGACACGTTAATTTCAAATAAATAAATAAATGAATTTCCAGTCCAATCAACATCAAATTCAAAATATTACCGTATATGGAAAGTTTATCTGATAAAATAATAAAAAACCTCATACATATCGAGAATATCAAAATAGCCAAATATAATAGAATAACTTCAAAAACAATTTTCACTAAAATCAAAGATCACACTCCAGTGTTGTGGAATTGCAATGTCATTTACAAAATACCATGTCTCCAATGTGATAAATGCTATATAGGCCAAACTAAACAAAATTTAAAACAAAGAGTCACACAACACAAAAGTGACAGTCGTATTGGAAAACGATCTTGTGCATTAGCGTGTCACTTCCAAGACTTGGATCACAATTTTGATTACGAAAATATTAAAATTTTGGATAGGGAAAGCAATCACAAAAAGAGATTTTTTTTGGAAATGGCACATATACATATCACAGACAATAAGATCATCTCAAGATCAGATATGGAAAAATTGAGCATCATTTATAATGATATTTTAAAATAGAAAGGAAAAAAAAACATTTTTCTACGTCAATGGTTCAAAAAATTTACGATCAACTCATTATACACAATAGCCTGGCCTTCAGCCTTCTAGGGTGTTGAAACTTTTGACCATTCAGTTTAGCAACATGTAGCGAATAAGTGGCAACAAAATAAGAAACGTTTATTATAAAAAAAATGTTAGTTAGTTTATCTTCACGGCATAAGCTCTAATTGTAAGTTATTTGATTTTATACATATTGAAATTTATCACTGTAGTCATTACTTTGCAGCTTGCTTTTCTCCTGAAGAAGACACAAATAAGTGTCGAAATATGGAAAATTTTAATGAATAAATGAGTTTTCAAACACTTCACAAGACCGATTATTCCCGTTACCTAAATTTTACTATATATATATATATATATATATATATATATATATATATATATATATATATATATATATATATATATATATATATATATATATATATATATATATATATATATAAATGTAATTGTGTGGGTTATAGGCAAATGAAAGGCCACTATGAATAGGTTTTATTCAATTTGGATGCCTGGTCTATATTTCGATTGTGATTACAATCTTCATCAGGACACTGAAAAACATTTACATACAATTATACTAGTAAAAAATTGTGTTTAAAAACTTACGGCAAACTAAGAATAAAAGGTATGGCCAAAAGCCTTCCAACAGGAATATGTTATTCAAAATATAATATTATATAATTAGTAGTTGGAACTAGACAAAAATTCACAAACTAAGTGAGAACAAAAGCTGAAAATTCTTGTACCGTGATTGTTTTCTGTGCTTTCCCATATGTTTATGTTCCGTTTGATCACTACTGCAATTTGTGAATTCTCATTATAGACACATATAGTTAACTTTTCAGGATTTGGCACTTACAATAATTTATATTTCATCTGGCTGGTGATTATTGCACTAATTTATAATCTATTTCTCGCATAACGTCATAGGTATGTACAATCTTGAATGAAAAATGAATTTTTATGTAATTTAGTTAAATTTTCCAGCATCCTGATGAATATTCGCATTTGAATCGAAATATAGATGAGATGACACTTAGTTTGTGAATTATTGCCCAGATTTCTGCCTAGTACCCAACTATCAATCTTTAATTCCTTTATATATATATATATATATATATATATATATATATATATATATATATATATTTTTTTTTTTCAGTGTTCAATTGGGATTGCAGTCCAAGACAGGAAAATAAGTTATCTGTTTTTACAAGCTTTCGAAAATGTTTATTTTCTTCTTCAGGGCTAAAATTGTACAATATCAACAGTTTATATAACAATACTAAGGTTTATGTAACAATAATATTATACAATTTTAGCTCTGAAGAAGGAAATAAACATTTTCGAAAGCTTGGAAAATATTAAAGTGGTAAATTATTCCTGTCCTGAACTACAATCACCACACTCAAATAAACACTGAAAATACATATATATATATATATATATATATATATATATATATATATATATATATATATATATATATATAATACAAAACTTTCGAGAGCTCTCACAAAATTTAATTTCAGTTTGTTTATGAGGGTAACACAAATGTTTTGCTTGTCATCATTTGCAGATCAATTGGTGCGTAGGTTTCATAATGACTGATTATCCAATAGCGATATCTGCTAGTGTAAACTCACAAAATAATGATAACTACATATACTTCAGGCTCAACTCATTATCAGAATAATACATAATTTCTCATATGAATTATTCAAAGAGCCTCAACAAGTAAAGATGAGAATATCCCTATAATATACATATAAAATCATAAAATGATGTTTTTCTCCCTAATAAGACATTGACGTGCTTCAATTATTCATTCAATATATACCTACTTGGGGGATGTATCACAAATTAATTTATTCCCGCGCCTGACTGGTGACAAGCGTTTCGGGGTAGTTGTAATTCGATGAAAACTTTGGAACATCTGACTACCGATGCATAAAGTTAGAAGGTGTTATTCATCCCCCAATAATGAGCGAGGAAGAAGGGCTGTACGTAAGTTTGAAGGGAGAAATACAATAAGGGACAATCATACAATACATTATACATACAAGAATACTCTTTGAATTGCTCAACCTAAAGGCAGAAAAACTAGAAGCTGGGATTGAAGAATCTCTATTTCTCAAAGTATTTTCTGTTAGATCAACTAATTTTCAATACAGTAATTCTTTCAAATTTGAGGATATGGAAAATTGCAAAGTTAATTACGAACGCTCTGTTTGAAACTGCTGTAAGATGAGGTAGAGTTTTTTGATATTCAAAGATTGAGCATTGAATTGGAGAAGTATTTGTTGGATTCAGTAGCAGTATTACTTCAACCAAGTAATTCGAAAATTGTTTAACGTGAATTATGGAAAACTAATGTTCCATTCAGTACTAGGTACCTCATAAATATAATATGTTTCACTTCTCCAAAGATTCCAAACCTTCCGAGCTTCGCCCTTTTGTTTTATTTGTAAAAAATGCTGTGAACAAGGTGCAAACTTCCAAACATAGAGCCAACTTATAAGTAATGTATAGAATTCAATGTATTTTTCATATTCACATATGCATTAGAAGTCACTGATAGTTGCGAAAAACTACTTATCAAATTTTCGATTTTCAAATTTCACTTTTGATGAATGACACCAAGGTTTCGCTTATCTCTTGGTAAAACATTATGGTAAAAACAGTAAATTGACTTGACTTAAGTTTCACTAAATAAATTTGATAATTTTATGAAAATATTTAGTGAAACTCAAGCCAAGTGTGTTAATTTTAATGTATTGTTTTCACTATTGATATTTATAGGATTTATAATCTCTGGCATAATAGTTGCTGAAACTAACTGCCATATAACATCAGGTTGGGCACTTCTGAAGTTTTTCTCTGACTGCCAACACTATTTGAAAATGATTTATGGAATAATAAATGATACCCCCCATATAATCGATGTAATTTTCCGTTTAGATGTTGGATGTGGCGTGCTGGTTGAATGAATCAACTTTTATGACAAAAGGTTCAATTCCTGACATCGCCGTATTCATTTTAGTAAATATCCTCAAATGATCCGTTTGAAATTGGCATGGATCTGCATGTCCCTACAAGCTGTGGAAGCTGAAGAATGCACTCGACATGTAGTTGTGAGAAGTCGACAAGAACAACCATTTGTAAGTTGCACAAGACAAATATTCTGTCCATAACTGGTCGAACAATGAGACACTTCTCAGTCAAAACTTTTTGATAAATATAATGTATGAACTGCTCACAGCTTTTGTCATGTCTTATAGGCTATGATATTTTTCTGAATGCCTGATTGTTGTTGATTAGTTCTTCAAATTTTCCTATGGAATATGCATGCTAGAGGTCCAACATAATTTTGGTAACAGTAGTTTCCGAATCTTTGAAGAATGAACATTTATGTTTTTTTAATTTTTTCATTTTTACATACAAGGCCTCACTCAACAGACAGTTCGAAACTGTCCTATAACAGAGGAGTACTATTACAAATGTTAATTACCTATAAAGTAAGTTGTATCTAATATGTATCTTATAGAAATTTTTTATACATCTCATCGAGATGAAGTTTTCGATACATTGACTTAAATCTTTTCATCTACAAATAAAATTCCTAATTCCACTAAAAAAGATTGAATAAACACATCATGAAATGATAACTCTATCAAAACTGATAATTATTCTATTATTGACCTTCAAATCGATAAAATTGACAGCATCAATGAACTTCCGTTGAGCATTTTCTAATCTAATCGTGTATTTATCATAATTTGGATTCCAGACGAATACCATTTGAATCAAAGATCTCATCAACATTAAAACATGGACATAATTTTCACCAATTAATGTAACAAAAACTTGATGACTCAATGTGGAAAATTGATACAATAGAATTAACTCAGAAGAAAGTGAGTGCATTAATGGCATAAAGTTCGATTGTTTGAATGGCAGTCATTGCATGCCAGTCAGCAGTTTTTGTTAGAATACCACGGCTAGTAGTCCGTTGATATAACAATAGATTGTTCTCACAAATGATCCATTAACAATAACCATCAGTATTTGACAGTTTATTTATCAACAAGAAGTTGATATTATCAAGTAGCAAGGGAGTTTTCGTTTTATTCGTGTTGTTGACATCGTAATCGTTACCCACAATCATGTCAATAATAGGTTAATGGTCTTCCCCTTAATGAACGTTGGGATCTGATAAGCAAGAAAACATCTGGAAATCGATATAACCTCTCATCTCACACAAATAGGGGGAGCAGTCCGTTGGATCTTCAGTTGCGATTCGGCCTCACAATAAATTGCCTGTTTGCTTGTGGAACGCCGCTTTGTGGATCATTTCAAACCGATGCTCCAGTCCGAGGCCATACGCTTTACAAGCAATTGAAATTTTGCAATTTAATCAAAACAAACCACTTCTTTGCAGCTGCGCCTATGAAATGACATTATAACGATTGCTTGGCATCCTGGGGAAATATTCTGAATTAAGTTGGATATTGCTTAGATTAAATTAACTGTTCGAAATGTGGCAGTATCAAATATTTGAAAATTATGAATGGAGTCGTCCTTAACCGATACGAAATTTTCATTCGAAATATCTAAATGATCGAAAAAAACTTAAAATGAGCTATCACTGAGTAAATACAAAGTAATAACTTTCGAGAATGAATATTTTGTGCAAACCGGTCGCAAATGCCATACAGCGATTTCATTCTATGCTGGGTATGTTTGAATACAACATAAGGATGAAACATTGCTGTAAGGCGTTGGCAACAAGTTCGCTGTTCTTTGAAATGCACTTAATATTCACTATCGAAAGTGAATAGAATTCTGTTTTTGAAACCCTTTGTTTCAGATTGAAGTTGATGAGGTCCGAAGGCTCAGTCAGAGTAGCCTGCTGGATTAGTTAGAAATACATTAAGAGAATAGATACAGACTGAAGTCAATGATACAATTCAGTTAGGTTGTTGTGCTGAATTTGAGCTTGACGTAGTATGATGTTGATGTAGTATGTTATTTTTGATTGAACTCCGCTGCTATAATGACGAGTGATCGAATAATTTAAGAGGATTAATAATAACTGTTATTTTATAGAAAGGTTTCGTATATCATACTTTCCTTGAAATCGTTCGTTCAAAAAAGCATAGTATACGAGTGGAATTTAGGAATGTTATTCTTTCTTTTGAAGCTTCCAGAAAATTTCTGATGGAATTTGATAGCTAAAAGTTACCTGATTTAATTTGATGCAGAGCTTGAGTTCATTTACTTCTGTTCAGTCTTCTGATTAGAGGCCACAGACAGTCACAGACCTTGTGGTTCATATGCTTTCATATTATGACTGAGACCAAGTGTTTAATTTAATAATTTAATACTTTCACATTATGGAATTGTCAAATCTTCTGTGAGAAACTTATTTTGTTTTTTTCATTAAGTATTTTTAAGTGCATATTACACTTCTTCTCAGAGTATTTGAATTTTGTTGAACAATTAGTGAAATAACATTTATGTATTGACAAAAAAACTCCTTTGATTTGAAAGTATTCTTCTAGCTATCCAAGACCAGGTTTTACAACCAGTAATCTCGTGAAATACATAGTAAAAGACCCAACAGCGTTAGACGACAGGTGACGATACGGATACCAAACATCAGAAACGTGTGAAGTAAAAATTAATTTGGTATTTATTATGATCAGTCAATATGTCTTTGAATTTTTGTCGAATGTAAGAAAGAAAGATGGACATAAACAAGTATCCTCTGGTTATCTACCTATTGTGCATCTTCAGAAAGCAATGTTGGCATCAATCTCTTGAAGACTAGGCAAGAAGTCTCTTTTACTCTGAGGAAACATCTTAGCGTTTCAACCCTTTGCAAACTTTTTCAAGGCTAGTGTGTTTTAATGACAATTAAGTTTCTGAAGCTAACGGAAGTCATTGTTTGTAATTCTCATGAATACTGAATATTTTCTTCCATAGAAAGAGCCAGAATTTCTTCATAATGCACATTTAGAATGCTGTGGGGAAATTTTGATAAAATGACATCTAAAAGTGTGTGCAAATATTAAAAGTGAACGTAGTCTATGAGTAAGACAAAATCAAGATATTTTGCATGTACTTACCTAACAAATCCCATTCTCCATTTGTGATGAAGCTGCTGATATCCCCTCCAGAATCATCCTGAAGTTGAAGATCCAACTGCAATAAGAACGGTTACGAAATGAAATTCCGTGTAAATAATAACATTTCGTTTGCAGTACAAATAAATGAGATTGCTCAGACCTGTTACTATTGAGATATATATATATATATATATATATATATATATATATATATATATATATATATATATATATATATATATATATATATATTAGTCAAAACTAATGAATTCATTAGTTTTGACAAAGTTGTAATATAACAACGAAACGTCAACAAAAATGAACTTTTTCATATCAAAAAAGCCTGTTATTGCTAAAAACTTTCAAAATATATATATATATATATATATATATATATATATATATATATATATATATCGCTATTTATGTAGATATCACTATCAATATGAAGTCGTAAATGAAGCAGCACAATTATTTCGATTTCAATTTAAATTCCTTGTGTTAGTGCATTGTGTCATTACATTATATTCATTACGTAAATTGATGCATGCTACCCCATAATCTATTTATTTGTACGGAGTACTTATAACTTGAAACTTTGTTAGACTTGGCCAGAATTTTCAGGTTGAAAAAATATTACACGATAATTTAAAAGAAAGGTGTTCTGAAATCCCATAACTGTGGAAATGAAACATTTCATTATTTCTCTCGAACAATATGAGCAGTTCTCTCGAAAAACAAATTAGACAAGTCCCTTGTCTTTGAAATCTTTGATATCCAATCAGTCCAAGTCTAGCTTCAGGGAAGTTCTCTTTAGGTAAGTACCATAAAAATGGTAACATGTCTCTTTTATAGTTATAGGAAGAATAATTATTTCCAGCCATTATTACCTGAAGATGGGACTATCTTGGTCAGAGTTACTTTAATATATACGTTATTTCTTATAATTTTTGATTCTGTGAGATATTTATCTGGTTCTTCCTTCAAATCAAATCTAATCGATTTAGACATGTTTAGCACAGCTCAATGCATAATAATAATCAATATGAGTTCGATATTCAAGTCATTAAACAAGTTCAGGAAAAAACTACTGGTGTTTCAATTCCAAATGGAAAAACTCTCAAAAGTCGTTCTCATTTTTCATGAGAAAGTTTCTCATTCTATTCCTGAAACGAGACAGAGGAAGGGATCTATAGAATAAGGGTGAATTGTTATAAAAATTTAAAGGAAAAAGTTTATGGGTACTCAGCGATCACTTCAGTATATGGAAAGGTATGCTCATATCATTTTTATATCTCATCTCATAGAATATCGGATAAAAGTTGAAACTCATTTGAATTTTATATACATTGAATGGGCATTTTGAAATGAACAAATTAGGCAAAGTTGGAATTTTTATATTTTGTGAAGATGATCTGGCAATCACTCCACCACAATCAATCAATAATACTCATAGTCAACCACTGTAATTAAAAATTTTATCCCTATCTAAGCAAGAACCATACGGCATATTTTTATTTTTAGTGTATTGTTGAAATAGAAAAAAATGTTTCAAGTTTCTTTTTTTGTCGAGAACAACACCCAGAAACCGTTTCCCTATTCAAGTTACAAGTTGTTGAATAGAAATAGACTATTTCAGTTTTACTCCAATTCAAATATGACATTTTCTCTTCAAAACATGTCAGCCAGGGCAATCGACTGCAGTTCAAACACGAAGACTCTGGTGTTATTAGATAATGGAATTTTTTTGCTCCAAGCGTTGGCCTAAAAATCAGCAAATTTTTGGAAAGAGTTCAGGGCAGCAATGGGCCAATTATGTAGCCTTGTGGAACACCCACTTTTTTTTTAGCTTATCACTAATTATTCTTGCAAACGTATTGTAAACGATAACTCAACCAAGAAGTCATGAGACGTACTGCCAGATCATCAATTCAACGCCTTCTCAGATTCGTAATAAGATTAAGAGGCATAACAATAAAGACCGTGCCTAAAGCATTCAGTGGCAAAATTCATAATATTCAGAGAATTCTTAAAATCTTAAACATACTTGCAAACCGTCGTAAGTCCAGCTTCCAAATTTCATCTTGCATCGTTGGTCATCGAAAGGAAACCAGGTGATATCAATTTTGCATGTGCTCTTGAATATACCCGGAGGAACATATAGACAGCTACCGTTATTTCGTACAACAACATTCGTGGGGTAGGTACCATCAAAACCTTCGTCGGCACTGAAAATAAAATAAAACTTACTAGTGTTTCATTTTGGAACATACATATCTGTAATTCAAGGAAATGAGAGCTCAATTCGAAGTAGGGGTAGTATTTTACAAGTTAAAGCATTGACATTGATATCTATATCATGATATAGGTAAAATATATAATTCTGCTTGAAATCATAGAATAGAAGTTTGATTGTTACCATATGAGATTGTACAAGAACGTAAAAGAGATTCCTACTCGTATGACCTCGTACTTCAAAATAAACAAGTGTTTAGCAGTAGTAAGAAGTACTACTTACTGAAGTTACTACTTACTAAAGTATTTAGTGAGTTGTACTAGGAGTAAGTACCTACTAATCAAAATGAAAGTTCATATTCAGAGTTGTTTCATCATCTGCTTTCATAAATACCTCCCTACTTATCTCCTCATTTTCAGAGAAACATATAATTAAATTCTTGTGAAATAATAATAAGACCCAATTCAGACTTGAAATATGAAGTTTAACAGAACTCAGAGCAAATGTATATGAACAATTTTTGATCAAGTTGATTTCATTTCATCGAATTTTTTCAGAGAAGAGAACGGTTCAGCAATCCCCCCAAAAAAACTTGAAGACTAAAAATAATTCGTTTTGTATGAGGTAACGAGTAAATGAATGAATTTATGTTTCAGAGCACACGAAACTTTTCTCATATTAACCAGATAAATTCCACCTAAATTACATATTTAAAAAATATTCATAGTGCATAACGGCGAATATAATACTAACACATCAAAGTCGCATGCTTCGCAATTTCCGCTCAACTATCTCAGGAATTCACCTTCAATTTTGGAATATTTCATCGTCTGCATGCCAAACGTTTCCTGTACATCGTACGACTATGCCTATCTCTCAATTATTCTGTTTCCAATTAAAATATCGAAAACTCACCTGTTGTACATCAGCACATCTGGCTTCCACAGCCGATGAGGTGGTATGCGAAGATCCTTTACTCCCCCAAACTCGGAAGCATTCCAGCGTAGGTTCATGTCATTCCATTCCTGTAAATACCATTTTCAATCTTTAAGCACGACAAAATCGGTCGGGATGAATGAATGAAGAGAAAAATATCTATGAATTTATTTGCTCGAGACATTCCTCGGTTTCATATTAGAAACAACTCGAATCGAATTATCAGTGTTACAGTTCCTATGGAATTTTGGAGCTTGTAATTGTTGCTAGCTTCAAATAAATACATTCTTGCATAAGCCTACTATCCTTCAGTGATGCTCGTAGAAAAATATGACCATACATACAAAATGGTGAATGAGCCGGTAATATGTTATACACTTAAAAAACTTTTAACACAACCTTTCAATTTTGAAATTCATTATCATTCAAGTGGAAGTTTACTAATTAACAAATGCTACATTTCAGGAATGAAGAGTATAAATACTACCATTATTTTTTCAATAAATACTCTTAAATAAGAAATTAATTAATACTGATTTTTGTACCTAAACGATAAATTGTCAAGGATGATAGAAACAGCTTTGGTTTTTGTTTTGTTTCCACACGAATTATGCAAGAATTCATGATGGATTTTCAACACCACAGCGTTGAATATCTCAAATGAAGCATGGAAGTTTAATGTATGCATAATATATACATGTTAACTTTCTCCTATTGTGAAATTCTAGCCTTCACTCTCTTTAATAAGATGAACGGTATTGTAAAAAATTTCTTTCACTTGTTAACGATTTTTTCGTGTCTATTCATTTCAAGAATGGAAACCAATTTGAATATTAGAGTAAATTTAATTCATTTTTTGTTATATATTTAACAGAGTAAATAATCGCAATTCCTTTCATAGAATTCGAATTGTACTGTCAAAAGATTTCGTTCCATTCAAAGTGGGCCGTACAGAGTTATTTTGAATATAATATGTCAAAAAAGAATAAAAATGTGAGGAATTTCATTTGAAGAGTATATATCCACTTACGATGACAGTTTGTCATCCCGAAAAGCCTCCTGACATACATCAACGTATTTCAGGAGTTTTATACGCTATATTATTCGCGAAAAGAAGATTAAAAGTTTCTTATAAAACTGTCGTTGATGGAGGATTATTTATTCTTTTTTATTCGCGGTTAGATTTTTCCGTTTGGAGAGGCAATTCCATTTTCCCAACAATAATTCAATCTATGAGGAATATTAGAGATCGAGTCTCCTGTTCGAAACTTTTCTCATCTCTCATGATTTCTACAGAGTGATCTGTGGCAGATAATGAACTTCATACCTGAGAATCCTGGGACTGAATTCATTTTCAAATATGCGGATTACTGAAAAAGTTCGACGAATTCTCGAAAAAAATTGGAAAACAAGTAATTAACTCAAGTTTGATTTCGATGAGTCGAATGATGTTAGAAGCAATAGGTACATCAAAGGTTTATGTTTTCAAACTTTCATTTTCCTGATTATACTCTGTTTTAAAAGAATTATCCCTAGGTAAATTTGAACAGTGAATTTTTAGGAAGTAACTTAGGAAACAATGTAGAACTTTGCTTCATTCGAAAAAATTATGAACGAGAGAAAACACAAGATGAACCCATTAGCTAATTTTCAGTTGATTAGAATACAGCAACATTTCAATTTGAAACTCAAGTGGAAATTTTTTTTAGTTTTTTCAGGGAATGTTTCTGGAGTTTTCTTTGATATTCAGGAATTTCGGCATTGCAATACGTTACTCAGTTATCAAATATGATTCTCCGAAGCCTCAGAGGATCAGTAACAGAACAGTGCAGAGACCCTTCAACGCTTTCAGCGTACGGGTGCTGGTTGCTTCGATTCTCGCCGTATTCTTGAGCCGCTTGGCATCAAACTGTGGGTCCAAATATTGAACCTCTTTAAGCTTCTGAACTCCGCTCTTTCAACAATATTTATATTGATTCGTTTGTTCAAGACACTGAATTATTCATATGAATATCAATAATGAAATTGTGTGAAACAGCAAGGAGTTTTGTCGGAAGCAGATTTCTAAAAACATTTTATCCCTTGATAATTTCTGAACGCAGATTTGAAAAACACAAAGGTAAAATAATGTGTAAGAGATTGAATTCAAACTGAATACCTTCAATTTCCATCAGGTACTTTTTGTTGGTGTTACAATTCTAGTATTATGTTAAGTTGGTAGAAGGTGACAGATTACTGACAACCTTCACTTACACTTGTCAACTGTCATTTACTGTGCCAGGTGACAGTTACTAACAACCTAAAGGAATGTTTCTTCGAGTTTTCATGCGGTTGTACGTTGTTGTGTTGAAAGTTATAATAAACGTGTTTTACGTTATTGAAACAATTCCTTTTTAATCTTACCAGTTATACGAATACTTTTCACATCTTGACCGAAACACGGAAAGGGAAATGAGTCAAGACTCAGATAAATACATAGATGAAAACGTCAAAATATGTTTATGAAGTTTTTTTCGATATCCATGGTTGAATGATGAACTTCTACGTAGACTCTGATGTTGGATTTTGATCAACAATATTTTACTATGACGTTAATTCTTTGTTGGAAAAATTATTTTTCCGTTTTTCCAAAGTGTTCATATTATGCCTTTTCAATAGTTGACCTAAAAGTATAGTACTTATTGATCATAAAACATCATTAACAAATGATTGCATCAATATTGGAACTCACCCCTCCAATATTTCACGCATTCCCATAAAAATCTATAAATATACATTATTAAAAATAAATCCCTATCCAATATCGACAATAAATATGTTTCGATCGCGCTCAAATAGAATTTCCTAGCATCTTTAATCTTGTTGGTCTATAATCTGTGGTAGGATTTCAACATATCCTGCTGTTTCTATTCTCCACCGAATCGTCCGAAGATAAAAGATGGCCTAGGATTATCAGGTAATCGTTTGCGGTTTTTGGCAATTCTCCTCCGGGGTTTCGTTCGATTTATCCACCGGCATTATCTGGATCTCTATCGGCTATCTCTGAATCAGATAAAGTGTATATCCGGAAAATATAGATATAATAACAGAATGAATTGGACAGAAAATAACTATGATAATGTTGATCGATCGTATTTATTTAGAACAATCAGTAATTATGATGCTTTCGTTTGATGTTCAACAAAATGATGAAATAACTTTCTGAAAAAGTATTCTCTAACTGATGTGCTTTCAACTGAAACCTTTGAAGGTTTAAAATAATTATAATAATTTGAAGTGTCATTGAGTTTACAATTCTGTCAAATTTTGAAGTAATATCAGCATACTCATTCATTTTAATCACTGTGCAGAAAAGGATCAATTTTTCTTCAGGAATTTACGAAAGTTCCAAGTGCTTTCCTCTTCTCTCTAAAGTATGTCTATTTTATTTTATTCCATTTTTTATTTTTACATACAAGCGCTCACTCAACAGACAGTTCAAAACTGTCCTATAATAGAGGACCACATATTACAAATGTTAATTAGCTATACACTAAGTTATATCTAATATGTATATATAATAACTAGAAATTTTTCATACATCTCATCGAAATAAAATTAATAAAACAATTGTTGAACTGATTTACACTTATATTAAAAATAATACTGCATGACGCACGTTTCGATGAGATTCACCTTTTTCAAATGCTACGTGCAGACTATTCTGATTAGTTTGATTAGTAGTTTGGATTAGTCTGCACATAGCATTTGAAAAAGGTGAATCTCATCGAAACGTACGTCATGCAGTATTATTTTTAATAAAAGTGTAAATCAGTTTAACAATTGTTTTATTATGTTTATCGATTTACATCAAGTATCGGCCTCATCAATTATTAATACGAAATAAAATTCTTGATGCATCGACTTGAATCTTTTCATCTATAAACAAAATACCTAATTTAAATAAAAAAGATTAGATGAATACACCATGAAAGGATAATTCTATGAAAACTGATAATTATTCTATTATTGAACATTAAATAATCTCTTTTTCAAATGTCGCTTAAAAGTTATGAAATACGGAAAGAAAATATCCAAGTTGGTCTCTATACTTATCAAGTTTAGCCTATTGAAAGATCAATGGATGGGTGAATTCAACATATAATTTATTTTGCTCTGCCCAACAACCTTTATTGTACTATTTCTTACTACATGTGGAGAACAGTTGAAGTTTATAAGGCTCGTACATGCAGCAGAATGTATTAAGCCATTAACTAATATGTGGGAGAAACATATATCAAAGTACTCACTTCTCGAACTCAAACATTCCATGAATGAGATTGAATTCTCGCTTAACTCTTGGTGAAACATAATTGAATATTGAAACAAATTAAACTCTTGGCTTAATGTTTCACGATTTATTTAACAATTTGTATAGTCAACATGTTTCGAGCGTTAGCTCATTTTCAAGACTCTTGAGTCATGAGTCTGTTGAGTCTTGACTCAAGACTCAAGAGTCTTGAAAATGAGCTAACGCTCGAAACATATTGACTATACAAATTGTTAAATAAATCGTGAAACATTAAGCCAAGAGTTTAATTTATTTTAATATTCAAACATTCCAACCTAGAGCATTAATGAACTTCCGTTGAACATTTTCTAATATATTCATGTATTTATCATAACTTTCCAAACGACCGTCGCGTACTCTAACTTGGATCTGACAATAGAATTATACAAAGGAATAATAGACTCAAGTCGACCAAAAGGTCTAGTCATTCGTAATATGACACCCAGATTTCTGCGAGCCAGTTGGACGACTCCTTCAATATGCAATTCAAAAGTCAATTTCTTATCAAGCTCAACATCCAAATCATTCAATGAAGTGACTTCAGTCAAACATTGACCTGATAATATCAAATTGGAAGAGATAGGGTTTTTACTTCTGGAGAAGAGAATATGATGGCATTTGTTCAAGTTTAGCTGCAACAAATTGAGGTTGTAGTTATCAGAGAATGCATTAAGATCGTTCTGTTAAAGAGAATAATCGTTGAAGGATTATATCTGCTTCGATATTTTGAAATCATCCACATAGAGATCTTCATCTGTATATCTAAAACATTCGCCAATATCATTCAAAAACATAAGAAAAAGAGGTGGGCCAATATGTGATCCCTGTGGTGCACCTGATGTCACCGGTAAGGAATTTGAACTGGAACCATTCACAACCTCATACTGTCTTCGGTCGTTCAAATATGAAGCGAGAAGGCCCAGGAGGTTTCCATGAACCAGCAATTTTCCAGTTTTGTCATGAGTGTTGTGTGGTGGACTCTTTCAAAAGCCTTGGAGAAGTCAGTGTATATTACACATGCAGATGTACCTTCCTCGAAATTCCTCAATATCCGCTGTACGAAAGGTAGCAACTTTGACACAACAGACCGACCAGAGAAAAATCCATGTTGACATGAAGTAAGATAGTTTTTAATTTGAAAAAACAGATTTTTGGTGATTATGGACTCAAACATCTTACACATATGGCATAATAGTGAAATAGGCCTATAATTTTTTCGCTCTTATCGCCTGACTTGTGCACAGGAACAACCTGTGCAACCTTCCATCTCGAGGGTAACTTCCCTTCAATTAAGTATTTATTGAAGAAGATATTGAACGGTTGGAGGATGGATGAAATTCAGTATTCCAAAAATATTGGTGGTGTACCATCCGGGCCAAGACCATTGTTGATATCTAAATTTTCAGTACCCTTCAAGCATTCCGCTTTGCCAATATGTGTTATGTTGAAATTATATGGGCTATCAGTCAACATTACCGAGGAAGGGGTGGTCGACGGTTTAAACACGTTATTGAAATGACCAGAAAAGAGTTTGGAAATCGATTGATTATTATTAGGCACTTTATCTTCTAGATGCATTTCAGCTGGCATTGAGAAGCTAGATGTTTTATTAGATAGAAAAGACCAGAAATGCACAGGATTATTTTTCATATTATTTTCGATTCATTGTACATAATCAACCGAAATATTCAATGATTCATTTCGTTAAAGTGACTCAGTGAAACGCTAACAATAATTTTTACCTGATAATTGCAAAAGTGCAAATTAGCTTCGTAATACACAAGGTGTTTTCAAAGTCAAGGTGTTTTCAAGTTTTTTGTTATTGACTAGTATTGACATCTTTTTGGTGGAAATATATTACAATAAACTGAATAAGATCAACTCAAAGAAAAGAACTCTTGATTTATAATTTTCTTCAATCAATAATGAACTCGTTTGGTAGGGTTATCAACTTGTTCAAACTCTTCCATAATATAAGCTCGTAATAAATTTGATTGTACATGCATTTTCGAACGGACAGGTGGTTTTGACTATAGAATAATTCACAAAGGCTTTCCATACGAACACAAGCTTTTTATATGAAGAGCTTATTGTTCATATCAAAAAGCAGCTACTAGAATACTGGGAAATAGTGAAAAATCAATACATTCAAAATTCTGAGAATTTGATTAGTGAATTAAATAACCAACTATTGTTGAACCTTTAAGGTAAAAAGACGTTCATTATGGGAGAATTTCGAGAATAATTCTGTGATCAAAATCCCCTGTTTGTTTATAATTGCATCTACAGTTCAATTTTTTATTGTTATATTATTTACTCGTACTGAAGATGTCCGTAACTCAACGAAAAGCGTCACGTTATTCATTGAATAAAAGTGTAAATCGAGAATTTAAGTGTCCCAATATATCTTGTAGTTAATGAAATAGTGCTATAGGCGATTTGTAATACAATTTCGAAGCAAAAAAATACATCGTGTAAAGAGTCTTGTCGTTGATAAAATACAGAATTTTCATTAGATATGAAAGAGTTGTAAGTTTGAGTGAAAAAATATTGACAATTAACTTGTCAACTTTAAAAACCACTTGAAAAACGAAAATGAAATTCTGGTTTGTCCGTAGTACTAATTTACCTTGTGTTTGCATCAAGTTAACTATGATATGATTCAAATAGAACTAAGCAGTTCACTGATTTTCACTATAATTAGTTTTAAACATGACAATATTGTTTCGCCAACAGAGTGGCGTCTTCAGATGTTGATGATAAACTTTTTATTAGTCAAAAATCTTTTGGAAAGAAATAATGTGAACCCTTTAGTTGTGGCAGAGATTTTAAATCTGTCAGAAATTTGCTCAAACCAAAATTATTTTCAATTCAATGATAACTTTTACAGTAGTAACGAGGGATTAATTATGGGAAAACCCTCTAAGCCCTCTGTTAGCAAAAATATTCATGGATAATATAGAGAAGTCTATTTTTAGTAGTCAACTTCCTGCGAAATACATCTATTGGTGTAGATATGTCGACGATATTATTACATGCTTCACAGACATATCAATAAGCCATAGACAGGTCAATTCTTTTTTAAAATTTATTAATTCACTTCACTCAAATATCGAATTCACAAAATGAATAGAATTGGAAGGCTCTATAAACTTCTTGGACCTTACAATAAAAAAACTACAATACATTTATTTGGACTAACAATAAACATGAGTTTTCAATTTTCCGCAAACCCTGACATTCTGATCAAACAATACATTGTTCGTCTTCACGTCCGTTCCATCACAAATCAGCGGCGTACAACAGTATGATACATAGATTGATAAATAAGATTTTATCAGCAGATAATTACACTAAAGAATTGAATATCATTTAACAGATCGCACAAAACAATGGATATCATCATTGTTTCGTCGATAACATTTTAAGGAAAAGATTATATTATAAGGCCATTTCTCAAGTATATCCTAAAGTAACAGATAGTCATAAAAATTTCAGAACATTAACGTATTTAGGCAACCCTGTATCTTAAATCTCGAGGTTTTTATGTGATAGAAATTCAACGATAGCTTTCAAAGCACGGAATACCGTGGGTACGCACATCACAATTGCGAAAGATAAAATTTCGCCTGATGATAAATCGGGTATCTAAGAGTTGAGTTGTGATACTTGTCCCAAAGTATAGGGTGTCTCTTTCAGAGGTATAGAACTTTAAATTGCAATAAAACAACGACGGATCATTCGATTTACAAGATTTTTTTATTCGGAAGATAATCTTGTGGCATTACATTTTAAATATGATTTCTGGTATATGACCGCCACGGCTGGCTCGGATGAAGTTCAATCTGGACGTCCAATTTACGATGACTTTTTCCAACATTTGTGGCCGTATATCGGCAATAACACGGCGAATATTGTCTTCCAAATGGTCAAGCGTTTGTGGCTTATCCGCATAGACCAATGACTTTACATAGCCCCACAGAAAGTAGTTTATCGGTGTTAAATCACAAGATCTTGGAGGCCAATTCACGGGTCCAAAACTTGAAATTAGGCGGTCATCAAACTTGTCTTTCAATAAATCGATTGTGGCACGAGCTGTGTGACAAGTTGCGCCGACTTGTTGAAACCACAGCTCCTGGATATCATGGTTTTCCAATTCAGGAATGAAAAAGTTAGTAATCATGGCTCTATACCGATCTCCATTGACTGTAACGTTCTGGCCATCATCGTTTTTGAAGAAGTACGGACCAATGATTCCACCAGCCCATAAAGCGCACCAAACAGTCAGTTTTTCTGGATGTAACGGTGTTTTGACATACACTTGAGGATTATCTTCACACCAAATGCGGCAGTTTTGTTTGTTGACGTAGCCATTCAACCAGAAGTGCGCTTCATCGCTAAACAAAATTAGTGCGCGATACGTATTCCGCACAGAACCATTATTTTCGTAATAAATTGCACTATTTGCAAGCGTTGTTCAGGGGTGAGTCTATTAATGATGAATTGTCAAACCAAACTGAGAATAAATCACTTCTCATCTGTTAAATCGGTCGCCATCTGCAACTGTAATGCTAACTTAAAGTTCTCTCTAAAAAACCTCTAAAAAAAACAACCTTTATATACAGATAGTACAAATCCCGAGAGATATTTCTGAATAATGATTATAGTGAACCCATTTTTCATCCTCTTGATTTCCTAAGAGTTGGGATTAGACTCTAGTAGTATATGTAGAAATCTCAAGTTGCGTAAGAAAAACCGAGGAGAGCAGGCAATAGAGGTTGGAAAACACGTGGTAGTATTCTTTGAAGGGAAATAACAACTCTCAGGAATTCGTGACTAATGGATGCGACCATTAGTGGCCGAAACTTTCAGAAATGCCTGGCGGCAGAATTTTCGTAGGACGAACCTTATTCCGAAAAACGGTATCGTGAAAAGGATAGTGACAGGAAAATTCGATTTACCGTATCAATTGCCCAGTTTTCCGAGCCGAGTATCTGGTTTTAATTTATAACGAATTCCATCATTGACGATAGGAAGTAACTTTCACCCCCTAAAGTTATGCCAACCACTAACTGATGTAGGATTCCTCTCTTATAACTTTTAATTGAATTTCTGCAAAATTACTGAATTTACAAATGAATAATGCCAAAATGGAAGGGGGAAAATTCCGTAGAAAAGTGTCTCTAAAGTCAATAATGGAATATTGTTAGAAGTTCGAGTTCTAAGGCGAAAACGTTAATACCTATAGATAGCTCGAGGTCTCATTACGAACAAATTGCGTTTCTACTAACATATTTTCTGAGTTATATAGATATTGACATATTGAATGATAAATGGAAAGTTCTGAACTGATTACTTTAAGAGGGTATTATTTAGTTTCATTGCTGTTAATTGAAAATTTCAACGAAAAATAATTCGACATTTTTTTATATGTGGTTTTCACATATAGTCTGTAAAAATATAACATGAGATGGTTTCACCTCTGTTATGTCTCATATACTTCTCACGAATAATTCAGCATATACAACTCATAAAATAGTTTGATATGTCAGGTCTTTACGGATTGAAAAACAGCCATCGTTTGGAGTCGAATAGCATATTTGAGAAATTCCATACTTTATACGCTTTTCCACTGACATATAATGTGAAAAACATTTTTATAACCATTTTGGCATTGATATACAGTGGAGTGAATGACGGTTCAATTCCCATGCTAGGTACTATTCTATAAAAGCTAATAAATATTCAGGGGCTACATTTTTTTGTACGTTGATGTTGAGATATGCTTGCTCCAATTTCTTGGTTCTGAGAACAGCTAATGCATGGAGTTACTTATTCATTTGTACCACTATTGCGTTTTTTGTCATCTAGATCATTTCGTATTTTCCAATTTAAACAAGAGTTTAATCGTTTTTTTTTCCTTCTCATATAGGTATATATGAGAACGCACACACACACACACACACATATATATATATATATATATATATATATATATATATATATATATATATATATATATATATATATATATATATATATATATTTGAAAGTTTTTAGCATTAACAGGCTTTTTAATATGAAAAAGTTTATTTCTGTTGACGTTTCGTTGTTATATTACAACTTTGTCAAAACTAATTAAAACTATTAGTTTTGACAAAGTTGTAATATAACAACGAAACGTCAACAGAAATAAACTTTTTCATATTAAAAAAGCCTGTTAATGCTAAAAACTTTCAAAATAAATACCTCAAACAGGCAATAAATCAGTTTCAAGATATATATATATATATATATATATATATATATATATATATATATATATATATAAATGAACACTAGAACATTAATTCGAAAAATTCAAATTAATCAAGAGAATGTTATAGTAGAGCTAGATAGGTGAACGTGTACGATGTGATGTCTCCATCATCCTTCAAGGAATAGAAGTTAGAGAAATATTGAAATCGATGCCACACCTGATGGAAATGCGAGACATATATGCTTCGTTCTGCAAGGAACTCGTCAGTCGCACCACGTCCATCGAAGTGAGGCAACGATTTCAACCCCCAAGCATCTTCTTGTGACTCCAAGTGGAAGACCGTAGAGTTATGAATACTCCACAATTCCATCTATGGGAATCAGTAGAAAACACCTCTCAGATTATGGACACACCAAGCATCGAAATTTCACATATCTTCTATACCCGTAGGTATCTACTAAATTGCAATATCTATTTGACAAATATCATCGAACGATGTTTTTAAATGTCAATAGGTTGCGTTAGTAGTACGCTCGCGTTTATTCCCGTATTTCATTCAGTGCCATAAATACAAAAAATTTCATTTCCTTATATATATATATATATATATATATATATATATATATATATTTATATATATATGTATATATATATATATATATATATATATATATATATATATATATATATATATATATGCGTTAATCTTGAAATTAGCTATCCTTTTGCCCGCGGGGCGTGATCTGGAGCGATTAGGCATGGGACCATTGCAGACAGATTTCTGTGGTGTTCGAATGAAATGTCCACAATGCCTCATGCACAAGCACTAATCTTGTCATGAGAAGGAATCTAGAACGCTAGAGGGAGTTTGTTCGTCTTTACTTCGATAGAGGGAGCTCACGTGAATTTTCACAAATTGTTGTTCCCCTCATTCGGATCTAGTGCCTGTGGGCAATTTGAAAGTCATAGATTCTTGATTGATTGACTAAATATGAACTGATAATTCATAATAAAGATGAAGCGATTGTATCCTATTATCATTGAACAAGCATTTTTTCGAAGCACATGATATTCACACTCGAAAGTGATAGGTTCGTTCTAGGGATGATCGATGTTAGAAAAACATCGATGTTGACATCGATGTCATAATGGAAAGCTCAACATCGATGTTCGATATTTATTGAATACCGAACATCGATGTTAAAATATCGATGTTCTTGCTTTCAACGTCGATAATCATCGATTTTCGATGATCATCTAGCATCTCTATTGGTCGTGCGTGAGCCTGTTAGTTCAAATCGATATTGATTCCGTTAATATCGATGTTCGATATTTATCGAATACCGAACATCGATGTTTTTGCTTTCAACATCGATGATCATCGAAGATCGATGATTATCGACCATCCCTAGTTCGTTCTCTTTGACAACATTTGTGTAGACAGCCCCCTGAGCGTTTTGTTTGAAATATTTCGATTAAAAGTCTCTGTATTTACTACTATTTATATGTTTATAATATTTTATCAATGACAGGCTATTTGTAATGCAAATATCTTTATTTTTGTTGACAATTTGAGGTATATCACAACTTTGTATAAGGACTGTACGAACTTCTTCGAGTGTGATTTTCCTTGATATTATATATATATATATATATATATATATATATATATATATATATATATATATATATATATATTTTTTTTCAGTGTTTAATTGGGATTGTAGTCTAGGACAGGAAAATCATTTACCTCCTTAGTATTTTCCAAGCTTTCGATAATGTTTATTTTCTTCTTCAGGGCTAAAATAGTACAAAAATTAACAGTTTATATAGCAAGGCACTATAAAAAGTTTTTTCTTACAATTACTGTGAAGTTAGTCCGAAAGTACATTAGTTTTTTGAATTTTGAAAATAAGTACAAGTGTTCCCAAATGCATTGGGTTGGAATATTACTGCATTCTACGTGCTGGGTAGTCGAAGGAAGCGACGACAATGACTGTATTTCTCAATTTCGCTTTTCAAGTGGAGTGTTCCCAGATGTTTTTAAGGGCGTTTCTTAAAATGCATAACGTTGGCCGAAGTTTTATGACTAACGAAAAGTTAGTCATTTTTAGATAGTTTTTTTTGTGTATTTAGAATGGATTTTTCGGTGAATAGGATATCAGAATATGAGCCATCAATCAGAAAAACCTATGAGATTTATAAATATATTGCTTAAATTATCTGTATCAGATTTTTCGTTAATACAATTACCTTTTTTTAACCATTTCTAGGAAAAGGCGTTTGTTGTAATTATTTGCGTGATCTAAAATTTTTGTGTCATTGTAATTCATATTATGACCAGTGGCTTGTACGTGTTGGATTAATGCAGAGGAATTCGTCTTTTATAGTGCCTTGCTATATAAACTGTTAATTTTTGTACTATTTTAGCCCTGAAGAAGAAAATAAACATTTTCGAAAGCTTGGAAAATACTAAAGAGGTAACTGATTTTCCTGTCCTAGACTGCAATCCCAATTAAACACTGAAAATACATATCTACAGTCGTGATACATTCAACTATATATATATATATATATATATATATATATATATATATATATATATATATATATATATATATATATATATATATATATATATATATATATTATATTCGATTTGTTTAGCAACAACAGGCTATTTTCAATGTAAAAAACTTTATTTCCGTTGACGTTCCGTAGTATATCAAAACTATGTCAAAAAAAAGTCAAAACTAATTAATCAAATTAAAACTAATTCATTAGGTTTGACGAAGTTGTGACGGACAACGGAACGTCTACGAAATGAAGCTTTCAACATTAAAAAAAGCCTGTTAATGCTAAAAACATCAGAAATAAACTAAACCAGGCAAACATAACGAACAATATCTGCGAAACAACACACGGAAACAAACCCGAAAATCTTCAGAAGCATATATATATATATATATATATATATATATATATATATATATATCTCTTGAAATTGATTTATTGCCTGTTTGAGGTATTTATTTTGAAAGTTTTTAGCATTAACAGGCTTTTTAATATGAAAAAGTTTATTTCTGTTGACGTTTCGTTGTTATATTACAACTTTGTCAAAACTAATGAATAATTGAATTTATTAAAATTATAAATTCAATTATTCATTAGTTTTGACAAAGTTGTAATATAACAACGAAACGTCAACAGAAATAAACTTTTTCATATTAAAAAAGCCTGTTAATGCTAAAAACTTTCAAAATATATATATATATATATATATATATATATATATATATATATTTCGAAATTTCTACGGCAATCGATTGTACATTTCTTAAAGAAACATTTTTCCTGTAGAATATGACATCTATGAATGAATAAGTTTCACTTCCGACCTCAATTACAGTTCAACTTGTACAACAGAATTTGTATAATGTCTGCAAGAAAGTTCATTTTCGATACTCTCTCCCTTCATTAATTTTTTCAATATGAAATTCAAATTTTCCCTTTGTTCCAGAGATAGGCTGGAGAAACTGTTGTTATAAGTTTGTTCAAGGCTTGTTCTTATTCCAGAACGTGCCGTAAAATTAACCAATGATATTCTGAAAAGTTAAACCTTTGATCTGCAAAGTCGTTAGATCATCGTTTAGCGAGTGGAGTGCTTTTAACTCATTCCACGCCTGAAGTTTCACATGAAATGAATGAACACTAACCGTTATTTTTTGAGTTATATAATTTTGTTTTGGACGTTCGCTTTTAACCAAACATTTCTGCCATTGGCTATCCTCAGAAATATATTTAGTATTCAGTTTCATTTGACCAAAATGATTTTACATCTGTCATCTGTTTCTACATGTGTGACATATCTGTCACTATATCTGTCTGTCACTACAGGACAGTGAACTTAAAGAAGAATTTTGAATAACCCTGTATTAGAATCCTTAGAATTTCGTTTTGATATTAAGGGAATTTGAAGATATTATCAATGAAAATTTCCAACTAGACTAATTACGATTTTCGTTTTCGAATTTTCCTGATTGCTACAAAATTTTTGAAACACCCTCATCGTTGTATGGGGGTTATTCTCCAACATTATCATTTCCTTCATTTTAGTATGCGTTAATAAGGAGGTATGATAAAGTATTCGTTTATTCATTTATATTCTTCTTCTTTCTTGATTCTTATTATCCTAATGTCTTCTTATGCTTTGTTATATATATATATATATATATATATATATATATATATATATATATATATATATATATATATATATATATATATATATAAAAATTATTATTATTACGATTGTTTCCCCTGAGGAGAGCGGCTGAACTTGAATTCGCAATTATTAGGAGTTTTGCTTCATCTTTTTTGTCTCCCAAAAACGCTTCATCCTCTCTGTTTAACTCTGACTTTTGCTCAAACTTCACATGTGCGATTTTATAACGACATTCAGTGCGATCTTCGAGATTTTTTATATTGATCTGTTCCTGATGATACTTCGCCCATAAATTTTACCTTGGAAGTTGAACCTGTAAGTATCTGAAATTTTTCGAGTCTTTCGATCGATTCCAAATTCTTTCATGATTTCAAAAAGGGTTTCGCGGTCTACCGAATCATATGCTTTATTGAAGTCGATCTCTGTATTTCTACATTTCCGCATCTGTAATATCGTCTTCAAAGTCCAGATCTGTTCAGCACATGTTCGGCCTTCTCTGAATCCTGCTTGGTAATCCCAATTAGTGGATCCGCTTGGTGTTCTACTCTGTTTAGGAGTGCTTTAGAAAGTATTTTGTTCGCAATCGGGAGTAAGGAAATTGACCTGTAATTATTGATATTCATTTTGTCCCCCTTTTTGTGCGACGGATGTATCATCGCACATTTCCAATCCTCTGGTATCTGTTCCGTTATCCAGATTTCTGATATTAAATGATGGAGTTTTTGCGTCAAAGTATTATCGTTCAGTTTCCAGAGTTCTGCAATAATTCCATCTTTCCTGCTGCTTTGTTGTTTTTGAGTTGCTTGATGATTGCCGTAATCTCTTCCATATCAGGGGCTTGCGAGTCTGGATGCGTAAACCCCGAAAAGTTGAACTCAAGTTTTTCTTGGGGTGGATTGCATTTGAGAAGGGCGTTGAAGTATTCGGCTAACATTTTGAAGTTATGTTTTGTGTTAGTTTCTAACGTGCCATCGGATTTTTTGAAGCAAAGACTGGGCGCTTGGTATCTTCGCAAGTTTTCTCTGAATGTTTTGTAAAAATATCTAGTATTATTATTATTGGTGAAATCCTTCTGTATTTCGTGACACCTATTATTATCATATCTCTGTTTTTCTCTTCTAATTACTTTGGAGGCCTGTTTTTGGGTTATGTGAAGTCCTCCCAGTTTTCCTCATTTTTATGGCCGTTAAATTCTTTCCATGCAGTTATTCTATTGTCAACTGCTTGGTCGCAAATTTCGTTCCACCAGCGGTGTTTCCTGGAGCGAGGAGGTTGCCCTAGTGCAATGGCTTTCTGAATATTCTTTGTAAGGATTTCCCAATTCGTCGATTCTTCCTGATTGATTTGTGCAATGATGCCTTCCTTGTGAAGTTTCAGATATTCGGGATCCGACCTGACTTTTTTGGGTGTAAATTTTTTATTTCTATTGGGTTGAAATTTTGTTCTTATTTGGAGGAGATAGTGATCCGAATCAAAGATGCCCTTACGAGTTCTAACATTTAAAATTTCCTTTACGTTGTTCTTGGAAATTGCGACATGATCAATTTGATATTCACCTTGCTTGAAACTAGGCGATCTTCAAGTAGTTAGCATATTAGCAGGTTTTTGAAATTGAGTACTCATGATTTTGAGTTCGAAGTTCCTACAGAAAATGATTAACCTTTCACCGTTCTTGTTGGTACGTTTGTGTTTGGTATGGGGATCCGTAGTATCTCTAAATTTCCTTTCTTTTCCTAGCTGTGCGTTAAAATCTCCTAGCAATATTTTCACCTGGTGTTTTGGTATTTTATTGGTTGTTTCTTCCTAATGTTTCCAAAAAATCTTGTACGGTTGCCGGAACGGTTTTGTTGTGGTGATTAATGGGAGCGTTCACGTTGATTAGAGGAAAATTGATTTATTGCCTGTTTAAGAAAGTTTATTTCCAATGTTTTGAGCAATAGCAGGCTTATTTTAATGTTCAAAACTTCATTTTCGTTGACGTTTTGTTGTATATCATAACCTTGTCAAAACTAATGAATAATTGAATCTTATGAATTACTATAGATATCGGAAAGTCAAACTTATTTTTTTAAAAAAGTCAAATTGGGTTTTTCGTATTCTCACATATTTATTTTTAGTGTTCAGAGGAATGTTTTAAAAAAATAACTCAGAGGAAAACTCATACTGTTTATAATATACCATGTAATAATTGCAGTAAATTCTATATAGGACAAACGTATATATAAAAGAAAACGTCGAGTAAAATATAACGTCGCAAAATCTTGAAGAAAGAATTAAAGCTAATGAATATGCAAAAACTCAAATAACAGCCTTACAAAAATTACAACAGTACAAAGATTTAAGCAACTGAAAGAAAATATAGAGAAATTTTAGAAATGTTACACATTCGTAAAAATTTGGAAAACTTAGTCAATAAAAGAAAAGACATAAAACATCTTAATTCTATTTACAACGATTTTAAAACATTACAAATAACACTCATAAAATGAATACACAACAATCGCCAAACATGATATCTCAAAACTCATTCTTTCCTGATCTACAATCAATTTCACACACATAAACCAATACATATTCTGGATAAGTATATAAAACTCAAATATGTGTAATTATATGTATGTATATATTCATATATAAATCACACTCATTTGAATCACCTGGCTTACCATGAGTTTTTCAGAGGTTCCCTCATAGTGAAGAAAACTAATACTTCGGAAGCGAATGCTGTGCCAGAAATATTTCTCTCAATACTAGAAATGAATATGTGAAAATACAAGAAAGCCAATTTGATATCTTAAAAAAAATAAGTTTGACGTTTTGATATCTATAGTAATTCATAAAATTTCATCAGCTCGGACATATTGTGATGAGAAATGAGGCTGAGAGTTTATCCTAATGATATTTTGTAGGTTAATAGTATACTTGACCTAAGTTGATGATAGATACAATAGATATAATGATATTGAAAAATCGAATTTCATTTGAAGCTTCAAGTTTCAATAGCCTGAATTATTTCGATGTAGAACAACTATATTTATTTTACGTGTTCCTTCTTTGAAAAATAATTTGAGAGATATAAATAAATCCTTCTTATAAATTCAAATCGTGTTATTATTTCATTGAGTACGATTACAAAATTTCCGTTAGATTCTACAGTACAAACTTCCCTATATAATTTATGATTTCTTTCAGATCTTTCAGAAAAGTAAAGGCGGTATATAGCGAGGAGAGTTAACTTAAGAAAGAAAATATCGATTTTACACCCCTTGTTCTAAATATCATCTGAATGGAGAAAGTTTCGCTAAGTGAAAAACAGTTTCTTGAATATTCGAAAAAAGTTGTTCCATTCCTTTCATAAGGAGCCTTAAGTATGTAAATGTTACGGAAAGTATATCTTAATTCAACTCACTTCAGAGCATTCAATCATCATCAATGAAGGAAACATTCATTCGAAAGTTTGAACAAGTTTCCAATAACGGTGGAAGGTGAAAAATGGAAAAGAAGAATTTTCACAGCGCGATATGATGTTAAAAACTCATTTTCGCTGAACTTTGAAAGGAATGCTGTAACGATCTATGAACCAACTGAATCTGGAAAACAAACCATATCGTGATAATGTTTGGAGACTCGTGGAAATCAATTTGTCTACTCATTTCGAATATATTTCGGTACGTTTTATTTGAGAACAATATTGACATGATTCCTTGAATTCATCATCAGAATGTCAACCTCAAAAATTGATTTTGAGAGGATTAAAAATAATGATAATAATGTTATCAATTACTAATGTAATTATTAATGTAATTAATGTAATTTGGTTTCCATAGGGGGAGGAATACGTCGATGACGATCCTTGAATTTATTGACAGGGTCCTGCGATGTTTTGAGGAAGGAAAATTCTTCTTCTTCCTTTTCTTAGATTTGACGAAGGCTTTCGATTGCATAACACACTCTATTCTTTTGCGCAAGCTTGCTGGATATGGCTGTTCGAATGACTGCTGCGCTCTTATCGAATCATACTTGTCAGGTTTGTTGAAATATACACAGGCTGTATATTTCAACAATAAGTGGTCTGACCACCAAAATGTTTCATTGGGTGTACCTCAGGGATCTGTCCTTGGGCCTTTGTTATTTCGTGTTTTTATAGACGATCTTCCCCTTTACCTAGGCAGGTTTTCCACAATTCTGTTTGCGGACGATACAACTGTATCGGTTACATCTGCTGAGTAGAGAACTTTGCTAGAGGAAGGTGATTTGGCGCAGTCAATATCTTTTGACTCGTTCATGTCAAATAGACTAGTGGCAAACGACCAGAAAACCTCCAAAATGGTATTCACGCTTAAGCGTGTGAAGGAACGGGATTTCATGGGGAATGCTGGATTTTTAGGAATGACGTTGGATTCAGTTTTGAGCTGGGAGGCACATACTGAATGTCTAGCACGAAAATTGTGCAATAGTATATATTTGCTCAGAAGCTTATCAGGTAGATTTTCCTTCAGTATCCTAAGAGTGGCTTACTACGCATTAATAGAAGCAAGAATGAGATATGGCATTTTGGCATGAGGCACATGTGCATCGAAAGCAAGAATATTTGCTCTCTAAAGGAGAGCAGTAAGAATTATCTCCTCTCTTCAATATCGTGACGACTGTAGAAGTGCTTTCAGCAAATATAAAATTCTTACCTTTGTATGTCTGTATATTTTTGAGGCGCTCATGTCCGCTCATGGTCTCGTTGAAGAATCTCTCTCAAGGGTGCGGATTGCCATCGGTATTCCACCAGAGATAGATACTGCCTGAGGCCAAGTTTTTGTAGGCTCACAAAGTCTCAGAAAGCGCCTTTTTACTTTTCAATAATATTATTTAGATTTAGAAGAACCATAAGAGCCTCTTCACTTGAGGATCCCTTCTATGATTTTCAGGAGTATCTTTCTTTCCGTTGTGACTCGATGGGTTCGCCTTGAGACCATTTATTGTTGTGTTTCCGAATACAGTTGTTTGTTTGCTATGGTTTGTTTCTTTATATTTTGTGTTTCTTGTATTCTATATGAGTGCATTTTATTTATGATTATATGGTGGTATATGTATGTGTAATGTATTTATAATTTTATATTGTTGTTTACAACTTTAAAAATTTTTTTTTCTCTTTTATGACAATTGTGAGCACTATGTTGTAACACATGCAATAAACTAAACTAAACTAAACTAAACTATAAACTATTATGGAACATCGGTAAAATATCCTTCAGTGTGTTCAGTCTTGTATGGAACTTTCGGTAAAGTTTCTGAAGGCTATTTTTTATTTTTTCTATGTTTGTTCTTGAATAAAGCAGCTCATCAGAGGAGTCGTGTAGTCTGTTCGAGGGTGCCTTATTCTTGTAATGGTAATCAGAACTGATCTCTCTGCTACCTCTAAACTCAAGCGACGACATTCTGCAGTTTGCATAGATAATGTGGGCATATTCGAGTATAGGTCTACATATGCTTTTGTATATCTCAACTCCACCCTCAATACTCTTTCCTCATTATGCGTCTATATGCGTAATACCATTTCCATACGTTATGCATCTGAAATGTTCTGCTCCTGTTATTGTTTTTTTCTTCATAGACGGTGAGTGAAGGTTGAAGTTTAATTTATTGTCGAACAGTACCCCCAAATATTTCATAGATCATGATAGTGCTATATTCATTCCGTTTATTGGCACTGTTTGTGAATTTTTTTGTGATCTTATGATTGTTAATAATGTATTGACACTTATTAGGGTTTGGTTTTAGTCGCCACTTTGAAAACCACTCATTTGTTTTGTCCATCAGTTCCTGTATTTAGCTACTGTATTTTTCTATTGCTTTTACCAACAAAGTAAAAAAAATATACGAGTATTGAAAATGATGAAACAATTTTCAGACAGCTTTAATTATGTTCGATTAAATCAGAAATGAAAGAGTCCAGGAAAATATCATGATAATTGAGGCTAATCATTGAAAATAATGGGTTTCAATGATAAATTTTCAAATGGAAAAATTATTGAAAATAGTTTCTCACTAATTTGTAGGGTTTTACAATTTTCGCACTTCAAAAATATTTTCTGAATGAAAAATGTTCAGTAATAGTTGTCTTCAACTTTTTAATGGTTAATGGGCCTAGAAACATATGCCCAGTGTATTAAACACTATTTGTTGTTTTGCCAATGCTCCGTAGATTTGTGCGAGCGGCCAATTTACATTATCGATATTCGTCGTTGATAAAATGTATAAAAACGAAACAACGAAATAATTTTAACATGTGTACAGTTAGTTGTCATAATACATGTATTATTGAGTCTTAATATTCAATTTAATGAACTTTTGATTTACACTTAATTGACAACATAGCATGACGCGTTTCGTCGTTACAAACGAATTCTTCAAATGCTAACAGAATAATCCTTCTTCATGCATTCTTCTTCTTCCTCCGATTTTGGCCTGCTATGGACCACGTGAAATAACTCTTCATGAATATTTTTCTTCATTCTTTTCTTCCAATACTCCTTCATTCGTTCTCCATGCTTTTTTATATCTTCATGCATTATTATTATAAGATGCATTATTCTGTTAGCATCTGAAGAAGCCATCAGTATTCTTTTAAATATTTAATAGTGTTGGCGTTTACTTGAAGTAAATCCATTATAATTGAATATAAACTTAAATTCAAACACTTGAACTTATGATTTACACTTTATTGACTACATAGAATGACGCGTGACTAGATAGTATGACGCGCATAGCATATCATGATTATTCTGTTAGTATCTGAAGAAGTCGTTTGTAACGACGAAACGCGTCATGCTATGAAATCAATAAAGTGTAAATTATAAGTTCAAGTGTTTGAATTTAAGTTTATATTCATTCATTAGTATTCTGTTAGCATCTGAAGAAGTCGTTTGTAAAGACGAAACGCGTAATGCTATGTTGTCAATAAAGCTTAAATCAAAAGTTCAAGTGTTTGAATTTAAGTTTATATTCATTCATTAGTATTCTGTTAGCATCTTAAGAAGTCGTTTGTAACGACGAAACGCGTCATGCTATGTAATCAATAAAGTTTAAATTCTAAGTTCAAATGTTTGAATTTAAGTTTATATTCATTCATTAGTATTCTGTTAGCATCTGAAGAAGTCGTTTGTAAAGACGAAACGCGTCATGCTATGTTGTCAATAAAGCTTAAATCAAAAGTTCAAGTGTTTGAATTTAAGTTTATATTCAATGAATGATTACAAAATATTCATCAACGTTAGAATGATTTTCACATATTAATATCTTCAAATGGTTTATCAAAACAGAATGAGTACTGATATTCATAATCATCAGAATCGCATTCTGGATCTGCATTATTGAAATTGATAATCTGCATTAATGAGTCTGCAGTTGAATGAGGGGATATTTACCAGAACAACCTGATTACTCGAAATTATTACTTACGTTTCATCCATAATTTTTTTTTATTGACGTCAACTAAAGAGTTAATAACTGAAGGGCAGCATCTAAAATGAATTTTCCCACAAAAATAGCTTTGGCGAGAAGAAAAAATTGAAAATCTGATAGAACACATTCCTGGCTTCCAATTTAGACTACAGTGAAATATTCAGCTTTTCATTTGAATACTGGATCTACAGAAATGCACAACGTGATATTTCTAGGAATAGAATGAAATTTAACAAGTGTAAATGTGAATTAGTTCGGTGAAATCACCTTCAGCAATATTCAAGTTGAAACGGAAGTATGAAATATCTCAACCGGAAGTTTACGTAACTCGATAACTGGAAGTTTGTCAGAAAAAAACCGCCTGAAGATGTTCTGACACAAATCTCTTGCGCGTTTTGTACTCTCTAACGGCACCAGAGATTTGTTTCGTGCAGAAAAAACGATTGACCCATCTTTACAGACTTTTCAAACCAATTTTCATTCAGATGTCTATAATATACTTTTCGGCCAGAATCCATTAAATTGGATTTAAGAAATTTATGAGAGAAATTGCTTTTTTCGAATTCAAATAGTAATTTCCCTTTTTGTTCCCAGTGTCTGATATGATTTCGAGGACCAAGATATGGAAGAATGAAATTCAAATATCTATTTATCATCGAAAGTTCATTACGTAGTGACATAGCGAGAGATAAAAATGAGCATTTCTCGCTATAATGTAATATCAATCAGATCAGTCAACAACGAACGAAAATACTGAATTGATTGCACAAATTAATCTTATTTTAATGCAGAAACTGCCTCCTAGCAGTATTCCGTTCGAATTATGATTGATGAAAAGTGGAAAGAAAGAAATACAGATATTCCCAATTCACAGAATGAGACGAGAAAACGTAATGAAAACGAGAATATGGTGAGTTCCTTTTGTTAGACGAATAATGAGAAATTGAAATTTCTCGAGAAAAGTTGAATTAAATAGATAAGATAAATTGATTTCTGGTTTTGCGACTAGTATTGATATTTATACCGTTGAAAGTTTTGATATACAGGAGATATGCGTTAACTTGAATGCATGCAGTAGGAGTAGATATAAATATTTTACAGGAAAAAATATTACTAATCGATTCCGCCGATACTTGATAAAAATCTAAATACATAATTTGAATAAAAAAGAGTAGTTTTTGGATTTTCACTATAATTTAGCCAAACATAACAAAATTGTTTCGTCAACACAGTGGCTTCATCAGATATTTATGATAAAATTTATTTTTTTTCTTAAGTGTAAGGAATGACCATATTTCTCTAATGAGAATATTTCTCTCCTATTGCTTTTACTGGAATATATAATAATATATATAATAATATTTTTTATTGAGAAACTTTAATTACATTGTAGAATTCATTCATTCAATTGATACGATTTCAACTAAGAAGAATGCTCACAAAAGGACTGAATTCATTTTTAAGTCTGATCTTCCATTAAGCCCTCGAACAACAATATTGGTTCAAGTTTACGTTTATATTTTCAATAATATACCAATATATTTAAAAAAAAACCTTGGAAATATTGAACATTCAAGACAATTTCACAATGTATATTCATACATTATTGCCTACATTCGAATTATCAAATTACTCTGCCACATTATAACATGCCCTTGTTAAAAGCAATGACTTAACTCTATTCCTAAACAAATAACATTCAGTAATTTCAAATTTGACGATGATTGTTTGAAGATTTCAATACTCTGATAATAGAGTGAGTGCTCAAATTTAGCTGCTTCATGCTTAGGCATCACTGTGCCTTGTTGAATGCTCACGATTACTATCCAATTTAATAAATCTATCTTCATTTTCTTCAACATATATTAAACATCTATAAATATATAAACCAGACTTAATAAATTTAATAATGAAGCATTATTCATTGAAAGCTGGTCATTGAATAAACTATTCGATTGCTTCCTCTTATTGATCTCCATGACTTCTAACAACAAATTTATAATTATGCATACGGAACAAATAGCCTACAAACTAATTCTGTTAGAAGCCATGGAGATTAATAAGAGGAAGAAATCGAATATTTTATTGAATGACCAACTTTCATTTTTATGTTTGACTAAATTATAGTGAAAATAAAAAATCTATTCAGTTTTATTTAAATTATGGAATGAATATTATTTCAAAATGGTTTTTGATGCAAATATGTGTGAATCCAATGCACTATTTATTGAATTTAGGTGAATCGTGATACACTTCATGGCAGCATCTTTAATCAATAAGGAATTCTTTTCGGACATGAACTAAAAATGCTAGATCTTCTAGCGAATTGGAAAATCTGAAAATAAACAATTGAATTGTCAATAGAATGGCCACTTCGTAAGGTAATTTGATAAAATGTGTTAGGACTCACTATTTTGTCATTCTTATTATATAGTGGTATGCCTCATGGACAGCCGACACATCAATGAGAGCAAACGTTATGAAAAACCATAAAGCTGAGTCAAAAGCTGTATTAGCGAAAAAAAGAATATACAATAACCCAGTTTATTGGATCGAATATGTAAATCAGATGTTTTTCACCTCATTCACATCAAGACAGTCGTGTCAGTTACACTATTTACAACTCAAGAATGGCTGTACTGATTTTGCTGAAAATTGGTGGGGAGTTAGATTAGAACCAGGAGACGGGCATAAGACATTTTACTTGTTTCCGTGAGTCGTGACAAAATACGTGGTATAACAAAACGGAACTGACATGTAATAACAAAACGCAAATGTTCTAAAAAACTACATGTTGTTCCTACAGCGCAATGAACAACATGTAGTGATGTCGATCACCACCAGGAATGCATTGAACAAAATTTCATTCAATATCGTTGACTAGATTCATTGGTGAAACGAAACTAGATATAGGCTTAACAAAAATAATCTCATTGTCAAAGATTGAGATTATGTCAAAGTCGAAGACAGGACAGTAATTACTGTCTTACCTTAGTTAAACTTATCTGTGATGAATTTGAAAAAATATTATTTACTGTAACTGAGTTACAATTAGTTACTGTTTGTTCAATCCGTGTTGGTTAATTCTATTCTTATTCTTTCGGTAAGAGTTTGTTTGTTCCATATTATATTAGGTTCGTGTATCATTCACATCTGAAGATGTCACTGTGTTGGCGAATAAGAATAATAACAATAGTACATTCATTCCCAATACATTTACTCACAATTATAGAGAAATATTAACTTTCAATTGGATGACAAAATGAATAAAGAAAAGGTAGATGAGTAAGAGACTGAGTAAATAATATACACATAGAATAATATAAAATAGCAATATATAACGAGCAGGTAAAATAGCTTAATTCTTTGTATAAAACAGAAATAAATGAAAATCTCACGATATCCCATTATGCTGTTCTGAATTTCTTCTCAAAATCACTTATAGTTTATCAAAATATACATCACATCGACCAAAAGACCTATCATCATGATCTATATAGAAAAAAGTCGTGTTAGTTACACTATATATAACTCAAGAACGCCTGAACCAATTTGGCTGAAAATTGATGGGGAGGTAGCTTAGAGCCGGCGATTTCATTAGACTTCATTATATCTGGATATAATTGGATTATGGAATCTATACCTTCTGGGGAATAAATAGCAGAAGAACAACCCAGAGAAATGGCTTTACACCAGGAAGTATATTTGTAACAATATTTTTCTATATCTACACAAATGAACATCCTGCTAACATACAAGGAATTTTATTACTTCGAAGAAGTGGAAAATAATCTTGGGAATGTCCTGAATGAGTTAGTGTATTACGAGAACAACGACTACAAACATAATCTCAGCAAATCACAAGTATGTGCCTTCTTGAAAATAGACGGGCTAGGAGCACTGCGATATCCCTGAATACTCAGGAATCAAATCCAATAGAACACTTATTTTAAACACTACCCCAACAAATTTGAATATTACCCTAAAACGAAACAAAAAGACAACTTCTAAAAAAACAGCAAATATCGCATGACGCGTTTTGTCGTTACAAACGACTTCTTTATATGCTAACAGAATACTAACAAGAAATTTGAAAAAACAGGTGAAAATATCAAGGGAATTTTAGGACTCTATGACTCTGTGTTTACACAAAATATTCTATTCTAAAATCTAATTTTTGTTACCTGAAAAGGTTTAATGAGGGTGAATTTTCCAATTCTATCTGTTCATTGAGCAAATTTCCAGAATTTTTATGCCGATTTATTTCCACTATTTCCTAAAAATCTAATCGACTACTTTTCTGTATATTATGTAACATTTTGAAATTCGTATCGAAAGTATGGTTTTCTGTTAATACGTGGTTTGCATAATTCGAATTGCTTTTGTTACATGTGAAACTATATTTATGTTCCTAGATTCTAGTACCGAAATTTCTACTTGTTTTACCTATATATATATATATATATATATATATATATATATATATATATATATATATATATATATATATATATATATATATATATATATATCACTACATAGTATAAAGCAAAGTCGCTTTTTCTGTCCCTTTGTCCCTTTGTACGCTTTAATCTTTGAAACTACGCAACGGATGCGGTTTTTCAAGAGGAAGGTTTATATGTATAATAACATCCACTAAATAGTGGAGAAGTACTGTTATTTTTGAGGTTTCTAATGTGATGTCGTAAATAATTACATATTTTCCGCTTACATTGCACACGCAGGCTGAACCCTACGAGTTTTATCAAAATAATGTAATAAGTATTGTACACATTGAAAAGGTCTACAGAAAAGTCCGTGATGGTATATGTCTATCTCTCATGGATAACCCACAATAACTTTTTTTTGTTATTTACTTTTTGCGACAAATAATGGCTAATTTTAGAAGCGATTTTAACCCATACAGCATTAATCCTTAACCAATTAAATACCTTGAATACATTGTTCATTTAATATAGATATATATGGCCCTTTACACCGTATGATTTAAGTGAATATTTTCGAAGATATTACAGATTTAAAAATTGCGGGGCGTAGCGTTTGCGGCGTGCGAAGCCGGGGCGGCTTGCTAGTATATATATATATATATATATATATATATATATATATATATATATATATATATATATATATATATATATATATATATATATATATATATATATATATATATATATATATATATATACCGGGACATGTTCCACAATTCAGTTGGTAAACACCAGAGTTATATTCTCTTTTAATTTTGCTTTTATTGTTTTTGATCTGTCTCGATAAATTATTATTTGTTTTGAATGAAATACTTAAATTATGTTTCTGTGAAAAGATTTTGAATTTTTGACTTGGTGTTCCAAAGTATGTTAAATTATTATATTTACGATTTCTGTCAGACTGATAAGGAAATACTAATCCTACAGCTTACTGGTGAAATTTTTTGTGGAGAATTTTGGACACTAGTTCGCTCTAATAATTAATATTAACCGCTATTTATACCTGTTTTTTCAAATTTGTCGTTAGTATTCTGTTAGCATCTGATAAGCTCGTTTGTAACGACGAAACGCGTCATGCTATGTAGTCAATAAAGTGTAAATCAAAAGTTCAAGTGTTTGAATTTCAGTTTATATTCAATTATAATGGATTAACTTCAAGTAAACGCCAACAATATTAAATAGCAAATATCGAATATTATTCCTAAAATTAATCGTGTTTTTGTATCATCAATTTTTAGGTATGCAAGATGTATAGTATGATGAATATTAATGCATATTAAACAAAAATACCATGGCTTGAAGAGAATGAAATAACTTCAATTGAGAGAATTCAGCTCACAAGCGAACCTAGCAATGCGTGACCTCGTTTAAACGAGGCCAGAGTCAAATCAAACGTATCTAAAACTCCGTACCGATTTCCTGCGCGACACATTCTGCAAATAGGGGAGTTTTGACCCGAATTTCATATGAAAAATTGAACATTAAATAAATTCACCTGTCTTTGGAGGGTGGACTTAAAAGAGATATAATGCGATTTCCAATAAGTGGAACAGCAATACCGCCATTTATGGAATTGTATATCAATATAAATTCAGCATAATAAAAAATTTTGCTCGTTGTTTTCCTGCCAAAATATTCACTATGCAGGCTGGAGAAGTGTTAGCCAATGTCCAAATGAAATCGACTGGACTTTCGAATATCATATTTTCACAAATTTATATGTATCTAGTTTAACTATATAGGTCAAAGAGCAGCATTTTTCCTACCACATGTGGAAAGTAAAAAATAGTAATGGACGAACAGAGTTCAGTATAGTGGCATATCAACCTGATAAAACACATTCATTCGTGAAACTTCATGTAAATGCACAAAAGAGAATATAATGAGAGGTCATTTTGCTATGGAAACTGTTTCATAATATAAATTTACATAATGAACATTACATTTCTATAATAACTGGGACGAACAAGGTATACAATATTCCAAGTTCTCAATACCTTGAAATGTGTTGCAATTGGCTTGAATTTGGATTATATGTTGAATTAAATATCATATCCAGGCTGAACAATACACCAATATCCCTCATTGTAAAAATATGATCAATAACTAGCCGTCAAGCGAATAACCGGAGATGGTTGTAGATGCCTCCCTGGTGAATTTAACTGTTCGATATTGCGAAAATTTCAGGAAAAGTTCATTATTTTTTCAGTTATTTATGAATGAGTTGAGTCATATTACAGCGAACATGCCATAAGTTTCATAGTCAAATTTCGTGTTTGGAACATACTCGTTTATAAAATGTGAAAGAAATTGATGAGTTTTCTCCCTAGAGTTTTAATAATTTCCTCAAACTCCCGAATTTTTGATACATTTGAAAAAATGACAAACATTTTCAAAAACCTCATTTAGAATCATGAAGAATCATCACAGTTTCTATGATCTTCGACTATATTTGGTCAAAACTTTCATCTTACTTTCTTTCTATACAGCTATCACCGACTTATCTACGAAACGAATTTGACATAGTCAAGGAAACTGCCAACATGTTGAGAATGTTTAGGTTCTCGGAGATTGACATTGCCAGAAACGTATTCCTTAATATCTCGTAACATTGGTTTTTAATAACATGGTTTTTATCGACTACGGATATGTGACTATTGACGATATAGTTAGGTTCCTTAATAGACTTGCTAATAAATTGGTTTATGTTTCTCTACCAGTGGCTCTACTACTAAAATTGCTGCTCACTAAGAAGACAATAATATTTGATGATGAATGTTTTTATTCCTACAATTTTATCTTGCTCAAGTTCCGCTGTATTAGCTTGAAATATATACTGATGTGATTTACTTCGACATGATGATATATGTCAATGAATTTTGACGTCAACTACTGAGTTACCAGGAAATATTGCAATCATTGTGACTTTTATGTCACTCTCATTGGTCGAAATAGTCCAATAAATGGCCCAATAAGTGGACATATTTTTATTACGTAGGAAGAACATTTGTCTAACAAGTGTTTGTTTGAGGGTGTTCAACAATGTAGATTCTTCACTATTTTTTCGAACTTCCATTGTCTATAAATCAAGTTCTAATTCTGGAACAAACTATGATTAAATGAATATAAGGAAATATCTGAAAGGATGAGACGTATAGATTAACACTGACATCAGGACAGCTTTTGAATCAGGTATCACCATAAGAAGACTCTCAGTAAGGCCAGACCAAATTGACCCAATGAAAGCAAGAACTGTATTAACCTAGTAACCTGCGAATGCGGGGACGCATACATAGTAGAAACAAAGAGACCTCTTTATGCCAGAATAAGTGAACAAAAAATCCACATTCGACGAGCAGAAACATCAAAATTAAGCCTAGCGGATCACTCGAGGAATAACCAAAACAAGATTTGATTTGGAAAACCAAGAAATATTCATCGAGAGCAGGGCTGATAGAAGTGAAAGTTTAAGGAAGTGGTGTTCATCCTGCATTCAGTTCATCAAGTGTTAAAGTATACAAAACCTGGCGACCAATCCTGATGCGCATGAGTCACGTGGCAACCAATCGCGGGACACCATCATCAACAATAATATTTCTAGCAACTTCAAATGTTACCTCACAAACTTTTTGTCGAAGCTGATCAGAGTACTTTTGCTTAATGGTAACGATAACCTTTTGATTGAGTTGCGCATGACTTTCTGGAGGTAATTTCGGGTAAAAACCTAAACAAGTCTTCCGTGGTAAACAGTCGACGTAATAAAACTGCGGACATTTGCCTGGCATCCTCTGCAAGTGTCCCATCTCGGATAATAACAATTACATAACTGACTTTAGTTTTCTTGTTAAATTGGAGTAAGATTCCTCAGCTTGAGTTCGGACAGTGTTGTCAACAGATATTAAGGTAGTTGATATTTGGTAAAATTGCTGTGTAATGGTGACCATGATTTTTCTTGTGAAAAAACATCATAGACATCAAGAATCAATGGGGATATAAGGCACCCTCTATCTCGGATGATCATTTTGGAGAAATCACTTGATTGCAGATACATTACTAACCAAAACATCGTGTGAATTCGATTTCTACTCAACCATTCGTCTGGTCATCAGTAGTAAGATTTTATTCGTTTTATTTCATTTCATTTCTATTTCCATTTGAAATTTCTCTTTCAGTCCTCAGACAATAATTATTAATCATTTTCAGCTTTTTCAGTTCAATCCGATCAATTATACCATTTAGTTTTCTTAATCGTAGTCTGTTTCAGAAATTGAACTTAAATTCATAGGCATTGCAAGTCCGACAAAATAGTGAAGAATCTGTCCAGCAAGTCAGGTTTGTGTCCCAACCAAAACTTTGTAGAATGTTCTGACCTCAAAGTGTTGCCGTGGTGGTATCGGCGTAGAAACAAGTATATGCTGAAAATCCTCAAACGATTGAACTGATTATAACAAAATGTTTTCGCTGACAACTGTTCAGATTTTTGAACGAAAGCCTTGGATAAATACAGGAGAAAACTGCTGTAGTTTAGGGAAATATTATCTAATACAAATATAAACGATTTCTTCAAAACGAATTATTCAGTTCAGTAGTTGTCCGCTCATTTGAATGTAACATCGCAGGAGAAAAAATTTTCTCAAACGAAGGAAGAATGATTGTTCAGAAGATCAATGTACCATTGTTGAATTCAGCAGAGTAATCCGTAACAATATGATACCTTCCAATTGTTAAAATCGACGCGGGCTTTGTTCGCATCCTATTCCATTATATTTTCGCTGATGTTGTTAAACTTTTATTATGCCCAAATTTCAGCTGAATCAAACCGCAACCATTCCACCAAGTAACCTGGCCTTTCAATTTATCATACCTGAAAAAAGTCCCTACGTGAATAGATCATACTGTTCAATATTCTACGAGCGGAACGCCATATATTTTTCAAATTTCGGAAATGCCATGCCTGCTCAAAGTTCAGCTTAATAGAATTACCGAGATTTATTAGTACGATTAATCAGAAAAGTTATACGAGCTGTTCACTTTTCAGAATCAGATCAATCTTATATATATTTATACGTATAACTATATACGATGGAAGTTTTCTCGTCAAACTCATGAATAGATTTCTGATGTTATAACACGAAACATTGGAGGACACGCTAAAAGCAAATCAATCAAAACCAATCATAATGTTTGAAAATTGACGAATTGTTACTGGGGTTTTCTTCGCTTCGGCTATATTAGGGATTAAGTAGATTAGCATTTTAGTTGTATTCTTTATTTTCGAAGAAGAATATTTATGGATACGAATATGAATCTTCATCATCACAAATATAATAATATAAAAAAATAAACTACTATCCTATTATAAAAACAATGAGCATTTTCGAAGACTGGATAAAAGCTGATGAAAAGAATCAACTATATCAAAACAACAAGAACAAAGACCTGGTTTTTCTTTTTCTCAAAAAGTGCATGGAATTTCTTCTCGTTCTTCAAGAAATTCAAACGATAAAGGCTTAGGGTTTGAAGTATGAAAAATACTCGAAATGGTTATATATTTATTTCAATTTGTTGTAGGGCAATATTTCGTAATAACCTCGAACAAATTGTATAATCAAAGTTGTCCAATAACTCAAAAATACTTTTCAGATTTTTTTTCAAGTAATGAAACAATATTTAGAATTTTCTCATATATTAAAAAAAATACGCATGACGTTTTTCAGAAGTACTACTTCTTTACAAATGCTGAATATATATGTAATTTTACAAACTCATTACTTATAGCTACCCTCACAGAACGTACCAGGTACGTTCTATGACTAATCTGGAGCGAGGAACATAGAAAACAATTGAAGTTTAACAAGGAATTAAGGATCGTATACCGACGTCAAGTCAGGTATAGCTTACAATACCGGGATTCCGGGATCTCGAATACCGAAATCCCGGTCGATTTTTCACCATTATTCGACAATCCTGGGGTAAAAAATCCTGCGGTAAAAAATACTCCAAAGCTGCTTGGCGTAACACTAGATAGCAAACTTACTTGGAAAGACCATATTGAACAACTGAAAGGAAAACTTTCGGGTACTGTATTTTTGCTTAGACGAATGAGAACCATAACGAGCAATACCACATTAAGAATTATATACTTCTCTCTATTCCACTCATTTTTGAGTTTAGGGTGGAGCACGAATGTATGGCGAAATTTTTTTTTAATATTTTTGATTTCTAAATGGGGGGATTTATGCCTTATGTAAAAACATGAACATATGCCAATTTTAGTAATTATTGAAAATTTCTTTTTACCTCCGAATCGCCTCTAAAATTTCGAAATTCTTGAAAAAACTGACTTCTTTGTTCAAATCTATATTTAGTGGAAATTACGGAAAAATGGATGTGAAATAATACACAAAGCAATAATCAGACAAGTAAGTATGTAATAAATGCAAAAAGAAGTAAATGTAACATATAAAAGAAATGCTAGGAACACCTTTTAATTTGGTTTAAAATGACATTTTGTATCAAATTTTGGCATTTGGGCTCTTGACTCTAATTTTGCCTTCATGGCACCTAGTCGCGATTTTTTCGTACACTGAGACATAGCAGCTTCTGTTGTGATCTTCACGGCTCGCTCTACAGGCTGGGTATGGCACGGAAGACGCAAAAATGATAGCTGGCCCTCGCCACCAGACTGAACAATACAGGAAATTTCTTCTGTCGACAAGTTTTTAAAAATTGGAGGTTCAGTTATCTCGTTTTGCCAATTTATCATCTCGATATAATTCGATGCATCAAAATTAATTTTTGGTACAGCAAAAAGCCTTGGAGCTTGTACCGCACTACTACGAGCCTTCAAAATACGCCGGGCAGCCAATTCACGTATATGTTTCCTTTCGTCGGTTATCATAGCCAATAATACATTCTCAGCATGCGCGAAATATGCGTTCCTTTGAATTACAGTGTCAACGATACCTTTCAAATCATCTGGTAAGTATCTTGAAGAATATATTATATTGAATAAATGGCGGGAACCATCTTTACAAGAAGGTTTCTCTTAATTGCGAACCAGGAAGGCGCATATACTTTAACAATAAATGTAGTTAAAGTAACCAAGGCAGATGTTGGGTTTTCGGTAGCGACGTAAAGGCGCAAAAGTCTATTTGCACGCGTAAGCCAGCGCGCATGAGACAATTTTCCTGGAGACTTGTGTCCTAAATCGTCAGAAAAAGTGCCTGTAATAATTGCTGAAACAATTCTATGCAAGTACTTCTGGTCTGTACTTAGATCGTTGGGCATTTCAAGTAGCATATCTCCTTCAATTATTTTATATTTTATCACCGGGAGTTCTTCACAATTTTCTAATGCTTTGCCTAACGGACCATTGTAAGACTTGGGTCCTGAAGTTGAACCATCAAGATGAAAAAATAAATGACGTAAAGGTAACTCATTCATGTGCAGTAAACAAATTATCCACTGAAGTGGTTTATTAAGCTGTTTTTCGAGCAGCCGTATAATGCCCCCATACTTTCCAGTGTTTACATTAGTACCGTCACAACCAATTGCCATAAGACCGTCATGAGAAATATTTAGCTGTTTTAAAAATGCTGTGATAGAAAATACTATTCCTTTTGCTGAACCAATGTGAGGTACTACGTAACCTAAGTAGGTAGATCCTGGCTCCTCAACAAGCGAAATATGTTCCTCAATAATTACTTTTCTGTAATTTCGGTTCGCTTTCTTAATAATTTTTAAAGTTTTATCTTTTCTGCCATCAAAATATAACGCAGAAATATCACTGAGGTTTACCTGTTTCTGTAACTCCTGTCTAGTCTTGTTTCTTTCTCTTCGTAGCTTACTTCTATCTATAACTTCAACTTCAGAACCAATATCATGTAATACTGATGACACAATCGCAGCAGCAGCCCTGTCAGACACTCCGTATCTATCACACGTTTTCGATACCGTAGGCAAGTCAATGGACGACACTTTTTTCTTTCTCTTTAGAGGAACAACGGATTCAATTTTCTCAGCGCAGGCATCGTTTTTCAGTGGCTCATCCGTTTCGGAAGAAAGAGAAGAGGTGCTGATATCTAAATTAACAGAGGACGTACTTGCAATCGCCGGGCTAACAGAGCGATATTGTTGTTTTAGCTTCCTTTCCTGATTTATTAGATTTTTTTTACTTACAGTAACATCAACTCTGCCAATTATCATTTTACGAGCCGTTCTTTGGTCAATTAAAAAGGCTTGTTCACGTTTAGGGACCTTCTTTTCTCTTGGACACGTGCAACAGTTAAAATCTTTGCATTTACAAGCTGATATATCAAAAAGTAACTTTTTATTTTTCATAAAATTTTCTAAAGTTTGCTGGGAATTCTTTTTCATCGACTTAAGAAGATTTTTCCGCTTCTCGTGGTAAGTTTTTAACATTTGTATAATTCTGGTACTAGTCACTGTTGGTAAAGATGCCGCTTGCCATATGCTCTCGATTTCAGGCACAATTTTATCGGAAATTTCTGAAAATTTGGGCTCCTGTTTGCTCGTTTTCATGCTTTGCCTCGTCCATTCGTAATGTTTCACAACATCTTCGTAGGTAGGTAGAACATTTTTCTTTAACTCACAACATTCACCAAATAGTGGGCATTTAGAAGCACTACGAGTTTTTTCCATATTTAACAAAAACAATGTTTTAGGTTATGTTTTAATTGCGCGCGAGCGACAGTTCACCTCGAAAGACAATAGTGCACTGCCCCGCGCGGTCCACGCGCGAATTGTCCGGTTTGCACCCCCCCGCACTCCTTGTTCGTACTTACAGTACCTGGTTTTTATTTTTTATTGTTAAAATACAGTATATTTCCAATTAATTAATATAGTAATACAGAAAGAAAGATCAAGATGTTATAGAAAAAATAAATCACTAACTCCTGCATAAATTCTGAATTTAGTAAAAGTTCAATAACCTTTCGGAGGTAGTTATATTTATTTTTATCAAATAATATTTTACAGGTATATGTTTGAGCTTAAAAGGCATAAACTTTTTACTCTTAGAAGTTGGAAATGCGAAAAAAAATTTTTCGCTCCACCCTAATATTATATATTTTATTTTTAATTTTATTTTTCATTCCGTTGTGTCTTAGATTATGTGCACTTGTTTTCTGGTTTTATTTATAATAATTGAGAATTTTTAATCCATATGAATTATATGATACGGTAAGTTGATATTTGTATTAATGTAAGTTAGAGTGTAATTAATTTACAAATATTAAAATTAATAGGCGTAAACTGCTATATCCCCTGAAAGATGAATACATTTACGGAGCACGGAAAAGACAGGACAAAACTTCAGTTTGGAATCATTTCATGATTGAAAAAAATGGACAGATTGCTATATGTAAAAAGTTCGATAAAGCAATAGAGTGTACAGGAGGATCGACATGTGGCCTTTATACTCACTTAAACGATACATGGACTAAATCTTAGAAAGAAATATGAATCCGCCAATGATGTCGAATCAAGTGTTTCAGTTTTTTTGGAAAAACAGGAACAAAAGGAACGTATTTACAAAATGTGTATGATTTCTTAATGACAATGGTACTGACAAGTGTAGATTCAGAGCGTTTTCGGCGGTTGGTTATATTTGCAGGAAAATTCGGTCCACGCTTGATGGTGAAACGATTCTTCCAAAAGCATACTTTAATAAACAAAACGCAAGTTATTAATATTATTTCAAAACGACTCTCAATTCAATTATATTTTTTGCTTCTTCAATTATATAATGTCCTGCAAGCCTACTTTATGTAAAATGTAACATAGAATTTAATATGTAATTTTTTTTACTTGCACGTTTTTTGTATCTATCTACACCTACTCTCTATGTAATAAAATAAATAATATCTACTCATTTCAGAACAATATTTATTGGATTTCATATATCATTCGTTAACAAGTCAATAGTATTGTTCGCGGTAAGGATTCTGAACCGATTCAGAACTAATTCATAACTGATTCGGGATTGATTTAATACGCATGCTCGGTTATGAACTGGTTCGGAATTATTTCGACCCGCGAACGATTTTAGAACTAGTTTAGGGAATTTTCAAATCACGGTTGTTCTCATCGAATAATATGCCGTATACCGCTTGCAATTGTCATTCTAATCAAAGAACAATACAATAACACATTATTCTATGGAAGTCGACTTATAAGTAAGCAAACATTTTCCAATTTTTTTATTTTCGAAAGTACAAGATAGCAAGATACGTTTAGTCATTTAGTGATAGTAAGATTTCAGAAATGTCCCAACAACCAGAAGATAGTTATAAATGGACCGACCAAAACACTCTTCTTCTCTTGGAATTGTATCAAAAATACAAGGACATTCAGTAATCGACATTCTTTGGAATTTCAACAATATCCAACATATCTTCCAAGTCTTCATCGGAAGCTGGAAAATGATCAGACATGACTAGAATATTCACCTAAGAATATGTATATTTTTATTGCAGATAAATTTAAGAGTAGACCAATCATATAACTTACTTGTTAAAACAGACGGTACCTATAAATTGAAATATGAAATATGTAGTACACGGTAATTGCAGCCAAATGAAATACAGGATACTTAAGTGAACGAACTGTTAGTTTCCGTTTCGTTACCATGTGGCATGTATAAACAAATCATAGAAATAATTTTCTATGATACCAATTGCCAAACTACCGTGAATGCGCAAGTCCCGAACTTACAGTTCTAGATTGATCCTTCGAACCGGTAGAACCAATTACGAATCGATTCCGAGGCAGTCCCAATTTATCCGCGAACACAGAACTGTAACTAAAAGTTCGGAACTGGGTGATCCGCGAACGCCAAAATTCAAACTGCGCATGCGAATAGTTCTGAATCGGTTCAGAATCCTTACCGCGAACAAAGCTAATATAACAACTGAGGTAAGTAAAAATATAGCTAGTAAATTTTTTATTATTAATAGCGGTTTTAATACCGGTATCCCCAAATTTCAAATACCGGTATTCGGATTTTGCGGTATTGTAAGCCAACCTAGGTATACCTACTAAAAATGTAGTAACATTTTTTTCAAGTTGTTAAATTTAATCTGCTGAGAAGTTTGCATTGGAGACAAGAGATTGAATGGAATTTGTGTATTTTATATTGATTGATGAAATATGCAACATAAAATACTGTACCAATAGCAATATATTCTCATTGCCAAGATTGCTTCATGATTTGATTACAACTTGCATTTTCTATAAATCGATTGAATCGGTCTAAATAACCAGATGATTTTGTCTAAAAAGATTGAAGATAATGATTGGTTTTGACGAAATGCAAAAAAACACAAACATTCAAAAAATAAAATATCATTCAATGAAAAGTATTAACCAATAATGAAAAGCAAACCACCTATTCGTTATAACTCAATAAAATTCCAGGATTTGCGAAAGTTCATGAATATTTCACAACAGTAGTGAGTAGAGTGCACTTCCGATTGAAAATTTATATCGGTTTTCCTCTGTTCGAAATAAACAAGAGCTTCGAAACCCTCCGTCTTGTGATCCCGAGCAGGCTGAAGGAACGCCTTACATACTAATTTCATCCATAAAAGGGGACATATCAGGAGTGTCTAGGGAAATTAAGTATTTTGTTGGTGCAGCAAACCGACAATTCGGTCCAATTTCGGGGCCTATTCAGTGGATTCTCCGTATTGAAACATTATGGTCCCATAAGCATTACGTCCATCTATACTGTTTGAATTTTAATGCTATACCTGGATTCCAGAATGTGAACTGGCTGTAAAGTGACAAATTAACATTGAAAGAGTGACTAACACTTGCAGTTATATCAACCATTGACGGATCAAAATCCTGTTTTATTGGGTTACAAATGATTTGAATATACTAAGTTTGTTTCAAATATTTGAAAAAGATTTTCATTGAGTTCAATTAATCATCAAAGGAATATAGAGTAGTTATGTTCTAATTATTTGTTAAATGACTGAGATTGAATTCTGGATTAAACATAATCATATATCAAACTAAATTAAACTCTTGGCTTAATGTTTCACGATTATATTCAACATCAATTCGTCAACATGTTTCGAGTGTGAGCTCATTTTGATGAGGACTGGATTTGTATCCTTTGCCTCTTCGTCCTCGTTCAGCCTCTTTTCCACGATGGAGTTTTGTGTTTTCTCACAATTCGCTTCTTAGTGCTTCATTAGAGTTTTTTTCTTGTTGATTTGATAGTTTTTCTCGTTCAACGATATTTTTTTGTTCTGTTTTTTGTTTTTTTGTAGTATTTGTTTTACAGAATGCGATTAACATTCTTCCAAGAATTGTAGCCAGATCATCTTCCGCCGTTAGTTTAGCTTTTGGTTCTTCTTGATTCTCCGTATTCTGTTTCTGCTGTCTTTCAGTTTCTTCAGTCCTTTTCTGAAAGTAATTGACCGAAGGTTGTGGTGTATGTTCCAATTTTCTAGTCGTCATTTTTTCTTGTTGTTATTATTTCTTGTCTTATTAGGGTTTTTGGCTCAGTGAACATTTGAGAAAAATTAAAAATAATGATAAAACATAATAAAAAAAGTCATCGAAACGAGTTGAGTAGTTATGTTCAGATTCTGAAGTCGGATGAACTCAAGTGTAAGAAGGATGAAAACGAAATTTTGTTTAAATATTGGGACGAAGTCCCAATTCGAATATGAGCCTCAGAATTATTTCTGCAAAATAAAAGGCAACTCACTTGCAACTTACTTTTACGAATGTGAAGAAAGCTGCCTTTTGTTTTGTTTATAAGTTTCAAGAATCAGACTCAATTCTGAACCATTGATCTAATTTCCTACCAGGACTTATTATTTTACTATCTCTTGTGCAATAGTTTTCCTCCATATGTGGCGTCGCTTACCTAATCGCCACTTTCTTTGAGAAGTCCACTCGAGCTAATCTTTCGGAATAAGTTTAGACGCTGCAAAGGTTGTCCAATCTAGCCAAATTTGCGCTGGGTGATGTTTATTCTTACTGAAGTTGGAAGACATGTTTCACATTGTTTTTCGTCGGAGACAATGTTGGGCTAGTATATATTCATGATGTTTCGAACATAACAATTGATGAAAATTTGCAAGTGTTTGGTGAATTTTGCGAGAATTTCCATGTTTGACACCTATACAGAAGCTTGCTCTCCACATAGATCTCAAATATTGCAAGTTTCGTGTGTCCTCTTAGATGATGAGATCTCCAGATGGGTCGAAGTTTGGTGAGCGTTACCTGGGCTTCCTTTATTATAAAGAGAACATCAGTGTCAGTGTCGCTAGTTCCTGCCGAGGGATTTGGACTGCTGGACATTAATTGTGCTGGATGTTTACTTATCTACTTATCTCTTTCAAATTGATGATTGATGAGGCCGATACTTGGAGACAATTAATATCCATAATGAAACAATATTTAGAATTTTCTCATATATTAATAAATACGCATGTCGCGTTTCGAAGTACTACTTATTTATCAAAGGCTAAATTAACAATGTTAATTCAGTATTTTAATTCAGTTAATTTAGTTAATTATGGTAATTTAGCTTGTTAATTTAACATTTGATAAATAAGTAGCACTTCGGAACGCGTCAGGCGTATTTGTTAATATATGAGAAAATTCTAAATATTGTTTCATTATCTCTTTCAGTTTGCCTTCATTGATCTTCAGTTCCACTTTTGTTCCATCATTAATCAAGTCAATGGTTTTGTCGTTTAGATCAAAGAAGTTTTGTGGCATTAGACAAAGATCATCAACATAATCAATATCTTCCAGTATCTCCTTCAGCATCCATTCTATACCACTGGTTCTGCTATTGACTTTTTGTACTTCATCAAGCGCCATTGGGAAAAGTATTGAAGATAACAAGCAGAATTGTTTCACAACCGTTTGGACGGAAAAACGGTCGGTCAGGGTGTTTCGGTGGATGCTTTGGCACTCGCATCAATTTTGAGTTTCCTAATATAAAGACTCGCTCCCGCTCAACCAACGTCCTCAATCCTCCAATAACCGAGTAAGTTTGAACCCCAAGTTGATGACAAAAATGAGTTTCAGAGCTTGGGAAATTTTTCCGTTTCATGTATATTTCATTGTCATTGTCAAATATATAATAAATGATGACAGGGACTGTGTTCCAAAATTCAAGTTGTCACTTCATATTTGATTGAACGATTTCTGGTTTCATTCACACGATCTAACCTTTCATTTGCCCTCACCGTTATACGACTGAATTTTTCCGCAACCGGTATATATATTACCTTATACGCGTATTCAACTTCGGCTGATAAATTGTATCCATCACATTTCTATATGCGGGAACACTTTGAAGTGAATGAATGGAGGAGGTTTTCCTGAAACCTTCAAATATCCATCTAGGAAGTGTTGAAGAAATCGAGAAAGCTATTTTCTGGAAAACAGCAATTTTCTCTTCATCAATCATGTTCTGAGAACAATACCGAATTATTTCAACCTGGACAAAGCAACAAGTATCGGAAATAATAGTTTAAATTTTCATTGCATTATTTTCTCAATGTTCACAGAATGAATCTTAGGTATAATCTTATTAAGACAACAACGAAATTATTGAATTTGAAATGAAATTGGGATAATGGAACTGCTAGAACTATATGGAATATATTCTGTGAAATATCTGTTTGTGCTCTGAATAAGTTGAATATTATCCCAATAAAACATTTTTCCTTGGTAACTGCTACAACCGATCAACTGAAGATATATATATATATATATATATATATATATATATATATATATATTTATATAAAGTAGACACTGTCGGCATATCCGGCAATTAGAAGCAGCCGTTGACACGTGTTTCGAGCTTATTCGCTTTCCTCAGAACGGCGTAGCCAAGTTCAAGTTGTATGAACCTGGAGATGGAAACACAAGAAAGAAACAAACACTCCACTGAAGGAATTCGACACATTTTAGACTACCGCGTTTTTACTCTCCGGGCTGGGAGATTTGAAAAAAATAGTCGCCTCACTTGCTCGTTAGGCGACTATTTATTCTTCAAAGATGCGAGAAATTATACAATATATGAATAATGTTCAACGCGGGGGAAAATTCAAACCAGAAGTAGACATTGTCGGCATATCCCGCAATTAGTAGCAGCCGTTGACACGTGTTTCGAGCTTATTGGCTCTACTTAGAACGGCTTAGCCAAGTTCAAGTTGTACGAACCTGAAGATGGAAAAACAAGAAAAAAACAGACACTCCACTGAAGGAAGTCGACACATTCAAGGATACCGCGTTTTTACTCTCCGGGTTGGAGGTTGGTTGAAAAGATTTAACTCATGTGTTCTGCATTAAAACCTGAATATTTCGTTGTCGGTTGACAACTTCTTCAGCAGGATGCAGCTAAAATACAAAAATCATTACATCATTGAACACTAAAACAAAAACAATCATACGAACTTCCATCAAAGGAACTCGTCAGTCGCACCACGTCCATCGAAGTGCGACTCTAAATGGAAGACCGTAGAGTAATGAATACTCCACAATTCCATCTATAGCAGCGGTTTCCAACCTGGGAGGCGCCAGCAATTGCCAGGGGAGGCGCCAAAAATTTTAAATGAAAACATATACCATAATATGTAAAAATAAATGTAACTTAATATCGTAACATAAGTAAATAGGCGGGAGTCGTAATAATACGATCTATCTCGACTGTAGCTTAAAGGCGGGAGTCGTAGTAATACGATTGCGCAATCATGCTCAATCCATGCGCCACTTTACATTTTTATTCAGTACGTTTCAAAATCCCTCGCTTTTGATGCCTTAACTGTCATTAAGTGTCAACTAGAAAGAATATTTTTGTTATTTATTATCTTGACGTGATTTCTTTGTGTAAATATTTGTTTTGTTATTTCATCAGTAATTTATATCAATTAATTTTTTTAGACCAGAGGATAAATTTTTAATTAGTAACAAGAGAAAAGCCAACAGTATTGAGGATACTGATGTTGAAGCAAGTGCAAATAAAAACAAAAAAGACCAAAGAGAAAGAGCTTCCAAGAAAAGACAATATAATTCTTCGTATTTATAATTAGGTTTCACTAGTGTTATTAGAGGTGACATAGAAAAACTGACAATGTGTTTGTTGTGTTCCAAAGTTTTAGCTTCAGATAGTATGAGACCAGCCAAATTAAAACGGCACCAGGAAACTCTACATTTTGAATACGTAGATAAGCCCATATAATTTTTTCAAAGAAAATTGGACGGGTTTAATAATCGTAGGCAAACGTTCAAAAAATACTTTCTGTTCCACCAAATGTATTATTGGCTTCGTACCAAGTTCCTTACCGAATTGCAAGTTGTAAGAAACCACATACAATAGAAGAAAATTTAATTTTACCAGCCGCTATTGATATAGTTCGAATAATGTTTGGCGAATCATATGCAAAGCAGTTGAAAAAAATTCCACTTGCTGATAACACAGTCGGAAGAAGAATTAATGACATATCTGAAGATCTTTGCCATCAATTAGTTTCTCAACTGTGTACTACAAAATTCGCAATTCAAGTTGATGAAGCAACTGATATAACTAAAGATGCCCATTTAATCGCTTATATTCCATATATTGCTGAAAATAATATATTAGAAGATATTTTATTTTGCAAACCAATTCCTTGAAGAGCCACATCCATTAAAATTTTCAATATAATTGACAGTTTTTCTAAAGGAAACGATCTCACGTGGAATAATAGTATTGGATTGTGCTTTGACTGAGCTCACTCAATGTCTGGACACAAAGCAGGTCTCCAAGCATTAATTAAGAAGAAAACACCAAATGTTATTTGGACACACTGCATGCTTCACAGCAGCTCTAGTGCCAAAATATATAAGTGAGGAACCTAATGACATTTTTACAAAAGTTATAAGAATTATAAATTATATTGAGAAGCTGATTATACTTCAATTCTATATTACTGTGAAGATCGCTGGCTATTTCGAGCAAACATGATAAAGAGAGTGTTTGAACTTAGAGAAGAAATAGTAACTTTTCTCGAAGAAAATCAACATGAAGACGCACATTTGTGGAACAATGAAAATTTTTTTGTTAAAGTTGCTTATATGGTGTAAATTTTCGAAAAATTGAGCAGTTTGAATAAAACAATGCAGGGACCACAAATGCACCCACTTGTTCAAAAAGATGAAGTTAACGCATTCATTGAAAAGTTGAAATTATGGAAATCAAATTCAAAAAAGAATGAGTTGGATATGTTTTCAATTTTAAAGAATTTTTGGGCCACAGCCAATTTTGAAGCAAGCAAAAATGTTTTTATTGAACACTTGAATGGTTTAGAGCTGCATCATTTAAATTATTTCAAAGGTCTTGATTTGTCAAAGTTTTTATGGGTTCAGAATCCATTTATAATAGACAATACAGATGACGAATTCGGGCTGACAACCATCGAAACAGAAAAATTGATAGACTTGTCATGCGATAGCACACTGAAACAAAAGTTTCAAAACGAAACGATAATTCAGTTTTGGATGAAAAGTATAAAGTTTTGTATGACAAAGCAATGCTAGTGCTTCTACCGTTCGTAACAAGTTATTTCTGTGAAACAGGATTTTCGGAATGGCAGCAATGAAAACCAAATATCGAAGCAGATTAGTAGTAGAAAAGGAGATACGAGTAGCACTGAGCACACTAGCACCAAGATTTGATAAACTTTGTGCCAATAAACAGCAACAATCCTCTCATTAACTTTTGATGTTGTAGATGTTTAACATTCGCATAAAAAATCAAAATCTTGTTTATTATAGGTACATACGTACCTAGTGTAAGTGAATTGAAGTTTTCTACTTTTCTTGTAATGAGGTTTTTGCTATTCAAAACGCGTTTACTATTCTATCATATATACATATATAATGTATATGTATGTATATGTATATGTACATGTATATTAAAATAATGATAAAATGGGGTGGCGTTCAAAAAAATGTTTTCTTTCGGGGAGGCGTAGTAGCGTAAAGGTTGGAAACCACTGATCTATAGGATTCAGTAGAAAACACCTCTCAGATTACAGACACACCAAGCATCGAAATTTCACATATCTTCTATACCCGTAGGTATCTACTAAATTGCAATGTCTATTCGACAAATATCATCATACGATATTTTCAAATGTCAATAGGTTGCGTTAGTAGTTTATAATAATAATTTATAGATGGAATTGTGGAGTATTCATTACTCTACGGTCTTCCACTTAGAGTCACAAGAAGATGCTTGGAGGTTGGAATCACATCGATGGACGTGGTGCGACTGACGAGTTCCTTGCAGAACGAAACATATATGTCTCGCACTTCCATCAGGTGTGGCATCGATTTCAATATTTCTCTAACATTTATCTCTTGGTTATAGGGATAAGGATAATGGAGACATCACATCGTACACGTTCACATATCTAGCTCTACTATAACATTCCCTTGGTTAATTTGAATTTTTCAAATGAATATTCTAATGTTCATTTTCTTAAATATTTCATTCAGTGCCATAAGCACAAAAAAATTTAATAATATATATATATAATAAAATATATATATATATATATATATATATATATATATATATATCTATATATATATATATATATATATATATATATATATATATATATATATATATATATATATATATATATATATATATATATATATATATATATATATATATATATATATATATATATATATATATATATATATATATATATATATATATATATATATATATATATATATATATATATATATATATATATATATATATATATATATATATATATATATATATATATATATATATATATATATATATATATATATATATATATATATATATATATATATATATATATATATATATATATATATATATATATATATATATATATATATATATATATATATATGTATATACATATCATACTACGATAAATGCCCTTCAAAATCAGTATAATTTTTAATTCTTATGATTCTCATGATTTGAATAATTTCGTTTCTCAAGCTACTTTATGAGAATGATGTACTCATTGATATGGTACTCTGATCAATGTTTTATATTCAATTCGAGTTCCAAATATCAAAGAAGGAATGAATGTTCATTTCACAGGTCGTTTACTTTCCTGCACATTTTCAGTTCTTTCAGTTACTGTATCAGGTTATCCGAAGAATACAGCCGAAGATGCATCGAAGTATGTAATGTACCCATCAAGGAAACGTCAGCGATGAACTGAGACAACAAATTTTTCACGACATCGACCTTATCGTTAGAAACCAGGAACAAGAATTTTGCAGTCTATCAGACAGAATGGCTAACGGACATGAGGATTGATGGATAATTTCAAATTACATCGTTTCCAATAGTGACCTTTATCTATGTCGATATAAACCACAATTTTTCAATATCCATCAAAAATGATTAATCCCAATCTTTACTCGACTCAATTCCGAGTCATGTTGTGTAATTTCACATCGTCTTCTGTTATCTTGGCATTCGTATAAGAAATATTGATAAATTAAAAAACTGTTTTCTAGAATTTAAAATTCTTACATGATTAACAAGCGCGTAAACGCTCTTTAATCGTTCATGAAAGTGTGTCAATCTAGAAGACAAAGTTTTGTTTTTATCATTTCATTTTTTAAATGAAATGGGTCACATTAGGTAGCCCCCCAAAATATTCATTCTTTTGAGCCGCACGAGTAAAATTTCATCGACCCGATCCTTTCAAGCTTACTTTCTCGTTTGTTGGTTTAATTTCGTAAAAATTAGCGATGTAGAGCCATATCCTAATAAAAAGGATTCTTTAATAAGAATCTTTGAAAGTATATGATAAGTGGGTTAGGGAAATCGGTAAAGGTAAGATAATATTGGTCGTTTTTCTGGACTTTCAAAGAGCATTTGAGACTATAGGTAGAATTTTTTTGATAAGAAAATTATGTAAAATGGGACTGTCGGGAAATGTCATGAAATGGTTTAGTTCCTATTTAAAAAAGAGATCTCAAAAAGTTAAATTCAATAATTCGATATCGACATCTAGGATTAATGAATATGAAGTTCCACAAGGAGCGGTGTTAGGCCCTCTCTTGTTTATTTTGTATATAAACGACATTGTTAAGTATGTGGGAAATTCCGAGATCTCAATGTTCGCTGATGACACGATTCTTTATGTAACGGGCGAGGATATTACATTTATGTCACTACAGAATGACTTAGATGAGTTGTATGTATGGTTATGCGACAACAATATAAAAATTAATGTTAAAAAATCGAAATTTATGATTGCTGGCAGTAAATGAAAGATAAAAAATTTAAGTGAAACTAACCTAGAAATAAATTGACCGAAACTTGAATTTAAAAGCGCATGCAGAGTACATTGCTAATAAGTTGTCAACAAAAATTAGCCTTTTATACAGATTAAAAAATAAAATAGATATGAACACAATGTTATTATTGTTTAAGACATTGACACTACCTCACATTGATTGTTGTTCATCACTTTTACTCAATCTACAGAATAATTGTCTTGATAGATTGCAGAAAATTCATAATTGGGGTATGAAAATAATACTGAAATGCAACAAAAGAACCTCTATTAGAGATATGTTGTCAACGTTACAATTGATGAGTGTAAATCAGAAAATAACTGATCGAACACTAGATTATATATATATATATATATATATATATATATATATATATATATATATATATATATATATCTTGAAATTGATTTATTGCCTGTTTGAGGTATTTATTTTGAAAGTTTTTAGCATTAACAGGCTTTTTTAATATGAAAAGTTTATTTCTGTTGACGTTTCGTTGTTATATTACAACTTTGTCAAAACTAATTAGTATATATTTTATCATATTAAAAAAGCCTGTTAATGCTAAAACTTTCAAAATATATATATATATATATATATATATATATATATATATATATATATATATATATGAACATATATATATATATATATATATATATATATATATATATAAACATAATATATATATATATATATATATATATATATATATATATATATTTATATATATATATATATATATATATATATATATATATATATATATATATATATATATATATATATATATTATATATATATATATATATATATATATATATATATATATATGGGTATATATATATATATATATATATATATATATATATATATATATATATATATATATATATATATATATATATATATATATATATATATATATATATATATATATATATATATATATATATATATATATATATATATATATATATATATATATATATATATATATATATATATATATATATATATATATATATATATATATATATATATATATATATATATATATATATATATATATATATATATATATATATATATATATATATATATATATATATATATATATATATATATATATATATATATATATATATATATATATATATATATATATATATATATATATATATATATATATATATATATATATATATATATATATATATATATATATATATATATATATATATATATATATATATATATATATATATTCATATATAGGATCAAAAAAAGAATGTTACGTAATTATCTAAGAGAAAATTTGCAGTTTGTTAGTGAATACCATGATTCTCATACCAAACATCGAAACGACTTTCAAATAGATACCTATAGGACACATAGTATGTATAGATCCACGATGAGTAGGGGGCTTGTATTATACAATAAGCTGCCCATAAATATAAAGTACTGTCAGAGTTATCGAGACTTCAAAAGATACTTGATAGAATATACTTATAAAAATTATTTGTAATAAATGTGAATGTGAACTGTTTGTTGATGATAGCTTTGTGCTAAAATAAACATTATTATTATTATTATTATTATTATGACTCAAATGTTCATTCTAAGCCATTTACTTGTATCAACCTGAACGATCAGTAACCCCATTGTTGAGTCAAGAATAACTGCGGGAAGAATTGACGAAAGAAATTCAAATCATCACAATAGAATCACCTTTTTTGTATGGATTTTAAATAATATAAGAGTGGGAGCTGAATCATCCCTTTTAAAATTGACCTCGATAATACATCGGCTGAACCCATTTCTTCCAACATAAGATACGTTAAAATTGTTCAATATAACCTAAAATGTGAGACGTCAAAAATAATGCATAAAACTTATTTACGTTTCCTTCCATTTGCTTGTGAATATTTCACTCGAACAAGCAATTTTATGGCAGCGACGGAATTTGAAAAGAATAAATGGACCGAAAGGTCCTTTGGTTTCGAGTATTTCTTAGCTAAATCAGTTAGTGGCGTCTTTAGTCTTGAACAAGATTCTGCAGAGTTCATAAAGCTAGCTTCCTGTGCATTCGATATTCTTATACTGAAAGCTAACTCAATATTTCAGAATGATGAATAAATGAAGACAAAAAGTAATCTATGACATACACGATAAATAGAATTAAATGAAAATTAGGAAAGCACGATATTCTTACCAATTTCAGCCAAATATTTGTTATAAGAAGTTGGTTCTTCTCGTCCTGAAAAAAAAAATTTGCATTAATTAGAAAAATTTGCGTATACGTGAAATATTATTTTAAGTATTCACTTATCCAGCAGGTAAAGTCTGCAGGTCTTTTAACGACTTCGCTTTTTTGCATTGCGAAGAATTTTTATGGGACTTCACAAACGAATTTGTGTATTTATTTCAGAAGTCTCATTAAGAAAACATATTATGAGAATTAGATATTAATACGGGTAACGTGACAAAATCATTCGCTTTGTTAACTTTAGCCATTTCGCAGTGATTACAAAAATTGCTTTGACCATACTCGGAGAAACGCAGAAGCTAATTCAAGCATCTCCAAGTGTTTCAAATATAAATCGGATTAGTAGGATTTAGAACCGCTGAAATTCGAGGCCATTCGGGAACACAGAGGACGGCTGATGGGTTGTAAACAGTAAATTGATGTGAATTATATTCAACCAATTTATAGCACGAAATATATTCTCGGTCTAATTGTGTGATGACCGAACAGAGCTATAGTACAATAATTGACACAATTTCTCACATATTTTTTGTGAATAGATTCACAGAAGATTTGAATAATGTGAACAGAAGGAGAATCTTTTCCTACAACTCAGTAGTTGATACAAAATGTGCAACTGCGAACAATGGATTATTAATTCAAAATTAATTTTCTTATACTCATATTTTCACCATAGAAAGTGTCACTGAAATTTGTGTATTCGAATCTCTTCGTATCATCAAACTGAACAGTTGTTTTGATGAAACTTTTATACTTAACTTAACTTATACAAACTTTTGGACAGATATCTCAGATAAGTATTCTGAAATATTCTTCAAAAACTGCAATCGTAAGTTTCAACAAAATTCAACATGTAAATAGATTACCTCGTGATCTTACGTCTGCCAGAGCAATCAACTGTTTTCAAGTTCAATTTGGATTTGTCAACAAAAAACATTCAAGCTTGTTGTTTTTGTATTGTAGGATCAATTCAATCTAAGTGGATTAGAAGTTTCAGCGCTAACAATGATTGTGAGACTTAGGCCAAACGTTCATTGTTAGCTCTTTTATATATCAAATACACAATAGAAAACTTTTGTCCCGTATCCTGGCACTACATAATACCAAACTTGAAAACTTAATCATTTCGAGCAATTAAAACGTAAACATTACTGGAATAGAATTCATCTGACGTAAAACGACATATTTCAATTGGGTCGTTTCTAGTTAACAACATTGCATATTGATGAATTTGTGATTCATTCATTAGGGATCGATATAAATAACTCCATTGATCATTTCGGTTATTTCAGGGATGAGTTCTCGTTTTTTGATAGCGAATCATACGAGATATATAGAATTCTGCGTGAATACCGATAATAATCTATTTATTTAACATACACTGCTTTAATAGGGCAGGTCCTAATTACAAAACAGGAAAAATAACAGATTCTTAAAACAAAATTGGTAGTACAAAAGTTCAAAAGATTCAATTTTGTACTTTCAAATTTTAAAGTTTAATTTTGAAAGAAAGAGTTTGTGATATGAAATCACAACTGATAAAATGAAATATAACTATAGAAATGAGAAAAAAATTAAATACTGACCAAACTTATACATACATATAAAGATAAACAAACATAAACATATACATTCACATATTAACACATATACACACATACAAGTATATGTGTGAATATGAATCCTGTACGTGAACACACATAAATGATTGTTCTAGCAGAGATTATGCATATCAAGGAAACTTGCCTTAATATCAGTAACAGAACCGTTGGAAATATCCACCTTGGCTCCCAAAATATTACATTGTTCGCACATAGATCGTGTGCAATGGAGAAAATTTTAGAACAATCGTTCCAGCTGCTGGAAGGTAGTTTATTGTTAATTATTTTATCCAAGAGGATAATTGCATGGCATTTCCTTCGCTTCGCGCACTGAGTGTGTCCAGTGTCCATGTTATGTCCACTTGTAAGTGTTTCATGTTGTATGACTATAGGTGGATATATTCCATCAATTCTGAAGCTGAAGTTTCAGGAACATTCGTTGTATATACTTCAGTTGATCAATATGTAACTGATAACCAGAATTCCAGACTGTTGGTCCGTATTCAAGTTTAGATCTCAAGAAAGCACAATACAATGTTTTCATAGTTGATATATCGCTAAATTCCTTACCAATGCGAATAATGAAACCATATACTTTACAGGCACCGGCTACTGTAGCATTGATATGTGGCACCCTGTGGTATTGATATGTGGCATTGATATACCTCAATTTGTAGATTAGTGTGTACTCATAGTTATTTATTTTGAAGAATCAAATTAATTATTCATTTACACAAAAATTTATCTCAATATAAATGAAACTTCAAACTGAAGAAGTTTATTCAATTTTCAGTAATTTTTTTCTTGATAAAAACAGTATTCGATTTGTTTAGTGATCAATTATCACGCAGAGTTCGCGTGAACTATAGAGTTCATTAACTATAGAATTTTTCCTGGTCAGATACGATCAATTAGAAATAAAGATTCTTTGAAATTCGAGCAGTAACTCTGATACCTAGAAATGATCTATCAGCTAGTGAACAGGTTCGAAGAATATTTCTAGATTGAGTAGAAAAAATTAATAACTGTTCAAATAACTATCAAGCATTTTACAATTAATTTTTTTTGCTGCTCTAAAAATTTTTTTTTCACAGATACATCCTGTGAATGAATTCATCCCGTATCTGGATTATTTTGGTATCATCTGTTACAGGAAATCGTGTAGGCTTTCACGGCCAGTGTCCATTGTGAAACATGGTGAAATAATCTTCCGAGCTGATTGGCCGAGGTCAACTTGAAATCCTCCTCTTTCAGACGTTTCGTCTCTAATTGCGAGAGACATCTTCTGTGGTGGCCAGTGCTTCGACGTAGTTGTGTACCGGGCGACGACTCTGGCGCAACTGATGACTCTTGAGCAACTCATCAGTTGCTCCAGAGTCATCGCTCGGTACACAACTACGTCGAAGCACTGGCCACCACAGAAGAAGTCTCTAGCAGTTAGAGGCGAAACGTCTGGAAGAGAAGGACTTGACCACGGCCAATCAGCTCAGAAGATTTTTTCACATATGTTACAGGATTTGCAATTATATAAAATACACCATAAATGTGGTGCCTGTAGAATGAGAGAAAACCAAAGAACACTATGAAAACAAATCTCAACACTAAAAATTTCGAAACGAACAAACTAGTAATACAACCAAACAAATGTAAAGAATATTCAGTAAACTATCCGTTCACAAATAAGCTAAGTGAAAACGTTAAATAATAACTAGGATCTTAACCAATTACTACAAAGTATAAAAACGTATCTCAGCTTTAATTTCAGAACCGAAAAACTTGATAGAGCATAGGGGCAAAAAACATGTACCGTATAATTAAATCACTTGAATATATTTCATTAAATTCTTTAATACACTTGACATATGTTTCGGTCTAATAACCATTATCAAGAGTTAATAATTCAAAAATTCCAATACAACTAAAATTTTACAGAAGTCAGTTGTTTTGAAGTCTAAATAATGGCATAGTTAAAAACCTGAAACATGTCAGTTGCATTGGGCCATTCAGCCAAGCGGTTTTGAATACATATTCGATATAGTTCGAAAGTTCTGCGAGGAATCAATTTACATCATAAACTCGACGAAATTCTTTAATATACATTGGTTTCGAATTTCCAAGTTATCATCAACAAGACTATCTAGATGATGGGTTACTAGTCCCTAAACAATAGCAAGTGAACTGAAGAATATTCTGGAATGAAATTAATCTCATTTACTACAATACATCTCCAAATAATCCAACAAGTTTATTGCGAGGCATTTTGACATACTAAAAGAATACAACGTAATAACAACATATGTTATATTGTATTTGAACAGAAAACTATCATCTAATTGAATTACAATTTCTGATGTATGATATCGTAGAAATTATATCCAGAACAAAATTGCTTTGCATCTCTGTTGAAATCTAGGTAAATCTTTCTCTGCATAAACATGTTTCTGTTGTTACCAAATTAATCTAACGTGGAACAATAATTCAGTTTCCATTGCAAAATCAATTTCGCTTGGCACGATAATGCATTTGCAATCTATTGTTAAATCTGTTCAACTGGCTAAGATTATATGAATCCCCTACAGCGAAATCAATCTTTGGATTATTATAAGTCTTCGTGATTTACGAAGAGTAAATAAATCTCAATCAGGTTATGTGAGACTATTCCAGAATATGTATTCATCTCTGGAAGATAGAAGAACGTTTAACAAAAATGCCAGACTTGAATCCTGCATGGGTTTCTCCCTTATTTTCATTCATGGATTTATTGGTTTCTTATATGATATATGCTGTGAAAAGGAGATAGCTTAGGAAATGTGGCTTCGTACAGCTACAATCCATTCCAAAGGCTACTGATACACAAGCATGAGAGTTTCGCTTTGAATGGGTACACTTCAGTGGCGTAGATAGAGCTTTGTCAAGGGGGGTGATATATCATTGGAGAATACGAAACGACAAACTGTGTTCGTGACTATAGCGCGGGTAGGGGTAGGCCTACCGGTAGCGGGCAATCGTTCGTCCTTCAAAGAACGTTCGCTGAACACAGGTGTACCTGTTTTATTTTTGTTTGATGTTTTTTTATTTGTATATTTCTTATATTAACTGTTTGATTCTGTTTCTTCTTGTGTTGTGCTTACATTTGAAAGAAATAAAAAACTACTTTATTACATTCCATGATAAAATCACTAGTGAGACTGGGAATCTAGGGATCCCCTATTAATCCCGTTTCACTTTGAGATTTTCTTACTGACATCAGAAACTTGTTTTTAGATTACATTGTGAAATATATTTAACAAATATTATTTAGATTATAAAATATTTTAACCCACGAAAATAAATATATCTAAACCGTCCGTTTAAAATACAAATACTATAGTATATATGTTCAGTTTGAAACTGAATATGAAGGAGTTGGAATGACAAATTCTCGCTAATTGGCAATTGCTTTAATTACACTAAAAATCAAACTGCACTGCTAGTAAATACATTAAAAAATTACTTAAATACTAAAAATGACTCAAGCACTTGTAATACAGCTTAACGTAATCAAAATACATTAAGAACAAATCAAAAATACGTTACTTTAAACATGTAACACATTTTGTTTTTGTGTTGTATAAAACGTAGGTTAATTGAGTTACAATAAAAACCAACTTCAACTTTAACATGTCAAAGTCACTTGAGTCCTTTATTTTAAGAGAATTCTGCGTGGCTTCTTCGCCAACTCAAATGCTATGTTCTTGTGTACTGCCAGGGAAGCAAGGCCATTTAGTCAACACTGTCCTGTAGTGTTTCTCAAATAAGTTTTGATCCTTTTTAATACCGAAAACATTCTTTCGGGAGTTGCTGAGGTAACCGGTAATGTACACAATATCTGAAGAAGTTTGTATACATTAGGGAAAACTACCTTATCACATCTATCTATCTATCCGCATATCATCTTTCAAGAAAGATGATATGCGGTTTTGAATACAAGATGTTTTTTTGCCACTCTAGATTCCCAAAGTCTCAATTCGTTAAGAAGTCACCCCATCATAAGGGGCATAATACTCGATTGAACTTTGATAAAATTTTCTTTCCGACTCATTAGTTTCAAACAACACATACATGCATTGAACACTTGCTCATGGTTTACAAATCTTTCTTCCAGTTGCTGGATGAAATAATCAACGTAGGGATCAAAAATACTTATTCTATAGTAGTGCTCGACAGAGGAAGTCACAACACTAGCCCTATTACGCTGTCGGGGTGTGACTCTCTTAGCCTTTTCCTCAACTCCTAAAGAACTTCCAGCATACTTGACCTTGATACACATATATGTCTTTCAATTTAGGCTCAGAATATTTTCTGAGCTCTTTCAATTCCTGGATGGCGCATTCAGCACTTAATACGCACTCCTTAAGATCTAAAGATTCTTCCTGGTAAAGCTTGCATAGTGGTAGTCCATATCCAAATATTTCACTTATTACAAATAACGAAACAAAAATTGAAAGTCCATTGCATTTAGTGAAATCTTTGCATCGGATGATGTCGAATAATTCCATGAGCATGTAGTTTCTAGAGCTTCGTGAACATAAGTAAGGAGCTCTGAAGAATCATTGATAGCGTCATATTTTGATATCCATCGAGTAGCACTAAGTCTCTTCAGTGAACGACCTTGAGGTGTATCACTGCTGTTTTCAATGGCATCCATTAAAACAGATTTTCTCTTAGTGAGTGTTAAAAAATGATTACATTTTTCCCTTTCACACACGTGCTACTACAGTTCGTCTGCTATTATTTATTGTACGCGAATAACAATCTTAATATCAATAAGATATTATTAGATATTGCACACATATTTTTTGTTTGTTTTCTGTAACAGAATTTATTTATAATCAGAAGGCGTAAGCCTTATTTCGGGATAGTATACATTTTAATCATTCCAAGTTTCAAGGGTGGGGGGGATATATCTCCCTGATCCCCCCCCCGTATCTACGCCACTGGTACACTTATTTATATTCCTTAATAGTGTTGGAGTTTACTTGATGTAAATCCATTATATTTGAATATAAACTACAATTCAAACACTTGAACTCATGATTTACACTTTATTCACTACATAGCATGACGCGTTTCGTCGTTACAAACGACTTCTCTAGACCATTATTCTGTAAGCATCTGAAGAAGTCGTTTGTATCGACGAAACGCGTCATGCTATGTAGTGAATTAAAGTGTAAATCATAAGTTCAAGTGTTTGAATTTAAGCTTATATTCACACTTATTTATTTGTTTTATATGTTGTCTCAACACTTGACTTAGATTCACAGAATTTCATTGTTAATGATTGATGAGGCCGATACTTGGAGAAAATTAATATCCATAATGAAAACAATATTTAGAATTTTCTCATAATTTTAATAAATATGCATGACGACGTTTCGAAGTACTACTTCTTTATCAAATGCTGGATTGATACTGTATCAATCCAGCATTTGATAAAGAAGTAGTACTTCGAAACGTCGTCATGCATATTTATTAAAATTATGAGAAAATTCTAAATTTCATTGTTGCTTGAGAATTGTTTCGTGCAATTGTTAGACCTCCCCCCTTCAAAAGTTAAACTGAACTCCTATTCTTCAGACTAACATCTTCATATTTTACATTTTCACTTCCTACAGATATGTGCTGAGAGAAGAATAGGAATAAAGACGATTACGGTTCATGGAATCGATGTCTTCGGAAGAGAGGAAGCAGGACACAATGTAGAATAATGAGGTAATTGACTCTAAAACGGAGAATTTTGAGCAACGAAGATTACAATTGAGAACTGAGGACGATGAAAGCAATCATGGCAACAAACTGAATGTAGATGGATCATTCATTCTCGGTTTCTGTGTTTGTGCGATGCGCAGATGAAATGAAAAACTCACCGACAGCAGAAACCAATAATAATTGATCAACCTACATTCAGTTTTTCACGATTATCACCTTCTTCGACCTCAGTTTCTCAATTGTGATCTTCACTCTTCGAAATCCAACATTTTGAAACCTTCTTTTCCTGATTTCTGATTTGCTAATTTTCTCTCGAAGACATCGATTCCAAGAGCCCTAATCGTATTTACCCCCATTTTTCCCCAACCAAGTTCCTATAGCAACTGAAGATGTAAAATATGAAAATGTTAGTTTAGACTCTAAAATTTAGAGAATAGGTGTCCAGTTAAACTTTTGGAAATGGAGTCCATCCCTCAACAATTGTCAATCAACAAAAATTGTTGTGAAACTGAGCCGTGTATTCCCATTCAGTATTCTCAACTATACAGACAAGTTTGATACTATCAAATTTTTCATCATTTATAGAAATGGTTATTTAATTTTGTATCTTCCAAATTAAGTTGAATTTGTGCTAAAGAGATCGATATGGTGATATTATGATCTAACTTCTGATCTAACTCTATTATACATATATGTCAGTAAATTCCTTCAACTGTATGAATTAAAAATTAGCGAACGCTAAGGTACAAAGGCTGCCTAGTGCTTTGAACATGCAGATAAAACAAGAATAACAATTCGGATAAGGAAGGAATTTCTCACCGATCTCTGAGATATACAGATCTCAGTTTATAGACCTACTGCATGATATCGACAACAAAAATGTTGAGCATAATTCAAGCTTTATTTAGAAGTGTAATCAAAATCAATATATGGTATTGATTGCTCCTTCCGAAAAAACGATGTTCGCATAACCGTCCTATCAATTCAAAAAGACGTAAATATGACGCCGACATCTGTGAATTGGAAAACTTTCCTTATCTAACTAACTATTTTTCATTGAATTGAGTTTTTGTGAATTATATCCTTAAAACATTGTTTCAGATTGAACCTAACCTTCACTTAATGCAGAATGAAACAAGTCTATTGAAGTCTTCTAGTGTGTTTTTAGTATGCTGACAACCATGTTTCATTCTCGATTCGAGTTTTTCTGATTGAAATTGTTTTGTTGAATAGTATGTGAATATTGGAATGGAGATATCCATGCTGTTTGTCCAATAATCAATTTCCGCCTAAATACACGGTCATGACAGATTTACCTGATTCATCGAAAATTACTCATTGTTAAACTATCAAAACAAGCTTGAGATATCTTCAGGATACTGTAGTCGATATCGTTTTAAGATCCCTTCAGCAAAGGTGGGCGAGAGATCAGGTGTTCTTATTCTACCTCTACCGCGCCAAATGAGATCAGAAACATTAATGTCGAATGGGGTTGACCTATAAGAACATTTATCCATCCAACAAAGTACACAAGGTAGGATATCCGGTAATATTTCATTCGACATAGTTGGTATTATTTATTTTATTGTAGACATAGGGGGAGTCCGGGAGAGTTTACCCGCCTTCGACTAAAATGCTCATAAATCGCTTTATATTTACAAAAAACTGTTTTCTACAAATTGAACCCTAAGATGCATTATTAAACTTTATTTTTCCTTAGGAAAATTTTATAAATCGTTCATCCTTTATGAGTAATTGACGATTTCTGCCGAAGTGAGATTTGGCTAATATCTCCCGCCTGGGTGGGAGAGTTGACCCCCCAAGAAGGGAGACTTCACCCGAGTTTTAAACTAGGCGAAAAAATAACAAATTATAATTAAATAAAGAAATTTAATCGAAGAAACATGACACATAATAATAAGTAGCAAATGAGATAACTTCCATAACTTTGTTTTCTCCACAGATGAAACACTACCAATTATCAATAACATCTGGTTCTTCATTCCATGGACTATCGGAGCTATCATCATACTTGGATTTGTCTTCAGGTTCTGTTTCACTGTCACTGGACTGTAAAACTTATCTTTTTACTGTCTTTTTCTTTGCTAGCGCAACAGCCGGTCACAAGACTGCCACGTTCAGGTGCAGTAACTTGACCTACTTGACGCACATGCTTGCTCGCTAAAACTTTAGGACACTCTTGGTCCGTCGTACACCCTGTTTCATCGCAATTGTACATAATATGAGCTTCAAATTGATATTTTCTCTAACTACCATGAGGTTTTCGAAGAAATCAGTACGTAACATTTTTTCTGTTGAAGCTGGTGGATCTGTATAAAGTGGTTGCTTTTGGGGTTCTCAAACTCAGTTCAGGGTTTCTTTTCATAAATACTCTGAACAAATCTTTCCCTGCGTAGTTGTTAGAATTCCATGAACCTGGAACCTTTTTGGAATTAATAGTTGCATATTCATACGCCTGCTTCATAACCGCCTGTCTGGTTAGGCTCTAATTCATTTTGCTGCAAGTTAGAACATATTCAGCTTTCTCATACTCTATCATAAATTACAAACCTGTCTTAAACTGACTTCACTGTTCACTTATTGTTGACAATTCAGTCCTGTTTGTTAAATAATTTCGTAAAGTGTTTCGATCTATTCCATACTCCAAAACAGTAGCTCTAATAGACTTGCCATTTACAGCCATTGTCAATGTCATTTACAGCATTTCTTAATACTGACAGATCTAAATTGCTTCTGTTTCTTTTTTTTTATATTTGAAAGACATTGTGTGTATCTGAAATAAAACAAAAAAAATTGTTGGAAGAGAAACAGAGGGAGAGATTACCCTGTGTAAAGTCTCCTCCCGTCGCCATGGTAATATCTCCCACCCCACGCCAAGTTGTACGTTATTCAATTTAAAAAAAAACTAAAGTGAAAACTGACTGTCCTAAAGGTTATAAGGATAATTACACTAAGGATATGTATTCATGACATGCTGGAATCTAAAAACAGTAAGCAGCAGCAATCAAATATCGAAAATTGAAAAAAATCACTTACCGGGCACAAATACTTGTTTTCACTTGTAACTCCAAAACGAATTTTCCGATAGCAACATCGCCGCGTGAGCAAAGTTGGAGGCGCCTGTGAGTTGTAAGAAGTATGACAAAGTAGCAATATCTAGTAATACAGAGATTCTATGATCAGTGGCTATTGTCTCCCCCCTGCTAAACTCTCCCGGACTCCCCCTACCATAAAATTCTTCACTTTCTATTCAGAAATATCCTTTATTCTCAGAGAGGTAGGTAGCAGAGCAAAATCAATGATAACAATATGTAATAATTACTCATAAACTTAGAACAAGAAAACCGTTTGATAATTACGAAAATTATTCATTGAAGGCAGGAGAGAAAGTTTATCACTCAAATTTCTGAACAAATTACTGCACAACAGTATTGATTGTCCACATCTCTTGTTGAAATTTCGTTTTGCTAGACAAAATTCTCGTACTACAGAATTATTCCACCTAGAGACTCCAAGGACCAACTTGCTAATACAAGCCCCCATTTGGTTTATGCACTCTACATTCAATACAGAATGTTGTTTCTTTGACGAGGAAAAGAGACCGATTTGACTGTGGTCACAGCGTCGGTAGTCAGATTCTTTCTCGTTCTGATAAGGTGAGAGATCTTGGTGTAGGCTTCGACCAGAAGCTTTCGTTTTTCCCAAACATCACCCAAGTTATTTCATATGCTGCGAAAATATATGGATTCTTTATACGTAATGGCAAGTATTTCAATAATTCCTCAACATTCATAGGACTATTTAATACCCTAATTCGTGGCAAGTTGGAGTATGGCAGCATGATCTAGCATCCCTTTACACTTGCCATCAACGCCATCTTGAGGCTATTCAGAGAAGGTTTTTGAAATTTTCAGTTTGGAGGGAGGATAAAGTTCATCCACAGAGAGGAGTCAGTAACGAATTATTGAGTCGATTCAGTTGAATCTCATTGCAGAGCAGGAGAGAAGCTTTATCAATAAATTTTTGTACTAATTACTGCACAATAGTGTTGATTGTCCTCCTCTTTTGTCCGCTTTGAAATTTCGTGTTCCTAGGAAATTTCTCGTAATTCATAAATTCCAAATGAGAGGTAATAATAAAAACTTGTCCAAAAATCACTGACTGAACAATTCTTTATTCGACTAGTTTCGCCTTAAAGAATTGTTCAGTCAGTGATTTTTAGACAAGTTTTTATTATTACCTCTCATTTAAATATGAACTATCACAGAGTAGATTCATCTTCCATTGAATTTATTCAGAATTATTCCACCTAGAGACTCCGAGGACCAACTCCATAATGCAATCCCCCATTTGGTTTATGGAGTCTACATTCAATAGAGTTGCCAATAATTGTGACATTCACTTCGACCAAAATGAATTGATTTATATTGAGTTCTTTGTAATATTTCATTGAATTCTATAAAATAATTATAAGTTACTATTTTTTTAGATTAGATTGAGCTCTTTGTTATATCTTTTTCATTTTAATTATTTAGTTATGTATTCAAGATGTTATTACTTTCTGTAATTGGGTGTTATATCTGTTGAGAATAAAGAACTTATTATTATACAGCTGCTTATAAATGTGACATTCAATTTGACTCCATAGAAGTTATTATTAGGAGTTATTAGGAAATTGACTAAAATGAATTTAATAAGATTGAGTTCTTTGTAATATTTCATTCAATTTTATATTATTTAGACATTATTTATTTCTTCATTTTTTTCGGATTAGATTGAGCACCTAGTTAAAGGTATTTCTCTCAATTTTATTCATTCAGTTATTATTCAGCATTATGTTACTATTTTTATATTATTAGTTTTGTAAATTTGTCTGATATTATGACACGAAATTATAGACGAAAAATGCGTATTCGTCAAACAGAATACTGAAATGAAATTGGTCACATCAAGCCGAAGGTTCCGTTGACGTCGTTATCCAGAAACAAGTATGCAAATTTGATCCCTTTTTCCAATTACTTTGTAACTCATCCGTGAAATTCATTATGGAACCAACTCTAACGCCGTTTGAAGGTTAAAAAAGGTAGTAGATAATCCGAATATATGGCGCTAACATAGTCCAGTAACCTGTGCATCTTTATAATGGTGCGATAATCCAACCTCCGTAATCTTTATAAGCCGGGGTTACTTCAACTGAATAGAACAGCCAGATATATGAGTAGCTACGTGGAAAGTACTAATCCAGTTCACTGTTTTCAATTTTAGCATCAAACTCTTGAATCTACATTTCGATCGAATATCGTAATGAATTGAGCAATGTAAAATAACTCGATCTGTCAAATATTCTTTCATAGGAGAAAAAATTATTGAATTTCAAAATTTTTCATTTCAAAATGGAAACCTAACAACAATTAGATATAACAGATATTCTATAATAAACCTCTGTCTCTATTCTCGACACACAGCCGCGGCGGTCGGATATGCACCAGAGAAGTGTTCTTACCTTAACTTCACAACAATAGTATGAATATAAACTTAAATTCTTTACTTGATTTAATTAAACACTTGAACTTATGATTTACATTTTTTTGACTACCATGACGCGTTTCGTCGTTATAAACGACTTCTTCAGATGCTAACAGAATAATCCTTCTTCATCCATTATTATTATAAGATGCGTTATTCTGTTAGCAAATGAAGAAGTCGTTTGTAACGACGAAACGCGTCATGCTATTTAGTCTAAATCATAAGTTCAAGTGTTTGAATTTAAGTCTATATACAGTTATAATGGATTTACATTAAGTAAACGCCAATACCATTAAATAAAAAAAAACAATAGTATGAATGGTTTTATGTTATCTTCGTGTGACCGTAACAATATTATACGGAGTGCTTGTCTATGTAACCCGAGGAAGAGCATCTCATATGAGAAAGAGCGCCATCAAAGTGATGTAACATCCAGACACGTGAGTTTAAGAAACCCTTTTTGAAAAATTCAATCATATTAGAAATGAAGGAATTTCAAGAAGACATTGACAGTTGATAACACAATGATAAATATTGATCTAGGATTTTTGAAGGCTTATGAAAATTGGCAAATTGAAAGTAGAGATTTTCCTAGCAAAGCAAGCTGAAAACCAGCTTGGGTTGATTTGGAAGGAGTACCGTTCGGAGAAGATTCTGAGTGTCCCATATGCAAACACATTATAGTATTTCTTTGTCAGATATAAGCACCTTATGAAGAAGATGACCATAACTTTCATGGAACTCTTTCCAGAGAATTGCCCAAATTAATTCCATTCAAGTGAAGCACCCTCTGAAGCACCAGACCCTGCATTTTTAAAATGGTTAGTGCTTTGTGAAGTGTGTAGTTTCAAGAGAAATAAAAATGCTGCCGGTACGAAGTAACTTACTGTACTGTCACCAATACCAAGTATTTGACTGAAAAGAAAACCATTAGAAATATTGTGGAGTAAATAATTTTCATAGCAATTTTTCAAAACTATTGTTGTTACAATAGAACCTGAAGGGATGAATGATGCTAAGGTGGAGGAAGAATCAGAAAAGAAGAAATTTGCAGAGCTTTCCAATGATGTTAAGCCAGGAACAATGAGTTTTATCAGTGAAGAAGACTCAATTTCTTTTTCATCTACAGAACATGATAAAATATTTGCAAAGTTTCGGAAGCATATTGATAATAACCCACAACAAGTTTTACGATATTCTAGAGGTGGTCAACAATCACCAATTTCTAGTGAGGTTATACCAAAATATATTCCAGATTGTGAGTACTCTGTTAGCAGTAGACAGTTTGAGTTTCAAGTTATGCCTCAAATGATGACATAATTGAAAGAATGTTCATTAGATTGGGGTGTTTTGTTATTTCATACTTGTAAAAGAAGTTGTGTTGATGGAAATGTTTATAATAGAAGAAAGTTCGATTTTGAGAATGATGTATCTCCAGATAATATAAGGTAATAACAGGTGATTTTCTAAGAGTTAAGTTTTTCAGGTTGGCGGAACTGGTTGGTAATGGCATCCAAACGTCATCTGCCAAAGTGAAAAGTTTTTAGTCTACTCTGCCATTTCATCTTAGGAGAGACTTACAAACGAGCAACGGTTGCAAATTGTTGAAATTTATTATAAAAATTCGTGCTCTGTAAAAAATGTGTATCGTTTGTTACGACCATATTATGGTCTTCATAATCGACTTGGTGAATCCACAATTCGTGCTGTTATCACTGAATTTCGCACGAAGTTTACTTTGTTGGACATTAAACCATTGTCTCGCATGCGTACAGTGCGTACTGAAAAAAATATTGCAGCCGTAGCGTACAGTGTTAATGAGGATCGTGAAATGTCAATTCGACGCCGTTCTCAGCAATTGGGCATGTGTTACTCAACCACATGGAAAATTCAACGAGTTCATTAGGGTTTGAAGGCCTCTAAAATTCAACTTCTGCAAGAATTTAAGCCGAATGACCTACCACAACGTCTAATTTTTGGTGAATGGGAGTTAGAACAGCTTAATGAAAATCCGCTGTTTTATAGAAAAATTGTGTGCAGCATTTCTGGTTAACGGATATGTAAATAAACAAAACTGTCGCATCTGGAGAGATGACCAGCCACATGCCATACAAGAATTATCGATGCATCCCGAAAAAACGACAGTTTGGTGTGGTTTATGGGCTGGTGGCATCATCGGTCCAAGACGACCGTGGAAGAAACGTTACCGTCAACGGCGAACGATATCGAGCCATCATACGTAACCTTTTTTTACCCCAGTTGGCCGAGTTGAGTTGAGATGTGGTTTCATCAAGACGGTGCCACATGCTACACAGCTCGTTAAACAATGGACATGTTGAAGGATGAATTTGGTGAGCAGCTTATCTCCCGAAATGGCCCTGTGAATTCCGTTAAGATCATGCCATTTGACGCCTCTGGATTATTTCTTGTGGGGTTATGTAAAGTCGTTAGTGTATGTGGACAAGCCGAACACGATTGAAGCCTTACAGGATAACATAACACGCGTAATTCCTGGGATACAGGCCGAAATGCTCGAAAAAGTGACGCAAAATTAGACCTTCCGAACGGACCATTCGATACAAAGCCGCGGACAACATTTACAAGAAGTTATCTTCTAAATGTGAATGGCAAAGGCCAAGTTATCAATTTCAACAGCAATTTTCAAATATATAATGCAAATTGAGTTTTTTCTTCGATTTAAAAAAAAACTACGCCAAAAAAATCACCGATCATATGACTCTGAACTAGTGGCTGAGCAATTTTGTTTCTGACTATTGAGTATGTTCAGTTGTTCTTACTCATTGATTTGTACATATTCTATGGTGAACTGAATTCTCTAATTTTCCGCTATGAAAACTTTCAATTCAAGGTGTGATTTCCTTGAATGAATTGTTTGGATAGTGTGAATCTGATTTTTTATTGAAGAAGTTGAGTTCATGTTCTGAAATTATAATTTGAAACATTCTGAAACTTCCACCAATGTAAAACTCATCTGAGCTACATCAAATTCAATAATACGCTCCTGATATACTGTGTTTCCTAACCTTTGATTTATTATTCTTTCAAATTTTTAAAAGTTATTTGCGGTTTGGTAAGCAGTGTTGATTTTATGCTCGAGTTGAATTAATTTCAGTTTTTCTCAATTTTTGATGTAAGTTATGCTGTTGTAATAAATGTTTTCTCTTATGAAAGAGTATGATGGTCATCGCATGTTTTGAATTCCCAAATTTCCCATTTTTAATCAATTTCCTATCACAAGTACAGTTCCATAAAAATGTAGAATTATATTCGACTACTTAGTTACATAAAGGGTTGATTTAATACATAATGAAAACGCATTGCTGAGTAGCAGAAAACTCTTCAATACACTAGACATACTCGTATGTTTCGAGCTATCCATTCATTATCAAGAATTTTATATAACTAAGTTATACTAAACATGTCGACTATATTGAGGACATTTGTGAATCTGAAAAGGTGTTTCCAATAGTGAGATTCAAAATGTATCTGGCAGTGTTTAGTGATTCTATTCAAATTCGAAGGTCGGTTGTTCGAAATTTCTAATAAATTGACTGTATTCATCAAATGGGACATAAAAAAATTAATTGCCATCTTGTCTTATCATGTTTACATCTTGAAAACTACGAGTAGTAACCGCTTCGATAAAACTGAGAAATTCACTTAGGTACACGTAGAAATTGCGTTATTCCACATCAATTTACCAAACGAATTACGAAAGTGCTTGATGCTTTCAAAATTCAGTTATCTGCTCTTGGAAAAAAACTAGGGCAAACAATTTCTTTCTAACGACCTTCTTGCTGTATAAATCAATTACGATAGAGTCCCTTGAAAAATGTATTCCAAAGACTTAACTTCCTGAACTTCCTCTCCAGGAAAAGCCGCATCCCCGTTCCTGCAAAGTGTCGGGCACTTAGCCAAACTTATATGAGTGATGCCATCAGTCGATTCAAACTTACCACATCTATGATCTGCATGAGCGTTAGTCCAAAACTTAACTGCAAAGGGTCCGATTCGTTTGCGACTGGCCTCTCCAACACGTTGTAATGGTCCAGTAATTTGTGCAAAAGCCTTTTCTCGTTGTAACCCGCCAACGTTTCTGCAAAAAAAAAGCATCGCGTTAGGTTAGAAATAATGAGACCGTTTTCTGAAGTTTCAACAAAACGCATATAAAAGACCAGGGGCGAAAAACAACAAAAAACTCTTAAATCTTTCATTACACTTGGGGAGGAAATCGATATCCGATGTTTTTCATCACTATTCAGGAATACTGAGAACTGTGAGGTTTTATGTAAACTTCTGAGATGAAGATTGCCGTTGGGTGTATGGTTTCATTTCGAGACTGTCTGTGGATGCTGCGAACGGGGGACAGCAATATCAATGAAATGATGTTAGTTTAGGATTCCTAACTGAATTTTTCAAACGAACTGCTCTATTCGTGAAAGTTATTTATGATAATGATTTTTTCGAGATAAATTCGTTTTGAGAAACGACAGGAATCATTCTGTATTTTCATCGATACATATACATTTCAAGAAGGGGACTTTCGATCTCATATCCGGTCTTGACATTATTTACGACATAACATAAATTCAGAATAGACCTGGAGAATAACACAATCGAAAATATATATAAAAATATATCATACTCATATTTCTTTCATAGATAATCTACTATTAGATCAAATATTCATAAAAATTCGTCAACGATCAAATAAAACTTGGTTTGGGTTCATTGATTGAAGAAAAACCATTTATTACTAGAAAAATATTCGAGCCATCCCCTTAGTTTTTTGCATATGTCGAAAATTCATATATAAAATTTCTGCAAAATATCAAATCACATTTTTATGATCATAATTTTTCCTTCTGAATCAATTCTTGGTTTTTGGTTTTTTCGAATATGAAAAATGATTAATTTTTATCTAATAGACCTATTCTGCTGTAACATTTTTATTTTTCATCGAGTGATTCTCTTGTTTAGTCCAATCTAATTCTGATTCCACCTGCTACACCTATCTGACATAGAAATCCTCAGATTGAATGAACATAGAGGATATCAATATTTCATAGAATTAATAATTCCGACATAAAACGCTCGAAAGTCAGAAGAGAGGAGAGAGTAGTCAATAGAGTTGAATTTCGAATTATGTAAATGAAAGTAAAAGTACCTTACAGCAATTACGTAGGAGCAAATTTAGACATATAAAATTTCTCGAAAGATATCGCGCTATAGCTTCTGAAATACCTATTTCATATAGTAATCAGTTTCAGTGCTGAATTAATTCAAACATTTCTTGATGTATCTTGTCTGTTTTATGGAAATCGCAGACAATATGTCGGTTCAGCGTCGGCTTCATAATTTCTATTGTTCCCTGTTTATTGCTTGACAGCTTCATATCCGAATACCACTACAAATGAATGCAAGTATTATCATTTGAAGTGTAGAACATGTGAAGTCCATCTGTGAGCAACACCGACTTAATAACTCCCAGCAACAATTATCCATTTCATATATGGATGAATATTCGCTCGGATTATCATTCTTGTAATATCATCCATATAAACATGGCATTCAGCTTTCATTTTGGTGGGCATATTCCTGTAATCGTAAATGAACGAATAAGAGAGACATACAAATGGACCAAGTTAGTTTGGTCTTTTTCTGATTCAAGGAACGCTATTCAGGCGTTTTGGAAATTTTCTCTGCTATTAGAAGCAGAATCGATATTCAATTATTAAATACTTTCTAGTTCACTTTGAATAGAAACTATGAGCATATGAAGGAGTTTATACCAGCAAGTGGATGCCTAATACAAGCCAAACAATTTCCAAAGCATCGCTCCATTCAGTAGGAAATATCGATCGCTTTAGAATGTTTGAGAATAGAAAGGAATCCTGAAGCATTCAGGCCATTTCAATATTTGGAATGTAAATTTGTAACTATCTATTGAAGAATGTTTTAATGTTCAAAATGCGAAGACTCGTTTCTATAACCTAACAATTTTAATTTCGTGTAGACATTTTTCAAATAAAGTCTTCTCATCGAATGTATATGAATTTTCCATTGAATCCATTCGAGAATTACATTTATCCATGAATATAGAGAAATTGATCTCGTACACACGCACATAGGTATATATATATATATATATATATTTAATGTTTTTAGCAATAACAGGTTTCTTTCAATATGAAAAAGTTTATTCTCGTTGACGTTTTTTTTATTCATTTTTGAAACATCAACGAGACTAAAGTTTTTCATGTTAAAAGAAGCCTGTTATTGCTGAAAACATTCGAAATAAACTATCTTAAACAGGCAATAAATCAATTTAAAAATATATATACTCGTGTGTGTATATATATATATATATATATATATATATATATATATATATATATTCATCTTTAGTACAAAGCTGAACCACTAATACCAATCCGATAATACAATCCTGAACCAGGCGAACAAACCTGAACCAGTATACTGGTTCAGGATTGTTTATCATCATAAAACGCTTTCTCGGTGTGTTAGAAATACGTAATATTGATTTTTGAATTGGTTCAGGTTTGACTGAAACTCCAAAATTTAGTTCCGATGTCTACCACTTGTAGCGCTGATTACCGTTTGTAGACGAGCGTATGTACACGCTTGCTGCCAATTTCTATAGAACAAATCTGAACCAATATATCCGGCAACGTTGTACATTCTTTTCAGTCATTAATATTCGAGCAATTTTCCTAACCCGCAGCTTGTTTCCAAACGCATACTGGTTTCTTTTATTTTTTATCAAAGAATATAAGTGTCTTATAATGTGATATCATAGTTTGATTTTTCAAAAGTTTTGATTCTGAATAATAAAGAGATATTTGATGAATGATAGGCAAAATTGATTGTTTAATACAGACTTCAGTGATTTTAAGACTTGTTTCATTTAAAATTCAGGATTCAGAATGATATCACACAAATTTACAGATTCATTCATTAATTTTTTGATAACTACATGAATTGATTCACTTTCTTGGTATGTCAGATAGTATGAATCTCAGATAGTATACATCTCATTACCAAAAAATTATTTTGTGCTTCGTCATGAAGAAGATGTGTGATTCATATTCATAAATTTTTCATTTACTAGTGTGTATGGATTCTGAAATATATTTCACTCATACTTTTCCAATTGACTGAAAGTTGAAATAATGCGCCGATATCAAATTCACTGATTCGTTTTCAATGTTTCATTTGATCTTTTCAATGTTTTCATTTTCAAATAAATAGATCAGAAGTTGATAGTAATAAAGTTTTAGAAAACCAAAATCAAAAATATTTGGAGAAGTAATAGAACATTATCGCCACCTTGTATTCTTTTTGCGAAACCGAAGCAGTAAAAAGTCTAAGGTCGGCACTGAGTTTTCTTGAGGTCTGGATTTATATACTTTGCCTCTTCATCTTCTTTTTTGCCTCTTTTATACGATGGCATTTGTGATTTTTCTTCACATATTATATTTTAGTGCTTTTTTTTAGCACTTCCTCTTCTTGCTCTCTTGAAAAATTTTCTCTTCTGTCATTCTCTTCCATTGGGATAGAGATGTTTTACCACCTGATGTTCTGGGCGTAATCTCTGTTGTTCTTCTTATAAGATTATTCTGATGAGCTTCCATATTTTCAAGCATATTCTTTCTTCTCTCTTTTATCATGTCCGTGAGTTTTCTGATTTTCAATTCCTCATGCAGGTTCTGGTTGGCTAAATATCTTGGTGCTCCTACGGCTGTGCGTACTATTCTATTAAGCGTACCTTGGAGTCTCTCAATTCGTGAGTTGTCCATTTCCCAAACTTCGCCTCTATAAAAGTGCTCTGGTATAATGATCGTTTTTATTATCTTGATCTTGTTTTCGTCTGACATCCTGCCGTCTTTGTTCGAAAGGGAGCACAGGTAGGCATGCATTTGTCTTTCTTGACATTCTCAGAAATGTCTGGAATCTGTATGTCAAATTTTTGTCCAGTAGTTCGCATTTTTATCCCACTGAAGGGAACGACCGTTGGAGATTATTTTCGGTGGTTTTTTTTTCCTCTTTTTGTGATCAAAGTAAACCCCAACTGTCTTGTTTGGGTTCACTTTGATTTTTCATTTTTCGAAGTATTTTTGCATCATCTCCAGATCTTCCTGTAGTCCCTTTTTAACGCCATCTCTTCTTCTACTTGATATGAAGAGTGCAGTGCAGTCAGCGAACTGGGCTATTTTGCATCTGTTTGGAGTAGGTATGTCTGCCGTGTATATGTTGTAGAGAAGTGGACCAACTACTGATCCTTGAGGCACTCCTCCTCTGACATTCTTTTCGCTCGATAATTTTTCTCCTATATTCACTCTGAAGGTTCTTCCACGTAGGTATGTCTGGATTATGTTCACTAATTTTCTCGGAAATTGTTCTCCCTTCAGTTTGTAATCAATGCATGATGCCATAATTTGTCGAAAGCTTTTTCTATATCCAAAAATATGGTACCAGTCTTCTGTCATTCTAGCCAGTGGATATAGTGTCGAGTGTTCCGTTCTGAATCCGAATTGGTGTTCCGGAAGGATACACTTGTTGTCAGCGAATGCTTTTAGTCCTCTATTTAGAATTCTTTCTATGACTTTGCTTAATGCAGGCAACAAGTTTATCGCCCTGTAACTACTGACCTGGTTGATAGGTTGTTCATTCTTGTGTAACATTATTGTAACTGAACGCTTCCATGTTTTCGGAAATTGTTTAATACGGAAGACTCCACGTGCAATTTCAGAAAATTCTTGAATTGCTTCTTCTGGTAAGTATTTCAATGCTGTTTTTTCATTCCATCCAGCCCTGGCGCTTTCCTGGCTTTCAGGTTCTTCAGTATGGTTTTAACTTCTTGTTCGGTTACTTCTTCTATTTCTTCTTCTACGCTTTCATTTGGTGTTTCTATTCTAGTACATACTCTGTTTATATTCATATTGAAGTTTACATCGACATCTCGGCTTTTCGGGTTGATAGTGAACTGAGATTTTAGGTGAGTTGCGAAGACTTCCGCTTTGTCATCGTCTGTATATGCAACTCCGTCTACGTGGACAACCCTCGGTAATTCTTTTTTTGTGTTCCTTTTCATTAGTTGTTTAGCCATTTGCCAGAGTGACATATTTTCGCTTTCCAGTGACTCCATCTTTTTGTCCCATAGATTTGTCCTATGCTCCCTCAATTGTTCTTTCACTTCTTGAGTCAGCTTGTTCAGTAATTTCTTATCTTCTGGATGTAATGTTCCTCGCTATATTTTGAGTGCGCTGCTCTTCTTGATCGGTAGTATTTTCAGTTGGGGTGGTATTGGTTCCCTTCTTATGACTTCTATTGTTGTTGTTGACTCCTCCGGACGGCTGCTTCTAGTTGTTCTGCGTTGTTTATGTCTTGTTTCTTGGCTCTGAATAGTTCTTTGTACCTTATCCAGTTTGTACGAGTTTTTATTTAGGGCTTGGCTTCCTCTTCGGTTTCAAGTTCCAAGATCACCGCGGAATGGTCCGACGATAAGTCCATAATTGTTTCTAATTGGTACGTCCAGTGAACATTTTTGATGACCGCTATGTCTAGTAGATTGTTTGTATTTGATCTAGCACATAGATGGGTATGTTCGCTGAATGCAGCAACTATGAGATCATAATCGTTGGCCATATTTAGTAGCTTTTTCTCGTTTGCCTTCGCCGTTCAGCTGTTCTATGCAGTGTGCTTTGCAGTTATGTCCCCTGCTGAAATTGTCGCTGAATTGTACCGAAACAGTTTCTTGATATCTACTTTGCATATTGCGTTGGACGGTGAATTTTATTCGGCGTAGCATATGAAGTCTCTTTTTCTTGCATGCATTTTAATCCCTGTATGTTCTATTGTTTGGAGTGTGCTTGTTTCTATTTCTTCATGAGTAATTCCATGTTTGACGAGGATGGCGGTTCCTCCTCCTCTGCCTGTTAATCTATCTGTTCTATATATTTTGAAATTTTGAATCTTGAATCAACTGTTGTTGAATCTTGTTCAACAACAGTCTTGAAATTGTTGACTGTCAGACAGTTCTTGAAATTTTTGACTGTCTTGAATCTATTGTTCCAGAAATAGAATCAGTTCTCCCCTTTTGGGAAGAACTGAGTTCGCATTCCAGAATCTGAAACTTGTGCTGTGCGATAAAATTATTTAAGCTTTATTCCCAAACAACTCAATCAATTTTCCTTGCTCATTGACGAAGTCCACTTTTTGCTTCATCGTGGAAGTGCTGTTGCTGAATGCAATGAGCATTCTTCCCAGGATTGTAGCAAGTACGTCGTCTGCTTTGATTGTCTTCGGTTTTTCGGGGTTTTTCTTCCTGGTTTGGTTGTGTCGCTGCCTCTTCGGTCTTTTTTGCCAGAAGTTGATCATGGGTTGTGGAGCCGGCTTGAGCTTCTCAATGGTTGTTGGCTTAACGTTAGGGTTGTTTGGGACCACCAAGCTTAGGACCACCTAAGCTTGGTGGTCCTTGCTTTCGTGCATTCGTGAGTGTTATGGGTTTCACTGCATTTTATACATTTTGGGTCAACGTGACAGTTCTTCGGTAAGAAGTAAGGCGGTCAAACTATTTATCTATAAACATGAATGATGAACTTGCCTCCAAACCACCACCAAACACAAAGTTACCGATTTATTCTAATAAAATCGACTAGATATTTCTTGAATGTCTGAAGAAGCATATTTAATGTTGATATTGCGTCAAGGCGTGAAAGAAGAATGTTTGATGGGTGCAAAGTGCTTGAATTTAGCTCAGAAATATTTCATATGTTGAATATGTGTTTGCTTTATACGAAATATATAATATTAATAATTATATATATTATTAATATTATATATATAATATTAATAATTGATATAATATTAAACTAAACATACTTCCAATATTAATTCGAGAGAGAAAGAGTTGAAACTCTTCATGTCAAAAGTCTAAAGTTCCGATGGTCATTAACTTTACTTCTACAGACATTTCTGTCTTTTCATATCACTTCGCTGAGCTGGTAGAATTTTTCTAATAACTAACAGTCGCAATTCATTTTTACAATTTTCGGATCTAGCTATTCATCATTCTTCGTTAAACGGATTCACGAAACGTGGAACACTATGATTGGTGCATGCAACAAATGCATAAAAAAATTCAAAAATACTTACAATAATATTTTCACATGTATTAAAAAATTAACGCATGATGATCACTGACCGGAAATATTGATGTGAATCCTATACTCTGGATAAATTCAAATTCAAATTTTTAGACAGTCGAAAAAATCTTACATACTGTGTAGCCGGATGGTATAGTTGCCCATAACGCTTCCTGCTTTGTGATCCTTTTGGGTTCAATTCCCACCGCGTTCTTGGGACCTTTCGAAGTCAGCGTTAAACTGTAGATCCGATTTTCGCACAATCACAGTGTTCTTGTCAAAGTAAACTAGCATTCAATAGAATACTTTGAAATAAAAAAAAAACCGGATGATTGCTAGTTCGAATCCGTGTTGAGCTACAACCTTGTAATGAAACAATAATTTGAAGTTTTTTATATATTAAATAATACGCACGATGCGCCTTTCGAAGTTCAACATCTTCAGATACTACCTATTATATGCATTTGATATATAAGAAAATTCAAATTATTGTTTCATTATAGATATCGATTTTCCCCATGTATCGACCTCATCAATCATTAATTACAACTTCTTGTTTGCATATTATCGATTTAAAACAAAAGCATATTGCGAACTTAAGGTCTCCAAATGTTTGAAGCTCTTCAAAAAATAACCTACTCTAAGTAAATTTAGTTTAGGAAATCGGTATATCGAAAAACTATCGTGCTTTTCACGAATGAAAAATAATAATGAATCAATTTGAGTCTTGGACTTCTATAGAAAGTACAGCTGTTGATTATTCGACACTTCAAGAAGAACACTTCAACACTTTTAGTAGAACACTTAGAACAATATAGAGAAAAACCAGCAACAAAAAACATATTGATTGGATTTATTTTTTCGAGGAAAAATAAATTAATCATCATCAGCTTTGATGTGTGACATCTTTAATGGCAGAGTTAAATACAAAAATTATATCAAAATTCTGAAAGAAGTGTAGTATTTGCATTGCCTCAATATTGAATGTAATGCAATATCATATTGAAAATAAATGATAATTACTTATCTGTGCATTTATTTTCATTGAAGTTTAGTTCAAATGTGTCCTATTTTTTGGCTCTACTTCGAGATTCGAAGTAGAGCCATTCTACATGTTATACATTCATTTACAACATTCGAAATATGGCAATCTTTGAGACTCATGACGAAATCTCATTCAATTTGTAATTGGATCTGAAAAGTTTCTGCAAACATTGCAATTTTATTGCAATTATCCCAGAATTCATACCGCAAAGCGCAAATATGACTAATCGGTGACATGTATTCAAAAAGCAGGCTATGTCTCAAGCTTTGTTAAAAAAAAATACAACTATCGATGGTGACGGATTGAGACTCCCCGACACGTGTTTGTCGATTCACTGCGTGATCCAGATTTTTTTAATACTGATCATGAGATTCTTGAGGAATTCCGAAATTCATGAACTTAGGAAATGCATTAATTTCCGAATATTGCATTTTCAAACTCTTTGGTTGTCGAAATTTTTGTTGAAAAAATTGAAAATTCTCCATATTATTGACATATTTTTTCCGTTGATTGGTTTTCGATTCAAAGAATATGAAGGCAAATTTTGTACCATAAATAATGTTCATTTTTTTCTTGATTAAATTATTCATGTAGATAATTCTAGAGAAAAAAAATTCAGTGAATGAAACGCCAAACTCAAGAAGCATGGTTCTGATCATGAAACTGTGACAGAGAATATGCAACTGCACTTGCCAATTATAAAGTTCTTACAACTCTTGAATTTTCTAATATCGCATATATGTATAAAATGTGGCAACACTGGCTGGCTCAGGGTTGTATGTACGGATAATGATATTTATATACGCTGGTTCAGATTTGTAAGAAATGTAACATGGTTCAGGACAGTCGAAATAATGTTTTGTATACACTTTTTTCCTAATATAATTTTAAAAGTATATAAGTGAATTATGAGTTTTCAACATGTTCTTGGTACAATATACGTCGTAACAAAAGAGCTCAATACCTGGGTTATGGGTGGTTCAGAATTGTCATAAACTCCACATGGTTCAGCTTTGTAATAAAGATCTATATATATATATATATATATATATATATATATATATATATATATATATATATATATATATATATATATATATATATATATATATATATATACCTATTATTATATATATATACATATATATATATATATATATATATATATATATATATATATATATATTGTTGTGATTTTACTTATCAACTTTCAATTTTTATTATTATTGATTAGATTTAATATAATTTTCGAAAAGTAAAATTTTTATCTTATGAATTTTGAATCTATTGGAGCTCACTCTCTCTCAGGGTGGAATACATAGATATTTGATTTAAAAAATATATCTACGATGATTCAAAATACACCACAAAAATTAATATGGGAAAATACAAAAATGCCTATTTGATTTTCAAAGAAAAAATAAGTTTGACGTTTTGATATTTTTGACAAAGTTGTGATATACAATGAAACGTCGAAGAAAATTTTTAACATTGAAATAAGCCTGTTATTGCTAAAAATATTAAAAATAAATAATATATATATATATATATATATATATATATATATATATATATATATATATATATATCTGTTTACAGCAAATGTTGAACAACCTGACTGTATTTAAAAGTTTCTTTCACAAAAAATATAGGAACCACTTTCCTCTTGTATAAATCACTTACGACCACGCCTTTTCTTGAGTACTTTTCCATACGAGTATAATTTGTGATTTGCCTGAAGACGTTCCACCCCATCGTTCACTCGGCTCTCCTTCCCTACTCATGAGGAAGCGATTTGGCCCTTTTAAATTCATAGTCTTTGTTCTAACAATCTGCGTAAAGGCGAAACGTGCCTCATATGATATAACTATGAAACTCTCAACCGATTGTTTTACTATTCCCCCTTGAAAATAATTGTTAGATCTAAAAATGATTTCAATGTGAAAAAAATTACAAATTATTTTCCCTAATCAAAAAAACATGGCAAAACTAACAACTAAATCGCGTAGTTTTCATTATTTCTAAATACGACATGAAATGTGTCGTTCCGGTGACTCAGATTTCCGCTTTTACCAGAGCCGGAAAAACTATTCGCGACGCCATTTTATCAGGCGGTGACGAGTTGATATTCGAGGTGAATGTAAGTTGATTAATTTCGAGCTTAATGGCATAATTCGTAGAATGGAGCTATGAAACGGATCAGACTGATGGAAGAGCTGAAAGATAATTGCAATTATATAAATCCGGAAACTGTTTATGGAATCATACGTTACACCAGTCCACCGGATGATCCGATTTAACGTCGAATTGATGATCGTAGCATATTTGGATATTTTCATGTACACTGACGCAAAGACATCATATATATATATATATATATATATATATATATATATATATATATATATATATATATATATATATATATATATATATATGTAGGTATATATTTGAGAATATGAATACTAGAAAATTCATTTCAAATTACCATACAATTATTAATAGAAATTCAAATTAATCAGAAAAATGTTATATTAGAGATAGAAATGTGAACGTGTAAGATGTGATGTCTCCATTATTCCTGAAGCGATAAATATTAGGGACATATTCAAATCGAAGCCACAACTCATGGACAGCTGTTTCGTCCTGCAAGGAATTCGTCAGTTTCACCACCTCCATCGAAGTGAGGCAACGGTTTCAATCTCCAAGCATCTTCTTATGACTTCAAGTCAAGAACCGTGAAGTAATGAATACTTCACAATTCGATCTATAGATTCAACAGAAAACCTCTCTCAGACCATAGAAGTATATATATATATATATATATATATATATATATATATATATATATATATATATATATATATATATATATATATACACATCAAGCATAGAACGCGCAAACTTCTTCTATACCAAATATAGAAGATATAAAGTAAAGAGGACGTTTGTGCGTTCGACGCTTAGTGTGTCTACTATCTGAGAGATGTTTTCAGTTGATTCCTATAGTAAAGTATTCTTTACTTGACGGTCCTTCACTTGAAGTAATCAGAAAATGCTTGGAGATTGAAATCGTTGCCTTACTTCGATGGACGTGGTGCAACTGAAGAATTCTTTGCAGAACAAAACAGCTGTCTCGCACTTTCCTCAGGTTTGACATCGATTTCAATATTTATCTAACATTTATTCCTTGAAGGATATTGGAGACATCACATCGTACACGCTCACACAGTTAGCTCATCTATAGCATTCTTTCGATTGATTTGATTTTCCGTATAAATGTTCTAGTATTCATTTTCTCAAATATTTAATTGACCGATTTATATTTAATTATTATTATCAATATATTATTTTTATGACCGATCAAATAATTCAAGTTACGATGAGCACAAAAATTATATGTATGTGTGTATGCACATATATGTATTCATATATATTTGCGGATATATTTGTACATATTTTCATTTCCTTATATATATATATATATATATATATATATATACGATAAATAAGGAGTATTGCCGTATGATATTAATGAGTAAAAGATGATGAGTTCTCGGCAAAAGTAGGGTCACTATAATTGATACACAACCAATATATTAACCTTGTCTATATTTCGAACATGTTGGCATTCTTCATCAGGACTCTGAAAAATTAATAAGTGTAAAACAAAGTGACACCTGATGTTATATATTTTATATTGCGTTTTTAATGAGATTTTCTGGTTCTGTAAGTCCCAAAATTTGTTATACCATCTATTTTCACTGCTGCGTACAGTCTGGCTACATCTTCAGCCTAGTTAACAGTAAGATGTAATTTTTTGGTTAAAACACTTTACTGATAATTCAGTAATTATAAATGTCACAGTATAAAAGTAACAATTACAAGGTGAGAGTTTACATGGCACTTCGCGATCGCCGTGCTTTGTTGAAACTAATTAATTAGTTAATTAGTTTTGACAAAGTTGTGATATACAACGAAACGTCAACAAAAATAAAAATTTGTCATATCAAAAAAGCCTGTTATTGTTAAAAACTTTCAATATATATATATATATATATATATATATATATATATATATATATATATATATATATATATATATATATATATATTTCTTGAAATTGATTTATTGCCTGTTTGAGATATTTTTTTTTGAAAGTTTTTAGCAATAACAGGCTTTTTTGATATGAAAAAGTTCATTTTTTTTGACGTTTCGTTGTTATATTATTATATTATTAGTTTTGACAAAGTTGTAATATAACAACGAAACGTCAACAAAAATAAACTTTTTCATATCAAAAAAAGCCTGTTATTGCTGAAAACTTTCAAAATATATATATATATATATATATATATATATATATATATATATATATATATATATATAATTTTTGAAATTTAATTGAATGAACCACAATGGGGAATTATATGAAATAAAATTTACATCATATTCACTCTGATGTGAATTCATTTCTCGTCCATTTTTCACCATTCGAAATCTGTGTGAAATGACGGAATTTCATGTGCAATCAATAATGTTTATATTCAATTTGCATTGTAATTTATCAATTAGGAAGGCGTTGCCATTGGAATTAGCATTGAGTTACATTATAAATATCACTAACGAATTATGTTATACGATATATCAACATATGTTAATAATACTAATATATTACTATTATCAATCTTCGGATATTTTCATGAACGTAAAAGGATTCTTCGGAAGTTTAGTTTCAATGTAAAATATGAAGAAGTGTTTTTGACGATGAGAGAAAACATAAATATTTTCCAAACTGCAAAGGATCATGTCAGATTTTCAAATCCGGATTGTTTTCTATTGATGCAACTCAAATTTTCATGTTATTCGCACATTCCATATGGAAATATGGAATGGTATATCACATTACATCTTATAGGAAGTCGAATAATAGAAACATTTCAAAATGAAGAAAAAGTAAAAAAAATAAAAGTTAAGTAGTTCTCTGGTACTGTGTTGAAAAATTCATCGCGAATATAACAGCTTTTCCAACATAAAAAACCCGCTAATATACATCTTGAATTCGATTTGATCAGCACTCCTAGTATGAAAAGATAACTTGCTATGAAATTCTAATAATATAATAATAAAATAAAATTTATTGAGAAACGTTCCTTACGTTGTAAAATTACAATCATTCAATTGATACAATAATTACAACTAGGAAGAATGCTCTCAAAAGTACTGAATTCAGTTTTGAGTCTGATCTTCCATTCTAACCTCGAACTAAAATATTGGTTCGAACAAAAATGTTGGTTAAATTTATATTCACAATAATATACAACTTTATTTGAAAAGAAAAGAAAAAAATTACCTTAGAAATATTAAACATTTGAGACAATTTCACATGGTGAAGAACATTTGTGTTAAAGAAATATACACACATATGATACGAAAAATTGATTCATACCTTATTGCCTACTTTCGAATCATCGAAGTATTCTGCCACACTATAGTATGCCTTTGTTAAGAGCAGAGTTTAACTCTCCTCTTAAACAAATGAGTTTTCAGTACTTTCAAATTCGATGGTAAATGGTTGAAGATTTCTTTATAGATATCTTTATTTTATTCATCATATAACAAACATCTATAAATATATAAACACGGTAAGGTGAGTATGTAATTATTAATGAAGATAGGTTAACAAGATGTTCGTTGATGAATATTGAATATTAATCGAAGTATTCGCTTCTATGTAATAAACACCCTAGGTATTTTTTTCTGTAAAGCAGCCCCACAGCAGAATATTATAATTGAGATGACTGTATACAAGACTGTAATATACATTCATAACACAGTTTCTATATGTACGATGTTCTTAATTCTAGAGATTGCAAAAAATTAGTTACTCTATTTTTTACATAAACCATCAACGTGTGACGTCCATCTCAAATTTCTACATTACATTTTCAAATTACTAACTAACATGGGCGTACTATAACAAAAAGTGCATTTTGAGAGGCGCCAAATCGAGGCATTATAACACAAAAATTCTTCTAGAAGCAATCTACGCATCTGAAACAATGGTTGTTGACGGTCATTCAAGAATTAGAGAGTTAGCAAAACAAGAAAGTAAAAATCTTAGAAACATTTACAAGCAAATCAACAGAAACGGCATTTGGATGAGAAGACCTCAGAATGAACTTCATCAAAAGACAAATACCATAACGGAAGAAATCAAAAAACGACGAGCAAAGTTCTATGCACATGTCTACAAAATGAAACAGTCCAGAATACCGAAGAAACTAGTCGATATAATTATATAGAGTAAATACGGAACAGAGTGGCTAAAAGAGGTCCAGAAAGATCTACAGCAGATCAATGTAAAAAATCTCGAAGAGTGTCGTTTTAAAATCGCATATGTGATGTCTGAGCAAAACTCAAATCGTCAAACTGGAGTAAAATGGACAGATGAAGGAAAGAAAGAGCATTCAGAAAGTATGAAGCGTTTTTGGGAGGCAAAAAAAAACAATAGTCCCAATAATTGCGAATTCGAGTTCAATCGCTCTCCTCATGGGGATCAATCGTAATAATAATATATATATATATATATATATATATATATATATATATATATATATATATATATATATATATATATATATATATATATATATATATATATATATATATATATATATATATATATATGTATATATATATATATATATATATATATATATATATATATATATCTACGTGTTATATAATAATAATATATATTTATCCCATCAGACATTTCATAATGTATAGGACATGTCAATTTATCATTACAAGATTAACAAAACTCAGTAGAAAAATATTCACTTAAGCTATGAAAACAATAATGTAATAACAAGTTTTTTACTTCATTTTCGAATTTTCGTAGATTCAATACTTTAGGCTGTTTGGTAGGCGGTTGAATAATTTAATTCCCATATAGGTTGGCGAAAATTCGAACTACAGATTATATCTATATGTCTCGTATTATAATCATGGAAACAAGAAACTTTATCGAGGGATCCTAATTTATGATAAATAAATAAAAGACAATTCAGAATATAGATACAACACAACGGAAGAATCTTGTCTGAATGTTGGTCCACATGACTTCCGAGGCTTCGAAGAAAAAAATCATACGTATACACCTCTTTTGAGCTAAAAAAATTCTACCACTTTCCAATGAACCGCCCCACAGAACTACATATACTATAATTATTATATATACTATATTACAGGGTAGGCGAACCTTTATGCATCAATGTGCATTTTTTCTGAAAAATGTTTAATGGGGTCATTGCCGTGCCATCAAATAATTTTGAATTTCAGATTCTTTGGAAAATAATAATAATAAATACTATCTCAACTCTTTATGAAATAAAGTAAACAAAAGAGTTACATTCTGGAATGTTTAATACCTACTTAACACATTTTTTACACATGTCTTATGATCGGCGACGTGCCGAAAATATTGGCACGTGTGTCATTGGTTCGTTCGCCTTTCCTGCTATATTATATGATCATGATAATGGTAATTTTTCAAAAGCAATCGAAATGATAGAAAGCATCCTTTGATTCAGTCATGCGGGAACAAATTCACAGAATTCAATCCTCGAAATCAGATTCAAGTCCTATGACTCACTATTTGGGGGATCAAATTCAGAATGAATTGCTCGCCAAGACTAAGTTTTTTTAGCAATAGTTTGAACGTGAAATTTTGAATAGTTTGGACACAAGAAAGTTGATAGAAAATTTCGCAAATTTAAAGGCATGAGGAGTACATTTTTTGTAGATAAGTAGAAATAGAAAACTTAACTTTAAAATTTTTCATATTAGTAAACAAAAATAACAAGTTAATTGTAGAATATTGTATTGAATTAAGAATGAATGTTCTATATTCGTTTATTTTTTTTTCTTTTTTCTCGCCATAATAAAGGAAATATAAGAAAGAATTATCTTTTTTTTGACAAAACTCTTAGTAGGGCGACTAGGGCGGCATAATCGGTATTGCACGCGGGCGACGAAACAGCTAGCGGCGGGCCTGTATATATATATATATATATATATATATATATATATATATATATATATATATATATATATATATATATAGAAGTAATAGCATCTGTTCTTTGATTGTAAGACTTGATACTTGACTGTATGAAAATTTTTCTACAGATTACTGACACCAGCTTTAAAATTAGAAAAAAATTTCACTTGCTGAGAAATATTCAGAATATGAATCAATCAAAACGTACAATGGTTCAATTTTTCCAATAGAATAGCCACAGGGGAGATTTCTGGGGTTATAACCACCCCTTGTGAAGCTTGTAAAAAGGCCCCAAAAGCAGAAGTGACCTCTCCAAATGAATCGAAAATATCTGTTATTGCGCAGCTAATAATAAAAATCATACGTCAAAAAAAAATGATGTTATGACTAGTAAAAAAACTATGGGTTGCCTGTTTCGTCGAAAACACATTAATATTCTCTTAGGTTGTCGTGTTTTTCTGGATATCCAAGACCCACCGGATGTGGTCCAAAAATTTCGAGTAATAATTTCCTTTTGAAATTTCTGGGTACGCTACTGTAGCATTTTTCTTAGCATTCTGTTTGCTCAGGAAGTGTAAATCCTGTTCAGAAACCCCATAATATATATAAGTATAACTGTCGTTCCAATAAGTACAGTCGATTTGCTCAGCAAATCATTTCGAAACGAATTTCACCCGTCAACAAAATCCGATCGGAAAAATTATTTCTAGCTTCAGACCGAATTAGGAACCATCTCACCTCCTGTCAATATCGAGCTCGTGTACAGAATTTCCAGTTCTTCCTAATGCATCGAGGCAAGAATATATATATATATATATATATATATATATATATATATATATATATATATATATATATTTGAAAATTGATTTATTGCCTGTTTAAGATAGTTTATTTTCAATGTTTTCAGCAATAACAGGCTTATTTTAATGTTAAAAACTTTATTTTCATTGACGTTTCGTTGTATATCACAACTTTGTCAAAACTAATTTTATTATTCACTCATCATTAGTAATCACTCATTATTAGTTTTGACAAAGTTGTGATATACAACGAAAATAAAGTTTCCAACATTAAAATAAGCCTGTTACTGCTGAAAACATTGAATATATATATATATATATATATATATATATATATATATATATATATATATATATATATTCAGAAAGCCATCACACTAGGACAACCTCCTCGCACCAGGAAACACCGCTGGTGGAACTTAATCTGCGACCAAGCAGTCGACAAGAGAATAACTGCATGGAAAAAATTTAACGGCCATAAAAATGAGGAAAACTGGCAGAATTTCCTTACAACTCAAAAACAGGCCTCCAAAGTAATTAGAAGAGAAAAACGGAGATACGATAATAATAGGTGTCACGAAATACAGAAGGATTTCACCAATAATAATACTAGAGATTTTTACAAAACTTTCAGAGAAAACTTGCGAGGATACCAAGCGCCCACTCTTTGCTTCAGAAAATCCGATGGCGCGTTGGAAACTAACACAAAAAATAACTGCAAAATGTTAGCCGAATATTTCAGCACCATTCTCAACTGCAGTCCACCCCAAGAAAAATTTATGTTCGACTTTTCGGGGTTTACGCATCCAGACTCGCAAGCCCCTGATATGGAAGAGATTACGGCAATTATCAAACAACTCAAAAACAACAAAGCAGCAGGAGAAGATGGGATTATTGCGGAACTCTGGAAACTGAACGATACTACTTTGACCCAAAAACTTCATCATTTAATATCAGAAATCTGGAGAACGGAACAGATACCAGAGGATTGGAAATGCGCGTTGATACACCCATTGCACAAAAAGGGGAACAAAATGGATATCAATAATTACAGGGGAATTTCCTTACTCCCGGTTGCGTACAAAATACTTTCTAAAGCACTCCTGAACAGAGTAGAACACCAAGCGGATCCATTAATTGGGGAATACCAAGCTGGATTCAGAAAAGGTCGATCATGTGCTGAACAGATCTGGACTTTGAAGACGATATTACAGATGAGGAAATGTAGAAATACAGTGATCACATTCATTGACTTCAAAAAAGCATATGATTCGGTAGATCGCGAAACCCTTTTCGAAATCTTGAAAGAATTTGGAATCGATCGAAAGACCCGAACAATTATAAAACAGACACTTACAGGTACAACTTCCAAGGTAAAATTTATGGGCGAAATATCAGATCCCTTTGAAATCAAAACCGGTGTGCGGCAGGGGGACGGACTTTCGCCAATTCTTTTCAATATTGTTTTAGAAAAGATCATAAGGGAATGGGAACTTCACGTGAAGGGCATACAAGTGGGTATCAAAAAAGAAAATAGAATAAATGTCAAATGTCTCGCCTTTGCAGACGATATTGCTATCATCACAGACAACAGAACTGAAGCCATTCGCGCCGTGGAAAAACTACATGAAATTGCGCAGAAAACCGGGTTACAAATTTCTTATGATAAAACCAAATACATGGAAAGAAAACCAAAAGATAAATCTTCTCTTATGACAAAACATGGTGAAATTCTGCAAGTAGGCCATTTTAAATACCTCGGGGAAGTTATACAGTCCTCAGGTTTAAACCGAATCGCTAATGAACAGAGAATAACCAAGCTCCAAAGGGCCTACAAACTAACATGGGCTCACTATAACAAAAAGTGCATTTCGAGAGGCGCCAAATTGAGGCATTATAACACAACGATTCTTCCAGAAGCAATCTACGCAGCTGAAACAATGGTTATTGGCGGCCATTCAAGAATTAGAGAAATAGAAAAACAAGAACGAAAATTCTCAGAAAGATTTACGGGCCAATCAATAAAAACGGTATTTGGATGAAAAGACCTCAAAATGAACTGTATCAAAAGACAAATACGATAACGGAAGAAATCAGAAAACGACGAGCAAAGTTCTATGCACATGTCTACAGAATGAAACAGTTCAGAATACCGAAGAAACTACTCAATATAATTATGAATAGTAAATGCGGAACAGAGTGGCTAAAAGAGGTCCAAGAGGATCTACAACAGATCAATATAAAAAATCTCGAAGATCGCACTGAATGCCGCTATAAAATCGCACATATAAAGTTTGAACAAAAAGTAAATCGTCAACCTGGAGTAAAGTGGACAGATGAACGGAAGAAAGAGCATTCAGAAAGGATGAAGCGTTTTTGGGAGGCAAAAAAGATGAAGCAAAATTCCTAATGATTGCGAATTCAAGTTCAGTCGCTCTCCTCATGGGGAACAATCGAAATAATAATAATAATATATATATATATATATATATATATATATATATATATATATATGTCATTTCAATTATGCCGAGATGGGTTTTGCAAGATGTACCTTTTCTGATGCTGCTTTCAGATGTTCAGTTTATATTTCTTCAATTCATTTAAAATTGAAGGAAATAACTCCATAACTTCATCAAACGTATGGCGAAACCTTCTCATACTTATTGATACAAAATACCTATCATAAACACAATTACAAATAAGAAAACATATGAGCTCTAGAGCCGATCGTAATACTCTTAATGAATTTTCTCGCTTGAGACATAGCGGTGAAGCATGATTTGAATAATGTACTGAAGACAAGCATTGATTTCTCTGAAACAAAATACTTACTCAAATGTGTTTCATGCTCTTGAATTTTTATCAACAGTTTCATAATTTATTCTCTATTTGTGATACTTCTTTTTAATTATTACTATTATTACGATGGCCCGTTTTATTACCAGTAACGAATCATAGTTTTGATTTTGACCTTGTCAAAATATTTGATCAAAGTGATGGTTATAGAAGCAGAATTTTCCTTGAGATGTATCATATTTTGAAAACCGACAACACAGTCAATTGTTAACTGTTAAGACTGACACTAGTCAGTTGAGCAATATCTACTGTCATATTCAGAACAGTATCAGATGATGTGTTTTATCTAATTTATAATTTTTTTATTTGTTTCGTTTTTATTTATTCGTTTCTTGTTATGGCGTGTGATGCCTTTTTTCGTTCGCATTCTGGTAGTCGACATTGTGTATTATTACACGTTGTTTTATTTTGTGACAGTTTTTCCCTTCTTGCGAGATACATATTTAAGTATGCTGCTATAATTTCTTTCTATTCGTAGTTTAACTCCTGAGGTAGCCGTAAAATAATTAGCGAAATACTGAGAAATAGCATGTGATATTGAATTCGTTTTTGCAGACCACAAGCCCGACAATCACACTACTGTTATATATATATATATATATATATATATATATATATATATATATATATATATTTCATATATTTCTGAAATTTATTTATTGCCTGCTTAAGACAGTTTATTCTCAATGTTTTTGCTTAAAAAATGTTTTTTTTAATTATTCATTAGTTTTGACAAAATTGTGATATACAACGAAACGTCAACGAAAATAAGGTTTTTAACATTGAAATAAGCCTGTTATTGTTTAAAACATTGAATATATGTACATATATATATATATATATATATATATATATATATATATATATATATATATGAAGTCATTATTATGTATGCACAGTCTATGAGGAACTACTGAAAATCAATACTTCATTATTGAATAAATGACATGGAGGTTTCGCTTGGTAAAACATTATGTTGAACAATATTAAATTACAATAAAAACACTTATATTGAGTTTCACTAAATATATAAAGAACTCTACATTTGTTTCGGGTGGTTAGCCCATTATCAGGAGTGATATTGTTGTATACCTACACTTGATAATGAGCTAACCACCTGAAAAAAATGTAGAGTTGTTAATATATTCAGTGAAAATTAAACCGAGTTTTTGAATTTTAATTTAATATTATTCATTATTGAAATTTCAAATTAGCTCGTTCGCCAAGGGTTTCCTCAAACTCCGTAAGTTAAGTGGACTTTCAATGAATTAATCTCATAGTTGGCCCATGTGTCGTTCTAGATTCAGTGGTGTTTTCTCAAGAGGTTTTCTACTTCGTTGGTGATATATGGGAGGAACACTCGAACCGTCGTGGATTTTGTGGTTGGAAACGTACCAAGGTGCGTTAAGCATTGAACGTAATTCCTTCGTTGTCTTTGAATAATTTGAATGTTCATTGTGTGGCACATCACAAAAATGAATGCCGTGTGTCCAAATCGATTTGATAATTGCCTTGTAAATAGGTCGTTTATCTTGACAGTTCAGCTTGTATGTCTGCCTATGAGCCATAACAAATTTGTCGTGTGTTGGTCCGGTTTATTAGAGCTTTCTTAGCTTGAATAATTTTTTTTAGAGTGGAACAAAATATTCAACGTATATGTATTGGTATAGGGATACATAAACGTGTATACATTCCTACGTATAATTTTTGAGCTATAAATGGTACAGTTGTTAATAATAATAATAATAATAATAATGTGTTCATTATTCCCAACAGGTATGATACCCAATTACAGAAAATAATAACATAATGTTGAATACTAACTGAATAATTAAACTGAAAGAGATATATAACAAAGAGCTCAATATAATCTAAAAAAACTAAAATAGTAACTAATAACCAGATAATAGCATTTAATGAAATATTAAAACGAACTCAATCTAAATCAATTCATTTTAGTCAATTCGTTTTGTTCAAATAACTTCCGATAATAGCTTCTATGGAGTCAAATTGAATTAATTATAGGCAACTCTATTGGTTGGTCCTCGGAGTCTCTAGGTGGAATAATTCTGTATTACGAGAATTTTGCCTTGGAACAAGAAATTTCGAAGCGGACAAGAGAGGAGGACAATCAATACTATTGTGCTGTAATTTGTACAGAAATTTTAGTGATAAAATTTCTCTCTGCAATAAGATGAAACTAAATCGACTCAATAACTCGTTATGATTGACTCCTCTCTGTGGATAAACTTTATCCTCCCGCCAAACTAATAATTTCGAGAACCTTATCTGAATAGCCTCAGGATGGCGTTGATGACAAGTGTAAATAGGATGCCAGATCATGCTGCCATACTCCAACTTGCTACGGATTAGGGTATTGAATAGTCCTATGAATGTTCAAGAATTATTGAAGTATTTGCCACTGCGTTTAACGAATCCATATATTTTCGAGGCAGATGAAATAAGTTGGGTGATGTGTGGGACAAAGGAAAGCTTCTGATCGAAGAGTACACCAAGATCTCTCACCATATCAGAACGAGAAAGGATCTGACCACCGACAATATAATCACACTCAATTCGGTCTCGTTTCCGTGTGGAAGAGACTACATTACACTTTGACACATTCAAACTCGAATAATTTTCCTCACACCATTCAGCAACATGGTCCAACTCGAGCTCAAGTTGGAGACAGTTGTCCTGTGATCTAATTTCATGATATAGTTTCAAATCGTCCGCGAACATCAAATGTGAAGTTTAAATATTATCCATCAGATCATTTACGAACAGAATAAATAACAGTGGTCCAAGATTAGACCCTTGAGTTATTCCAGAGGTATGTATGAACTCAGACGACTGTACACTCTCGTCGTCTGCGAAGATCAAATGTGGAGAGTGATTATTATCCATCAGCTTATTCACGAACAGAATAAATAATAGTGGTCCAAGTGGTCTTGTTAAGTACCTTGTAGAACGAAATATACTGTCTTCGTCTTCCATGAATTAATTTCAGTATTCTGTAACATTACGTTTTGAAGGATGATGGATGCATCATATGTTACATAACCAGCCCAAGTTTCGTATGAATTTTCTGGTGAATCCTCAACGCATGGAATAATTGTTACTTACTAAATACATTTTCGAGAATTTTTGATGAAATGTCTACAAATCCTACCGTCTTTGTAGTAGGCACAGATTTTGTCAAGAATGCACTCTACCATATTCCACAGTGTTCACCTTGTTTTTTCGATATAGGGAGCTCACATGAGTAGTTCTCTGAATGTTTCCCGTATTTTGAATAGCGCTATTTGCGTTTTGAAAGAACATCGAAATATGATTGTTTGGATAAAAGGATGAAACAACGCTCTATGTTATTTCCAACAAGTTCGATGTGTTTCGAAAAGCACTGAAAATTCACTATTGAAAGTGAAAGGTTGCCTTTACACAACGCATCACCATTATATATAGCTATATTTATGAAGCTATATAGGTTCTTTAGCTTTTAGAGAGGTTATAAGGGTTTTGCTATTTTGGTTCCTCAGGGTGTTTCTAATGAATCTATTGTTTGTATTGCCGAGCTTTCAAGTACTATTCTCATTCTGTTCAGATCTTCTGAAAATTTGCATACCATAATCAGAAAAATTTTTGATAACTCTTACATCAAATAGAAGTTATTTAAATTTATAGGCACTCGTGTATTTGCATATTAAGATAATTACAAATTTTCTAGAGGAGTTTCTGTTTTCAAATATCATTAAAAATGTGACTGTTCCAATTTATAGTGACAATCTAATGACATACTTCTAATGTACTTCGATTTCGAGCACTTGAATAGTACCCGACAAATTTTATATTTCAATTGTCGACTCAATTTATTCAAAATTTTTGTTATTTATTGAAGTATCAGTTTTATTTAACGTTACCTACAGCTATCTCACTTCAAAAATTTTATGTATTTTTGTTTTATTCCGATCATTTAATGATTTCAAATCACATAAGTGATGTCAGTATTCTAAATCGAAATTATTCGAGCATGTGTGAAAAAGAACGAATGAAATACGAGTACGGCACTGGACATTCTCACAACTTTATTTCTGATAAATTTCGACAATACTGTGAATGAGAAATTGAGCATATGGAATTTTTATGTGTGACATATCTGAGACAGCAGAAAATCCTGAAACTCGATATGAGAATATTGTATATCCTTCGAGGAAGTTGAGTTTTTCCCCACAAAATCAATCTCTCCATGCTACTTCATGCATGTATGGAACAGCTCGGGATCTGGTTTTTCCCATTTTGCGAATTCTCTAACATAACAGTATAAGAATATAATATTGTAATTTATTACAGCAGAAATGGTAGTCTTTCTTATGTCAGACTACTTGAATTTTCATATGGAGATTTCCAGTTGGAATGGTGGCCAGATCCTGTGAAATGACTTTATTGTGTATTCTCTCACATCAGAGGGGCGCTTGAAATTCTTTATGAAAGTGAGAAATTGTATTTTTTGACAATTTTCGTTTTCATTTCATTTGTGTGAAGATTTGTTGAGAATATTTTATTTTCATCTCGGGGCAGCCTACATTTTGTTTTTTTTGAAGTATTGAAAAAGGAATATGGAATGGAAAAAACCTTTGAAATTCTCAACTTCTTCCTTTTCTTTATCAAATCATTTCAATAATTTGGCTATGCCTTCAGAGTATCAACTCAGAGTAAGGGATTAAAGTTATAATAATAATAATAATAATAATAATAATAATAATATTTATTAATTCTTCAAGACATTTGACAAATGTATAGGATAAGTCGATTCAAGAAAATTGTAAATACAACAAAATACATAAAATATAAAATTACTATAAAATACAAACATACATAAAATATAAAATTAGTATAAAATACAAAATACAGATAAAATGAGTATAAAATAAAATATTTACAGGCCACACAAGTTATAGCAATGTATCATCCATCATAAACTCCTCACCACCATAATAACCCTTGGATAATAACAATTTTTTGAGGCATTTTTTTAGTGATATCAGGTTAAGATGACGGAGGCTCACAGGTAAATGATTGAATAATTTAATTCCCTGATATATATGACCCTGTTGAAATTTAGCAGTTTTGTGTTTAGGGAGAGCCAGTAAGTCGTTATTTCTCGTTGTCTTCTGGTGTTCCTCAGGGCTCCGTTCTGGGACCATTAATTTTTTTGCTTTTTGTCAACGACTTACCTCAGCACATTAATGCTGAATTGTTGACTCTGTTTGCTGACCACACCTCAATAATTGTCACAGCGCTCACTCATGACGAGCTTATTATCAAGACAGGGGAAATAATAAAATGTTTCAATAACTGGTGCAGCAAGAACCTCCTTGTAAGTAATGCTTCCAAAACGCAGTATGTGCATTTCTCCTTTCGGAATAATATGGCCAATATGCGGTTCATTTATAGTGGAACAGGCTATACTTCTGCCAATTGTGTTAAGTTCTTAGGAATTTATGTTGACCAGAACCTGCGCTGGTCTGACCATGTTGATTATGTCAGTAAAATACTTAACAAATCGAGATATGCCTAAGATGCTTATGCTCGAGATATGCCATATCGATATATGGTTAAGAACACATCTCTTTTTATATACAGGTGAATCAAATTACCAATACTTCACCAAATGTGTCAATAATGGAATTCGCGACACATATATTCACTTCAAAGTAGTTTTATTATTCTGGGAATCTGTAATTCATCCACTACAAATTTTATTATACTAGAATAGAAGCTTGTTTTATTGTCATCATTTCGTTTTTCTTTTTTTTTTCTTTTTTTTGGCATCTTGAGTTTTACAGAAAATTACATTCAAATTTTACGAAAGCTCATCATCTTATTCCGACAAACCGTAATGACATACGAAAAAAAAAGTAAAACACTCAATTTATTACACTGCCTTGCGAAAATTCGCGAATGAATTGAGATAAACTTTCAAATGCTCTAAGTGTGTTAAACAATTCATCACTTTCAAACATTTTTTCCCAACTTGTCAGCTCTTATCTCTGTGGATTGTCCCCTTTTTAGGATGAGAATAAATTGGTAGTTCTGTGTTTCTGTTAGCAAAAAGAATAACGTACTTGATGTTAAAATAATGTGAATTGATCTCATTGTTCTGCTTAGTTTACAAAAAGCTATTTGACTAGAAAAAACTACAATGTTAACAGAACGCATATGCGATTTGGAATGTTGATAAACGTGGATATTAGATGCATATTTTCTATTTGAAATGTGATACTGAATTTTAACTACTATTTTCGTTAGACATATGCCATATTCGCTAATTATAGAGTTATGATATTGATATAATTGATGAGGTGATACACATTCCACTGATAACTCATGTGAGTGGGATTTTCAACTAAAATCAAGCTGCTAGTTTAAGTTCGATTCCTGTAATATTCATTAATTTAACGGGTGATTTCTTAAGAGTTAAGTTTTTCAGATTGGCGGCACTGGTTGGCAATGGCATCCAAACGCCATCTGTCAAGGTGGAAAGTTTTCAGTATACTCTGCCATTTTATCGTGAAAAAACAAACGAGCAGCAAATTGTTGAAATTTACTATCAAAATTCCTGCTTTGTGAAAAATGTATATCATTTGTTACGACCATATTATGGTCGTCATAATCGACCTGATGAATCAACAATTCGTGCTGTTATCACCAATTTTTTCACCAAGTTTACTTTGTTGGACATTAAACCATTGTCTCACATGCGTACAGTGCGTACTGAAGAGAATATTGCAGCCGTAGCGTACAGTGTTAATGAGGATCGTGAAATGTCAATTCGTCGCCGTTCTCAGCAATTGGGCATCTGTTATTCAACCACATGGAAAATTTTACGTGTTGATTTGGGTTTGAAAGCCTATAAAATTCACCTTCTGCAAGAAATGGAGCCGAATGACGTACCACAACGTCTAATTTTTGGTGAATGAGCCTCAGAACAGCATAATGAAAATTCGCTGTTTCACCGAAAAATTGTGTTCAGCGATGAGGCTTATTTCTGGTTTAACGGATATGTAAATAAACAAATCTGTCGCTTCTGGAGTGATGAACAGCCACATGCTATAGAAGAATCACCGATGCATACCGAAAGAACGTCAGTTTGGTGTGGTTTATCGGCTGGTAGCATCATCGGTCCATTTTTCTTCAAAGACGACCGTGGAAGAAACGTTACCGTCAACGGCGAACGATATCGAGCCATGATACGCAACTCTTTTGGCCCCAGTTGGCCGAGTTGAACTTAGTTGACATGTGGTTTCATCAAGACACACAGTGGTGCCACATGCCACACAGCTCGTGAAACAATGGACATGTTGAAGGATAAATTTGGTAAGCAGCTTGTCTCTTGAAATGGCCCTCTGAATTGGTCGACAAGATCATGCGATTTGACGCCTCTGGATTATTTCTTGTGGGGTTATGTAAAGTCGTTAGTGTATGTGGACAAGCCGAACACGATTGAAGCATTACAGGATAACATAAAACGAGTAATTCGAGGGATACAGGCCAAAATGCTCGAAAAAGTGACTCAAAATTGGACCTTCCGAATGGACCATTTGATTCGGAGCCACGGACAACATTTACATGGAGTTATCTTTACAGTGTAAATGGCAAAAGCCAAGTTATCAATTTCAATGAAAATTTTGAATATATGATGCAAATTGAGTGTTTTATACGATTTAAAAAAAACCTACGCTTGAAAAATCATTCATTACATAGAAGAAGAAGAAGCACTTTGATAAGCTAGTATTGCGAGATTTTTTCTTTCAGTTCAACTTGGATCTTAGGACTGGGTCCGAGAGTTCGGGTGAGAATGCGAGGGTGATTTTTCCGTTAACGCACTTTCAAAAAAAGAAGATTTTCACAATCATTCAAACTCAATTTCCATTCGCTTACATTTCGCCATCTTCGACAATCTTCGAATTCCCTCGAGATGAAAATTGAACACTGAAAGTTCATTTACTTATAAACACAATATTCAAATATTTTCTCTCCTCATTCAGAAATACTCGCAAATCATTGTTTGCACATCCCTCGTAAACATTATCGAAATTTGAATTTCTTGACGAAATCCCACTGAAGATATAACCATCGATTTCTAGGCTTCAGGAAAATATTTAGTATTCGACAGAATATAATAATTTTGTTCGTAGTGATTAATGATCCGTTCGATTGAAGAAACCTTTGAAATTATAAATATAAGATATATCTTTTCATATAAACTTATTCCATTAATTAAATTAATATTCTAATTCAAATATCATTTAGTTTCTTCACATTATAAATGTGCAGATCACAATAAAAAACGAGGATGTATACTTTTTATCTATATAAGATGTGTATTCGTCATCTATTTTCAAGAATCGAAAGTCACAGTAGATCTATCATTTCAAAGATAGATGACCTCTCGCTAGTTTCAATGTCCAAAGCTTACCTAATGCATCTGCACAAACCGATAACATATTATCAATCAATTTTAAAATACATAATTTTATGAAATATGTATGAAAATAGGTAGATGTTGATACAGTACTTTGTGTTTCATACGCCTCATACTAGGAACCCTTCTGATAGTGATATTTTCCTTCGTATTATTGTTAAGTTGTGTTCAGTAGAATATGTTTGATATTTTATCTATATGATCCCTAAGTGGCTCTAGTTCTTCTCCACGGTGTAGCGTTTTTATTCCTGCGCATTTATTCAAGTTAGTTATTCGTCACAGAATTCAATATCAAAAAACTTATAATGTTCGTATAATATGATCACCCACTTCAGACCATAGAGTGGCATACGTAATAAATGGTCTGATAATTATTGTATATATTAACCCCTTTTAATAAAGTTGACTGAGTGTTCGCTGATCTCTTGGTGAAACATTGTTTAGTATATAAACTAAAAACACTTGGCTAGGTTTCACAAAGTTTATAATAATTAATACTTAACAATTGTTTCGGGGTATTAGCCCATTTTCAAAAGTTAGATTTTAGACATTTAGACAACAGTCTAACTTTTGAAAATGGGGCAACACCCCGAAACAATTGTCAAATATTTATCTATTATAAATTTTGTGAACCTAGTCAAGTTTTTTCATTTTAAATATTGATCTCCATTTGAAATAGAAATGAGTATAAAAAAAAAATAATTTATTCATTAAACAGTATGCTTTCTGCAATGTGTTTCAATTATGACTTCAGGAGTTAGGTATGTGGTTAATAACCACTTAGATATTCAACCGATTTTCCAGGATTATTTTATGGTCGTTAATAATGTACTCAAAATTTTCTGTTTGAGCATTTTCAGAATTTGTTCATTTTCATCTGTATTTTCCAATGATCGTAATAATAATAATTTATTGATCCTTTTAGACAATTAAAGTTATAGGACAAGTCATAAAAAATTTACATAATTCGACTAACTATTTACTAATTCAACTATATTTTCTAATTCTGTCACTGAGGTAATCGTCTACCGTATAATAACATTTCGTCGTTTTGTGTTTAGGGATGTATAATATTCCTTCACTTCTGGTGTTGTAGCAGTGAAAACTAACTAATTTTACAAGATCTCATTCTTTCTCTTTCACATGAATGAGACATTTAAAAATGAAAATAGAAGATAATGTCAGGATACCGTTCTCAATAAATAGAGGTCTGCATGACGAACGTGGGGGTATGTTGAATATCATACGCAGGATACGTTTTTGTAGTATAAAAGCTCTAACAACATCTGAAGAGTTGCCCGACAGTAATACATATATTATAGTACAATCGGCTGTAGACCAGACCATAATAGATATTCATTAGGGATACTAATGGGAGTAGATTTCTCACCCTATTTATAGCATAATATGAACAATTCAAGTTGTTACATGAGGCTTTAGCATGCGCAGACCATTTCAAATTTTTATTCAAATGGATTCCAAGAGATTTACAAGTGTCTCCAGATGAGATGACATTATCCAAGTGACGAATAACCAATCTACAATCATTTTGACCCAATGTGAATAACTGGGTCTTCTCAATGTCTATCATCAAGTTTTCACGACACCAGTTCACAAAACTCTCCAGAAGAAGCTCACATACCATCTGAAGCTCCTCCAAAGATGATGCTGTAACTGCTACTGACGCATCATCAGCGAACAGAGTTATTAACGTATTTCCTAATGGTTCGGAGACACCCTGACGGGTTGACTAATCAGCAATCATCTTTCGTAGATTGGCAGCAAGATCATTGATAAATAGCAAAAATAGATGAGGCCCAAGGACAGAACCTTGCGATACTTCCAAATTTACCTCGTACTCAGCAGATAACGAGGTTAATATGCTTTCGTTCTTTCGGTGTGGTATTTTTAGTTTGTTGCTGGAGCTGCGACGATTTGGTGTATATCGCAGTGTCATCGGCGGAAAGGTGGATTTCAGTGTTGAGAAAGATTACACGAAAATCATCATAAAAGTTGATCATATGAAAGATACATGAAAAACATGAATATACACATTGAATAGATTCCTTCAAACCTATTAAATATTTTTCATCTGAAAGATCGACAGAGGCATGTAGTGTGTTTGTTGATATATTGTGCAAATTCAATTATAAGTGTTTCATTATAAACGGGTAACCATCAAATGGAGATTCATTATGAATAGGGTGAATATGTCTAGATACATTTAGCGTGAAACCGCAGTTAAGGGTTTTCGAAAACTCGGCGAATCTCTCAAAAACTCATTAATAAAGAACAGTTTGAATCACAAGCACGAGAAGAGAATAGAACTCGAGTTTCATTTCCATTCATTTTTTGAGAGCACTGTTGTATTATTCTTGTTATATTTCTCAGCAAAGTTTGATGAAAAAACATTTTCCCCGTTCGTTCGGCCGATGAGTTTTTAATGCAAGAATCGAGGAACACATTCCATTTACTTTGTAATTGTTTCTGTGGATCAACAAAAGGTTTATTATGAAGGATGTCATTCAGAACTCGTGTTATTGTTGCAAAATGAAAAGGCAAGCGGAAATGCTATTCTCTATGCCATGATGCAGTAAACTGCGTCAATCTCCTTAAAATCGCCGAGTCAAATTATGAATTCGAAAAAGTTCCGGCATTGTGATGAGATTTTCCACGGGAATAGTTTCCCGAGGAATTCCTCCACGCGAGAACTAATTAAAATTGAACTGATGAGACGCCGCATTCAGTTGGGGGAAATTATCGCAAATTCGAAGAGTAAATCGTTCCCCTTTGATAACTTGAATCCACCGATATTTCTGCAGGGGCTTTAAAGATCAACCTTCTACTATTAGGACCTTGATTAGAGCAACGAATCTCAACCCCTAAGATTATAACACTATTTTCGTATTTTGGTAACCCCACATTAATTATTATGTTGATAGATAGATATTTATTGATACAATTTTAATAAGTACATTTTCACCATGAAAACAAAAGTAGTTCAATTTAGAAAAATCAAGAAAATGAAACTTAAAATAAAACAGGTAATCACATCTCCAGTAGAGAAATTTTTAAAAACTCATCATGTCAGTAGCAACTCTTTCGCACTAAAAACCCTTTAATACGTCTATTAAATTTGGCTTGATCAGCGTTTCTCATATGAAGAGGTAACTTTTTATGACATTTATAACAATAGACATTCTAACCATTCTGTGATTTGCCGAGTCTGCACCAACCTGAACGTGAATGTTGTTTATTTCTGGTGTCAAACCTATATGTGAAAATCTGCATTCGTCCTGGCATTGTAATTCTTTTTCAGTTTATGACAAAAAATTAGGCATTCGTAAATATAAAGAGAAAGGAGATCGAAAGTCTAGATCTCCTAAAATCTTATACATCTTCTTTGAAGTCCAAAAATAGTCATTGCTCCATGAAGGGCAGCCACATAGAAATATGTGGGCATGAATCACACGCCACATCAAAATTAACTTGCAATAATCTGTTCAGAAAGCACGGTGTCAGATAAATTGCGACTGACAAATATACTCTTCACAAGCTTGTCGGACAATTGACTCACATGTGTTTTCCATTTGGACCAACATGGGAATACCAAGGCATATTATATTATCGATATTCACAATATTACGTTTCAGTGAAAAGAAACGTGCGATCAGAAATCAACGTCCATTTATTCGCAGAGTCAGCAAGTTGTACTGAGGCACCGGGCAAGTAATTGGTGAAATCGATAATGAATACCAGGAAAAGCAGAATACCCAGTACTGAGCCCTGTGGAACCTCAATTGAGGATACCTGCGGTATCCTCAATCAGAGGAGTGTATCATTAATTTGAAGCGAAACCTGACTTTGAAATACAAGATTTCATCATTCTCCAAATTTATCCTACTCAGTGTTATAACTGTTTTACGATAATAATTCATAATTATTCGAAGGAGGGAGTAATGTACCAGTGTTGAACATTAATTATTTACTTGAACCACAAAATGAGAGAAACGTATCCGAAAATAGAAACACAATAGCCAAAGCATATTTGATAATAATAATAATATGATAATATTAATATGAACAATGAATATTGTTCCATCCTATTCTGTTTTAATGACGGAAAACCTCAACAGATATAAAAATTGCAGAATAGAGCTATGAGAATGCAATATGCATATATACTCCGATCAAAAAAATGATGAATTGCTGAAGACTTATGTCAGTTAAACAAAGAATCTTCACTTTTTTTATACAAACTTGACCTTTGTCTAGCTCTTGGAAAAACACCAAAACAATTGTCAAGCAATAGTTCATTAAAGTTTTTGTGAAATCAATCGAAGTATTGTTCATTCAATATGTTCAACGATGTTTCACCAAGAGATCAGCGAACAATCAATCGAATTTATTTGAAAAATTGCTATTGTCAAGAAACGTTATACTTATGATAGTAAAGCTTCATCATCATATAAACTACTGTGACAAAGATTATATTATTTTATACTGAGTAGTCTTTCAAAAAACTTTATCAGCCATTAGGAAACATACTTTTGATTCAACAATTCCTGTTTTAAGAGCTGCGTTGTTGAAATTATCATTATAATTTACTTGATATGAAGAAGAAATTTATCACCTTTTCCACAATGTTAAGCAGTATCTAATATTTCACTGTTTCGCTAAAGTTAATCAATAGGTGCAAACTTGATCAGACTCTAACCTGCCCGTAGGATTTCCAATATTCAAGGTGACTTAAGCTATTTATATACAACATCAGACGTGGGATGTCAGTTTTAGGTTAATTGAATCGCTTCAACAACTAACTCATCAAAATACTTCATCGGATTATTAAACCGACCAACTGCCAAACACAATAGAGAAATGGCTATGAACCGTCAGGGAATATCATGAAAGTTTCGCAGATGTGGGCTATTGTTAAATGAGAATAGTTTTCAGTTTAGCATGGAACTGAAAACCTTAATTCTTTTGCTGTCGCTATAATTCACGTTCCATATTCACTCTCGAATACGAAAGAGTTTCGCGTGAAACGCATTCTAATATTCACAAAAAAAGGCTCTGAAATACACTCGGCGTCTGTTAATGGATCACGTTAGGCTTGATTTCAGTGTTGGTCTTTATCTCCGCAGTGCTGCATTCTGAAGAGTATTACGCCCAACCATTAGCAGATACACTGGCCTACAGCACTTTTTGAATAAATTGAAATTAATTCACCCTGGCATACTCGAGATATATATATATATATATATATATATATATATATATATATATATATATATATATATATATATATATATATATATATATATATATATATATATATATATATACATATATATATATATATATATATATATATATATATAACGGATGATTTTTAAAGAATTAAGTTTTTCAGGTTGGCAGCACTGGTTGGTAATGGCATCAAAACGTCATATAAAAAAGTGAAAAGTCTTGAGTATACTCTGCCATTTTATCATTGAAAGACTTACAAACGAGCGACGATTGCAAATTGTTTACATTTACTATCAAAATTCCTGCTTTGTGAAAAATGTGTATCGTTTATTACGACCATAGTATGGTTGTCATAATCGACCTGGTGAATCAACAATTCGTGCTGTTATAACCAAATTTCGCACCAAGCTTACTTTGTTGGACATTGAACCCTTGTCTCGCATGCGTACAGTGTGTACGGAAGAAAAAATTGCAGCCGTAGCGTACAGTGTTAATAAGGATCGTGAAATGCCAATTCATCGCCGTTCTCAGCAATTGGGCATGTGTTACTCAACTACATAGAAAATTTTACGACTTGATTTGGGTTTGAAAGCCTATAAAATTCAATTTCTGCAAGAATTGAAGCCGAATGGCCTACCACAACGTCTAATTTTTGGTGAATGGGCCTTACAACAGCTTAATGAAAATCCGCTGTTTTATCGAAAAATTATCTTCAGCGATGAGGCTCATTTCACTGTCTTAACGGATATGTAAATAAACGAAACTGTCGTATCTCAAGTGATGAATAGCCACAGGCCATACAAAAATTACCGATGCATTCCGAAAAAACGACAGTTTGGTGTGGTTTATGGGCTGGTGGCATCATCGGTCCATTTGTCTTCAAAGATGACCGTGAAAGAAACGTTTCCGTCAACGGCGAACGATATCGAGCCATAATACACAACTTTTTTTTGCCCCCGTTGGCCGAGTTGATCTTGGTTTCATCAAGACGGTTCCACATGCCGCACAGCTCGCGAAACAATGGATATGTTGAATGATGAATTTGGTGAGCAGCTTATCTCTCGAAATGACCCTGTGAATTGGTCGCCAAGATCATGCGATTTGATGCCTCTGGATTATTTCTTGTGGGGTTATGTAAAGTCGTGAGTGTATGTGGACAAGCCGAACACGATTGAAGCCTTACAGGATAACATTACTCGCGTAATTCGTGGGATACTGGCCAAAATGCTCGAAAAAGTGACGCAAAATTGGACTTTCCGAAGGGATGTCGGGATGTCTTTTGATGCGGAGCCGCGGACATCATTTACAAGATTTACAGTTATCTTCAAAATCTTATCTTGGCAAAGGCCAAGTTATCAATTTCAATAGAAATTTCGAATATATGATATATATTTAAATGTTTTATTCGATTTAAAAAAAACTACGCTCACAAAATCACCCATTATATATATATATATATATATATATATATATATATATATATATATATATATATATATATATATATATATATATATATATACCTACAGTTTAACGCCGGTTACGAATTGGTGCATTACAAGCCATTGGGCTTGTAATGCACATTACTTGGCATATATATTTATTCAAACTAAATAGATCATAGATAAACTATACACCCATACCTTCAGCGGGGCACGAACCCGAGTTCTACAGCACAAGGTCGGGTGTTCTCCTGACTAAACCACGGAGACCGGCGAAATCGAAGTACCTGTTCGTGATTCAGGAAATTATCAGTTTTTAAATGTTTATGTAACTAATTGTGTATACGACCATTGTATAAAGTAATTGTGTGTTTCCATTTTATAATGAAAACAAGTTTTACAAATTTCTATCAGTTTGTCCTTCAGTTTCACCCGGTTTTTCTTTGTAACAGTTCGAACGATTCCACGGAACTTATACTACAAGATAACGCCGCAAGTATATATATATATATATATATATATATATATATATATATATATATATATATATATATATATATATATATATATATATATATATATATATATATATATATATATATATATATATATATATATATATATATATATATATATATATATATATATATATAGTTTCAAGGTTCACAAATCATTCATACTAGTAAATACTGAGACTCTTAATCGAAATATTTCAAATAGAACTCTCAGGGAGTTGTCTACACACATTTTGTCAACAAGAACGAATTTATCACTTTCGAGTGTGTATATTAAGTGCTCTCCGAAAAAGCATCGAACTTGTTGAATGATAATAAGATATAATCATTATCATAATGATAAGATAATAAGATATTATCATTATCATTATCATAAAAAAATTTCGAAGTGCACTTAATATTCACTCTCGAAAGTGTTAGGTTCGTTCTCGTTGACAACATTTGTGTAGACAGCTCCCTGACAGTTCTATTTGAAATATTTCGATATTTCGATTAAGAGTCTCACTATTTACTAGTATGAATGATTTGAATCTTGAAATTATCTATCTTTTTGCCCGCCTGAGCGTGATCTGAAGCGATTAGACATGCTATTCTTACACATTGCAGACAAATTTCTATTGTGTTCGAATGAAATGTCTACAAACCCTCTACGTACGCTTACTAATGTTGTCTGAGTAGGAATCTCATGAAATAGGGAAGAGTTTTTATTTCTTTTCTTCGATAAGAGGGAGCTCACGTGATTGTTCACGAAGTAATGTTCTCCTCATTCGGATATAGGTCCTGTGGGCGTTTTGAAAGTCATCGATTCTTGATTTATTGATTAAATAAAGACTGATGATTCATAATAACGATGAAACAATATTACCCTATTATCATTCAACAAGTTCGATGATTCATTCTCGAAAGTGATGGGTTCGTTTCCGTTGACTTCATTTGTGTAGGCAGCTCCCTGAGAGTTTCCTAACAATTAAGCATTGTTGTTAATTTAGCATTTGATGAAGAAGTATTACTTCAAAACGCTTCAGGCGTATTTTGATGAAATTATGAGAAAATTCTAAATATTGTTTCAATATTAAAAACTGAGATTTTCAGTAAAAAAGAGGTTGTGAAACTAGAAAAACCTATTTCGAGAGAAAATTCGTAGAAACTGTCAAACTCTTTGAATTCTTACCACTAATAGATCAGGAATCGAATTCACTCGATATTCAGTATTCCCTTCAAAACGGTTGGGGATTTTTTAGTAACCGAAACTTCATATGTTTCAATTTCTGGTCTACAAAGTGTGATAATTAATCATTTCATCAATTCATCAGGTCTCAAATTGTTAATTTAAATATTTATATTTAATTAAATTAAACACTTGCCTTCATGTTTCACGATTATATGTATTTAAGAACATCAATTCGTCAACATGTTTCGAGCGTGAGCTCATCTTCAAGACTGCTTGAAACATGTTGACGAATTGATGTTGTTAAATATAATTGTGAACCATTAAGCCAAGAGTTTAATTTAATTTAATTTTCAATTATGTTTCACCAAGAGTTAAGCGAGAATTCGATCTCAGTCATTAAATATTTATAATAGTAAATAGATACAATTAGAATCACTAATATTGATTATTATGTTTTCTTTCGTTTTTCTGATTCTTTTACAGGCTCAGCATTTCAAATATTTGCTTATCGAATAAAAATATTATATTCATTTTAACCGTGTGTTTTTGTTTCATTTTTTTCAAACCTCTGTTTCAAATTTTTGGGAAGTCCGATAGTGTCTTGGGAAATCCACGTTGTAAAGCACTCCCAAACATTGTTTTTCTTCATAAGTTATCCAGTCATCGTTAATCATCTTCAACTCTTGACGAACGTTAATATATGATTGATCGAAAAAGAATTACACCTGTACAATTTCGGATTAATTGAACCACAAACTGCCAGTTATTAAAAACGGACAGAAAAAAAACTTACATGACTGATAATTATGATGGGACCAGCGTCAGCTTCTTCTGTGGCCGAGAAAAAGGCAGTTTTATGTAGATTTATGAGACCGTAGCGACTAGCTCTAATTACTTTCGAAAGTTATCATGGTTCGGAAGTTTTAAGTAGGAAGCTGGCACACCTATTGCACTGTGCAGACATCAACGGAGTCGGTCGGTTTGCGAAAGTTGAACGAAGATTGAATCAGGGTAAGAAAAAATTTCGAGATTGACAGACTGTTACAACGTTACAAGGTTTCATTTTAGCTGCTTCCATTCAACTTCGTTTTCTGTCAGCTTCTGATCTCGCTATCGATTTTTCTAGTTTTTGTGACGTGGAGCGCTGATATTTAGCCAAGTTACATAGTTTCTTTTCCACTTAAGAGCATTCGCTGTAAGCAATTACGAGAATTATTATGTTCGTTATTACTTTTTGTTGAGTTCGACTGAAAGAGGTTCATTATAAAGGGTCGTTATTTTCATTCATGATGCTCGAATCAGACTGCGGGGGCTAATCTCCGTCAGACTGAAGATTTGTGGTGGGGTATTTCAATTTATATACCATCAGAAAGATATGATTTGAGTAAACACGTCTCGCAAAATATTCATCTGATAAAATACCAAGTTTTATTGTGAAAGATCGTATTTATGCACTTTCGGATCCATTAACACATATATTTAATCTCATAATAAGCAAAGCCACTTTTGCTTAAATATGGAAATCGGCCAAGATAGTACCTGTGTTGAAAAAAGTTGATCCTTCTGTTGTAAACAACTACAGGCAAATATCGATCTATCAAACTTTCCCAAACTTTTTGAAATTGTAGTCTATAATGCTATATTTCCAGCTGTCAGAAATAGCATCAAGATTGAGCAACATGGATTCATGTCAATGGGATCTTGATCAAGCAATCTAATGCTGTTTTCACAGTACGTTTCTGAAGTACTACACCCACCGGTCAAGTTGATGTGATTTACACAGATTTTCAGAAAGCATTTGATAAAGTTGCTCATGCGCTCCTGGTACAGATATTACGGAACAAATTTGAATTCTCTGATAGCCCCAAAAACCTTTTTCATTCTTACTTGGTTGACCGGCGTCAATTCGTACAGTTGGAGAGTGTAGAGTCGTTTGAGTTCATACATACCTCTGGAATACCTCAAGGGTCTAATCTTGGACCACTGTTATTTATTCTGTTCGTGAATGATCTGATGAATAATATTTACTCTTCACATCTGATGTTCGCGGACGATTTGAAACTATATCATGAAATTAGATCACAGGACAACTGTGTTCAACTTCAGCTCACACTGGACCATCTTGCTAGTTGGTGTGAGGACAATTATTTGAGTTTGAATGTGTCAAAGTGTAATGTTGTTTCTTTCACAAGAAAAAAAAGACCGAATTGAGGCTATTCAGAGAAGGTTCTTGAAATTCTTAGTTTGGAGGGAGGATAAAGTTTATCCACAGAGACTCAATCATAACGAAGTATTGAGTCGATTTAGTTTAATCTCATTGCAGAGCGGAGGAGAAACTTTATCACTCAAATTTTTGTACAAATTACTATACAAGGCGAAATTCTCGTTATACAGAATTACTCCACCTAGAGACTCCGAGGACCAACTCCCTAATACAATCCCCCATTCGGTTTATGGAGTCTACATTCAATAGAGTTGCCAATAATTGTGACATTCACTTTGACTCCGAAGAAGTTATCATCAGAAGTCTTGTGAACAAAGAAAATTGATTAAAATGAATTGATTTCGATTGAGTTCTTTGTAGTATTTCATTGAATTCTATGATGTAGTTATAACTTACTATTTTTAAGATTAGATTGAGCTCCTTGTTATATATTTTTCATCTAAATTATTCAGTTCTGTATTCAACATTGTTATTATTTTCTGTAATGGGTTGTTATTCATGTTGAGAATTAAGAACTTATTATTATTATTATTATTATTATTATCTGAGTAATTCAAATGAAACTCATTATTTTTCATCTTGCTCAATGAAATTCAATTGCACTCAGTGTCTCATGAACTTCATGTTCACCGTCATGCATTATGAAATTGCTATCAAACTAATTAGGTCTTATTCGTTTTGTTAGATTTTCACCGAAAGTCTGTTTGGAGATCTGGATTCGTCGCTCTCTTTGAGCATTTACGTAATGAGAAATCAACTAATTTTTGGCAGGGTTTTTGCAATGAAAAACACTTTCGTCATAAGGCGGAAACGTGTAACGACATTTTGAAGAAGAGAAAACAGAATAAAATGGATCAATCTCGACGAGGAGAATCGTGTAAAGACTTATTACGCTGACGTTCACTCTTCTATTACTCGGGAGACCTGAAAAACCCAGCGCATTGCATCTGAGGGATGTAGTAGAAAATTGCAGTTCTTCAAATCCCACAGTACATTTGCGGTCCCTGCAGTCGATTCGTGAGGAGAATCGACATTCAAACAGTTACAAATGTTTTATCCAATGATTTATTTTGCCTGGGAATTCATTCGTTGGCTATCCATGGAGAAAATATATTAGTATCTATTCCATCCTAGTGTCAGCAGTAAATTCACACCAGTATATATACTTACACACACATATATATATATATATATATATATATATATATATATATATATATATATATATATATATATATATATATATATATATATATATATATATAAAATAAAAGGAAATGAATTTTTTGTGCCTATGGCACTGAATGAAATATTTAAGAAAATGAACACTAGAACATTCATTCGAAAAATTAAAATTAACCAGAAAAATGTTATAGTGTAGCTAGATATGTGAACGTGAACTATGTGATGTCTCCAATGTACCATGGACAACGATGTATTCTTCAAGGGATAAATTTCAGAGGAATATTGGAATCGATGCCACACCTGATGGAAGTGCGAGACATATGTTTCGTTCTGCAAGGAACTCATCAGTCGCACCACGTCCATCGAAGTGAGGCAACGATTTCAATATTCTCGTGATTCCAAGTGAACTATTCTAGAGTAATCAATATTCCACAATTCCATCTATAGGAATCACTAGAAAACATCTCTCAGATTACACACACACCAAGCATCGAACTTTCACATACCTTCTATACCCGTACGTATTCACTAATATATTTACTAATATTTTATTTAGTAGATACCTACGGGTATAGAAGATATGTGAAAGTTCGATGCTTGGTGTGTCTGTAATCTGAGAGATGTTTTCTACTGATTCCTATAGATGGAATTGTGGAGTATTCATTACTCTACGATAGTTCACTTGGAGTCACAAGAATATGCTTGGAGATTGAAATCGTTGCCTCACTTCGATGGACGTGGTGCGACTGACGAGTCACTTGCAGAACTTTATAAACTCATTTATATGAATGAATAAATAAATATAAAAATATACTAAAACATTCTCTTGGAAATTTTTCACGAATTATTCCAGGGAATATCAAAGCAGAGATGGCTAACAAAGGCATAACTGAAGACTGCCTTGAAGGACGAAACAGTAACTGGCTTGAATTTCCAATAATTGTAGGCACCGATTTCAAAATTCTCTTACATTTATTTCTTGAAGAATAATGCAATCACATTGTTCATGTCGCATATAACCATATTATCATTATATTACATATAGTTATATTTATTTTTATCTAAAAGATAATGCATCAAAAATTATCAATCTAAAGTTATAGTTTACCTTTAATATTGAATATTAACAAGAGCGATGATGTGGTCACGAAAATTATAGAATACATTTTCTTGTACTCTATTTCTTCATGTTTCTACTAGCCCTTTGATCGCAACTTCTAGAAAGGTAAAACCAAGAGTTTCTACAATAGCAACCTAGGTGTGATTAGTTCATCAAACTAGATGAAATTGTTCATAAACTAGAATTATAAAATATAGTATCTGAATTCATAAGGACATGTGAAACTTTCAGTTTCAGATGTATTCATGTTTCTTCTACTGACTTCTAAGATTTTAGATGTATAATCATCTATGCATTATATATGCATTCGACTTGACAATAGATTTCTGTCTGCGGATTCTTAAGATGATTATTAAGAATTGAAGTCGATGCAATAATTCGTGAAAAATCATCGAAAAAAAGTTACACTATTCATTTAATATGGAATATTTTCAAGTACGATGATATGAGCATGGTAACTTTGGAATTCATTTTCGTGTAGTCTATTTCTCCATATATAAATATAAATATATATATATATATATATATATATATATATATATATATATATATATATATATATATTGAACACTAATTTAGCGGTCAAAAGCAGTGGGGCGTAAACCCAAAGAACCTGGGTTCGAATCCCAGTCGAGTTCAAAACTTTTGAAATGTAATTTCAATTCTCAATTTTCACTGTAAAATATTACTACAAATATATATATATATATATATATATATATATATATATATATATATATATATATATATACATATTTATATAATTCGTTTAGTTTTCTTGTGCTTTACTTAATAACATAAGTGTGAATGTTTCTTGGGAATGAGCATAGTTTAAAATTGATGGAATAATTGTTCATTCTACATATGTTTCGGCTCTAGACCTTTTTGAAGAATATTACAGGTTCATGTTATTTGGAAATCGACTTCAATTTCACAAATCTTTCGTAAAACTTTTACGAAAGATTTGTGAAATTGAAGTCGATTTGCAAATAACCGATTGTTATATATCTGGATATTCGGTGGATATTCTTCTATTTGTCTGTCCAACATATACTTTTTCACAGGAAGAACATGGAATGCAGTAAACGCCTCGATTTTCTAATGATATATTATCTTTTGGATTTTTCATTACACTATGTATTGTTTTGTATGGTTTCAAAATGGGTTTTATATTACGCTTCGTGAGTTTTCTTCCGATTTTGTCTGTTACGCCCTCCCTTGATATAAGGAAGTGTAACAGACAAACCCGAAGAATGGTTTTTCCTGAAGAAACATTGGAGTTATCTCCTAAGCAGCATCGATTCACTATAATAAAAATGTGAAAATTCACATTAAACGATCTCAATTTTCATCTGTCGACGAAGTTTAATCAAATGAATGTGTAACGAAAAATATGCTCATCAACATATCATACAGGAAATCTTTTCAATGATAAGTTAACTCTCCCTGTTGAATTCGTTTATTATTTAATGACCTGTATGGGAGATTTCAAGATTACTTTACCTTTTAAGCGTCTGATCTCCGCATGATATATTCTCTTTGCTATTTACAATCCATTCCATTTTAGTATAAATACAAGCTCACTTTGTTTATAAATTCAGTATAATGCGTATAGAAGCATCCATTACTGTCGAAGGAAAGTAATGTTTTTTTAAATTTTCTTGGAATTTATTTTATTCATTTCAATAAAGCCTATGAACTTTGCATGTTGATCGAAAAATTCATCATCATTCTCCTAATAACCTGAATGAAAAAAAGATCATTACACAAAAATGTATGTCGTACCTGGGATTCGAACCCAGACTACTCTACGCTCGAGTAGTAGAACAGATTAGATATTTTTCAAGTCAAGTCAACAATCTTTATTTACAAATTATTTACAAAGGCAATACAAACACATATAAAAATATATAAAGAATAATTATACTATTACACATGTTTTTATACGTTAGTCATTATATTTACAATTCCTGCTTTAAACAAAAGCTTATAATGTAACTTATCTTATGGTGTAGCTCATTAGAGCCTTGCACAAATTGGTCTATTTTCGATTAATGGTTTTGTAACAAATTTACATAGTTACAAAACCATTATTTAGATGTTTAGATTAGATATTTTTGAATTTGCATCGGTTGGTTTCAGCATGTCCGCATTGAACATTGGATCTTTATAATGAATTATTCGATTTTTCTTTTAAATCTCGAAATCTTCAAACAGTTTTGATTTTTTTTCTGTTCATGTTTATGTTGATGTTAATTACCTGATGTTATTGGGAATTACATTGTTTCACTGAAACTGTAGCTGAATGTTCACTTACTTAGAGAAATGTTTCCTATCGACCTATTCCCATATAAAATTGATGATATATTCGTACCACAGTGATTATGTTATGGAACCAATGAAAACCCTCTGCGGTCGCCTCCTTGTCCGGCCTCAACAACAATTAAGGACACGTTTAATTTATTTGTGAGATAATTAACATTGACAATGCGGAGCACTCAGTCATTTGGTTAATAGAAATAACTCATCGATTACATCTGTGTTGGCGTTTTATCATTTCCAACAATCGCTTGCAGCATTCATCTGAAAGGCCGAAACCTAACAGGATTTGATATAGTGTGGACCATTGTTCATTTCATTACTCATCATTCTGAATTGAAAATTCCATTCTAGATTTTTTCCAGGTATGTTAACTCAGTGTTGTTATTCGCAATTTGGAAAGTTTGAGTATAATATAATTAATGAGTAGTCGACGTGAAAAAATTAACAGTTCCAACGTTCAGTGTTCAGTGGAAAATTGAGACACTAACAATATTACAAAACGTGATAAAATTATAGAATACATGGCAGATTATAAACAATAAACTCCTTGAACTCCTTGAAGTGATATATATATATATATATATATATATATATATATATATATATATATATATATATATATATATATATATAGTTGAGAAATTTACGGTATTTACCTGAGATTTACGTTGCTTGTTTTTGTACCGTAAATTTCTTAACTCCATTTTCAACCTGACAAACCTTGTTTTATATATATATAAATAAATATATATATATATATATATATATAAAACTTGGTTCTCGGAATGAGCCGCGTTCTAGATTTATATAATCTCGACGTTTCGGCTTCCATTGTGAAGCCATCTTCAGGAGTTGGAATAAATTAGTAGGGAAAAGGGTTATTCGGTTACGTGGCCTCAATCTGCCTACTCCACGAACTGAATGAAGGAAAATGAGAAAAGGTTACATGGTTACGTGGCCTCAATCTGCCTACTCCACGAACCAAATGAGGGAAACTAGGAACGATAAGAAATGATTCGGTTGCGTGGCCTCAATCTGCCTACTCCACGAGCCAAATCGTTTCTAATAGTTAACTCCGAAGTCTCAACCTGCCTACTCTTCGGAGTCAACTTGCGTGTCGATCGTCTCGTGCCTGTATTTATATGTGGTGGGTGGGGCGGTTCAGCGTGTTCGTTCGTGTGTGGTGAGCGCTGATTGGGTGTCGCTGCAGTCAGTGTACTGACCAGAGGTTTCCACGCCACCGGTAGTCTGTGACTATCGTCTCGGGTGTTTAGACAATCAGGGCGTTTTTCTATTTCAATAGCTTCTCTGAAAATACGGGATTTGAAGGAACGAATGGGGGCAATGGTTTTGGTGTGGGTGAAGTCGATGGTGTGACCGGTTTGTATGTGATGTTGAGCCAGAGCAGAGGTGGGATCAGAGTTTCTGACAGACAGACAGTGTTCATTCGCACGTATGTGAATTCGTCGGTTTGTCTGTCCGATGTATGAACGGGGACAGTTTGAACAGGGAATTTCGTAGACGCCGTGGTTTTCATTAGGGATTTTGTCCTTCACAGAGCGGATAAGGTGAGAGAGTTTTTGTTGCGTGGTGAAAATCGTTTTGATGTTGGCGGGTTTGAGGGTTCGTGAGATTTTGTCAGTCACTCCTTTGATATAAGGAAGGATTATTTTGGGAGTGTCTATTTCGTCGGTTTTATTGGTAGGAGTTTCAGTGGGGCTAGAATTGGTGAGTTTACAGATAGTTCTATTGATTTGGGTATTATTGTAGCCGTTATGTGAGAGGACTTGCTTGAGGAAGTTGAGTTCGGTTTGTCTGTTTGTGTTATCGGAAAGGCGGATGGAACGGGAGATGAGAGATTTGATTACTGAGTTGAGTTGGGATGGGTGGTGGTGGCTTTGAGCGTTAAGGTAGCGGTTCGTATGTGTGGATTTGCGGTAGACGGAATGGGAAAAACCTTGGGTTGGAAGTTTTGTGATCATAACATCTAGAAATGGCAGAGACATGTTGTTTTCCACTTCTATTGTGAACTGTATACTGGGATGTATGCTGTTCAGGTGTAAAAGAAAGTTATCTAAACTTTCTCTACCATGTGGCCAGATCGCAAAGATGTCATCGACATAACGTAGCCAACATTTTGGTTTGAGCGGAGATGAGGAAAGAGCTTGTGTTTCGAAATGTTCCATGAAGATGTTTGCAATGACAGGGGAGAGAGGAGAGCCCATTGGGGCACCTCTAATTTGCCGGTAAAAATTGTCTTGGAAGATAAAGTAGGTGTTGGACATGCAATGTTGGATTAGGGAAATGTTGTCTGGGGATATCTGATGTTTGGAGTCTAGGATGGAAAGTGCATCATCTACAGGTATGTTCGTGAATAATGAGATGATGTCAAAGCTGACAAGTAGGTCTGTGGGAGTGCCCCACCCACCACATATAAATACAGGCACGAGACGATCGACACGCAAGTTGACTCCGAAGAGTAGGCAGGTTGAGACTTCGGAGTTAACTATTAGAAACGATTTGGCTCGTGGAGTAGGCAGATTGAGGCCACGCAACCGAATCATTTCTTATCGTTCCTAGTTTCCCTCATTTGGTTCGTGGAGTAGGCAGATTGAGGCCACGTAACCATGTAACCTTTTCTCATTTTCCTTCATTCAGTTCGTGGAGTAGGCAGATTGAGGCCACGTAACCGAATAACCCTTTTCCCTACTAATTTATTCCAACTCCTGAAGATGGCTTCACAATGGAAGCCGAAACGTCGAGATTATATAAATCTAGAACGCGGCTCATTCCGAGAACCAAGTTTTATACATACTTCTGACCGCGGAAACCTTTCTGAACATATATATATATATATATATATATATATATATATATATATATATATGTGTGTGTGTGTGTGTGTGTGTGTGTATAACTGATTTCGAGATTCCTCCCAAATCTTTCATACCTAGTCAATACTGATACTCTCAATCGAAATATCGAAATATTTCAAATAAAATTCTCAGGAAGTTGTCAACAAAAACGAACCTTCTACTTTCGAGAGTGAATATTGTTTACAGCAAACTTGTTCAACGAAAAATATGATACAATTCCTTCATCCCTATCAGGAATCATCAGTCTTATGCAATCAATAAATCAAGAATCGATGATTTCCAAAACGCCCCAAGATCCTATATTCGAATGAGGAGAACATTAGTCCGTGAACTAATCACTTGAGCTCCTTTTTTTGAAGGAAAGACGTATAAACTCTTTCTAGCATTCTAGATTGCTCCTCCTGACAACATTAGTGAGAGTAGGTAAATGTTTTGTAGACATTTTATTCAAGCACCCCTGAGCTTTGTCTGTAATGTGTAGGAATAGACCCATACCTAATCGCTCCAGATCACACTCAAGCGGGCAAAAAAAAAACAAAATTTCGAGATTAGCCAATCTGTCGTAATGTCTGCGAAGCCTCTAAGTGCTCTCACTAATGTCATGAGGAGAAAACTAGAATCTAGAGACTTTATGTCTTTTCTTCGATAGAGGGAGCAAACTCGATTAGTTCACGAACGAATATTCTCCTCATTTGGATATAAAACCTGAGGGTTTTGAAAGTCCTCAATTGTTGATTGATTGATTAAATAAGAACTGATTATTCATAATAATGATGAAACAATTAAAACCTATTATCCTATATCTCTTATTATAATGGATGTTTGGTTAATAGTTAAGTTTTTCAGGTTGGCGGCACTGGTTGGTAATGGCATCCAAACGTCATCTGTCAAAGTGAAACATTTTCAGTATACTCTGCCATTTCATCATGAAAAGACTCACAAACGAGCAACGATTGCCAATTGTTGAAATTTACTATCAAAATTCGTGCTCTGTGAAAAATGTGTATCGTTTGTTACGACCATACAGTTCGTGCTGGTACCACCAAATTTCGCGCCAAATTTACATTGTTCGACATTAAACCATGGTGTCGCATGCGTACAGTGCATACTGAAGAGAATATTGCAGCCGTAGCGTACAGTGTTAATAAGGTTCGTGAAATGTCAATTCGTCGCCGTTCTCAGCAATTGGGCATGTGTTACTTAACCACATGGAAGATCTGGTAGCGACCATGTGGAAAACCACATGAATACAAGAATTGCCGATGAATACCGAAAAAACGATAGTTTGGTGTGGTTTATAGACTGGTGGCATCATCGGTCCATTTTTCTTCAAAGACGAACGTGGAAGAAACGTTACCGTCAACGGCGAACGATATCGAGCCATGATGCGCAACTTTTTTTTTCCCCAGTTGGCCGAGTTGAACTTGGTTGACATGTGGTTTCATTAAGACGGTGCCACATGCCACACATCTCGCGAAACAATGGACATGTTGAAGGATGAATTTGGTGAGCAGCTTATCTCTCGAAATGGCCCTGTGAATTGGCCGCCAATATCATGCGATTTGACGCCTCTGGATTATTTCTTGTGGAGTTATGTAAAGTCGTTAGTGTATGTGGAAGAGCCGAACACGTTTGAAGCCTTACAGGATAACATAACACGCGTAATTCGTGGGTTACAGGCCGAAATGCTCGAAAAAGTGACGCAAAATTCTACCTTCCGAATGGACTATTTAATACGGAGCCGCGGACAACATTTATATGACGTTACCTTCAAAATGTAAATGGCAAAGACTATATTTGAATATATGGTGCAAATTGAGTGTTTTATTCGATTTAAAAAAAACTACGCCTAAAAAATCACTCATTCTATATATATATATATATATATATATATATATATATATATATATATATATATATATATATATATATATATATATATATATATATATATATATATATATATATATATTTCTTATATGATTGTCTTGTTCAATCACCTCAATTCATTTCACATTCGTATTTTTGTCTATATTTTTCTATATTAAACTTTTCCAATTTGTCGTTGTTGGGGTTTAAGCATTGAGAATGTTAATACATTATAACGCAACTTTGGAAAGGTATTAATTTTTCTACCTGTTTGTCCTTCTCAATCGAGGAATTAGGAATTATATTCACATAAATATTGAAGAACAAGCAACCAAAATGTTGAACATAGATTCGATTGAAAGAAGCAAATAATTTTGAGATTCATTTTTACATGTCGATATTTCTGAGCAAAGATTCTAATGGAACATGATTAATTTTTGATAAAATGTGATAACTACTTCGGATAAAATCATTGTAATAATTCATTCAGAAATGAAATTTCCTTTTTATCAAAGTTGAATTCAGGAAAGCATTTATTATGACTAATCTTTTTTCATGATTCATCTAGATTATTGCTATACTAACCCTTCAGATATTATTTTCAGCTCAGTGGGTTACATGCCCTAGATTATATTCGCAGGATATTGGGTCACGTGCGTTCAGTTTATTACTGATACTCTCATATAACAATTTACGAAATAAATCCTACAGCTTATACCTGGAAGGGTGAAAATTTCACTGTTTCGACTATCAATATAGTCGATGGAGAGTCCTGTGTATATTACGACAACGTCTCCAAATGTCAAATTATGTCGTTCTCCACAGAATATTATTTGATAAATTTCAATTATGAAATTGGTAAAAATATTTTGGGAAGATCTAATACATTTATTGACCTTGGCGTAACCTTCGATTCTCAACTATTTTTTATCCACATATCAATGCTACATTAACCGCTGTCTGCAGAGAATATGTTTTAATAATGATAATAATAATAATTATAATAATAATAATAATAATAATAATAATAATAATAATAATAATAATAATAATAATAATAATAATAATAATAATAATAATAATAATAATAATAATAATATTAATAATAATAATCATAATAACACATTCATTCCCTACAGATATACAACCAATTACAGAGAAAAAATAACAAATTGTACACAAATAATAATAAATAAGAAAAAACGAATGGGAAAAAAACAAAACAAGAGAGTATAAGAGAATATATACGATGAAAAATTTAAATTAAAATAAATTGAAATAGTATTCATTACTCGCACTGGTAAGGAATTTAGCAACTTTGAAAACATTGTATTGTGCTTTCGTAAGATCTAAACTTGAATACGTATGAACACTCTGGAATCCTGGTTATCAGTTACATATTGATCAAGTTCCTGAATCTTTTGAGTATCAATATTGATGGAATATATCCACCTATAAGCATACAACATGAAAGTCGTCGAAAATAATGTGGACACACTCAGTGAACGAAGGAAATGCCATGCAATAATCTTCTTGCATAATATAATTAACAATAAAGTGAAATGTCAGGAATTATTGCAAAAGCTTAACTTTATTGTTCCAAGAGTTTCTTCTAGAAGCGAATTCACATTCTACCTTTCAGCAGCTAGAACGAATGTCCAAAAATTTTTTCCATTGTACACGATGTGTGAACAATGTAATATTTTGGGAGCTAAGGTGGATATTTTCAACTGTTCTGTTAATGATATTAAGGCAAGTTTCCTTGATATGCATAATCTCCGCTAGAAAAATCATTTTGTGTATTCACGTACGTATATGTATGATTCATATTCACTCATACATATACTTGTAGGTGTGTATAAGTGTTAATATGTGAATGTATATGTATGTGTGTGTTTATCTTTATATGTATGTATAAGTTTGGCCAGTATTTCATTTTTTTTATTCCTATAATTATATTTCATTTTATCAGTTGTTATTTATATCACAAACTCTTTCTTTTAAACTTGAACTTTAAAATTTTAAAGTACAAAATTGAAACTTTTAAACTTTTGTACTACCAATTTTGTTTTTAGTATCTATTGTGTATCCTGTTTTGTAATTAGGACCTGACTTGTAAAACAGTATGTTAAATTTAAAAAAATGAAAATTATACTAGTCCCATGTATGTTATAATATACAGTACAATGAATCAAGCAACATTACACATAATTGGGAATTGTAAATGCACAATATTTTTCGTTATTATTGTATTTTTAATATTTTCAAATTGTTGAATTAATTTTCACTTTTTATTTTTTTGCTAATTCCGTATTCATTTGAAAACATTATTCTTCAAAGGCTCTTAGATTCGGTGCAGTAGACCTTCTGATTCTTCGATAGTCATAAAAGATTTCTAATGTCTTTAATGATAATGAAAGACATTGTCCTCATATTATAACACACTTATATTCACATTATCCTCACGCGTTCCTCCATTCCTTCTAGGATGTTACACCCTGTACAGGCAATAGAATTCCGATATATTACAAATTCAATATTCGACTGGCAAAAACAAATAATAAAATCACAATTCAAGTGTTTAAATTTAAGTTCATATTCAATGAAAACACGGTGCTCGTTTGTTAATTTTTCATTAATGTGATATACCTAAGGCCGCATTTGAAACTGTCCCCTCCTCCATGTTAGGAGTTCTTTTAAAAAGCTCGAGATTGATTTTCTTTTACTTTTCTTATACATCTTCCGTTCGGGAATTCATAGTTGTTGAATCACTCTCCTGAATATGCTGACAATAAATTGAGGAAATTTAAATGGCACAGCGGATCAAGAGGCATACAAACTCCTTTCAGAAATTCCTTTGAAAACTGCCAGAATTATAGGTCGAATAAATCAACAACAAAAAAACCAAGTTTTTTTGTTGAATAACGAAAGTTGCCTTTCTGTACACTTTAGCGTATTATTTTTGATCCGCTATATTTCGCGGTATTAATGTGAATAAAAAACATTATTTTCATTTGGAAAAAATTCGAGAAATTGTGGAGTATCATTGAATTGGATTCCTCTACCTACTATTCAATTCCATTGAAATTCTGTTTAAGACAGATGTTGTGTATATACGAAGAGCAGTTTAAAAGCAGATTTTCCTAGAAGGAGAGTAAAATAAGCTGTTCTGCCCACATGCTCGTGCATGCACGTGTGCATGTTTTCGATATAGATGTATCTGGATTTATCTTTGTGCTGCATTTTGACCAAAGGCACAAAGGAATGGTCGCCAGGGGTGTTATTACGTGTATCCTTTGAAATTATGTTGAAGGTTGTTATTCAAATCAGAGCCATTCCTACCTCCGAATAAAGACCTATCGGTGAAGCAACCTAATGAAAAAACCTGGCATCCTAATCCGAAAATAATGAAAAGAACCGTAAACAAAATTATGCATCATTTGTATGGAACTGCTACTATTGATTCGACATGTTCAAAATTGTGCAATATTGATTTCTAACTTTGGATATTCTGGATTTTTGTTCTGAGTTTTTACGGATTAGGCTTCATAAATCCTGCTAGATGTACTACATATTTTATTACGTGGAAAACCTGATAAGAGGATCAACAAACCATTCGTAATTTTCATGAGAATATTGAACTTAAATTTTTCGTCAAGTTTAGTTTCGTAAGACTTTGCATTTAAATATTTCCATTTTCCCAACAAAACTTCATCAGAAAAGGTTTTTCAGTATGGTGTGATCTAAATACTTTGCTACCTTTTTTTCGGATATTCTTTATATATGTGTTGTTGATTCTGTTATACTGAAACCTTGGAAATAGTTTAGTACTTTGAAACGAATGTAGAGTGTATGAAAATATTTTTCGGAATATAGTCAATTATCACTAATTGAACGATACATTTCAAAATATTCCTTCAGGTTTTGTGCGAGGAATTAATTGATATTCGGTTCGAGAAATTATTAAATATCTCATTGTCTCATAGTGATAATAATACTTTCCGCTTAAGCTATTCTGGGAATAAATGTTGAAATAAAATGAATGTGAAATGACCCTGGTATAATAAAAGAGTAAAACACACACAAAAGAGCTTCCATTGAGAAAAGTGCATTTATTGTTGTGTTCTACAAGTGAGGAAGTTTTAAGGAATTGAATCTTAACACGAAAGTGTAAGGAGCTTACATCCCGGCAAATTCCCACAAGATGATGCGGAAGGTGGGATGACATTCCTCGAGATTTCCGGTTGGAAAATGCAGCCCATCACATCGCATACGACACAAGACAGTCGCGTGCTATTCGAAACAAAGCAGAAATTTTTATTTCAGTCACGTTGAACATCCACGTTTTCCTCTAGCGATTTGAAGAATTATCAAACCCTTCTGTATCTAGATCCATGACCCCATCCGAACATTGCCTTCCAGGAAAATGCAGCTTAAATTTAATTTGATAGGTTGAAAGTTTCACGTTCTGCAGAGGGAAACATTTTATTTCAACTCGTATACGGGAGTTTTAAACATGCACTCTAATGACTATCAACTGAAGAAAATTCAATTATTACTTTCAATTTCGTTCATGATGTGTATCCGAGCTCTCAGATTTTACACGACTGGAAAATGCTAAAAACCTAGAACATTTAGAAACACGTAAAAATAAATTTTGAAGGTATAGACACCGTAACTGTGAATCATTCTACTCAAAATATGTTTATCATTATCATAATTGATATTCATTGAGAAAAACAAATACAATCATACGTGAGGATATACATGACAATAAACTGAACGCATAATTCATTGAAAAAGAACCTCAAACGTACGACACCATAGAAAAGTACTGTGACATCAATATTTCTGGAGACCGGTGTGCCACAGGGTAGTACATTGGGGCCTATCCTGTTCATTCTGTTTGTTAATGGACTCATCTGCCGACTTGATCGGGACGGAGTGTCAGCGAGCCTCTTTGCTGACGACACATCTGTTTTGATTAGTGCAGGCAATGCTGTTGAATTAGCGGGGAAGGCAAACCAAAGCGTGGTACTTATGACGAGGTACTGTAGCGAAAATGGGCTAGTACTGAATTCTAAAAAGACGTCTAGTTTATTCTACTCTCCCTCAGAAAATATTCCGGATTTTAGTCCTCTCATTTGGTCACATAACCGACGTAGTGTAAGTCAGTCGAACCATGGCAGGTTTCTGGGTGTGTCGTTCGATAGCCATAACTAACATGGAGGGAACACATTTCAGGCGTTTGTTGCTCATTAGCCTCAAGGAATTTCGCCATGTGACAGCTTCGCACATTTGTTGACTACAAGGTTCTGAAAATGTATTACTTTTCTTACATAAATAGTATTTTGGAATATGGTATACTTTGTTGGGGAAACAGCACTGATATGGGAAAGGCTTTTGTAATGCAAAAGAGAATTATACGTACGATGCACAATAGACCAATGAATTCATCTTGTCGCCTTTTATTCAAAAATAGTTTTTTAACTTTACCATCATTGTACATCTATCACAGTGCATGGCACATCAAAAAAAATATAAATTCGTTTCCTCGATGTAAAGATATAAATCTGTACGCATCGCGATCTGGTCATGACATATATGTGTCGTATACAAAAATGACTCAGGTGCAGAGGGGGCCCCATATTAATTCTATAAAAATCTACAATCACTTACCCCCAAAAATAAAAAAATATAGAATGCGCCAGACCTTTCAAAGCTGCAATGAAACGAATGCTTCTCTCAAATCCATTTTATTCAGTTCGGGAATATCTTGCTGCATCACTTCAAGATATTTAAGTGTGTGTGCTTGTTTAAATCTTGTTCATTTATAGTATTCAAATGTGAAATTTTGTTGTACGATTTTGTTTTATCTTAGTATTGATAGTATTGTACAGACAATTCATTGACATATTTTCCCATACAATTATACTACATTGTCAGTGGAAATAAAACTTTTTATTTATTTATTTATAGGGCATCAAATCTCCGAAAATAGGCGACAACTTGCATTAACATAGATGATGAACATTATTGCTCCACGAATAGTACTCTGGGGAATACCGCATGTTAACGTTAGAAAATCTTTAAAGGTATCTTATAGTTTGAAAAACTGCTTCCTATTTAATAGATAAATTGCAAACCACTTTAGAGTTCAATTCAGTAATCCTACATTGTTTGTGAAAGTACTTGATAGTCTATAGTATCGAAACGTTTACCAAATCCATGCAAATACATGGGCAAGATTTCAATCTATCTAATGATGAATAAATCTGAGATATCAGATAGGCTATGGTATCCAGTGCTAAAACCAAATTGACCATCGTTCAGTCGTTTGCAGTTTTCTGAGCATTTGTTAGTTCTGCAGTAAAAAATTCTGCTTCTGATTTTTGATATATTTGATGTGAGTGAACTCAGTTTGCTCCAATTAATAGGCTCATTACATGTTTTTTAAAAATGTAATGAATTGATTTGAACAGTTGACTTCATTTGGCGACACATGTTCGGATCTTGAAAATCATTAAAGATTGAGACAAGCAACAACGATCCTCTCTACATGATACTCTATTAATTATTCAGAAAGTTCGGACATATTTTTCTCATCTTTGGATTAGGTGATTGTAATGAAGTGATACCTCATTTATGTGGCAGATATTTCTTGTTTCATCAGGCACCCCGAGATCTATCTCTTTGCTGATGATACTCAGCTCTACTATTCTTTCAGTCCTGATAAAATTGATGAAGCTTCTCAGCATATCAACGAAGGCTTATCCGTCTTGAAGAGCTCATTTTCAAGACTCAAGAGTCTTGAAAATGAGCTAACGCTCGAAACATGTTGACTATTCATATTGTTAAATAAATCGTGAAACATTGAGCCAAGAGTTTAATTTAATTTAATATTCAATTCATTATTATTATTATACGTTTCGTGCATAATAATCGATTTATAGACCGAAATAATTCCAATATATTACATTCAATACAAATATGTAATTATAATTCTATAAAGGTATAAATTATCTCTACTTCATACAATCATATTAACTTTCATCTTCTAACAAGTTCACAAATTGGTTCATTGGATATAAAATCTAATTCATTTACAAAGAATTCAGAACAAAATTCCGAAAATCATTCAATATCCTACATCGCTCTGCCGGTAGTTGCGGTGAAATTCGTTCCTCAACTTCGAAAGTGTTTGTAGAAAAACACAAGGAGAGGAACAATCAGGAAATACACGACTTATAAAAACCAATCACTGGTGGAAAATCCAGCTTCCATCCAATTAGTTTCGACATTTGCTAGATCCTGCCATGACTGGCTTTATTGGAAAAATATTTTTCCACGTTTTCCATTTAATTGGTATCTATTGAAATTTCTCGAATTTGCAAACTGCAAATGAAATTCATGAATGAATAAATGAACTCTTCTCGATTATGAGAATTACTGTTGATAATAATTAATCTATTGAAAAACATTTCGAAATGTTTATTGAGAAATTACGAAGAAAGATTTTATGATAGTTTGATAGCAATTATCGCATTATCCAAAAATGTAGAATACTATCGTTTATGGTCCCCTTCTGATAAACAATTATACAATATTATTCAATGCATTCGGATTAATATGTCAATATATAAAATAATCCCTTCATATACCTATTCAAACAAAAAGCGGAGGATTTTCATTTCAATTAAATCAATTTTATTATTATATAATTCGTGAATAACGCAACCTGCCATAACGAAACAATTTCGAGCTTTACAAAGCAAACACAAGTTGTCAGATAGATTTCTTCCATTTTTCAGTCACCAAATGTTCATTTGTCATTTTGTTTTTCTTCATTTCTTCTATTTTTTTATTGTGGAATTTTTGCGTTTACCATTGTATTAACTTGAGGTAACATGCACATTTCATGAAAGCAATGTATTGAACAATTACAATCAAAACTACAATCAATTTTATTCACAATATTTCTCGAAATTTTTAGCTCTTTAGTGCTTTAACAGTTGTTTACTGAAACTTATAGTTATGTGAGGAAAACATCCATAATTTAAATGTTATATTTTCACTAGTGAATAAACATTCAGAATTCCAAGTCCTGAACATAGCGAATAAAGAGTGTCCCAAATTAACGCAAGATTTGAATTGAATAGAAAACACAGTTTCTAGTCTTCTGATTCAGAGTTTTTGAATCAACTCAGGATAGAGTTATTTATGAAGTAACACATCGAGAAAATGTTCTCCACGGTTATGAAAAATTATTCAAGAATATGAGTTGCGCAACAATCCAAGTGACCCCAGCGACAAAGATTTTAAAGTTGACGATGATTATGTTCGTAAAGGATTTAATCGGCATGAGTTAAATGACTTGGTACGAGATTTGGGACTATCCCGAAAAGCGTCAGAACTTTTAGCATCAAGGCTGCACGAAAAAAAATTGTTAGAAGAAGGAAATAAACTCACCTACTTTCGATCGAGAAAAAGTGGACGTTTTTTAAAGTTGGCAACACTTTACTGGATAAATAGCAGCAAACTCAAATCGTGCGTTAATTTTAGGACAACGCCCTTCAGTTAAAATTCGGCTTGCCAGAGAAATTATATAAAAGCATTCGAGAGAGATAATAAGAATTTCACAATTCCAAGTATTCAAATGAATTTATGTATAATTAAAATTCATCGAGCAAACTGAAGTACACTCTTGAAAAATTTCAAGGTGAGTTTGAAGGTGTGATTCATTTATTCATTCTTCTTAATGATACCTGAAATTAGCATACGTTCCTGAATTAGATTTGTTAGTTCGAACAAAATTTCGGTGAAATGCAGTATTCTTCAATCCTGATCATTAAAATAACTCGGAATGAAAGTGATTTGAATATATCAAGGGAATATATTTAGAAAATATAATTTTTCATAGTTGCATATGCAACGCGAACTTAGGAAACGGACATAAAAAACTTTTCCAACGAGGTACTTGATGGAAGCATCTCAGTTTTGCTTCAAACTTCAACCCTACTTCAGTTCGAGACTCAAATTTGCCGAAATAACTTTTGCATATGGAAATCCCTGACTAATGCACATTGAGACAGCCAGAGGATTGTGAAGTTTCATTGAGAAATCTCGAAATATTCATGAGTTTTGTGAGGCACCACTCCAGTCTTTCTGTACTACTCACAGGATCCGAACATATTTTCAACTCGTCCCACGGGAGAGCCTATCGAAATGTAGATAGAATATACACAAGACTTTCGAAGAATCAAGCTGACATTTTTTTGTGACATTCAGTTATTTTCATCGACTCTTTCTAAAAAATAACAATTGAATGCCTTTACCCATACAAAAAGGACATTGCATTATTTTCAACTCGGTATTCATACCTTACGTGACTCCTTATCCTTATTTCAGATTCTCGATCACGATACCCCGAAGAGAGAAATTAGAACAAAATTATCCCGTCTTTTCAATACATTAGCATCTAGATAACAATTGATCAATCAATAGGAATTTCTTCTATTTACAGCTGTAATTTGATAGGGAAACTTAAAAATAATGTCACTCATATGGACGTAGCGTTCGTTGAAAGTATGACTGCAAAATTTTATGAAACAAATCGTGAATATTTAGAACAGCCTACTTATATTTATCTAACTAAAAGTTAGAGATAATTCACCGAATGGATTCGAAAAAATTCTCAAATCGAAGTACATATAAAAGGTTTGAATTAATTGCTTGAAAAGGATATATTGACAAATCCTCTCAAATTCCTAATTATATCACATCGCAAAAAGTAACCAAGTTGAATATTGTACATGTTCCGATGGAAACTTCTAGGATTCCAGTTTTGAAACATTCCGGTAGTGATAATTCAAAGTATGAAATATTTCGTACCCTTATCGAATATTTTCTATATTCCTCTGGCAGAAAGGCACCGATTGGTATCATATTTTCTCTTATAAATCAACTAAAATCTGACAGAACTCAGTTCAAGTGTTAATGACTGACTCAAAAACTAAGGTGTAGAACAAAACCCGCCGAAATATTATTCCTACTTGAAAAATCCCCAGCTTCACCAAAACAAATTTTTTACTCTGAGAAATATGAACCTTTTGGAGCTTCTAATTTGCAAACTTCGTTGGTTTATATTAGATACTCAAACTTTTCTTAATCGGTCAAATGATGTAAAACTTTCTCTTACTTGTGCATAACTGAAACAAACGTTGTCATGTATATCTCATCAATCTTTTCTTGCGTATTATACTGATCGATGTATTGTAATTTTAATATATTTTCGTGCTGCTTCGCTATGAATTTAAGTATTCGTCAGAACCATTGAGTCTACGGGAACACAAGCTGTCGAAATGCCTTCGGAAACGATCATATGCATCATTTGCTGAATTCTCAATTTCAGATTCAATCAGCAGGGTTGATTGAAATGTGCCGTATTCATTGAACAATAAAATTATATTGCATCCACCTCTAAACATCTCTTCATGTGACCGCATATCGACACATATCGGCTTAAATAATTCAATTAATGGCAAATCTTGAATAGAATAAAATTTCACCGACCTACTGAAATTTGTATTATAAAGGTGTACCGCAATTGAGCCAAGATTTGAATTGAAAAGAAAACATAGTTTTTGTCTTTTGATTGTAAGTTTCTTATAGAATCATGATGTACATCGGTTAGGGTTTTTTATGGAATTACATGTTGGCAAACGGCCTTCACGACTTTGCATACACATATCCACTCGTTTGTCAAAATTTTTCCAGACCATTCTGCATAGATGTGGCTTAATTTCGTTGATGCAGCATTTAATGTCCTCCTTCAATATGCTCGTGTTCGTTGGATTGTTGACATATTCCTGTGAATTCAAATAACCCCATAAAGAAAAATCTGAGGGTGTTAAATCACACAATCTAAAAGGCCAATTCTGATCACTGAAACGAGTAAGAACACGACCTGGAGATGCCTCATGGAGTAACTGAAGTGTTCCACTGCTGTATGGCATGTAACATCATTTTGCTGAAAGCACATATTGGTCACATCAATATCATCCAATTTCGGCGAAACTAAATGTACTATCATGTCGCGATATCGAACATCAATAACAATTGATGAACAACCAACCTCATTTTCAGAAAAGTATGTTCCAAAACCCACAGCAAACAATGACACTTTTTGGATGCACTTTTGGCGATTAACAAGTAATAATCCATTCGGCAATCTCTCTTCGTTCTGCATGGTCATTAGCCTTCAGTTGTCGTATTAACTGAATTCTGCAAGCATGGAGACAGAGATCTTCAGTGGGTTCACACTGTAGAGAGCTTCTTGAAATTTGCAATCCTTGTCCACGACGCCAACTTGAGGTTACTGGAATGTCACTGAGTTTCCAACGCACTGCTTTGATATTGACATTAAAAGGGCTTGTTAATGTCTCCCAGAATTCTTCAATCAATTTCTCCACAGTTGATGAAGTTAAAACACTATTCTGACCATATTTCGTATGAAATTTTTGAATTTCCGCCGGCAAGCTTTCTTTACTTCTGAAATATTTGTGACACGTGAATGAAGACACGTTGTTCGACGGTGTAACGCTCCATTTTTACTAACCCCAAACTGTCAGCTTTGGTTTTTTAGGGTTGCCAACACGGCAACCCTAAAACCAATACCTCACTGCATAAAAGGCAGCAAATTCAAATCCTGCGTTAATTTCGGGACATCCTTTACAATTAGTAGCGTATATTACGGAATAAGCAAATATGGATGCTTCCAAACATGAACCTTATATTTAATGAATCACACGGGGGCTTCGCTTATCACTTGGTGAATCATAATGTCGAATAGTAGTAAATCAAAATTTAACTTGGCACTTTAATTTTAACACTTGGCTCACGCTTCACTGAGTATATTAACAAATCTACATATGGTTTGGGTGATTAGCCCATTCTCAATATCATTCAACAATATTAACTCCTGAGTTATTATTCATTCAACAACCAAATTTCGACAATATTAAGTAACTGACTTAAAATTGTTGAATAGTCTTGATAATCGGGTAAACAACCGAAACATATGTAGAGTTGTTAATATACTGAGTGAAACTTAAGCCAAGCTCAATTTTCATTTACTATTATTGTACCTTATATTTATAAGATCAATGAAAAACGAGGAGAAATAGTAGATAATCATCGTTGATTTTTCTGCTATAAAAACGATTCATTTCGAGAGGTTCAAATCAAAAATTTCTCTTCGTTTTCTTTCATTTGAACGACTGGTTCACTTCTAGCAGGTTTTCGGTAGTTTTGAATGCTGTTATCACATCTGTCTTTCCGTTGGAAATAGTTCTTGCCAAAAATTCGAAAATGTTCCGAGAATTCTCTTCTAGAATGGTATTTTTTTCTTCTTCTCGTTCTCATCAACATGACTCCTTTGTTAAAATGTGCTGGTACTTGATAATGGATGAGTGTTTCAAAACTTGTTTCATGCTATAAAAATGTATCAATAATGAAGTAACACAAGATCGACCATTTTCCCATTATTAATATCAATAGAAGGTGTTGAAGATTCAACTTCAGTCGCTAAACTTCTTAGTCATCATTTAGTCCGATTATTCCGCTCCACGAACTCAATCAAGGAACAAAGACTCATGCTTTTGAAACAGAAACCCAAAATGTGTGGGCAATATTCCAAGGATGGACTCACAAATGCGCTTCTAGGTGTTGCGGTGCGATTATGATGTTGAATCGCGGCTTGGCTTTGTTATTATTGTGGCCTCATTAACTACTAGAAGGAACAGTGAAATGAAGGTTGTCAGTTCTATGGGGGGTGTTGCTCCGATTTCGAACCTTTAACAATCTTATACAAATAAGTTCCATATCGTTTATGGTCATTTCTCTATTATATCCTGTTTCAAAGACAAACTTATCTTTCTTGGTTGGTCGTTTATGGTCATTTTTCCAGATATGATGTTTGAAAGACAAGCTTCTCTTTCTTAGTAAATCTATTTGGTATTCATGATAGATCTCTATGAATATCGACGGCGGTAATTCATTAGATTGTCGTTGTTACGTCCACGACTCGATGTGTAAAATGGTGAATGTGCAGGTACGAGTACATCTGCAGTGTATAAGCCTAATACAGTCATAAACCGTTTTGTGAAGCAATGAAAGCATTTGGGAAGAGTATATGGTATATATTCCATATGCGTATTAGTACATAAATATATCAGACATTTTTAAAATCAATGAATTGCGTTATTGACATTGTCGGTTAGAAATTCCATAAAGGATTAAAGTCGTCGCAGAGGTGAAGCAAACACCAAATAAATCTCCGAACACGGAGGGTTTATGAGGAAGCCTGAAAGTAGAGACTTCCTTTACAGGAATGTTTGTTTGATTTTTTTTCATCTCCAAGTTCGTAGATCTTGAACTTGGCTACGCCGTTCTGAAGAACGCCAACAAGTTAGAAACACTTGTCAACTATACCGATCATTGTCGGGCTATACCGATAATTTCAACTTTTGTTTGTATTTTCGTCCGTATTAAACATCTTTGTTCTATTGAACATATAAGTTTATAACATTTTTACGACAGCAGGCTATTTGTTATGCAAAAATTTCTATTTTTGTTGACGTTTAGTTTTATGACGTTTTTGTTGTAATTACTACAGATATCAAAACGTCGAACTGATTCATGTCAAAAAATCTATTTGGAGCACACAACTATGCAAAAACCGAAATCACAGCCCTATATAAATATAAAATGACTGAAAAACACGTTTTTCAACCATTGATTTTTCAATTTTTTTTACAACAAGAACAAAAAGGTTTTGGCAAATGAGAGAGACAAAAAGATTTTTCGAACTTTTACACATTCGTCGAAATTTGGGAAAGAAAATAAATGAAAGAAGCTGTTTCAAAGCATTCTATGTAATTCTATGTACAACGAAATGATAAACCTTCAATCATCAAACAATATATCTCAAAACTCATTCTATCCTGATCTATCATCAATTTCACAAGCATAAACCCAAAATAAATATTCAAATATAAATTTTCTGGATAAGTATATAAAATCTCAACTATGTTAAATTCGATTTTGGAAAAGATAACAGGCTCATTTAAATCACCTGGCTTACTATGAGTTTTTCAGGGATTTTCTCATGGTGAAAAAGACTAATAAACTTCCGAAGGAACAAGAAATGTTCCTCTGAATACTAAAGAGGCAAAAAAACCGGGTTGATGTTATTAAAATGAATGACCTTGATGTTGTCCATATTTAGAGTTGTGATGTACAACGAAACGTCAACAAAACAGAAGGTTTTTGCATTAAGAATAGTCTGTTATTGCTGAAAATATTATGATCAAACTATATAAAACTGGCAATGAAACCAATTCCAATATATATATATATATATATATATATATATATATATATATATATATATATATATATATATATATATATATATATATATATATATATATATATATATATATATATATATGTATATATATATATATATATATATATATATATATATATATATATATATATATATTGAATATAAACTGAAATTCAAACACTTTAACTTTTGATTTACACTTTATTGACAACATAGGATGACGCGTTTCGTCGTTACAAACGACTTCTTCAGATGCTAACGGAATACTTACTCAAAAAGTCACAACCGTTTTACAGAAATATAATTTCAATATTTCATTCAGAACAAACAATAATTTATCGAGAAACATCAAAAACAATAAAAGCAAAATCAAAAGAGCAGATAAATCTGGTGTTTACCAATTGATTTGTGGAACATGTTCTGGTATATATAAGTAAAAATTTCGGCACAAGGATCCATGAACATAAATATAGTTCCACACATAATTGAATATAAATATATTTATTGACAGAAAACAGAAAAAATATGTCATACTATACAGAAAGTAGTCAATTAGATTTTTGGTTCATAGTTGAAATAAAGCGGCAAAAAAATTCTGGAAATTTGCTCAATGAACAGATACAATTAATCAATTCACCCTTCTTCAACCTTTTCAGTTAATAAAAATTATTTTTTAGAATGGAATATCTTGGGTAAAACCCAGAGTCATAGAATCCAAAAATTCCCTTGTTATTTATACTTGTTTTTTCGAATTTGTTTTTAGTCAGGATTCTGTAAGCATTTGAAGACATCGTTTGTAACGATGAAACTTGTCATGCTATGTTGTCAATAAAGTGTAAGACAAAAAAAATAATTAATTCTAGTTTATATTCAATTATAATGGATTTACATCAAGTAAACGCCAACACTATTAAATATATTCGTATATATGTATATATATATATATATATATATATATATATATATATATATATATATATATATATATATATATATATATATATATATATATATATATATATATATATATATATATATATATATATATATATATATATATATATATATATATATATATATATATATTTTCGAAAGTTTTTAGCAATAACAGGCCTTTTTTGATATGAAAAAGTTTATTTTTGTTGACGTAATTAATTGTTTATTTTTAAACAGGCAATAAATCAATTTCAAGATATATATATATATATATATATATATATATATATATATATATATATATATATATCTGAATATATTTTATAATGCGCCTACACGTATTTTTATAGGAGTTATTGAAAAATTATATTTAGTGGAATCCATCTACAGGGACTAGTATTTAATATTGAAACTGAATCAATGACAGTACTTCAAATATATAAATTTCGGTTGGTTATACACAGCTTGAATTAATTATCAGCGTCGGCATATATGCTCAACAGAATAGGATTGCGGGTATATTTAATTAATATAAGTACGATACCTTTCATCAATTAAAGGCACCATTACTACGTCCTTTGTAATGTATACAAGCAGCGTTTCCTACATTATGAATATTCTCTTCCTCTTTATGAAGCCACTGTCAAGTAATACTAATGAACGAAGTTTGTTAGGTGGTTAGTTAGTAGTTAATCACGTTCCATGTTGACATGTTTTTCTTGAATCTGCTAACACAACATTTTATATATGAATATATATATATATATATATATATATATATATATATAGAACATTCATTTGAAAAATTAAAATTAATCAAGAGAATGTTATAGTAGAGCTAGATATGTGAACGTGTACAATGTGATGTCTCCATTACCCTTCAAGGGATAAATGTTAGGGAAATATTGAAATCGTTGCCACAACTGATGGAAGTACGAGACATATGTTTCGTTCTGCAAGTGACTCGTCAGTGGCACCACGTCATCGAAGTGAGGCAACGATTTCAATCCCCAAGCATCTTCTTGTGACTCCAAATGGAATACCGTGGAGTAATGAATACTCCACAATTCCATCGTTACGAATCAGTAGAAAACATCTCTCAGATTACAGACACACCAAGTATCGAAGTTTCACATATCTGCTATACCCGTATGTATCTACTAAATTGCAATGTCTATTTGACAAATATCATCATATGATGCTTTCAAATGTCAATAGGTTTCATTAGTAGTACTCTCGCGGTTCTTTCCGTATTTCAGGGGCCTATTCGGCGATATTTTTATGGAAATGAAGTTTTTGTGTTTATGGCACTGAATGAAATATTCAAGAAAATGAAATCGTTACCACTTTTCGATGGAGGTGGTGCGACTGACGAGTTCCTTGCAGAACGAAACATATGTCTCGCACTCCTATCAGTTGTGACATCGATTTCAATATTTCTATAACATTTATCCCTTGAAGGATAATGGAGACATAGTTGCTAAACTGAATGGTCAGTTCAAAACTTGTCAGTATATATGTATATATACAAAAATAGTGCCCGAACTTGAAAGCATCCGTTGGCATGTGTTTTGCGATTGTTGGCTCCCATCAGAACGGTGTAGTCAAGTCTAAGAATTGGCATTCTCGGAGGAAAAAACAAACGAACGATCAAAACGATTAGTCAAAAGTAAGAGTACATTTTTGGCTTCTGAATGGAGGAATGGAGGATCCATCTTCGGAATGGAGGCTCGATCATTATTTTGCTAAACAGGTGACATCAATCCTTCACGAAAATTTTGCGGCATAATTCAAACAATATTCAGTTTTTACGGGGGAACTTTATGAAAACAGAAATAGTAGATAACAGTATAGCCCCCACATGGACAGCTGTTATTTCCTCTTTTTTTTAGACGAGGTTTAAGAAATGACGAGTGTTCTACATGTAGTTCATTGTCGAGTTACCTATGAACGATGGATCTTCAACTGTCTGTTGATTTGCATTGTTAAAATTTGCATAAAATCAAAGAGATTTTCGGTGTTATATATGTGTAAAAGTCTATTTTCTAGAAATGAACCTCGTGAAATATCACCATTTCGGCTTGTGAATTCAAACACGTTCAAGTAATCAGTGGGAACCAGGAGGTGATGAGAAACTGACTAATATTTGTTGCCTCAACCTGCCTACTCCGTGTACAAATAATCAAGGGGGGGCAAGGCAAAGAGGAAATTGAATAATGTGCCGGGCATCAAAGCAGCTGCTCCACTTACAAATAAGCTGAAGTACAAGAAGATGGAGAGAAATGATTAATGTGCATAGCCCCTCCATTTCCTTATTCCATGCACAAATAATCAAGGGAGATCAGAAACATAAAGTTGAATCTGTGATTTCAAAGTTCCCGGATCTAAGGATCACTGACATTAGTATTTTGACGTACACTCATTCATCTATGCCAAGAAAGTAAAATGTGAAGGAGGTTCATGAAAATTAATGTGAAGTGACACACAGACAAAAGGTAAAGAAGATGTTAGAAATCGTTTTAAGCGTTCAAGTTCACATCAGAATATCTTGGCGATTTTCAATGTATTATATATGGTATACGGATATAATTTTCTTTTTGTGATTCCATTATCTTTTAAAACTCGAATTATTCATATCAGGTTATTCGAGTTTTATTTGACATGTCAATACAAAATACGACATTTTGTATACCACCACATTGTAGAAATGTTTAAGGTCATTTTAAAGAACACCATCTCAATTAATAATGAAAATTCTCGAGAGCTTGTTTTCCACCTAAAAAATGTTTTCAATCCTGCTGTTTACATTTTATACTATCGTGACTTCAAGAAATTTATGTACGTAATTGAAAAAACTGCAGATGGCGGCTTTCAGTTGAGGAGATTTCACGCTTGAGGTTCCGAAATGAAAACCTACCCAATAATACACGAAAGTGTTCGAAGAGCAACGCGGACCGAATATTTTAGCTGCTCTTTAGTAGAAAAGGCCGCACATTTAGGCGTATGCAATTCACCCTAGAAACACTTCCTTTCTCGCCTAGTTATAACGTAATTGTGTACAATTTAGATACGAAAATGAATTCTATTGTTCAAGCATAGACTTTTATCCATTCAGGTAACAAGATAGTTTCTTCATATGAAAAATCCTATCTATCTGTTTTTCTGAATGTTAAACTTTCAAATGTAAGAATAATAATAATCATCAATGGTTCTGGTGGACAAAAGAGCGGAGGAAACTACATTTATCGAGGTGACCATTCCAAATGCGAACAACCTAACTATGAAGGATGCCGAAAAAATCTCGAAATATCGAGAACCTGAAGTGCGAGTGCAGATACAGTGGCACATCAACGTGGTCAGGGCCGTTCCAATTACCTTGGGATGCACTAATATAATACCGAAAAATCTCCAGAAAAATATCAGAGAATTTGGACTCGGCGAACATCGTTATAAGGAACTAGCGGACCCGACAGACGTTGTCCTGCCATGACATTCCAAGCTATTAGGATAAACGAATGAATGCATATACAAAAAGTCACTCAAGTCTTTCTAGCCGTTGAGTTGCAGTATATCAATAATAAATTGACATTGAAACACTATCAACTCTACATATGTTTAGGGTGGTTAGTCCCTAATAGAATAATTCTTTTATCGTTAAGATTGTCTGGGATTTCCAGAAGCTATAAAAGTCTCACAATAGCCGGACGGTATTTCATTGTCGTCTGCAACGTTGTGTTGACTCTTCCCAATATGTTTTGGGTGTATAAAACGTGTACGAAACTGTGTTTCGTGTTTTATATATTAATTTTTTATATATCTCTTCAAGTACTTTCATCTTTAACTTGAACTACGCCGTTCTGACGATAGGCAATAACCTTGAAACATATGTAAACGGCTGTTATATAGAAAAATGTGTAGGTTTTCAACGTAAGTTTCTTTTACTTAATATATATATATATATATATATATATATATATATATATATATATATATATATATATATATATATATATATATATATATATATATATATATATATATATATATATATATATATATATATATATATATATATATATATATAATATATATAAATATATATATATATATATATATATATATATATATATATATAAATATATATATATATATATATATATATATATATATATATATATATATGTATAGTATAAAACAAAATCGCTTTCTCTGTAAATCTATAATATCCTCGAAAATATTCATTTCAATCATATGCTGTAAAGGGCCATATAGATCAATATTAAATCAACAATGTGTTTAAGGTATTTAATTTGATAAGGATTAATGCTGTATTGGTTAAAATCGCTTCGAAAATTAGCCATTATTTGTCGTAAAAAGTATATGACAAAAAAATGTTATTGTGGGATATCCATAAGAGATAGACATATACCATAGCGAAGTTTCCGAAGTACATTATTTTGATAAATCTGGTAGGGTTGAGCCTGCGTTTGCAATGTAAGCGGAAAAAATGTAATTATTTACGACATTACATTAAAAACCTCAGAAATGACAGTATTTCTTCACTATTTAATGGATGTTATTATACATATAAACTTTCCTCTTCAATCACTCTATCTAGGTACCTCGATATAGGGACAGAGAAAGCGACTTTATTTTATACTATGTAGTGATCATATTATATTATATTATATTATATTAATATTATAGTATATTATATTATAGAATATTATATTATATTATATTATATTATATTATATTATATCATATCATATTATATTATATTATATTATATTATATTATATTATATTATATTATATTATATTATATTATATTATATTATATTATATTATATTATATTATATTATATTATATTATATTATATTATATTATATTATATTATATTATATTATATTATATTATATTATATTATATTATATTATATTATATTATATTATATTATATTATATTATATTATATTATATTATATTATATTATATTATATTATATTATATTATATTATATTATATTATATTATATTATATTATATTATATTATATTATATTATATTATATTATATTATATTATATTATATTATATTATATTATATTATATTATATTATATTATATTATATTATATTATATTATATTATATTATATTATATTATATTATATTATATTATATTATATTATATTATATTATATTATATTATATTATATTATATTATATTATATTATATTATATTATATTATATTCTATTATATTCTATTATATTATATCATATTATATTATATTATATTACATTACATTATATCATATTATATTATATTATATTGATTTAATTTTCCTAATATATAAATTTTTGTATATTCTGAAGTGAATAACTATTATTGTATAAGGAAAGTCATCTAAGGATTTATGTGAAGGCGGAGAAAATCGTCGAAGATAAACAGACCTCAAACGAATAACGACAGTATAATAGCAATATTCCCCCGTGGACAAGTGTGGTGTTTCTTCCATAGCGGAATAGAAATAGCTTCTACTCTTTATCGCGCTGTTAACGTATATTCAAAAATATATAATGTAACAACATCAGAAGAAAAATATTCCTACTGATTGAAAAAGTTGAAAGCTGTGAAATTGCTTGTTGATATATCTTGGAAAAGTGACGATCGAATAGAGACTTGATGTTCTATTTGGTTCTGAAGATCGAAGACGATCGATTCATTAGTCAAATAAATAGAACAAATCAAAGCTTCATAGAGGGTTTCTGAGCTAGGTTTCCCTTCAAATCACTCTTTCTGTAACACTCACAAATTTGAGAGAATAATTACACTTCACTCAATATAAAACTGTTGAAAAAAACCTTCTTTCTCTCATACTGCTGTAGAATGGAAGAAATAATGAAACCGAATAGCGGATTCACGTATTTCAAGGTTTTATAGTGAAATGTATCAAAAATGTCTAAATTGGAGCGGAATAATATGAAATTGAGTAGCTAGTTACATTGATAATAAGGATCAATATTGTATTTCTAGTATGCCTGAAAAAAAAAATAATTGACTCACAAAGAATTCGTAGATTGTAAAGATTGTTGTGAAAATTGAAAAGTAAATTAAATTGAAGTGTTTCAAAGTAGATGCGTCGTTTTATTCAGAATAACCAGTGATTTAATGGGTTCCTAAGCATATCAACCAATTTGCTCGATTTGTTTGTACAGATATGTTTGACATAGAAGTTCATCCCTCTCTGATTCAATTTGACATAAAACATATATTTGAAACATCGTGTTTGCAGTTTGTCGCAAATCAGATTTCTAGTTGTAGGGATACGTACTCGATAGTAGAAGATACACTGTTTGCAATGTATATCGAACAGAAGGATGTCTGCTTTGCAGACATGCATTAAAGTATAAGCAAACCCTTTCATCCATACTAAGTTGTCAAGTTTCCGTTGAGTTTAATGTCAATGTAAACAATTCCACATGAAGATATTGGCTGAAACAAACAGCAGTTGTTCCATTTTCGAAGCTTGTGCTCAAACTTTACATTCAAACTTGTCTCATCTTAAATTTGAATTCGAATATGTTTTCTTCGATTGATAATATAATCAATCAATCATTACATTTGACTTGGACGACTGAAAGAATTTATTTACTCGATATCGGTTTCGGGTTCTGGAGTCATTGTCAAGAAATTCACAATTGGTTTGAATGATAGGAAACCATATATTAATGAAACTGATGTAACAACTTCAGAACTCCTAAACCTTTTCTGTTCGAGGTATTTTTTCCAAATTTTCCAACATCTTTTCATTCTTGCATATACAATCCTCTTATTGCCCTCTATCGTTCCTGATTTGTCATAAGATCGATTAATTTTTTCAGTGTTATTTATGCAAGTTTGTTCATTCTAAACTTCATATAAAAAACAACTGGTGTTTCTTCGTCTATAACTTATATTATGTGCTTAGAACAAGATACATCCATTATTGGAAGCAGTGGAAGTTATGTAGCCAAATTTAGAAAGTTGATACTTCACAATAGAACAAAAAGTGCTTAGAGTTTCTTAAATCAATACTATAAATATTTCAATTATCCAAATAAATTGTAAAACTCTTGACGTTGGGCTAAAAGTCACCAAAAATATACTTTTGATGCATAATTTTGTATTTTGTATGTGTGAGCTAAGGCTCTATTGACCCTTAAATGAAGATAATTACCCATCTGCTACTTCGTAGAATATCACCTCGAGGAAAATATTTTCAAGTGATGAAATTAATAATGAGATTCCTCAAAAGAACTCGAGTAGTAGAAAAAATACTTTAGTATTCAGAATTTCTTCAAATGTAAGCAAGATCCAACAGTGAACTTCATTGTTTATCGGTTTCTTTGTGTGAGTAAATTGAAATGGAATCCTGAATTATGTCTACAATTAATCAACGACTACTTGAATCGGAAAGTTTTATGGATCTCCCGACGTTTCAATTATGGTAATAAATTGAATAAGGAGATGTTTGGACTCAACTTGCTGTAACGAACAATGTAGAGGTGGGTTTCTGCGAGGTAATTTGATGAATATGTTGTTGAGAAATTCCACCACAAACTGTCTCTTCGGATTGAATATTTCAGCTGATCAAACGAAACATTATTCAATATAGAAAGGGAACTTACATTTCAAGATACAGAATTGCATAGTTGGAATAAATTTAAGTATCATTGAGGTGTTGAATGACTCACGACAGAACAATTCTCAATTATTTCCTAGTCAATATTACGGGTACAAATTGGCTAGTTCATTATTAGTGAAATCCAAAGTAGGAGACAGCTGTTATTGTGCAGTATCTGAAGTTTCTCTGACTGAACGAAATTATTCCTGGTATCGCGAAATGATCAGAATTCAGTTTCAATATATCTGAGGGATATTGCTGATGAAAAACTGCATCAAAGACAACTTTGAAAGTCAAGAAAATTGTGCATAAAAAAAGGGGAGACAATAATTTCTGAATCAACACACCAATGCACATAAATATTCCAAAGCAGAAATTTAATCGAGAAAACAGCGAATTATGCAGCTCCATGAAGTTTCTAAATAGGGTGTACTTCTTCCTCGTTCTTGTTCAGGGGCGCTCACATGCTAAAGTTAGGCTATTCAAACTTCATTGTGGGCATCTCATTTGTTCTAAATCACTCAACACTCACACTCATCTTATGCGCTGAAACTCCACTGCACGAGATCTTGTTAAAGCAGATTTTAGTCATTTCAGGGTCTTTCAAGTAGCAGATGAGAAGACAAAACTGAAGACCTATTCCAGGTTCTTGTTTCGTTTCTTCGTCTCATAAACCAAGTCGAGATGCGTTCAGTTGTCTTAATGAAATTTTGTGGGACAAAAATCTGATATATTGTTGTTGGTGATCGTGCTTGGGTCTGCCTTGGCTATGATCTTTCAATCGCAGCAGCCACGTCCCTTCAGATTGGAGGTGAGGCTATTCTAGTGATAAGTGTATTCCTAAGATAACCTGACTGAAAAGCTGATCTCTGCAAAATGTTTCTCGTATTCATCACGACGATATCTCAGTCATAAGTTTCTAGGAGTCGTACATTACGCAGTTTTTGAAGCTCAAATGCCATATGGTATTTGAGCTTCAAAACTTACTATATTAATACAACAGAACAAAGAACATCAAACCAAACTTGTATAACTCACTGCGAATAAATTCCGATATAAAGGTAGGGAATGTACTAGTCACACATATCTCATTATGCTTGCTAGTTACTCTCAGAAACTAATACTTTTTGAAGAAGGCGCGTTTATCAGTTATGGTTAAGATACATCAACAAGATTCCAACTAGAATTAGAACTGAATCAGATCTAAAGAGTTTAGCATTGAAATATACATCACATCTCATTCCTGAAACCATATTATCTATATATACCATATCTTTATCTACCATATTATCCATATTATGTCCTTGGGGTGCCGCAAGGCTCTGTACTCGGACCCCTTCTGTACATATTGTTTATAAACAATCTGCCTACTAAGTTGTCCAGATTTCTGGTGACACTATTTGCCGATGATTCATCGGTGGTTGTTTCTGGCAGGACTCCTGAAGAACTTCTGGAGGCATGTGAATGCATTGTGAGGGAGTTTGTAAATTGGTGTCGAATGAACAATCTGATGGTGAACGTTGACAAAACTGTATGTGTTCACTTTTGTTTCAAGGGCAATGGAATTAGTACCTTGGATGTTAAATATGGAGACAACACTATATCATTATCCCAATCAACAAAGTTTCTTGGAATATATGTAGACAGAAATTTGAGATGGACATCACACATTGATTTCTTATGTAAAAAAATTGAGTAAGTCATTTTTTGCAATCTCTAGAATTAAGAACATCGCACCTAGAAACTGTGTATTACAGTCTTGTATATAGTCATCTAAATTATAATATTCTGCTATGAGGCTGCTCTACAGAAATAAATAGGGTGTTTATTACACAGAAGCGAATAATTCGATTAATATTCAATATTCATCAACCAGCATCTTGTAAACTTATCTTCATTAATAATTACATACTTAACTTACCATGTTTATATATTCATAGATGTTTGTTATATGTTAAAGAAAATGAAGATAGGTTTATTAAATTGATTAGTAATCATGAGTATTCAACAAGGAACAGTGATGTGCTACTTATTCCTATGCATGAAACAGCTAAATTTGAGCACTACCTCTATTATCAGAGTATTAAAATTTTCATCCATTTACCATCGAATTTGAAAGTACTGAAAGCTCATTTGTTCAAGAGGAGAGTTAAATCTCTGCACTTAACAAAGGCATACTATAGTGTGGCAGAGTACTTCGATGATTCGAATGTAGGCAATAATGGATGAATCAAGTTTTTGTTTGTATATTTTTTTAACACAAATGTTCTTCACCATCTGAAATTGTCTCAAATTTTTAATATTTCTGAGGTAATTTTTTTCTTTTCTTTTCAAATAAAGTTGTATATTATTGTAAATATAAATTTAACCAATATTTTTGTTCAAAGCAATATTTTTTGCTCGAGGGCTGAATGGAAGATCAGACTCAAAACTTAATTCAGTCCTTTTGAGAGCATTCTTCTTAGTTGTTGTATCAGAAGAGTTCTTATTCTTTGTATCAATTGAGATGAATGTAATTTTACAATGTAAAAAATGTTTCTCAATAAATTTATTTCATTATTATATATATATATATATATATATATATATATATATATCAATTCTTAGGTCATTAATATCCTTCATCAATCCTTCATTCAATGCGTATATCCACTTTATCGGACGCTGTTTAAATTTTCGGATGAACATCTCGTCGGAGTATCGGGGTGTTCTCATACTGTGGCATATTGAGTGGTCGTTAGGGGGTACATATGGCTTTTTCTAGGCATAGCGAATTGAACGGAACGATCTTCAAAAGTGAGTTGTCAGAGTACGATCTTACTGCGAAATGGGAAGTATACAGATTGAACTTTGAATAATGTAACGTATCGTACACAGACCAGACCAGAACATGTTTTTTAACCTAGCTGAAAGAACACCAATAAACGAACAATTTCCGTTTCTGGACCATTTTCTAAGGGTGTAGTATAGAAACTATTCAACCCTACGACACAAAGATTCACATACCTTCCAGCAGGGTATTGAATCAATTGGTTGAATAAATCTGGAAAGTGCACCAAATGAACAAAGTTAACTCACCCCCTTACTCACCCTTTAAGTTTTCTACATTCCTAATTGGAGAACATACCACATGCCAACTCATTGAAATAGTTCGAGTACTTCTCTGTTATATTGATATTAAGTTACTTTTTATCAATATACTGTTGCACGATACTTGGCGGAATATTTTTGAATATAGCTACTTGATATTGCTGTGAAAGACAAATTTACTAAAAAATTCATTTTCCCTATATTGCTAAATAGATTAATTTTCCTTGCTCAAATTTATAACCATAATAGAAACTTGGAGAAATGTTGCGCAATAATTCCAGTATTATTATTTAGTTATTGTATCAAAAGCTTCACGGCAATTAATGCATCTGAAATCGAAGAACTAGCAATATTGTTTGATAAATATTGATTTGATGGTTTTATTTTCGAAAGAAGGTTTCCATTTGATGAAATCCACCTTAGTAAAAAATATCAATAAGTAGTTAGAAAATGCTTCCCAATGTCAAGATTGATCAGCCAATAAACAAAGCAATAAAAAGTTTACACGAAAAGTTATTTACATAATTATCTTTCATGTATTAGCAACAAATTAAATTTACAATAAGCTTTTATAGTATTCAATATTTTGAACTTTTACCCTGAATATATAAGAATACATCAATTTTGAACTTTGAAATATAGAAAACATAACAAGTAGAAGTCATATTTTTAAGTACAATCATGTAGTAGTAGTTATCAACCTAATCTACAAGTGAATTTGATTTTATGCAGCAATCCGTCTATTCATCAGCGGTAAAAATCTATTAATTCAATTTCAATTTATTTTATTCTTAATAAGTTGATTGAATGTTCCCTGATCTCTTGGTGAAACATTGTTTAATATATTAAATGAAAACACTTGGCTTGGTTTCACAAAATTTTTATAATAAATACTTTACAATTGTTTCTGGTAAAATGGGGTAACACCCCGAAACAATAACCAAGTATTTATTATAAAAAATTTGTGAAACCGAAGTATTTTTTATTAATATATTCAGACATGTGAATAAAAAGTAGCACTTTCCAACTAGCATATGCTAGGTCTAGTAAGTATTTGGTCAAATCAGTGTAAATAAAGATTTGTAGAAAATACTAGGGCAAGTCTAGTAGAATCCTGAAAAACCCAAGCACTTACTCGCGGGGTAGTACATGCTAGACCAAGTAAATGCTAGGTTTTAACATTCCTGTCTTCTGGTGTAATCAACCATGGCGATAAACCGTATCCTGAATCTACTAAAAGACAAACTGCTCCATCATACTGTGACACGATGTCTATGACATAACTATTCCTCCACACTCTGCCGTCGTAAACACTGCCGTATATACTAATACTTGTAAACTGTTCCGATGCATTGCATGTTACGTGGGCATTTATACTAGGATATTCTTTTCTACAAATATACTCATCACCGTGCTGGCCAGTTTTTTGTATCTCAATTTGAGTACAATCAAGGGCACCAATTACAGACGGCAAACGAAAATGTCTCTGCCACAAAACTTTAGCCTCGGTCATATATTCAGCTGTAGTTGGAAACCGTATCCAATTATGTGATTGTTCATCTACTCTACTCGCCACGTATCTTATAGTCTTGTTAGCAATAGTACAATGTACACCCACATCTTGAGCTACACCAGACTGAAAGCCAGGATCGCCCACAAACCTCAGAAATATTTCCATTTGCTGTCTTCTGGATATACCACCGCCACGAGTTCACTTTCTTCAAGAAGCTGTGCCGCAATGAAATCAACACTCCCACTGTTAAACCTTAACAGTTCTTTACAAATACGTTCGTTTATTCCAGAGCGAACAGAATAAATTTTACGTTGACGAATAGGCATAAACTCAGCCATGATCAACAACAAACTGTGGACTGTGCAGACAGGTAGTAAATGCTAGGAAAAAGTCTAGCATGCCCTAGACCAGGCTTGAAAATATCGAAGCATATGCTACAGAACAATCTACTTCGAAAATTTTATTCACAACATTTTTAAAGCATTTACTCTCGTCCGGGAAAACTCTAGAACTTACTACCTCTATCAAGTGCTGGTGTGTTTATTCGCACAAAACGTAGCATTCACTTAAGAAATCCCTAGCATTTGCTTATAGTAGTTTTTATTCACATTACTCATTATTTTATTCTCACTTTATATTTCTATTTCAGCCAGCAAGACATCAATTATTATTAATTATTTCAGTTTTTCTTTCAGTTCAATCGGACATTATGCCATTCAACTATCTTTCAGTCATATTTTGTTTTAGAATTGGAACGAAAATTTATAGGCAATGGATGTCCGACAAAATAGTGACGACTGCCTCAGTTTTAAATTCTCGAAACAATTTGTACTGTAATGAAATAATATGAAACAAAACAATAAACCATGTCTAATATGTTTAGTTTATACGTCATTCTACGTGACAAATCTTGAATAGAAACGAAACCTTTTACGCAGAAAAATTGTTCGAAAATTTAGACGTTGTGCTTTATCATTCGGCTTGAATATGACTTTCAATGGAGCTCACAATTGTCTTAATAATCCTACGTGAAAACCCGGGAGGTTCAAACTGGTGTGAAAATGCCCCTAAATCAAAATTAAGTTAAGTTCGAAGAATTATGGAGAGAGTTCTGGAAAACCGAACAACGATTCTCATATATCTCACGTTATAATTGCGGGTGATGTTCCAATGGCCACCACTATATCCACCAAAATCGTGTCGTCGAGAGTTTCGGAAACTTCATTACACCGAAGAACGCGGTAGTTCCGTATGTCATACGTCAACTAAATTGACAATTGTCGGCATAGTGTTCGGTGATATTTCCAATTTGCATCAATTTCAGAGCGGTTTATTTCCGTTTCGTGAATGTACAGAGGAAATTGGGGCACATCGTTCATTTCGGAGGTTGTTTTCTCCGGCGCGGTCAAATGGTTTTATGAACGGATTTGCAATTTGTTTCAGTTGGAACCGTGAAATGTGACAGGCAAAATGTTCGCGCTAAATTTTTTTTGTGTATGAATCAATGATCTTCGATTATTGCATCAAAAACGTGGCTTGAACAAAGGAAATGATTTAATGATAAATTGGCATCAAGTAAGCTGACACAATGATTTATTCCATAGCTTCTGCATCAAATGAAACACTGCAAATTTCATGCTTCCATAAAGATAATTGCGAAACTGTTTTTATATATGCAGAGAATGAAAAATACCCTAAAGATACATTTTCGAATCATTAATCGATTGGGCCGATACTTGATGAAAATCTAAATACATAATTTGAATAAAACTAAGCAGTTTTTCGATTATCACTATAATTATTTCAAAAACATGACAATGTCGTTTCGCCAACACAGTGGCTTCATCATATGTTGATGATAAACTGAGCTATTACATTGTGGACTGCTCGTATTTATCCTGAAGTTGTGGAAATGACCATAGAACACTGTTCTTCTTTTGTAGGGGAATGACTATAGAACATATTTCTTCTGAATTGTGGGGGATGACCATAGAATATATTCCTTCGATTGCCTTTTACTGGAATAAATTTAATAAAGGAGACTTATTGATTAAAACTTGATCATTTAATAAACGGATTTCTTCTTCTTATTAATTTCCGTGGCTTCTAACATGGTTAGTTTATAACCTTTACTTTCCGTATCCAACATTTTAAAGTTGTCGTCGAAGACATGGTTCTCTTCTGAAAGATGTGTTGCATACGTAGAATCGTTTTTATTTTTTGCAAAGCATCTTTGGTGTTCAGATATTCTAAGTATGAAATTCCTGCCAGTTTAACCAACATATACTTTGGAACAAGTACAGCATCTCAACTCATAGATATCCGATTTATCATGAGGACAAAATTTCAGTATTGAGTATAATTAAGGATAACCTCCAATAAGGAAATTGAAATTCCTTTCAAAAATCATTAAAAGCTAAGTATAACGAAATAGATACATGTTGGAAGCTATCAGTGAAAGTTTCCAATAAAACATCTATTAAGCGGTTCAAAATTGATCCGCTCCTATAAAATTCAATTTATTCTGAAAAGAATACAGACATATCTAATGAATCAATTTCAAGTTCAGTAATTGCGAAAACACTATAAATATTGTTATTATCATAATGTAATGGAAATCTCTCAATAAATAACTTGTTTTGTTTAGATTTAATTCAATTGTTTTGGTTGCGTGCTCTCTGGTCGTAGAGAAAATACAGTCTGTTAGTCGGTTGAAATGAAAATTCGATACTAGTGCTCCCTCGCTTTCTCCTACGCTTCCTTTCGGAGTATTCCACTCGTATTGAATTTCCATTTTAACCTTGTTACAGAATATACTATTATTATCACATCCGTATCAACTAGTAATTGTATAGAAACCAATATTCATTATATACATACATTATAATGGAGAAACATACAAGAAATCGTATCGAGATCCCCATGAATTCCTTCAAAAGACATTTTTCACGGTTTTTAATAATTTCCTTGAGCCAGTAATTCTCAAACATTATGCCACGAAGTTCCTAGTGTTGGGAAATTTCTAAGAATCATTAACTATTTTTTCTTCATAAATATATATTCACCATAAACAAGTGAATATAACTTATATATAATAATCGTCTTCCCTTTCAGCAGCCTGTGATTATTAGTTTTCTTCGATTATTCCTCTTGACATGTCCAGAGCGACCACCACCGGAGGGTGAATGCAAACTAAAATCAATGTGCTTCTTGGTATCCAATCTCCTTAGATAGAATATTCACCACCTGTTTTCTTACTCGGATAGCCATCTGTGTCTGATGAGTACCCTAGCATATTGACTCTTAGATGACGTTCTAAGAAATATTCAACTTTGAGATCTACTATGCTGTTCGAATTAATTGAGACAAACATTTTTTTTCTTTGTTTGAGTTACTGTAGTAAGTATGTGAGTACCAGGGTGACCAAAACACTGCTTGTTTACTACCGGAGGTTACGTGAGGGTTCGACGTTGACGATCATTTACATTCTGACCGGTTTTACCTCGCCAGCAATTCAGTTAGGAGCCTACCGATGCGACAGTTGGTGGTTTCAATTATGATACATGCTGTATTGTTTTGTCCAAAGATGGATGTCACTCCGAGAAAGCGTTCCAAAACTATCGCGCTTAATGAACACACATCAATGACTCTAAGAGATATAGCTGCAGCTGTTGGTGTGGAAAAGTCCAGCGTTTCGAGAATTTCGAGGTTGGCCGTAAGACAAGAAGACCAAGAAGAAAGCAACTGCTCACCCAGAAAATGATGAAGAAACATTTGGCATGGGCCAAAAAGTACGGTGCGTGGACTGTGGACGACTGGAAGAAGTTGGTTTCTAGTTATGAGACACATTTGTTTGTTCAAGGGTACAAATCAGGTGTTGTTAGACGAAGTGATGGGGAAACTTTGCGGCCTGAACACATTCAGCAAACAGTAAAACATCCTTCGAAACAAATTTGGGGTTTTTTCACAACCAATGGCTCTGGACGATTAGGTCCTATAACAGGGATGATGAATTCAGTGAAATATATGGAAATATTGCGCACCAGGATTGTTCCATTCATGGAAACGTTTGATGGAACATTTCAGCACGACCTAGCTCCCTGCCAAAATTCCAAACAAGTGCAGGCCTTTATGCGTGAGAATGAAATAAAAGTAATCGAGGCCGAGGAATTCACCTGATCTCAATCCCATTGAGAATTAATGGAATATTTAAAAAAAACGACTGGCAAAAATGAATTGCACTACAAAAGAAAAAATTATAAGTGCAATTCAGGTGTGGTTTCATGATGACGGATTGATGAAAATCTGCGCTACGCTAGTAAAATCGATGCCTAGACGAGTTCAAGAAGTTATTTCTGCGAACGGAGAACATACTTCATATTAATATGAAGAATTTACGCTATTTTGTATGTATCTACTTCATTAAAAGGTAAGATTTCACGAAAACATTGTTTTGTATTCTTTGTCCCGATTAATTCGAACAGCATAATAGTAGGTACATTATCGACTTTAATTATGTTTTCATCAAGTACTCCAATTCGTACTAAACATAATAACAAAGCATTATCCTCAAATAGTCGTTTTTGATCCTTCTCTTATAGAGTTAGAACTTCTCTGGTAGCTTCATGAATCTTGAACAAATTAAACTTCACTCTTCATACCTCACATCTGCACCTCAATCCAAATTCTCCAATTATTTTCAATTTTTGATCCAAACGTGCTTTCTCATAAGAACGTCTGGGGTTTACATGTGTTTTGGAGCATGTTCACCATTAAAAGCTATCCATGAAAATGTTATCAATCATCTAAGTTATAAATGATATGAAAGGCGAAAATTATTCATTATTTTTAAAATGAAGCGACAAACCCCTCAATTGAGTTCATTATCCATTATTCTTTATTCTTTGGTTTTCCTTAATTCTTGAAACTCTTGACTTTCATAAATATCTGTTATTTGTATACTGCACCACTTGTGAATGCTGGATCTGAAGAAGAAGTAGGTAGTATACTTTGAAAAGTGCGTATTTTTTTATTTATTTGTTTACATATTTAAGAAATATATGTGTATTTGTTTAGATATATAGGAAATATTGAAACATTGCTTCACTAATAAAGATCTTATTCTTGTTCTCAACAAATCGAAATTTAATCTTTGAATCCATTGTAGATCAACATAAGGTGCAACCATTCAATGATCTAAAAAACATCATCCTCATATGCTTCAAACCCAAAAGGTCATTATTTTCGAGTTTCATACACTTTTTATGAACCTTCAAACTAATATTGTTCTGGTTTATCTTGTTTATTTTACATTCTTGATTATTATTACACCTGATTATATATAATCAGGTATATTATTATTATACCTGATTATTATAACTACCTGACACTGTGTTTCACAGGTAAGTCCACAATTTTCAAATTTATCTCTTTCACACTCTCTCTCTCTCTCTAGTGATGCCAAATTTCGAGATTAGAATGTACCACGACAGAAAAGGTTTGAGAATGACTGGCATATCCACAGAACATTCACAATATGCTCTTTCATAAAAACCACACCTGATAACATGAAAGCTATGAGATAGAAATATCATTCAATAAATTCAACTCACGCTCTAATTCTATTAAGTCGATGATGATTGAATGTTACGTAATTCATTATACTCGCATGTTCACTAATCCTCTGGAATATTAAGAGTAAACGACCTTTTCCTATTTCAATACTCTTATCAATCATGTCAGACTATTGAAATTTAAAATGTTCGTCTTTTCTATCACTAGAAGCTCAGATGGAGATTATGAGGGGTTAGGTCTTGTTCGTTATTTAGATCAACAAGTATATCATGAATTCTGACATTGACAATTCCATTTCTTCAGAAAATGAGGGCACATTTTTTTTCGGTTTATAATAACTTCATATAAATTCCATCAATAAAGTTCTGTATGATGAATGGAGTTCCGTCAAACGTTCTATACAAATTTTTATACGTTTGAACAAATCCTTTTTCATATGTATATATATATATATATATATATATATATATATATATATATTTATAGTTTCAAGATTCACAAATCATAATACTAAGCCTCTTCATCGAAATATTCCAAATAAAACTCACAGGGAGCTGTCTACACAAATGTTGTCAACGAGAACGAACCTATCACTTTCGAGAGTGAATATTAAGTGCTTTTCGAAAAATCATCGATCTTGTTGAATGATAACAGGATACAATTCTTTCATCATTAATGACGGAATTGAATCATCAGTCCTTGTTTAATCATTCAATCAAGAATCGATGTCTTTCAAAACGCCTACAGGTCCTATATCCGAATGAGGAGAACATCACTTTGTTAACATTCAGGTGAGCTCCCTCTATCGAAGAATATAGAGACGTATAGACTCTATACGTCCTATACGTCTAACATTAAAAAGAGTACGTAGAGGCTTCGTGGACATTTTATTCGAACACAACAGAAATCTGTCTGCATTGTGTAAGAACAGTCCCATGCCTAATCGTTCCAGATCACGCCCAGGCATGCAAAAATATATCTAGTATTAAGATTCACAAATTATTCATACTAGTAAATACGGAGACTGTTAATCGAAATATCGAAATATTTCGAATAAAACTCTCAGGGAGCTGTCTCTACAAATTTTGTCAACGAGAACGAACCTATCACTTTCGAGAGTGAATATTACTCTTACTAATGTTATCATGAGAAGGAATCTAGAACGCTAGGGAGAGTTTATACGTCTTGTCATCGATAGAGGTAGCTCACGTGAATGTCCACAAAGTGATGTTCTCCTTATTCGGATATAGAACCTGTGGACGTTTTGAAAGTCATCGATTCTTGATTGATTGATTAAATAAGGACTGATGTTTCATAATAACGATGCAACAATTGTATCTTATTATCATTCAAAAAGATCAATGAATTTTCGAAGCGCACTTAATATTCACTGTCGAAAGAGATAGGTTCGTCGAGAAGTAATTTCCATTTCAATTAATTCTTCCCATTTTGAATCTTGATGTAAATGTGCTAATATATAAATTATAGATATTTGTATATGATTCATATAAACTTCAAATAAGAAAATGAGAGGTAATAATAAACTTGTCTAAAAATCACTGACTGAACAATTCTTTATTCGACTAGCTTCGCCTTTTACAGCATTATCAAGAATGGAATGGTATGGTATAAGAATGCTGTAAAAGGCGAAACTAGTCGAATAAAGAATTGTTCAGTCAGTGATTTTTAGACAAGTTTATTATTACCTCTCATTTAATTATGAACTATCACAGAGTAGATTCATCGTCCATTGAATTTATTCAAATAAGAATCCGAATGAACTCAAATTATTAATCAAGCACTTATTTAAATTTATAGAAAAATTCAAATCAATAAATAAAAAAATTTTCACACAGTCTCACACAATCTCAGAACTCCTCCATTACATCGAAACAAAAATTGCCCCAAAACCAGAGAAGATAATCATACAAGACAAAAAATATTTCACATCGACTGACAGTCGGTGCGTAAAAGGTTATACCATGTTTCACCACAAAAACATCGAATTTTCATTCAACTCAATTATTATGGACGATTTTCAACCAATAGGCGAAGGATTTTCATTCGAAACGACATGTTACGTATGAAATGCCAGTTCAGAGTTTTATATATGTTGAAAAACAAAAATAAAAATATGGACATAATATTACTGTGTGAATTATATATGGTTATCTATGTATTATCTTCCTTCGAAGAATTTTCTCGAACCTTGTTGGTTTTTGAGAAACCTCTGTTCAAGTTGTTTGTTATATTTCTTTGAATATAAGGCTTAAGGTTTTCAAACACTGGAATAGATTCAGTGAAATATTTAACTCAATGCATCGAAAACTTTTTTTCGATGAGATGTATGAAAAATTTCTAGTTTTAAGATATATTAGATATATAGTTTGTAGAGACTCAGTTTATAGGCAATTAACATTTGTAATATGTGCTCCTTTATTATAGGACAGTTTTAAACTGGCTGTTGAGTGAGCCCTTGTATGTAAAAATTAAAAAAAAATAGATGTCCACCAACGTTATATTCTCAGAAAGAAGTCCACTCTAAATTATCCTATTTTCCAAGATGAAAATAGAATATGGCATTGTATTGAATGTCAACAGACAAATGCCAGGAACTCGCTTCAAATCCTACTTATTTCTCCTCGGCAACGCTTCCCGATTCTTCAAAATGTCCAACGAAACGAAGAAAACCGATATCGTCGTTACAATGTGATAATTTATCACGATTATGAACCAATTATTTTATTTTAACCACGTTATTTCCAAAAAATTAGGAAAGAATTCCAACGGGGATTGCATTTGGGCCCCTCATCTTTTATTTGCCAACATGTTACGAGAATAAGACCATTGCAGTTTCGAAAAAATTGAATTTCACAGATTAGGAAGAGAAAAAATAAACTTCAACAAATTGATATACTTTTAAATATTCGTTAAAATTGCACTTTGTTTTTTGAATGCTTGAATATTTTGCAAATAACGACAATTATCTTGGAACGTTGAATATTTTTTACTTTTTTTTTCAATTGAGTGGACCTACAGTTCAACGTGGGTTCCGAACGACCATTGAGCTTGTAATCAATGTACATTACCCAGCATATATCATTATTCTAACTACCTAAATTATAGACAAACACAAACACCCATGCCTTCAGCGGGTCTCGAACCCGAGTTCTACCGCACCATAATAGGATGTTTTCTCGACTAAGCCACGTAGACCGAAAATTTTCTACTTTTCACCAAGTTTTCATAATTCCAGATATACAACAAAATATTGTTAGTCATTGTTATGTTCAAGAAAAGTTGAAACCGATTCGAATTACACATAATTGCGGTAAAAATCCCCATCATTTTCCTTCAACAAATTATTTTCAAATTATTCACAAATTGCGAAATTTAATTATTTGAAATCGCTTGAAATTTTCAATCATGCTTTGATACAAACGATGATTTCTTGTTCTAGAACCACTTGATGTAGTTTTTTTCATTTGATTTTTCCAAACATAGTGTTTGTTTTCAACAAAAATTTTGGATACTTCACCAAATTTATCGATCAATCTATCAAATTTCATTCTCCTCTCGTAACAAATTTCATTATGTTTGAAACAAAATAGCTGTGTTCTCAAAGTTTTAACTTGGAGTTATTGGAGAAGCGTAAAAACGTGATTGTTGTACAACCGTGTCATTTAAGAACAAGATAAGTTTGAGGCGTTCAGTTATCTTGTACCTATATACATTTTCCCACTAAAAAAACCAAAATGTGGTCATAGGACTGAAATTGAAAACGCAGTTCAAACTGTATACAAATTTTGTGTTAATGAATGTGAAAAACAATGATTGATTCGTTTTTCGATATGGAAATTTGTTGAAATTGTGAATAATAATGTATATATTTAGCAGAATTGCTACATCATATTACAAAATATAGTAATAACAAGTTAATTAAAAATTTAAATAATGAAAAGTAAAATACTGTGAATCAAGTAAAGTACCAATACATATAAATAACATAAAATAGTAGAAAAACAAAAACGTTATACTAGGCACCTAACTAATATTACATGATAAACATCAATTAGAGTACTAGCAGAAACAAAGCCCAATTGAATTAGAGTGACTTTAAACTGTATTGCATTTGGTTGAGATGAACGTTCTCGGAAGTCTTTTAAATACTTTTAAACTTTCACAGTTTTTTATATGTGTAAGAAGTCCATTAAATTCAGTTAAACTTTTATACAAAATAGATTTGAGCTTTAGTGTGGTGTTACATTTTCCAAGGATAAAGTCTGTTTTGAATCTCGTATTATAATTATGTACATCTTCAAATAATCGAACTCTATCACTAATGTAGGTTGGTAACATATTTCTTTTCAGTTTAAAAATGAACACTTGTACATTAAACACAACTCTTTGGCTAACAGATAACATATTTAACACATTAAGCATGGATTTGACAGGTGTATATCTATTACATTTTAATATAGATCTCATAGCCCTATTTTGTATTTTTTCTACACAATGAATGTAGATATGTACTAATGAACAATAAAATGTAGAAATTGAAATGATTACGATTCGATAAAAGTCGTGTGTACTTCATTTGGAATATGATATGAAATATCTTCCTTTCCAATGAGAAGTTTCATTTCTCTTCCACTATTTCGAAAAGTTATAACAAAGTTCTGAACTTTTAAACTGACCACATCCTTCTCTGCGGTCACACTTTTTTGAACTCACTTTACGAATAGACTTCCAGTTACTTTCGTGGCTTAAAGGAAGTGCTGGTTTCTAGAACCTAATTGGATAGAAGTCGGAAATGTACACTTTTTTCTACTTTGTGTCGATAAACGAAATAGATGTTTTATATGGCCATTGGGAAATTCACTTTGTCTTCTTTCAAATTGATAATTGATAACACAAAAACTGAAATTTCGTTACTTGTTCACAACCATTAGTAGGAAAAGCGAGTAAGAGTAAAATAAATGAAGAACCTGAATTAATGAACTTTTCTGAAACTTGAGTATTCAAGAAACGAAGTTGTTCATCTAATACCTCCGTTCGAAGTTAAATATTTTGTTGTGACCCTTTAACTTCACTGAATTGAAAGTCGAATCTCAGGCATAATCAAAGTTTGACTAAACTTTAGGGGTAAGTTTCACCTACAGTCTTCAAACGTTGATTATTTGCATTAAAGTGATTTTACAAAGATCATTTCTTTTTCGATACTGCTGAAGTATCAGTGTTTAGGTTGGTATATGAGTTAAGTAAATATATTGGAAACTTTTCGATTTATTTTGAATATTATACTTGAGGGGAACACTTAGAATACCCATGATTCTATAAATGTAAGTATTGCTGTAACTATTTCTTTGACAATGAAAAGGAAAGAACGGATTTTCAATGAACAAATGGAATTTCAACTATAGATATAAATTTGCTATGTTTTGTTTTTAGGTTAGTCTTGGTAGCTGACCGCTCGAAACATGTCGACTCAACGTTGTAATATTATTTTATTATTCGATATATTTCTGAAATATTAAGCCAAAAGTTTGATATCATATATCATCATCTTCGGCCTTTTTACACACTCCACGAAACCCCTCACCTTTGTTTGACCTCTTATCCAGCTACAGCGAATCATGTATCTTTCTATACTCCGTTGGGTTTTTCGAAACTTCTGGATGTGAGCAGATTTTAGGGTCGAAGTTTCGCTGACATAGGTTATCGCTGGTAATACGCATTGGTCAAACACTTTGCTCTTCAAGGATAGAAGCATATCTGATTTGAAGATGTGTTTCAGTCGGCCAACTGTACCCCAAGCTGTTCTGATTCTTTGCATGATCTCTGGTGTAATATCCCCGCCTCCCGTGACAATCTGTCCCAGATATGTGTAAGACGCTGCTATTTCTAATGGGAATCCGTCTACCTCCATTTGCTGTCTGGTGCAGAAAGGGTTCAGCATCATCTTTGTTTTTGAGGTGTTTATTTCCAGACCTATTTCCTTGTCCTTGTTCGCGATGTATACATATATATATATATATATATATATATATATATATATATATATATATATATATATATATTATATATATATATATATATATATATATATATATATATATATATATATATATATATATATATATATATATATATATATATATAAGGTATAACAATATCTATTACTTGACTGTTATTCAAGTATTAGTTGATAGTTATGTTAGTTATAATATAACTATATGCTATATTATAGTATTTAACGTAAAACTGTTGATGTCAAAACAACTTAAAAAGATGTTTTGGCGTTCCTAAAATCTGAAGCACAAATGTCGTGATTTGTTGTTGCCAAAGAATCTTTGGCAAGTTGAAATTATTTGCTTTGATGAATCCAGTCTCCATAGTGGTATCACTATTGAGCAATTCACAGTTATTTCGTCGGGATGAGCACAAACCAAGAAATGGAGAGGTAAACAAACAGCATTTGCCGCTTGTTTGTAGGTTGATGACGTCATGTGCTCTGATTGGCGTCTGCAGTCATGTGCAATAGACGATAAATACAGCTTTCAATATTGATTTCACCAAATTCAATATGATGAATCGAATTGTTAAAATATGCTTTTCGAGATCGTAATGATTCAAACTTTGATGAAATCAACACGAAACATTAATTTGTGATTAGTGTCAACATTCTTGTTGTGTGAAACTCAACCAAGTGTTTTTTATTCAATATATTAAACCATGTTTCACAAAGAGGTGATTTAATATTCAATGTATTCTAAGAAATATAATTCGAAGTACCTAGTTCAGTGATTTTAATGATTTTCGTGGAATTTAACGGATTGTTTTGAAGTTTCAACCTAGTTTTTCACCAGAGGTCAATTGACAACCTATAAAAAATGTGTTTGTTCTCTCGTTTATCTTCCAATAGTTTCCCAAGAATATAGTTCGCAAACTAAAATAAACTCTGATGCGCGGCAAGATGAAATGGGGCCAATATAATAAATTTTCCGGTATGTACTGATAAAACTTGAGAACACCGATCGTTGCGGCTGCGGAGCTTCCCCAAACTGATATCAATAATGGGAAAATTTTTAACGTACAATGAATATATTCTCATATAGTAAATGTGCCATCTCACTCCGTGGGTGTTTCCCACACCATAGAAAAACTGAACTTGCTTGTTCATTAAATCATGAACAAAACATAGTGTAGATAAGGAATTGCGAAAGTTTGATAATTGTGTCCCCTACAACGTGTGTGCACATAAATTTACTGCAGGGGTTTTCATTAACAAAACCTTCTCTAAATCGATTCAGTATTCCGCAGAAGGCCCTAATTAAATGTATGTAACATTTGGTGTCCATATTAAGAAAACGAACACCAGGTTCATGAAATAGTTCATTCAGCTGTGTATTGACCCAAAGGGGGTCTGTTGCTACTTCGAAACAATAGGTTTAGTTAGAGGGAAATATATACAAATGCGGGTATAGAAAATGTTCCAACTATTCCAGTATATAGGGTTAAATGATTTGAAATATCAATGGCTCTGTTTATCCGATTCCATTGTTTACTGTTAACAAATTCCATTGAAAATGATAATCATAGTTTAAAACAATTTGCGCGTGAGCTAGAGAGAAATTGATTCTTTTTTCTCTTTGAATTGCTGAAACTGTTCGATAATCATAACAATATAACAATTCAATTTAGCAAAAACTTATCAACACTGCTTCTGCTAAAATATTTTTATCGATATTTCAGGAAATTATATTACGATAATAGTAAATATTTATTCCCAAACAAGTAAACTATCCAATTATAGAAAAATATACAAAATGAAACAATTTAATAACACTAAAAATCAACACAGTATTCAAATAAAAACAATTGATTACATGCTGATCCCAAAATATACAGTCACGTAGATATCAAACCAAAAACAGATGACTCCATATTGACCATTCAAGTTCAAATATATGTAACAAACTAAAACTAGCGAATTACAATACAAATCATATTGATATGAGATCTGATTAGCAATAATGATAATAGGAATACAACTTTATTGAATGGCAACTTATTACAGTGTTTTCTTAAACATTAACAAACAAATAGAAGCACTTAAGCAACGGAAAAACCATTTCAAAAGTTGGTTATGTTGTATTTCGCTAGTCTTACTGTCAACCCCATAGAACCAGTTTATTATTCCAAAGAATGTTTCGCTTTCCCCTTTTCTTGTTTATCTGTCAATAACTTTTCCATTTGTGTTTTGAAATTGAATAACTTCATCATTTTGTATTCGTTATTTAGTTGGTTTTAATATTTAGAGACCAAGGAAGAAAATAATGACTGAATCTTTACGGTATTATGTTTTCGTATATTTACCAGCATTTTGTCACTTTTTCGAGAATGTAATTTATTTCTTAGAACAATTTTGACGGCCAGATACTTGGGGCAAGATGTTAATAAAATTTCATATATAAAGACATAAAATTGTGATTGAAACCTGAAGTCCATTCTTAGAATTTCATTGGAATTATATATATGACTTATATGAACAAAACGTCTTATATTGTAGCAAAAACGGATGCAATTATTCTGTAAAAGTTGTTATTCGTTTTTGAGTTGTACATTTGACCAGAGCTTATTAAATATGCGGCATTAGCATAATCACACCGTGACATAATTAGGGAGTTTATCAGAGGTATTTTGATTTGTTGTCTATTATGTAATTAAGCGGTGAGAGAGTTGTAAGTTTAAGATATGCTATTTTTAATTGTAGTTTCATATTCTTTCCGAATGTTAATTGTTTTAGCAATAATATACATAGCAACAATACATGCAAAATGTATTGGAGAGAGTATATTGTGTAGAAAGATGATTTATTCTGATAAGGAGCACGTTTCACATATGTTTAAGGTGGTTGAAATTTTTTGCAAATAAATGAATTGGTTGCTCATTATTCAGTTCGAGACTTTCCAAACGCTTCAACGGTAGGTACTGGTTGGGAACATCTGCTGAAGAGAAAGGTAGAATGAAAATTAACGTGAAAAAATACATCAGCACATGTGACGAGTTTTTGAAATTTTTTTAACGAACTGGTGTATTGCTGAGCTTTCGTGTTTATTTGTTTGATCCCTCAGTCTCTGTTCCCTTCTGCATCAGAGTTTTGCTTCAGCTCAATGCTGCTAATTGTTGTGTGAACACTGATTGGATATTTTGTTGAATGTTACTTTCAGTCATCAGTTGATGCTAACACCATATTACATAAGTTTCTGGGGTTTCATGAGAATCTGGGAGGTTTGTTCACAAATAAACTTCAAGTTCAGGTGACAAACAATGTAATAGTAAATAGTTGTAAAATTTTCAAGAAAATCATATTCCCAGATCTAGGTTAGGTTAAGATATAAATTTTGATTATACTCTTGTTACTTGTAACAAGGGTGTTTTGTGTTAGGTTTTCTTATGTAATTCGATTAACTGTTATATATTTTTGAATTTTTTAATAAATTTGAATTTGAATTTGAATGGTTGAAATCGACTTCTTCAAAAGAACGCACAAATCAATGTTTCCCAATATTTTTAGTGCAATGACCCACCTAAGCGTTCCTCAAATTTGCATGCCCCCAGAAGGGTGGAAAAGCTAAAATTAAGAGGTGCGAAAAAGTTGAACTCGTGTCGACTCCATTTTCGAATTGCCCCCCGCATCAATCAAATTGCCCAGTGTGGGGAGTGGGCCCTCCGTTGGGAAACACTTGTCTAAATGAAACGTCTAAGGTCCTTTCAAATATCGACCTCCAGTGTATAATTATTTCATCCATAGTAAGAATGGCTCGATGAGAGCCAATCCCGCTACTTCATCAACGATGTTTTTGGGATCTACACTTGAAAGCGATAGCAGCGCAGAAAAAATGCGGTGAAACAAAACTAAACCGTGATAACAGCATTAGATAAACGATGAATATTTTTAATTAGAAAAAGTTTCGTAGATTCAAAAGAACTTATTTAAAATATACGCTGTCTTTCCCTGCGAGTTTTCTCTGTTATTCAAGGCGAACTCGGAAATGCTCGAATCCGCCAGTCTTTATTTCAATAAAGGCATTTTATGAAAAAGAATCAGTTCCCCTGTCAAGCTTGTGCGTGAAATTCGCAGCTTCATTTTTTTTAATTGGTAAGAGGGTACCTGGGGCAGTTCGCGCGGATGGGTTCGAAATTTATTTCAAAAGTTTATTCTACGTGGAGGCTTATAAACCATTATTCTCATTGAAATTCTGCATCTCTTGAACGAATAACCATTTCAAATAATTTATTTTATACATTTTATGATAACGTACATAACTTCAAAAAAGTATCTAAGGACATCAATATGAAATTAAAATTTCAATTGACCAAATTCAAATTTGGGGTCTCTGATATCAGAAGATAGGCCAAAATATTATTCTCGTATATTGTACGTCAAAATACAAGTAAAAACCATTTTCAGTAACACGCTACCAAATTAAATGGGCTCTTAGATGCAACAGTAATTGTTTCGAGTGAAGAAGATACAGCTCTGAAAGTTCAAAATAATTTAGACAAATTACAACATTGGTTCGATAGGAACCTCCTTCATGTCAATGAAGCTAAAACAACATATGCAGTGTTTCATAATTTCAATAAACATGTCAATGATATTAGTGTCATGCTCAATGATAATATTTTGAAGAGAACGGACAAGGTTAGGTTTTTGGGAATTAAAATGGATGAATGTCTTACATGGAAAGCACATTGCGATAGCATAAGTTGTAAGTTAAATTCTGCTGGTTTTTACCTCAGAAATCTGAGAGAGATTTTGACTTTATTTTAAAGAATAAATCTTAAATGATTTAAAGAATATCTTCGGCTCGTCGTCTGCGGCTCTAGAGGTATTCGTGTGTCAGAAAAAGATTGTGAGGAGTATGGTTACTCATACTACTTCCTGTAGGCCTTTATTTAAATCTTTCAAAGTGTTGACATTAGAGTCACTTTATATAATGGAAATATCTACTTTTATTTATAAAAACAGAGAACAGTTTTTCAGGCGTGGCGATCAACACCACTATGGTACACGTAATAGAAATGCCTTTATTACCAAACTTTGAATTTAGAATAGGTAGAAGGTCACCAATTTATTTAGGTTTGAAAATTTTCAATAGATTAGAGTATGAGATTGTGGGTTTCCAATCTGTCACCATTTTTAGGTCTAAGTTAAAACAATTTCTAATCGACAAGTGTTTCTATAGTGTAAGTGAATTTTTGTCATGATAAAATAAATTTTTTTGTTTTTTGTTTTGGACCTCTTGGAAGCGAACTAATAGTAAGTTTAGTTCAGCAGATTCAATGCAGGTCTTTTTCTTTTTACCTTTTTCCATAATGTAATTTTTCATTCAACAGAAATAAAGCTCTATTATTATTATTATTAACTTTCAATTCAATTTCTCAAGGAATGAAATACCTCAAATTCCCCAACTAATGTTGTAAAAGTATAGAAAACTAAATTTTCTTAATAAAAAGGAGTTACTTTTATAAACACAAGTATAAACATAACTATAAAACCGGAGAAAATATTAAAGACTCAAAATATTATGGGGTAATGAATACATGATTTTTGCTTCATAACAAGTCGTAAAAAAAATTAGAAGTATTTCTAGATTACTCTGATACTAGTTGTAGAAATTTTACATTTTTAGCCTAATAACGCCCTAATTTCATTAGTTTCTGCAGATTTCAAATAAGACTTGCCATCGGGCTCTACACCGTTTTTGTCTGCACCTTTGTCCAGTAGTAATTTGACAGTAGTGAGTATTCTTGTATAAAAATCAAGTATTTCGTTATACATAATACGAATTTTCACTCATTAATATTGAATAATAGTCACGAAAATTGGAAATCATATTTGTTCACGTATTCCGTGTAGAAATCATTTTGACTAAACATTTGTATTGCAAAAGCGAATTTTATCACATTTTTGTCGCAAAAAATGCGATTATCAAAAACATTAAATACTTGAGCTCAAATCTATTTCATTACACTTTTTATCACCATCAGAAGCTTTCCTTCTTTTTAGCTTTCCTAATTCCTCAACATTCATTGGACTATTTAATACCCTAATCCGTAGCAAGTTGGAGTATGGCAGCATGATCTGGCATCTATATACACTTGTCGTCAACGCCATCTTGAGGTTATTCAGAGAAATGTTCTTGAAATTCTTAGTTTGTAGAGGGACAAAATTTATCCACTTTGTCAATCGTAAAGAATTATTGAGTCATTGAGTCATATGTATTCATTAGTTACTATTTTAGTTTTTTTAGATTAGATTGAGCTATTATTTATATATCTCTTTCATTTTAATTATTTAGTTAGTATTCAACAGTATATTACTATTTTCTGTAATTGGGTATTAACGTGTTGAGAATAAAGAACTTATTATTATTATTATTTATGGATTACACTTTTTATTAAATATTTCATCAAAGAGATCGTCACATTGTTGATTTGTTTGTTCAAATTAGTGGTTCTTAAAACATTCCTATTGTATTATAGTAATAAAGGTTTAGCATCTGCCCTACATTCCTGAATTTAACTCTAAACGGTAAATAAAGCACAGTTTCGAAGCAGTGGATATATAAATCATCATTACAACAGGGTTTTCCCAGTTGGACATTTTCACCATCCTGAAATGGCCGATGCGGTGTAGAATGCTTCGCTTTATAGTCGTACTTTAAGGCAACATCGGACATTATGAAAAATCCTGCATGATACGAGTTGAGAATATTGGAATTGCGTTGGCTCAAATAATTCCAAATGTTTAGAAAATTAAACTTTATACAAAGTGAAGTTATTTCTTGTACTATGCGTCCAATGTTGTCATGATTATAAAACACTCCTTCAGGTCCCACGTTCCTAATTTTGTCGACCCTATTTCTGTTGTCTAGTGAAGTGTAAACAGAAAAATTAAGGTAAATGAATTCTAAATAATATACGAAATTCTCATCCGGAGATCTAGAAGACCGTGAGATCCAAAGCTACCAACCCATCGAAACAACTTGTTCCTTTTGAAAATACGAACTAGCACAAAAAAATGTTCTTGTAATTTTTTCAAGAGTTAAGTTTTTCATGTTGGCGGATCTGGTTGATAATGTCATCCAAACGTCATCTGTCAAAGTGAAAAGTTTTCAGGACACTCTGTCATTTTATCATGGAAGTTGTTACAAACGAGCAATGATTGCAAGTTGTTGAAATTTACTATCAAATTCCGTGCTCTGTGAAAAATTTGTATCGTTTGTTACGACCATATTATGGTCATCATAATCGACCTGATGAATCAACAATTCGTGCTGTTATCACCAAATTTCGCACCGAGTTTACTTTGTTGGACATAAAACCATTGTCTCGCATGCGTACAGTGCGTACTGAAGAGAATATTGCAGCCGTAGCGTACAGTGTTAATGAGGATCATGAAATGTCAATTCGTCGCCGTTCTCAGCAATTGGGCATGTGTTACTCAACTACATAGAAAATTTTACGACTTGATTTGGGTTTGAAAGCCTATAAAATTCAACTTCTGCGAAAATTGAAGCCGAATGACCTACCACAACGCCTAATTTTTGGTGAATGGGCCTTAGAACAGCTTAATGAAAATCCGCTGTTTTATCGAAAAATTGTGTTCAGCGATAAAGCTCATTCCAGGCTTAACGAATATGTAAATAAACAAAACTGTCGTATCTCAAGTGATGAACAGCCATATGCAATACAAGAATTACCAATACATCATGAGAAACGACAGTTTGGTGTGGTTTATGGGCTGGTGGCATCATCGGTCCATTTATCTTCAAAGACGATCGCGGAAGAAACGTTACTGTCAACGGCGAACGATATCGAGCCATGATACGCAACTTTTTTTTACCCCATTGTCCGAGTTGAACTTGGTTGACATGTGATTTCATCAAGACGGTGCCACATGCCACACAGCTCGTGAAACAATGGACATGTTGAAGGATGGATTTGGTGAGCAGCTTATCTCTCGAAATGGCCCTGTGAATTGGCTGCCAAGATCATGCGATTTGACACCTCTGGATTATTTCTTGTGGAGTTATGTAAATTCGTTAGTGTATGTGGACAAGCCGAACACGATTGAAGCCTACAGGCCGAAATGCTCGAAAAAGTGACGCAAAATTGGACCTTTCGAATGGATCATTTGATAAGGAGCCGTGGACAACATTTACATGAACTTATATTTAAAATGTAAATTTGGCAAAGGCCAAGATATCGATTTCAATAATAATTTCGGATATATGATGCAAATTGAGTGTTTTATTCGATTTAAAAAAAACTACGCTCAAAAAATCAACCATAACTTCCTCGTGATATAAATCATAACCTTTTATTTTCCAAAGAAGCAAAACTTGAAGAAATAGTTGAGAAAAATTTGTTTACTAGTCAGCTGGCATAATACAATAATGGGGTAGACTTGTCTAAACAACAACGCCAAAATAGTTAAATTATATTATACGAGGATATAAATAAGAAAACTAGTTATTGAATTCAAAACATTGTACGAGTAGGTGTAGGAGTGGGTTGTATGAACTGGCTTACTCATGTACTTATAATGGATCATTTCGTAATCTGACGTTATACAGATAACTTCAGAGATAAACCTCTCCGTATGAGTGATGAATTCCCTTCTACCGAGTATAATAGTTCACTTGAACGATCGCCTTTCATTGTATTTTGTTTCTGTTATGCTTCCGCTTGACTGCCACAAAGATACGTACATTTACTTTGCACGAAAACTTCACCCCCAAAGTGAATTTTGAGAGCTGGGGGAAGATGAGTACGATACCTTTCAACTTGTTATTAATCCTATGATGTATCGTGCGCTATTTCATGGCTCATAGTTTCATTTTATCTTCTTAATTCATCCACCTACCACGCAACTGAAAATCGAGGCACAACTCAATTTTAAATTTCATTTGAGTTATCCACGATTTGACTCGAGTTAGCAAGTATAGTGACAACTTCTTGGATTAGTCTTGCCAGCTTCTGAAAGATGAGAAATGAGATATCGCTTCTCGTGATCTTCTAAAAAATATTGTAAGGTGATTCCCCAAGTCCGTATATTCAAAGATGAATGTATATCCACAAAAACCACATGGAATATCTAGTGGTTGAATTCTATGTAAAATTTGAATCTCACCTAGCGAAGTTTAAGATTATATGGTGTTTTTCATATGGCACAAGTTATATCTGGAAGTTTTCTGACTAACTGGGCTACCCAGGTTTTTTTTGGTAGTGGATATAAGATTGTGTGGAAGTGGGAGAATTAAGATAAACCTCAAAAGATAAAATATGAACATGAAAGATTGAAAACATATTCTATTCACAATACATGTTGTTTTTGAAATTTTTGACAACGTTCTACAATATTCCGAAATGCTTCCGAATATTTTGGAATTCTCCCAAACTCTTTCGAATACTCCAGACTGTTTCAGAAATTTTTGAGTCTGTATAGTCCTGATACCGTGAAAAAATTTCCTTCAGCTAAATAAAGTTCTTCTGGGATAGGGAAAGAGAACTTCTACATCTTTAACGCTTTGATGTTAGCCACATGTTTAGTACACTTCCATTCGAGAGTACCTGATGGTACTCTTTCATTACCCATATACATGTAACTTATATTTTCGGATCTTTTAGTTAATCAGTCGGCCATGTCTTATCATAAATTATCGATAATATTGTACAAGATTCAATCTCTCCACGAGTTTATATCACTGGGGTTTTATGAAAACCACATTCACATTACCATGGACACTCATAAAGTAATCAAAGTTGGCTCATATCAACAAAGAACACATTCGATAAATCTAATCCTTTGTTCTTCAGCTTCATTGATTGCTGCACCACCCTTACGTTATCATCATTCGAGCTACAATCTTCCGAAGTCGGGAAATAAATCGAAGGAAAAACGATTCATTAGAAGCGGGAAATTGGAGAAAACATTTTCCTATAATCAAGCTCTTTACTTGGAATTATTCATCCGATAAAATCCCTTTCTAGGAAAACACTTTGATTGCAGTTGATTCTGCTGATATATGAGTAGAAATATATTTTTTTCAGGAAGTGAAGTTTGTTGCAGTGCTCAATTCATTTGTTTTATTCAGGTGATTAGGTTTCGTTTTTTCCGAAACTTTCTCAATATGTATAAGGAAATGAAATATACTCATCACTGCCAATACATTTATTTTATAAAATGTTGTACTTATAAATATCTCTTAAAATTTCAGTATATTGACAAAATTATTAGGTGAGGCCGGGTTTTCCTTGAGGTCTAAACTGATGTTGTGTGTCTTACGTCCGTTATATTGGGGACACTCTGTCATTATATGACCAAGATAGTACCTGTCTGAAAAAAGGTGATCCTTCTTTTGTGAACAGGTACAGGTCAGTATCCATCTTATCAAACTTTTCCAATTTTTTTGAAATTATGATCTATATATAATGCTATATATTCAGCCGTCAGAAACAGCATCAAGATTGAGCAACATGGATTCATGTCAATGAGATCTAAGCAATCTAATACTGTTTTCTCAGTAGGTTTTTGAAGTACTGAACTCCACTGATGTGATTCACACAGATTTTCAGAAAGCGTTTGATAAAGTTGCTAAAACACTCCTTATACAGAAATTACGCAACAAATTTGGATTCTCGGATAGCCCCACCACCTTTTTCATTTTTACCTTATTGACGACGTCACTTCGTACAGCTGGAGGGTATACGGTCGTCCGAATTCATACCTCTGGAATACATCATGGGTCTAATCTTGGGCCACTGTTATTTATTCTGTTCGTGAAAGAACTGATGGTTAATATTGACTCGCCACATTTGATGTTCGCGGAAGATTTGAAACTATATCATAAAATTAGATCAGAGTACAACTGTGTTTATTTTCAACTCGCGCTAAGCCATGTTGCTAGTTGGTGCGAGGACAATTATTTGAATTTGAATGTGTCAAAATATAATGTTGCCCCTTTCACAAGGCGAAAAGATCGAATTGAGTGTGATTATAGCGTCGGTGGTTCTTTCCAGAGATCTTGGTATAGTATTTTATCAGAAACTTATCTTGAGCCAATTCAGAGAAGGTTAATAAAACAATTGTTAAACTGATTTACACATATATTAAAAATAATACTGCGTGACGTACGTTTCGATGAGATTCACCTTTTTCAAATGCTACGTGCAGACTAATGACAATTTCTCGAATACATACAATATATAAACTTAAATTATGAATACAGAGAAAACATGGGAAAAAACAGAAAATGGTAGAACGTTTAGAAGTTTTCAAATAAGAATTTCGGAACATAAATGTAGCTTTGATAATCAGAAGACAGATTCTCATTATGCAAATCATTTGATTAATGAAAATCATATATTCAATTCCGATTTTGAAATTTTGAATACCGCAAACAAGGGAATGAAGCTTAATTTGTTAGAATCACTTCAAATTAATAAATACAAATATTCTGGCAACCTTTTGAACAGCCTAATCGATCATACCTCAAGCCCCTTTCTCAATCTTTTCAAAATTACTTAGTTTACTATATAGTAGTTCAGCATAAATTGATCCCTTCTACCTGTTATCTACCTGTTTTCTCTGTATTCATAATTTAAGTTTATATATTGTATGTATTCGAGAAATTGTCATTAGTCTGCACGTAGCATTTGAAAAAGGTGAATCTCATCGAAACGTACGTCATGCAGTACTATTTTTAATATATGTGTAAATCAGTTCAACAATTGTTTTATTATGTTTATCGATTTACATCAAGTATCGGCCTCATCAATTATTATTATTAATCAGAGAAGGTTCTTGAAATTCTTAGTTTGGAGGAACGATAAAGTTTATCCACGGAAAGGAGTTAATCATGACGAATTATTGAGTCGATTTAGTTTACTCTCATTGCAGGACAGGAGAGAAATTTTATCACTCAAACACATTTATTCAAAATTTTACACATTTCGTACAAATCATTGCGCAACAGTATTGATGGTCCTCCTCTCTTGTCCGCTTTGAAATTTCGTGTTCCTAGGCAATATTCTCGTACTACAGAAGGATTCTCTAATACAATCCCCCATTTGGTTTACGGAGTCTACATTCAATACAGTTGCTAATAAATTTGACTCCATAGAAAACAGTGACATTCAACTCGACTCCATAGAAGTTATTTTTAGGAGTTATGTGAACAAGGGAAATTGAATATAATGAATCGAAATAGATTGAGTTCTTTGTAATATTTCATTTAATTTTTATTATTTAGATATTATGAACTTTTTTAGTTTTTTCAGATTAGATTGAGCTATTCGTTATATTTCTTTTTATTTCATTTATTTAGTTATTCTGTTATTATTCAACATAATGTTATTATTTTCTGTAATTAGGAATTATACCTGTTATACCATAAAGTGTTAAGTTTTCAGCTTAAATTCATTCGCGTGTAGCCAATTCTCAGTATGTGGATTATTATTGTATCCCTTCTGTCCATTGGAGTCCAACCGTTGGACACAAGACTCAAGTCGTATTTTCGATAGTTTTTCCATTTCCTCCTGATGAATTATTCAAAGGAGTTTATTGAATCGGTTTTTAACTAAAGTTTTGTGCTGGTTACTTCGAGGACAAAGCTCCTTTGGTAGTTTGGTCGATCTTCTGATTGTCACTAATACCAACATGTGATGGATCCCAAATGATCGATATATAGTTGTCTCTTCCAGAAAGTTCTCCAAATGAATTCAGTTATTCGAAATTGTAAAATTGAAACTTGTATGACGAAAATCTACTTTCTGGAAATGTTCACGTAGAAGTATATCATCTACTAAAATATAGTTCTGCGTGAATATTCAAATAAGGAGACACACATTGCGGTTACATTTTGCTAAGGGAGCACAGCGTATTCCAAATGAATCTGCATTTCTCGATTAATCTCAAACCGAAAACCATTTGTGCAAATATCGCATGCATCACTTAACGTAAATTATTCAGTATTCTAAACAATCCAGGCGACGTAGTATAACCGAGGGTTTTACCGGAAGGAAGAAAATGCTTCGTACAAAGCTACAATCGACTCAATTTATGTACTTCTTCTATATTGTTGAATATATGAGACTTTAATCTGAAAACATTTGTTACGAAATTTCAAATGAAGTATATATTTTCTATGCGTCATCTGGAAAAAAGCGTTTATGATGCATAAATTATGAATAATTTAATGAGGAACACTAGAGATCAATTAGGGATTTACCTTCAAGTTAGATCCAACTTTTGCAATACTAATTTACCAGAATGCTAGGGTTTTGCAATATTTCTTTTCTTCAACAGCTGAATATTTGACAGTTTTTATTGACTGAAAAGGCTTTCAGTAGGTCATATGTCTGGTTAATAAACTGCGAATTTCAACCTTCCCGATCCTGACGTATAGCGTAACTAAAAATGTCGGAGACAAAATGGAAATACTGCGACGGGATTATCGAGCAATTTGAAATCCCCCATCAATAAATAACAATTCATAGGACTGATTAAGCCTTGTGTGTATGGCGGTCGCAAATCAAAGAATCGGCATTGATGATATATACTACGGAATTTGCTGAAATTCAATCGTTCCCCGAATTCCCATGCCCATTACAGAGATCTGTAAATTATGTTCCTCTGGGAATCACATTTCAACGGGGCTGCTGAATGAGTCCGAACAGAATAATTGTTTTCAAAACAGAAACGTCCGATCTAGTCAGATACGGACGAATTCTTTTTCCCAATTTGTATATCTCTCGACAACAGTCCCACGCTTTTATTGATGGCAGCCATATTGTGTCGCTTGGCCTGACAGTCCAGAAAGAGAAGGGCACAAGCTTTTCGTGGTAATTCTGTTTATCATGTGCCAACCCGACATAAAATATCCATGAATAGATGCCACATGAACCATCTAAATACTACGAGAAAAGAAAATTTGATACATATAAATATATATATATATATATATATATATATATATATATATATATAATGAGATTGAAGAAGTCTTGAAAATGAGCAAACGCTCGAAACATGTTGACTATACATATTGTTAAATAAATCGTGAAACATTAAGCCAAGAGTTTAATTTATTTTAATATATATATATATATATATATATATATATATATATATATATATATATATACATAAATAGAAATAATATGGGTTATAGGCAAGAAAGGAGGCCACTATGAATAAATTTTAACCAATTTGTTTGCTTGGTCTATATTTCGACTGTGTTTACAGATGTTACAGATGAAAAAACAGATGTTTACACAGATATCATGATAACATTTAGTTCAACAACTTACGGCTAACTAAGTAATAAAAGTATGGCCAACACCATCAACAGGAATGTGTGAAATTTAAAGTGTAAGTGATATTGCACAAGAATCGAATGTTAACGTTAAAATGTAAAACTTTTCGTTGAATATAAACTTAAATTCAAACACTTGAACTTATGATTTACACTTTATTGACTACATAGCATGACGCGTTTCGTCGTTACAAACGACTTCTTCAGATGCTTACAGAATGCTTACATTCTGTAAGCATCTTGAGACATGTTCAATACGGTATTGACAATACCAAACGTGTTTCATCATTAAACGAATTCTTTTTTGCACACTACCTAAGTTGAAATTGATTGGAAATCTATCTAAAATGCCTTCGGACCAAGACTTGATATAAATATTGATAAAATAAAGATAAAGAGTGATATAAACAAGAATATTGTGGAGTGTCAATCGGGCTTCCGAGTGCAGCACTCTTGGGGAACCGTAATCACAGTTATCTGTGATAAATGGTTTAGAGTGTTAGATAAAAATGTAATAGTAATAGCTGTATTTTTGGATTTACAAAGAGCTTTTGAAACTGTTAATAGGACGTTATTATCAACAAATGTTGCCAAGTTTGGTTTTTCTGGAACACTGTTGCAATGGTTCAATTCGTATTTACATAATAGAGCACAACATGTTGAATACGGAAACTATGTGTCCAAACCAATAATTTGTGATTATGGAGTTCCGCAAGGAACAGTTTTAGGGCCTTCAATGTTTAATTTATATATAAACGATATAATTAAGTATGTAAAGAATTGTGAAATTTCTATATTTGCTGACGACATGACGTTGTATACTGCAAGCAACAAGTCACAAGAATTAGCTAATGAAATTAGGAGTGCTCTTGATAGTTCGTCTACATGGCTGTGTGATAACAGTCTACATTGAATACTGAAAAATCTAAATATATTATTGTCGGAAACAAAACAGAAATATCTAGATTAGAGTATGATATACAAATCAAAGTTAATAATGTACCATTAGAACAAGTCAGTGAAATTAAGTATTTAGGTGTTATTATCGATGAAAATTTGAGTTTTAAAAATTATTTTAGATATGTTTTGTTATGTAAATTTTTTAGCACGGATAAGCAATTATGTTAGTGTCTTTACAAAGTATTTAGTGTATAAGTCGATAATATTACCACATATATAAACTTTTGTTCAACTGTATTATACACCTCGCATCAAAATGATATTCAAAAGTTGCAAAAGCTCCAAAATAGAGCATTTAGAATTATATTGAAGTGCAATAGGTACACACCTGTATCACTTATGTTAGCAACACCAAGTTGTTTAAATATTAGGCAGCGTATAGTACATGAAACTCCAGATTTTGTTTAAAAAATAAAATATGGCAAGGTTCCTAGCTATATCTTTGACAATGTAAAATACGTTGATGATGTACATGGTTGCCAAACAAGGTCTAGGGAACAAAATGATTTCTATATTAATAAGTTCAGTACATCTAAATGCCTAAATAATTTATGTGCGAAAAGAATGATTGTATTTAATAGTCTAGATGCGAACCTAAAGTTATGTATGAATCATTATGAGTTTAAAAAATTATCATTTTGTGAAAAACAATATCTAGCGTGAAATATGTTGTTTGATGTTGTATATATAACTATTCTTTTTGTACAGTGTATTAGCTGTGCTAAATAAAGCTTACTAATACTTATATTAACGGAACCAAAATATCTTGTATAGTTCGAAGGAATACTAGGTGATCATAAATATTGCAAATTCGGTTTAAATTCTTGTCACTTCTCAGTTTGGCAACCCATCCAACTTTACAATTCGCGGTTCATTGAGTACTTTCAACTCCATCTTAAAAATTACTCAAACTTCTGAAGATTTTTTTCAATTCATCTCTACATATTGTAGCTTGTAACGTATATTTTTTATTAAAGCGTTGTGTGCTTAGATAACTTTGATCATTAGCACAACGGTACATTTTTACATTTTTCACATATTTTCATAACATTTCACATATTATTTCATAAAAAATAAGAGTATTATATATCACATTCAGATTGTTCAGTTGAGAATGCTTTCTAGAAATTTGACAGTGGATTCCAGTGTTTCAGATTCTTGCCCTAGAGCCTGTTGTAGGGGGGGTCATATTAATAATAATAATAATAAATTCTTTATTCTCAACATATATATTACCCAATTAGAGAAAATAATAACACAATGTTGAAAAATAACTAAATAACTGAATAAATAGAATGAAATGAAATGAAGAGCTCAATATAATCTGAAAAAAGTAAAAAAGTAACTAATAATTAAATAATAATCAATAATTGATGATTGATGAGGCCGATACTTGGAAAAAATTAATACCTATAATGAAACAATATTTAGAATTTTCTCATAATTTTAATACAAATACGCATGATGACGTTTCGAAGTACTACTTCTTCATCAAATGCTGGATTAATACTCACTTGTATCAATACTCCATTGCATTAAAATTATGAGAAAATTCTAAATATTGTTTCATATATTAATAATAAAATTGAATGAAATATTACAAAGGACGCAATCTAATTCAATTAATTTCAGTCAATTTCCCTCGTTCACATAACTCCTAATAATAACTTCAAAGTAAATGTCACATTTATAAGGAACTGTTTTGAATGTAGACTCCATAAACCAAATAGGGGTTTGTATTAGCGAGTTGGTTCTTGGAGTCTCTAGGTGGAATAATTATGTAGTACGAGAATTTTGCCTTGGAACACGACATTTCAAAGCGGACAAGATAGGAGGACAATCAATACTGTTGTGCAGTAATTTGCACAAAAATGTGAGTGAGGAAATTTTTCTGCTGCCTTGCAATGAGATTAAACTGAATCGACTCAATAATTCGTCATGATTGACTCCTCTCTGTGGATAAACTTTATCCTCCGTCCAAATTAAGAAATTCAAGGACCTTCTCTCTAAATAGACTCAAGTTGGCGTTGATGGCAAGTATAAATAGGATACCAAATCATGCTGCCATACTCCAACTTGCTACGAATTAGGGCATTAAATAGTCTTATAAATGTTGAGGAATCATTGACGTATTTGCCATTGCGTATAACTAATCCATATATTATCGAGGCAGATGAAATAAATTAGGTGATGAGTGGAATGAAGGAAATTTCCTGATAGAAGAATATATTAAGACCTCTGTTCACAGAACGAGAAAGAACCGGACCACTGACGCTTTAATCACAATATCATATCAGTTTGCTCCCGTTGAAGTTTGTACTTTGGACAGCTCAGGAGATTGTGACTGACGTTTATTCTTTAGTTACATACACATTGGATCGTTTTCTTTTTTGAGCAAATAAGCGTGTGTGTATTTCCACTAGTACAGCCTAGTGGAAATCGAGAAATGTTGACATGGTGTTGATTGTTGAGTAGAGTCATCACTTGAAGTGGATCAGGTTTGATTTGCTTGAAAAACGTATTTGTGTGTAGCCAATCTGCTTTCCATAAATATTCAACTTTAATTGAATATAACTTAAATTCAAACACTTGAACTTATGATTTACACTTTATCGACTACATAGCATGACGCGTTTCGTCGTTACAACCGACTTCTTCAGATGCTTACAGAATAATGGTCTAGAGAAGTCGTTTGTAACGACGAAACGCGTCATGTTATGTAGTCAACAAAGTGTAAATCATAAGTTCAAGTGTTTGAATTGAAGTTATATTCAATTATAATGGATTTACATCAAGTAAACGCCAACACTATCAAATATTCAACTTTAGATGATGCAGATATATTTGTATCTTCCATTGTATTATGAATCTGAATCCATCTGTCTGCATTCATTGACGGTCACTTTGCTGCAACATCTGCCTGAGAGTTTCCATAAACTCCGTATTATCTTATTTAATTTTTTATATTCGTCCAGGCAGCCCCTATGGTTCGATGCTAGATATTTAGTTATTTAGCTCTCCGCTGTCTCCGATCTACTCTTATTTCCTTTCTTTAAGACGATCAAATAGCAGCCTATCGGATATCCCGCATTCAGTAAGTTGAGTAAAACTGTCTTCGAATTCCTCATCTATTGTGTTTCATTCACAATTCTTTCTCGAATCAATAGTATTATTCGAAAATCGTGGCTGCATTTCATAAAATTGATTAATATATCCGATAACTTGTGATTATTTGTGATTTACATTAAATATAATTAAATGTATTGAATGTAGTGAATTGATGATGTTTAATTATTACCCCAAAACATATGTCCAGTGTATTGAACAATTTCGGGAATTTCGCCAATTGTTTCATTACATACATACGATATACAAAGTTCTTTCAAATGTTATGGGAGAAGTCAATAAATTTTATTGTTCGAGTGCTTTGATTAAGCTAACTGTTCAAAAATAGTATAAATAGCAATAATTTCAACGACAGCCTGCAAAATTACTAAATTTCATATCATTATTCATTCGTGAATTACGTTCGAAGAAAACTCATTGAGGAAATTGAATTGAAATCAAAAATTAAATTCCCTGCAAAAGAGCAATGAAAAATGTCAGTTCTTGATCAAGTGGAAAAGAGCTAGAACATTCCATATAGCAATTACCTATATCAAATTAATCATTTTTACTTATTCCTCTCTATCCCTCAGATTTTCAGTTAATCCCCATGTTATAAACTGTAAAGTTTCTTAATTTGAGGTTATTTTACAATGAAGTTTGAGTATTGTTTTCTTCTTTAAAATTTGTGTAATTCCCGTGAAAAAAGCTGGTGAATTTTCTCCAATTGAATTTTACATTAGCGTATCTATTCATCAAAATTTCAATCGTATTTTATGAGTGTTATTTACACAAAGAAGTTTATCATCAAATTTTCCTATTCGTCAGTACTTGCATTGTATTGTCAATTTCATGATTTAATTAGTAGAAAATTTTCATGTTCACAAATTGAATTATGCCGAGTGTCGGATTGTATGAAATTTCACAAAGTTTACCCGATGAAACAATTTACCTGGTCTTGATAAATAGTCTAAAAATGAAAATACTATGTTTTGATACTAACCGTTAGTAGTGTGAAGCCGTAAACATAATTATGTATTTGGTTTGATCAAGTGAAATTTTAAGCAACTAATTTGTTACAGTCTCATTCGAATTCTATAGTGGTTGATAAATGCACGCGCAAAACTATAAATAGAATTCAATCGATCAGAATATCTGCGAGAATGCCTACTATCTGATGCAAAAAAATGAATACTGCCGTGCTATTGTTTTCTCCTGACATATGCAAATTTCTGCTGGAATGTATACGCTTAATTGAAATTCTCCGAATGAACACCATTAAACGAAGTGTTTCAAAAACACACAACGATCTATTCAAATATATATTTTTTTCATTATCTCTAGAAACACGACCCAAAATATGTACTCCAGTTAGTATAACGACCACATCTTTTATCTTGTATCAACCCCCAAATTTCTAATGCAGCATGAATTAGGGGGCATCCATAAATTACGCCATAAGATTTTTATGATTTTTTTTAACCCTCCCTGGATCTTGTTACAACTGGTCACTCTTGTGAGACTCCCCCCACCTAGAGTGACCTCACATATTTGCATTTTTACGTCTAGAAATTATTGAATTTAAACAGTCGTTTTGGAATTACATTTACTTCCATTCTAATTATTTTTTAATAAAGTTAACATCGACTTGAAAATTTAATAATAATAATAATAATAATGAGTTCTTTATTCTCAAAAGGTATCACACAAAATCTCAGAAAATAAGAACATAATGTTGAATAATAAATAAATATGATAAAACAATTGTTGAACTGATTTACACATATATTAAAAATAATACTGCATGACGTACGTTTCGATGAGATTCACCTTTTTCAAATGCTACGTGCAGACTAATGTACGCATAACGTACGTCATGCAGTATTATTGTTAATATATGTGTAAATCAGTTTAACAATTGTTTTATCATGTTTATCGATTTACATCAAATATCCGCCTCATCAATTATTAATAAATAAATAAATTGAATGAAAGAAATATTATAGAGAACTCAATCTAAGTCAATTCATTTTAGTCAATTTCCTTTGTTCACATAACTCCTAATAATATCTTCTTTGGAGTCGAAGTGAATGTCATAATTATTCGCAACTCTATTGAATGTAGACTGCATAAACCAAATGGGGGTTTGTATTAGCGAGTTGGTCCTTGGAGTCTTCAGTTGAAATAATTCTGTAGTAAGAGAATTTTGCCTAGGAACACGAAATTTCAAAGCGGACAAGAGAAAAGCACAATGAATACTGTTGTGCAGTAATTTGTACAAAAATTTGAGTGATAGAATTTCTCTCCTGTCCTGCAATGAGATTTAATTCAATTTCATTATGATCCACTCCTCTCTGTGGTTGAACTTTATCCTCTGTCCAAACTTAGAATTTCAAGAACCTTCTCTGGATGGCATCAAGATAGCGTTGATGGCAAGTGTAAATGGGATGCTAGATCATGCTGCCACACTCCAACTATGAATGTTCAGGAATTATTCGAATATTTACCATTGCGTATAACGAATCAATATATTTTCGAGGCAGATGAAATAAGTTGGGTGATTTATGGAATGAAGGAAAGTTTCTGATCGAAGCCTATACCAAGATCTCTCACCTTATCAGAACAAGAAAGAACCTAACCACAGATGCTATAATCTCACTCAATTCGATCTTTATTGCTTGTGAAAGAGACAACATTATACTATGACATATTCAAACACAATCCTCACAGCAACTGGCAACATGGTCCAACCCGAGCTGAAGTTGAAGAAAGTTGTCCTGTGATCTTATTTCATGATATAGTTTCAAATCGTTCGCGAACATCAAATGTGAAGAGTTAATATTATCCATCAGATCATTTACGAGCAGAATAAATAACAGTGGCCCAAGATTAGACTCCTGAGGTGTTCCAGAGGTATGTATGAACTCAGATGACTGTATACCCTCCAGATGTACGAATCTGATATACCCTCCTGACGTCGGTCAACCAGGTAAGAATGAAAAAGGTTGGTAAGGATATCAGAGAATCTGAATTTGTTGCGTAATTTCTCTATAAGGAACGCATGAGGAACTTCATCAAACACTTTCTGGAAATCTGTATAAATCACATGAACTTGACCTCGGTGAAGTCGAGTACTTCAAAAACGTACTTCAAAAATGTACTTCAAATGAACTATTAGATTGCTAGAGCAAGATCTCATTGACATTAATCCATGTTGCTCAATATTGATGCTTTTTCTGACGGCTGATTATATAGCATCATAGACTACAAATTCAAAAAAATGACAGAAGAAGAAACGATTACTTATATTAATCGAGAAAGCTTATCCACCTTTAGTCCATGGACTTTGAACCCATTTCTTTAAATTATTTAAAAATAGAATAGCAGCCTTTTAGTTCTCGTTTTGAGTTGATTAATGTCAGGAACACTGGTTTTGTCAACATCTATTTCAGACAACTATAGAGCATTACCGTCATCGTCCAAAGAGAGAATTTTTTTGGCACGTCTAGCAACAATTCTTTTGAGGACGACTCTTCGCTATGGGCAAACTCCTTGTTGACTCTTATGTGGTTGTTTGATTAGTTCCCTTGTATGATAGAAAATATGCCACTAACTATGATGTACAGATGCCACATGATCACTTAAACAACTGTGCCTCGACATTGTTGCAATAGCTATCATATGGAGTTTGCATCAAATATAATGGCAGTCGTAGATCCAAACCTAGCTCAAGCAACAGTGGAACGAATTTACCTTCGGGGTTCAGACAGAGTTTCGAATGTTTTTGAGTTTTTCGTTATTAATGCAATAATCTACGTGTTTCAATACGTAGATTACGAAAAGGGATACTGCGTACTTCAAGACCCCCCTTTGTGACATAATGTCACACTTCGTTATTCCGGAGTTCGAAAGTTTCATAAGTGTATTTTCCCTTCAGTTGTTTCATCAGTTTGCTCTCCCTATCTCATTTATTGATTTCCTTAGATATCGTACAAATACTCGTAAAGACTCTTGAAGATGAAGCGACACCTCGAAGCACGTCGACAAAGTAATTGTCAAATATAGTGAAACATTGAGAGCACATGTTTTTCATTTAGTAGTTGTAGTAGTAAACTGTATTTGGCACAGCTAATACACTTTACAAAAAAAAGACAAGTTATATATACAACATCAAACAACATATTTCACCCTAGATATTATGTTTCACAAAATGATACAATAATTTTTTACACTCATTTTGGTTCTCACATAATTTTAGGTTCGGACAAAGGCTTTTAAATAAAATCATTCCTTTCGCACATAAATTATTTAGGTATTTATGTGTACTGCACTTATTAGTATAGAAATCATTTTGTTCCCTAGAGCTTGTTTGGTCACCATGTTCATCTTCAACGTATTTTACACTGTCAAAGATATAGCTAGGAACCTTGTCATATTTTATTTTATAAACAAAGTCTAGAGTTTCATATACTATATGCTGTCTAATATTTATACAACTTAGTGTTTCTAACATAAGTGATACAGGTGTGTACCTATTGCACTTCAATATAATTCTAAATGCTCTATTTTGGAGCTTTTGCAACTTTTGAATATCATTTTGAGGCGAGGTGTATAATACAGCTGAACAAAAGTTTATATGTGGTAATATTATCGACTTAAAAACTAAATACTTTGTAAATACACTAACATTATTACTTATCCTTGTCAAAAAACTTACTTTTCTTGAAATTTTACTCATAACATATCTAAAATGACTTTTAAAACTTAAATTTTTATCGATAATAACACCTAAATACTTAATTTCACTGACTTGTGATCTAGATAAATCTAGATAATTTCGTTTTCTTTCCGACAATAATATATTTAGATTTATCAGTATTCAATGAACGACTGTTATCACACAACCATGTATGCAAACTATAGAGGTTACTATTAATTTCATTAGCTAATTCTTGTGAATTGTTGCCCGCAGTGTACAACGTCATGTCGTCAGCAAATATAGAAATTTCACAATTCTTTACATACTTAATTATATCGTTTATATATAAATTAAATATTAACTACCCAAAAACTGTTCCTTGTGGAACTCCATAATCACAAATTATTGGTTTGGACACATAGTTTCCGTATTCAACATGTTGTACTCTATTATGTAAATATGAATCGAACCATTGCAACACTGTTCCAGAAAAACCAAACTTGGCAACTTGGCAAATTTTTTTAATAATAACGACCTATTAACAGTTTCAAAAGCTCTTCGTAAATCCAAAGAGACTGCTATTACTACTTCATTTTTATCTAACACTCTAGACCATTTATCACAGATAAGTGTGATTACGGTTTCACAAGAGTGCTGCACTCGGAAACCCGATAGACACTCCACAATAACCTTATTCCTATCACAAACCTCGCTTACTTGGTATTTAACTACTAAATCAGAGCAGTCTCTCTAACTCGACTTTGAGAAGAATGTTAATAGAAATCACAATTAGCGATTACGCGTTATGATTTTTGTATTATATTTTCAGGAACTTTCTCTTTGCTCTATTTGTGTCTTTCAAACAAATAGCATAATTGAAAAATGGAAGGCGTAACTAACACGCTGCGCGGTGCTAGATTCGTTAGACTCATCTTATGATCTATCTTAATGATCCTATCTCGTTTTATTTTACACTGCGTCTGAGTATCGAGAGTCATGCGAAAAAAGCGTAAGGAGTTGGTTTTTGTGAATCAAAATCTAAGTACTTGATCCAATTGATACTTTCATTTCTAAATTTGCTGCTTGCAAATGGCAGAGAACAATATCAATCGAAATTGTTACACACGGTTTTGCTAAATGATTGATGAGGAAGTTGGAGTTAATTACTAGATTTGGGACTGCGACTGCAGAGAATAATAATTCTAATTATGTTACTGAAACTGTGGGACCACGTGGCCAGAACTCGAAGTTAACGCCTGTGGTCTTGGGAATTACGATTTATAAATACTTGATGTAACTAAGTTCGAGTCCATTAGGTCTCCCTTGGGGATGTATGGATAACTGTAAAAAGTAACGTTTTAACATCCGACTTTAAGGACTAATTTATCTGTCAGGAAAATGAGATATGTCAATTAAACTTTTCTCAATTGAAAAACATACCTTATTTGTGGAATATCTGTACAACAAGAATAACTATACTAATTTCGAAATTCCTGCGGAATTAGGTATTTTATCCCTTAAGATACACGTAATGTTGTCTCATATTTTATGACGTTATCAGAATAGGGAATATCCAGATGATTCCATGTATTTGAATTTTCCTGGAAGATCTGGATGCAGTTACTCAACGAATTTTATACGACATTATCCACAACTTACTGAAATTGAACTCGTACTCCAGTTGCTTTTCTCATTCAATAAACATGGTTTTTTAATCCTGTACCATCTGTATTTGCCGATATCTTTCAAATGAGCTGCTCAGCGAAAATTAACAATGATAATAAAAAATTATTCAGTGTGCATTTGAATAGCAATATAAACAAAAAAATAAATAAAGTTAATTATCAACAACATTCATAAACGTTGGTCATAATTTTCTCGGACATGAATAACATAAATATGGTACAAAACAATTTTTTATAAAATAATTTTCATTGTTTCTTAGCTTTTCCCGCATATAATTCATATTTGTGAAATATTCCCAATTAATTGATTATATTGATTCCACTATTCTACGATCTATTAATGGATCATTTCAGAAAAGGTCTCGATAAAAATGGTTTGTTGGTTTATCTGATAGTGAATGAATTTTTTCATTCTAAAGTGGTGACCAATTAAATCAGAGAGCACTCGACATTAGACGAATTCTTAGCTTTCAGCAATCCATTTTTCGAGAACCACAATTTTCCACCAGCGAATGAAGTCTGAAAGAAGTCTAATGTTGATTGCAAAATTCAGCCTTGGGGTATAAGACCATTTTGTGTCTCTCCTTTGTGACTTTACCGCGGCAGGGAAGATTTGCCCCGTGAGCTACGCTGTATTTCATCGCCCCTTCATATTAGATGAAAGAAACTAATAAAATAAAATATACACCTGATGTCAATCTGAAGCTGTGGCAAATAAAGCATCCATTTTGGAGATGAAACAAAGGAACGTCTGTAAACAAATAGGTGCCAAAAAAGAATTCCATTCCTCGAAAATAATTCTAGCATTTCATTAGAAGAATTAGAATCCTTGACTGCCCCACAAAATTAAAATATAAAAAGCTTCAAGCATCCGCTCCATGTTTTATTACGTTTCAAAGAAGAGTTTGAAAGCCTTTTTCTATCATGATGTAGGCAATATTACATTGCTAAAATTTGGTATTATATTCTCAAAGCTATATTCCGTTCATCATTTCAATTCTCAAGATAAGTGAATTTTTTGAATTCGACAGTCAAAAGATTAGGGTGAGGAAGTAACATTATGCAATACCAATCTCTGATCTCTGTACAATACCCGTCAAAAACGTATATATAATTAAATAAGCTACGATAGAACGGCAATCAGTGAAATAAAAGTAGAAAAAACCAATAATTTTTGAGCAAAAAAATATCTATAAAAAACAAATTGAACAGAAGCTCTATAAGTATCACTCACGAAATTTCACATATTTTCTTTATCTCTTTTCGCGCTCACAAAAATGTTCCACAGTAGTTGTCAGTAGTTCTGTCTTTTAACCTTCAAATCTCATTTGTGAAGCGTTCCATATATATATATATATATATATATATATATATATATATATATATATATATATATATATATATATATATATATATATATATATATATATTATATATATATAAATAACAAATATATTTTGACTGGTTTGATAATATAATAATAGAAAATATGTATTTGGGATAGCAGTCTTCAGGTTGAAATAAGTGTACTCTTTTCTTTGTATCTCAAGCTTTCGAGAATTATATTTATCTCTTCATCAGGAGCAACTAGAAGATTGAAAGTGAGAAAATGTCAAAAATACACAGATATGTGGTAACTTACGAACTGAGGTTGTATTAACAAGATGTTGAAATTTACTGAAAAAACATATATACTCAAAATAAACAAAACATGTAGTGATGGAGTATCAAAAATTATCTAGACAAAGTTTTAGTAGAATCCGAAAACAAAGAATGACACTTATAGATTAAGCTTCCATCATAGAAAAATCGTGAAATACGCGATGTCTCCATCATTCACAGAACCACACATAGCCAGTACCAACCCACACACACATCCACAAACACAACAAATCAAACCGAGTGACATTTTTAACTACTGACATTGACAGTATTCAGACTGGGACAACTGTTATGTCTCTTGGCATCGTAGTCAATTAGATAAGAAAATATTGAACTCAGACCGTCAATGTCTCTACGAGAGTTCATACTGTTCTTATTCTGGTATATACGCACCATTTCCAGAAACAGTCTAGTCTTCTCTTAGTATTATTCTTTTATCCAATTGGATAAAGATTGGAAGATTGGAAGGACCAAAATGTCAATGCTTCTTCTTTCTTAAAAAGACTTCTCATACTATTAATGGCTACAATGTATGATTTATTTCATTGCTATTATGACTTATCAAATAAGAATAGATTTTACTAATATTATTGATGTCGGAACGAGAATTCATTAAAGAGGGATTTTTATTAATGTGGAACATTTCTAAAAAAGATCTTTTTTCATAATTCATCTCATACTCCAGAATTGACGTATTTTCATAGTCCATGTCATGATTTGTACTTCTAACATGTTCTGCCAAAGCACAAACTTTCTTTGGATTTTTAACATCACTTTTGTGTTGTGACAACCTTTTTTTCAATTGTTGAGATGTTTGTCCTACATAGCTCATCTCACAAGATGAGAATATTTATATATATATATATATATATATATATATATATATATATATATATATATATATATATATATGTTTGAACGTAGAGATTCACGGATGGAAAAATATAATGGTATATTGTTCCGGGAATATCCGTTTGTTTGTTGAGTGCCTGTTGGGAACTGGCAGTTCCCAGGCACTATATTCCGGAACAATATACCATTATATATATATATATATATATATATATATATATATATATATATATATATATATATATATATATTAATATATATATATATATATATATATATATATATATATATGTTACCGGAAATGTATGATATCAAGGAATTGTATACAAATCCTAGGAAATGTGTACAATTCCGATACTATTTAGGAATGTATAAATTTCCTCGGAATTGTATATAATTCCAATACCGTATTAGGAAATTTATAAAGTAAATGCTTTCTGTGATGAAACACGTTGTTAATAATATTTTTTTTATTATAGCACTTATTGAGACAATCGGGTAACAGTACTACCGTAAAATAATAATATGTTCATATTATCTTACTAATTAAACCTTCTAAAATCAACTATCTATTAACTTTTAACGTATCACAAAATCAACTTATATTTATTCTTATAATATCGAATTTTCATTTGGCAAGTCATCAGTCTGATAATTCAGTAATTATAAATGTCACAGTATAAAGTAACAGTTACAATGTGACAGTTCACAAGGCACTGCGCGATCGCCGGATAAGGCGAAGCAATACCCTCCCCTCGTTCCGCTGTCAACATGTAACCAACAATATCGTCAATATCCTAAATGTTTTAAGATACCTACATGTAACCACCAATTACATTTCCGATTGCTATTTAGGAAATGTATAGATTTCCTAAATAGCTAATAAATAAATAGGAAATGTCTAATGTGTAAGTATAATATAATTTATTTCACACATTTCCGTGCAATTTTAGGAATTACATACATTTCCGTTAACATATATATATATATATATATATATATATATATATATATATATATATATATATATATATATATATATATATATATATATATATATATATATATATATATATATATATATATGTATATATATATATATATATATATATATATATATATATATATATATATATATATATATATATATATATATATATATATATATATAGATAGTCAGAAATTCACTACAAGAAAAAGAATTCTGTAGTTCTCGTGCTATATTGTCACACTTGAAGATATTCGCTATCAAAGTACAGAACTTTCTCTCGATAATTTTTGACAAATTATTCTAAAGGACATTATAACAGAGCTGGCTATGTGAAACATGAACAATGCGATGTCTCCATTTTCCTTCTAGGAATCAATGTTAGAGAATATTTGATTATCCATTATCCTTCTAGGGATAAATGTTAAAGAATCTTGAATTAATCTATGCATTATAATAAAATAATTATTCTAAGAATTATATTCAATGCAGGCAAACTAAAATTAAGTAAAAGAAGAAACTTACGTTGAAAACCTACACATTTTTTTATATAACAGCCGTTTACATATGTTTCAAGGTTATTGCCTATCGTCAGAACGGCGTAGTTCAAGTTAAAGATGAAAGTACTTGAAGAGATATATAAAAATTTAATATATAAAACACGAAACACAGTTTCGTACACGTTTTATACACCCAAAACATTTGGGAAGAGTCAACACAACGTTGCAGACGACAATGAAATACCGTCCGGCTATTATGAGACTTTTATAGTTTCTGGAACTACCCAGATAATCTTAACAATAAAATAATTATTCTAAGAATTATATTCAATGCAGGCAAACTAAAATTAAGTAAAAGAAGAAACTTACGTTGAAAACCTACACATTTTTTTTTATATAACAGCCGTTTACATATGTTTCAAGGTTATTGCCTATCGTCAGAACGGCGTAGTTCAAGTTAAAGATGAAAGTACTTGAAGAGATATATAAAAAATTAATATATAAAACACGAAACACAGTTTCGTACACGTTTTATACACCCAAAACATTTGGGAAGAGTCAACACAACGTTGCAGACGACAATGAAATACCGTCCGGCTATTATGAGACTTTTTATAGTTTCTGGAACTACCCAGATAATCTTAACAATAAAATAATTATTCTAAGAATTATATTCAATGCAGGCAAACTAAAATTAAGTAAAAGAAGAAACTTACGTTGAAAACCTACACATTTTTTATATAACAGCCGTTTACATATGTTTCAAGGTTATTGCCTATCGTCAGAACGGCGTAGTTCAAGTTAAAGATGAAAGTACTTGAAGAGATATATAAAAATTTAATATATAAAACACGAAACACAGTTTCGTACACGTTTTATACACCCAAAACATTTGGGAAGAGTCAACACAACGTTGCAGACGACAATGAAATACCGTCCGGCTATTATGAGACTTTTATAGTTTCTGGAACTACCCAGATAATCTTAACAATAAAATAATTATTCTAAGAATTATATTCAATGCAGGCAAACTAAAATTAAGTAAAAGAAGAAACTTACGTTGAAAACCTACACATTTTTTTTATATAACAGCCGTTTACATATGTTTCAAGGTTATTGCCTATCGTCAGAACGGCGTAGTTCAAGTTAAAGATGAAAGTACTTGAAGAGATATATAAAAATTTAATATATAAAACACGAAACACAGTTTCGTACACGTTTTATACACCCAAAACATTTGGGAAGAGTCAACACAACGTTGCAGACGACAATGAAATACCGTCCGGCTATTATGAGACTTTTATAGTTTCTGGAACTACCCAGATAATCTTAACAATAAAATAATTATTCTAAGAATTATATTCAATGCAGGCAAACTAAAATTAAGTAAAAGAAGAAACTTACGTTGAAAACCTACACATTTTTTTATATAACAGCCGTTTACATATGTTTCAAGGTTATTGCCTATCGTCAGAACGGCGTAGTTCAAGTTAAAGATGAAAGTACTTGAAGAGATATATAAAAATTAATATATAAAACACGAAACACAGTTTCGTACACGTTTTATACACCCAAAACATTTGGGAAGAGTCAACACAACGTTGCAGACGACAATGAAATACCGTCCGGCTATTATGAGACTTTTATAGTTTGGAACTACCCAGATAATCTTAACAATAAAATAATTATTCTAAGAATTATATTCAATGCAGGCAAACTAAAATTAAGTAAAAGAAGAAACTTACGTTGAAAACCTACACATTTTTTTTTATATAACAGCCGTTTACATATGTTTCAAGGTTATTGCCTATCGTCAGAACGGCGTAGTTCAAGTTAAAGATGAAAGTACTTGAAGAGATATATAAAAATTAATATATAAAACACGAAACACAGTTTCGTACACGTTTTATACACCCAAAACATTTGGGAAGAGTCAACACAACGTTGCAGACGACAATGAAATACCGTCCGGCTATTATGAGACTTTTATAGTTTCTGGAACTACCCAGATAATCTTAACAATAAAATAATTATTCTAAGAATTATATTCAATGCAGGCAAACTAAAATTAAGTAAAAGAAGAAACTTACGTTGAAAACCTACACATTTTTTTATATAACAGCCGTTTACATATGTTTCAAGGTTATTGCCTATCGTCAGAACGGCGTAGTTCAAGTTAAAGATGAAAGTACTTGAAGAGATATATAAAAATTAATATATAAAACACGAAACACAGTTTCGTACACGTTTTATACACCCAAAACATTTGGGAAGAGTCAACACAACGTTGCAGACGACAATGAAATACCGTCCGGCTATTATGAGACTTTTATAGTTTCTGGAACTACCCAGATAATCTTAACAATAAAATAATTATTCTAAGAATTATATTCAATGCAGGCAAACTAAAATTAAGTAAAAGAAGAAACTTACGTTGAAAACCTACACATTTTTTTTATATAACAGCCGTTTACATATGTTTCAAGGTTATTGCCTATCGTCAGAACGGCGTAGTTCAAGTTAAAGATGAAAGTACTTGAAGAGATATATAAAAAATTAATATATAAAACACGAAACACAGTTTCGTACACGTTTTATACACCCAAAACATTTGGGAAGAGTCAACACAACGTTGCAGACGACAATGAAATACCGTCCGGCTATTATGAGACTTTTATAGTTTCTGAACTACCCAGATAATCTTAACAATAAAATAATTATTCTAAGAATTATATTCAATGCAGGCAAACTAAAATTAAGTAAAAGAAGAAACTTACGTTGAAAACCTACACATTTTTTTATATAACAGCCGTTTACATATGTTTCAAGGTTAGTTCAAGTTAAAGATGAAAGTACTTGAAGAGATATATAAAAATTTAATATATAAAACACGAAACACAGTTTCGTACACGTTTTATACACCCAAAACTGACTTTAAAATCTTTAACTTGAACTAACCTTGAAACATATGTAAACGGCTGTTATATAAAAAAATGTGTAGGTTTTCAACGTAAGTTTCTTCTTTTACTTAATTTTAGTTTGCCTGCATTGAATATAATTCTTAGAATAATTATTTTATTGTTAAGATTATCTGGGTAGTTCCAGAAACTATAAAAGTCTCATAATAGCCGGACGGTATTTCATTGTCGTCTGCAACGTTGTGTTGACTCTTCCCAAATGTTTTGGGTGTATAAAACGTGTACGAAACTGTGTTTCGTGTTATATATATTAAATTTTTATATATCTCTTCAAGTACTTTCATCTTTAACTTGAACTACGCCGTTCTGACGATAGGCAATAACCTTGAAACATATGTAAACGGCTGTTATATAAAAAAAAATGTGTAGGTTTTCAACGTAAGTTTCTTCTTTTACTTAATTTTAGTTTGCCTGCATTGAATATAATTCTTAGAATAATTATTTTATTGTTAAGATTATCTGGGTAGTTCCAGAAACTATAAAAGTCTCATAATAGCCGGACGGTATTTCATTGTCGTCTGCAACGTTGTGTTGACTCTTCCCAAATGTTTTGGGTGTATAAAACGTGTACGAAACTGTGTTTCGTGTTTTATATATTAATTTTTATATATCTCTTCAAGTACTTTCATCTTTAACTTGAACTACGCCGTTCTGACGATAGGCAATAACCTTGAAACATATATAAACGGCTGTTATATAAAAAAATGTGTAGGTTTTCAACGTAAGTTTCTTCTTTTACTTAATTTTAGTTTGCCTGCATTGAATATAATTCTTAGAATAATTATTTTATTGTTAAGATTATCTGGGTAGTTCCAGAAACTATAAAAGTCTCATAATAGCCGGACGGTATTTCATTGTCGTCTGCAACGTTGTGTTGACTCTTCCCAAATGTTTTGGGTGTATAAAACGTGTACGAAACTGTGTTTCGTGTTTTATATATTAAATTTTTATATATCTCTTCAAGTACTTTCATCTTTAACTTGAACTACGCCGTTCTGACGATAGGCAATAACCTTGAAACATATGTAAACGGCTGTTATATAAAAAAATGTGTAGGTTTTCAACGTAAGTTTCTTCTTTTACTTAATTTTAGTTTGCCTGCATTGAATATAATTCTTAGAATAATTATTTTATTGTTAAGATTATCTGGGTAGTTCCAGAAACTATAAAAGTCTCATAATAGCCGGACGGTATTTCATTGTCGTCTGCAACGTTGTGTTGACTCTTCCCAAATGTTTTGGGTGTATAAAACGTGTACGAAACTGTGTTTCGTGTTTTATATATTAAATTTTTATATATCTCTTCAAGTACTTTCATCTTTAACTTGAACTACGCCGTTCTGACGATAGGCAATAACCTTGAAACATATGTAAACGGCTGTTATATAAAAAAAAAAATGTGTAGGTTTTCAACGTAAGTTTCTTCTTTTACTTAATTTTAGTTTGCCTGCATTGAATATAATTCTTAGAATAATTATTTTATTGTTAAGATTATCTGGGTAGTTCCAGAAACTATAAAAGTCTCATAATAGCCGGACGGTATTTCATTGTCGTCTGCAACGTTGTGTTGACTCTTCCCAAATGTTTTGGGTGTATAAAACGTGTACGAAACTGTGTTTCGTGTTTTATATATTAAATTTTTATATATCTCTTCAAGTACTTTCATCTTTAACTTGAACTACGCCGTTCTGACGATAGGCAATAACCTTGAAACATATGTAAACGGCTGTTATATAAAAAAAAAATGTGTAGGTTTTCAACGTAAGTTTCTTCTTTTACTTAATTTTAGTTTGCCTGCATTGAATATAATTCTTAGAATAATTATTTTATTGTTAAGATTATCTGGGTAGTTCCAGAAACTATAAAAGTCTCATAATAGCCGGACGGTATTTCATTGTCGTCTGCAACGTTGTGTTGACTCTTCCCAAATGTTTTGGGTGTATAAAACGTGTACGAAACTGTGTTTCGTGTTTTATATATTAAATTTTTATATATCTCTTCAAGTACTTTCATCTTTAACTTGAACTACGCCGTTCTGACGATAGGCAATAACCTTGAAACATATGTAAACGGCTGTTATATAAAAAAAATGTGTAGGTTTTCAACGTAAGTTTCTTCTTTTACTTAATTTTAGTTTGCCTGCATTGAATATAATTCTTAGAATAATTATTTTATTGTTAAGATTATCTGGGTAGTTCCAGAAACTATAAAAGTCTCATAATAGCCGGACGGTATTTCATTGTCGTCTGCAACGTTGTGTTGACTCTTCCCAAATGTTTTGGGTGTATAAAACGTGTACGAAACTGTGTTTCGTGTTTTATATATTAAATTTTTATATATCTCTTCAAGTACTTTCATCTTTAACTTGAACTACGCCGTTCTGACGATAGGCAATAACCTTGAAACATATGTAAACGGCTGTTATATAAAAAAATGTGTAGGTTTTCAACGTAAGTTTCTTCTTTTACTTAATTTTAGTTTGCCTGCATTGAATATAATTCTTAGAATAATTATTTTATTGTTAAGATTATCTGGGTAGTTCCAGAAACTATAAAAGTCTCATAATAGCCGGACGGTATTTCATTGTCGTCTGCAACGTTGTGTTGACTCTTCCCAAATGTTTTGGGTGTATAAAACGTGTACGAAACTGTGTTTCGTGTTTTATATATTAAATTTTTATATATCTCTTCAAGTACTTTCATCTTTAACTTGAACTACGCCGTTCTGACGATAGGCAATAACCTTGAAACATATGTAAACGGCTGTTATATAAAAAAATGTGTAGGTTTTCAACGTAAGTTTCTTCTTTTACTTAATTTTAGTTTGCCTGCATTGAATATAATTCTTAGAATAATTATTTTATTGTTAAGATTATCTGGGTAGTTCCAGAAACTATAAAAGTCTCATAATAGCCGGACGGTATTTCATTGTCGTCTGCAACGTTGTGTTGACTCTTCCCAAATGTTTTGGGTGTATAAAACGTGTACGAAACTGTGTTTCGTGTTTTATATATTAAATTTTTATATATCTCTTCAAGTACTTTCATCTTTAACTTGAACTACGCCGTTCTGACGATAGGCAATAACCTTGAAACATATGTAAACGGCTGTTATATAAAAAAATGTGTAGGTTTTCAACGTAAGTTTCTTCTTTTACTTAATTTTAGTTTGCCTGCATTGAATATAATTCTTAGAATAATTATTTTATTGTTAAGATTATCTGGGTAGTTCCAGAAACTATAAAAGTCTCATAATAGCCGGACGGTATTTCATTGTCGTCTGCAACGTTGTGTTGACTCTTCCCAAATGTTTTGGGTGTATAAAACGTGTACGAAACTGTGTTTCGTGTTTTATATATTAAATTTTTATATATCTCTTCAAGTACTTTCATCTTTAACTTGAACTACGCCGTTCTGACGATAGGCAATAACCTTGAAACATATGTAAACGGCTGTTATATAAAAAAATGTGTAGGTTTTCAACGTAAGTTTCTTCTTTTACTTAACTATGCATTATATATGTATACTACTTACTCAATGCCTTTCAAACGTTGAACGCGTGACTGATGACTACCTTCTAGTACGAAACAGTGACTGTCCCAGGCTTTCAATAAATGTAGGTATCGATTTCAAAATTCTTTAACATTTATCCCTCGAAGGATAATGGAGATTCAGATATTGTTCATGTTTCACATAGCCAGCTCTGCTATAATGTTCTTTTGAATAATTTGTCAAAAATTATCTGAAGAAAGTTATAGAGTATTTTGATAGAGTATATATATATATATATATATATACATATATATATATATATATATATATATATATATATATATATATATATATATATATATATATATTGAATGTTTTTAGCCATAACAGGCTTCTTTTAATATGAAAAACTTCATTTTTGTTGACGTTTCGTTGTATCACAACTTTGTCAAAACTAAGTATCATTAGTTAACAGAGATGAGAAATATTGAGAACATCAAACAAATATAAGTAGACGTCTGCTATAAACGTTTCACGATTTAATTATGCTGATAAATTTTAAAACCCTACTGCAAAGAAGTGAAAAAATTCTCCAAACTGTAATGAACTAATTTCAATTTGATGAGAAAATAATCATTTCGAACGCTGCTGCAAAAATTAATTAAATCATGTGATGTCTTTTTTATATTATAATAAATGAAAAATACTTTCGAAATTCCTTTGTAATTAAAATATTCTCATTAAAAAAATAGAACCTTTCCTTAAATGAGAAAATATAAAGGCTCGTATGTTTAATTATAAAATAATTCCTGAAACTCTCAAAATTTAATTCTTTTTTTATTGAAATGAATAATTTTAATGAACCCCTGAAAGCTTTCCGTAGTCATAGCAGGCAATCTGAATATTATACAGGAAGTAATGGAAGATAAGAAGATAAAGGAAGAGATACACCTCTGAGCTATCATTTTTAATTACGAATTACAGGTAATTTAAATATTAATTGTGAAGGTGATAGAAAATTATTGAAACTTTCTTATGTATCTAAATATTGAAATATCAAATAGCTCTCCCAAAATCAGTAACTACCTACAAACATATTAGCATTCGATTTTTGAGTATGAAATTTCCAAATATAACTGTTGATAAAATATTTATTTATGGATCAAGTGAGTTAAGGTTTTTCTTTCACGGTTACTGAAATACATGGCACAATTCGTTTCATGAATATTATTTTTCAAATACCACTTGGTATAGTCATGCCTGATGAGTTAAAAATGCCAATGTTGAAGGCCATACTTCGGAACTCCTTCAATAAATCCAGTGTTCATATTGTGGACATTTTGTGAAGCATGTATATAAAACATAATAATTGGATCATAATCCTAACAGACTCACTTAGCGGCCTAATAAGCCTCCAACAACTGTATCCTGAAAATACCGTTGTACAGCAATTGAGAGAAGAATTATACAAATTACAGACTCAACAGTATAGTATGAACTTCATTTGGATTCTATCCCACGTAGGAATAAATGGAAATGAAAAGGCCGATGAACTAGCAAAATTAGGCCCAAGTTCACAAAATCAACAAAAAATGAAATACAGTGATCATAAACCTCACATTAAACAGTTTATCGACGACCTATGGCAATCTGAATGGGACAAAAATAGAGCAAACAAACTTTACCCGATCTTGCTTAAAACAACCATAAAACCGACAGTACCTCAGAAGAGAAGAGACCAGGTCGTGATGAATAGAGTGAGAATAGGCCATAACCAGACTAACTCACAAACACATCCTGGAGAGAGAAGAACCGCCAATCTGTACAAACTGCACAACACCAAAAAAAAATCACCACATTATGATATGCCCAGTATTCAACAAACAGAGAGATTATCTAGAAATGAGCAACCAAGACCCCTTCGAATTACTCAGGGCCAACCTCGAACAAGTGATAAAATATCTTAAGGAAATTGAATTCTATAACTTTATTTGATTCAGCCTATCCAAAAAAGGATAAACAACAACCAAATTCGAAAGTCGCTTCCTAATGAAATTGTTACAGTTTGATTGTTTCGAAGATGTCGCCCAGTATACATTTCGATACTGTTTTGAATGAACTTTTAGTTAGGACAGACGGTCTTTGACACGTGAGAGGGTTTTCTTCGACAAATCTCACATTGTTACGGTAATAAATACACATGAACATCACGAGGTTCACTTTCCCAGAAAGAGTAGGGCAGTGAAAATCCCCTTATGTACGTCTACAGCTGAATGGGAACTCTTAAATATTTCTGAGAATGTTGTCTGTTGTCTACTCTGTATTCGGTTTGGGTTCTCGATTCTCATATATCTTTCTTGTTACCCTTACGAGAATATGGCTTTTCACTACTACCTCTGATGGTTTCATTTCCTGCTCTATCTTCTCGTAGATACACAAGAAAAAGGAGATAAATTATGTTAGGAATGATCGGACGTATTGGGTAAATATTGAATAACGAATTCTGTTGGTATATTTCATTTTGGTGACCTTCTGTTTATATAGAATTCGATACCTTCTTCTATTATCTGTCCTCTTACGTTGAAATCCTTATGATATATTATTCTTAAACAACCCCTTACATGTTATCGGTAGCCACAATCCACAATATGGGTGTCATAAGTGTGAAATGGTATTTCATCTAATATCTATAATTGAAATTAGTCGAAATAGAGTGAGTAAGCTTTGTTTATTGTTAAGTGGAAATAAACACTGAAAAAAACTTGGGGGAACATCACAATAAAAACTGTTTCTGCCATTTACAAAAGAATAAAACTAGAAATGAAATTTTGGGTGAAATATTTCACTGTTATCATCCCTTTCCTCTATTTCGAAACCATTCGAGACAAATATACCTTGTCAGTATAAAATACATTTTTATACTTTCGAATATTTCAAAAATATAATAAATCAAGCATTTCTTACGATTCCGAAATTGCTTCCGCCGAAAAAGTCTCATAAATCGCTCATTTCATATTATATTGTCGACCATTAAGTATCTTACGCCATTTTTTTAATAAAACGCCTTTTCTTCGGGAAATAACTTCAGTTAACAGCTCAATAAACTGAGAAAATCTTCCATTTATTGTGATTTACTAAAAAGGCGTATTGTTGAAGATCGTACAGCTCATCCAGTCAGATTTGTGAATTGAAATATAAACGTCAATTTAAGTATTATCGAAGTTTGATTGTTGTGATAATTTTATTTGATGTTCATCTTTTCCTGATAATATTGCAAATTATTTACGTAAAATATTATTGACTGAGATTGAATTCTTGCTTAACTCTTGGTGAAACATAATTGAATATTAAAATAAATGAAACTTTTGGCTTAATATTTCACGATTTATTTAACAATATAAATAAAATAAAATAAAGGGAAACGTTTAGACCTTTTGGAAGCAACTGAAATAAGCAGTTTTCGGAAGAGAAAAGAAGAAATCGTAAATGAACAAGTAGATTTTCAATTATCCTCCCTACTCACATCCATTGTATAGATATAAATTTGTTGTACGTTCCTTATAGTAGTTTAGTCTTGAAAATGAGCTAACGCTCGAAACATGTTGACTATTCATATTGTTAAAAAAATCGTGAAACATTAAGCCAAGAGTTTAATTTATTTTAATATAAAATATTATTGTTCAGAAAAACATTCTATTTTCAACTTGGAAATTCGGTGATACTTCACGATATAGATAACATCACGAATGGAAATTCAATAAAATTTAGAACACTAGTTATATCATATTTCTGAATTATTCTAAAATTTCTAAAATTCTTTAAAGTAACAAAAATGTTATTGTTATATGAAATTTGTTGACTCGTATATTTTCAAATGAATATATGACATTTAAGAGCCAAGGAAAATATCTATATACATTATATATATATATATATATATATATATATATATATATATATATATATATATATATATATATATATATATATATATATATATATATATATATATATATATATATATATATATATATAATCTATCTGATTCGTGAACCATTTTATTTATATTGTAAAAATTGGAATCTTGGGTTTTTTGGTTCAATTGAAACAAAATGATATTAGTTTATTTCCAAATTACGTTTCGGTTATTATTTTAACCTTTATCAAACTGGTATATATGTCATATGCTCGCTAAAACAAAATTAATATAAAAACAACGCTCACAAACATGATTTTAAATCTTACCACAATATAAATACTTCGGAAAAAAAGTTCATAGGTGACAAACAAACAACTATATTGACAATTAGGTATACTTAAACATTCAAAATTTTTCTAAAAAACAATTCACGTTCCTCTCTCAAAGCGTATTACAAATATATGACTGGACTCGGAAATTGATCACATCTGCAAACTTACATGTGAAATCGTCCGGTACGGTTTGATTCACGATACAACCTCTGAAAACTTATCACTTTTTTTTTTTTAATTCAGTGGACCTACAGTTTAACGCCGGTTCCGAACGGCCATTGGGCTTGTAATCGATGTACATTACCCAGCATATATATCATTATTTCAACTTCTCAAATCATAGACAAACACAAACACCCATGCCTTTAGCGGGGCTCGAACCCGAGTTCTACCGCACCAAAGTCGGGATTTCTACCGACTAAGCTACGGAGACAGGCAACTTATCACTTAAAACTGTCTATTGAGTGTCTTTTAAAAAAAAAGCTCCTAGCCAAAAAAATTACAAAAATACTGAAATAATACTCGAAATATCTGAAACTCAGAGGTATATAAAGGGTGTATTTTTAGAGGTATAGAACTTTAAATTACAATAAAACAACGATGGATCATTCGATTGACAAGAATTTTATTTTATTCGAAAGATAATTTTGTGGCATTACGTTTTGAATATGATTTCTGGCATATGATCGCCACGGCGGGCTCGGATGTAGTCCAATCTGGACGTCCAATTTTCGATGACTTTTTCCAACATTTCTGGCCGTATATCGGCAATAACACGGCGAATATTGTGTTCCAAATGGTCAAGCGTTTGTAGCTCATCCGCATAGACCAATGACTTTACATAGCACCACAGAAAGTAGTCTAGCGGTGTTAAATCACAAGATCTTAGAGGCCAATTCACAGGTCTAAAACGTGAAATTAGGCGGTCACCAAACGTGTCTTTCAATAAATCGATTGTGGCACGAGCTGTGTGACATGTTGCGCCGTCTTGTTGAAACCACTGCTCCTGGACATCATGGTTGTTCAATTCAATGAAAAAGTTAGTAATCATGGCTCTACACCGATCACCATTGACTGTAATGTTCTGGCCATCATCGTTTCTGAAGATGTACGGACCAATGATTCCACCGGCCCATAAAGCGCACCAGTCAGTTCTTCTGGATGTAACGGTGTTTTGACATACACTTGAGGATTATCTTCACTCCAAATGCGGCAGTTTTGTTTGTTGACGTAGCTATTCAACCAGAAGTGCGCTTCATCGCTAAACAAAATTCGCTTATGAAAATCGGGAACAACGGCAATCTCGTTTTGGGCCCATTCGACGAATCTACGCCTTGCATGATCGTTTGATGAATTGCCAATACAAACTGAGAATAAATCACTTCTCAGCTGTTAAATCGGTCGCTATCTTCAACAATAATGCCAACTTAAAATTCTATACCTCTAAAAAAAACACCCGTTACACACATATTTCAGTCTCCTACAACGGTAGAAAGAAGCATATGAAGCAGTACAGAATAGGTGAAAAATGTTAACATATGAAAATTAATTTAGTTAGACAAAAATGAGGCACCATCTGAATTATTTTCACGAAACTGATTTCATATTCATATTCCATTGAAAAGAGTAAACCAGAAGTGAGCTATAACTTTAAGACTAGAATTCGGAAGCTGAAACGAAAAAACTGCCGAAGTGTGCTGAATGTCATGAACACGATTCCTTTGTCCCGTTTCCTTTATCTTAACTATTATAACGTACGAATAAAGTGCAGTAGGACATATCACAAAAATCGAATAAAGAGAAGAAATTTTATGAAGTTCCTGGCTGAATTATCGAGTCGCCTTCCTTCCAGAAGAAGTTTAAGCGTTAAGTAAAGAAACTATTTTCATACGTTCGAAAAACCTTCAAATGTCATCGTTATCAAAAACAATTCAATGTTAGTCGTAGAAGATGATAATTTAGTTGAATTTCGGCAGAAATGAGAAACTTGTTCATAAGTGCACCATCTACATCGTACAGATTCTTTGAAATTTTCAAAAAATCAATTTTAAAGGGGGCGAATGATTACAAACATGAACTTGATGGAATATTCGCTGATCCTTGGGTGTAATATGATTCAATAAACTGGATAAAGAACAAACACAAGGCTCAGTTTAACTAAATTATATTAGTGCTTGACAATTATTTCGGGGCGTTATTCCATTATCAAAAGTAATACAGTTAAGGTTACTTAACATAAAACACAAACTTACCCAACATAAAAAACTCATGGATTTAAAGTGAACTAATTTCAAAACCAGAAATCTAGAGGTGAAAATATCGTATAGGTCCGTATAGGTGTGAAAATTCACAAGAATCAAATATTCTTCCACTCTGAAAATTTTTACAAACACTGCTCTAACCTGTTTCAGCTATTTATCCAATACTGAAGCTCACCAACAGAATATATATATATATATATATATATATATATATATATATATATATTCATTAATATATATATATATATATATATATATATATATATATATATATATTCATTAATATATATATATATATATATATATATATATATATATATATATATATATATTCATTAATATATATATATATATATATATATATATATATATATATATATATATTCATTAATATATATATATATATATATATATATATATATATAAGAAATATTTATATGTAAATTTGGAATCGAAACATATATATCGATATATATATATATATATATATATATATATATATATATATATCAATGTTTTTGGCAATAACAGGCTTATTTTAATGTGAAAAACTTTATTCTCGTTGACGTTTCGTTGTATATCACAACTTTGTCGAAACTAATAGATTATTTATTTTATTAGTATTGACAAAGTTGTGATATACAACGGAACGTCAACGAGAATAAAGTTTTTCACATTAAAATAAGCCTTTTATCGCTAAAAACATTGAAAATAAACTATCTTAAACAGGCAATAAATCAATTTAAAATATATGTATATATATTTATATATATATATATATATATATTTATATTATATATATTATATATATTATTATATTATATATATATTTATATATATTCACTGTTTAATTGGGATTGCAGTCTGAGACAGGAAAATCAGTTTCCTCTTTAGTATTTTCCAAGCTTTCGAAAATGTTTATTTTCTTCTTCAGGGCTAAAATAGTACAATATTAACAATCTATATAACAAGGCACTATCGAAAACTTTTCTTACAATTACTTTGAGGTTAGTCCGAAAGTAGATTTGTTTTTTGAATTTTGAAAATAAGTACAAGTGTTCCCAAATGCATTGGGTTTGAACATTACTGTTAGGTAGCTGAAGGAGGCAACGACTCAATTCCACTTGAAAAGCGGAATTGAGAAATACAGTCAGTGTCGTTGCTTCCTTCAGCTACTTAACAGTAATATTCGAACCCAATGCATTTGGGAACACTTGTACTTATTTTCAAAATTCAAAAAACAAATGTACTTTCGGACGAACTTTATGGTAATTGTAAGAAAAATATTCGATAGTGCCTTGTTATAAAAATGGTTAATATTGTACTATTTCAGCCCTGAAGAAGAAAATAAACATTTTCGAAAGCTTGGAAAATACTAAAGAGGAAACTGATTTTCCTGTCCTAAACTGCAATCCCAATTAAACACTGAAAATACATATCAACAGACGTGAAGCATTGAACTATATATTTATATATATATATATATATATATATATATATATATATATATATATATATATATATATATATACCTATATAAACTAAAAATGAAAATATTTTTCCGAGTTGGCGGTCAGTGAATTGAATAAAATCTTTCTATTTATTACTATTTATCTCGAATTCTCAATGTTTCACTACTGATTTATAGCTTCATCAGGAGAATAACTACAAAAAAACAATAATTGAAATATTATGCAATTCAATTTACCTGCTGTAGGATTTTAAACTGAAATAAATTGAATTTTTGTTTAATTGAATAATACTTTCATATTATCTTTTGCTGTTTTCTTCCTAATGAAACTTGATATATTGCAAAATATTGAGAACTTGAGATAATTGGGTTTTTATTAGTTCACTGAACGCAAAACAGAAAAAATAATTTTAGTTTTAGTCTATAAAACAAATCGGTCGAAAACAAGCCAATCTATAGAGTATACGAGTATATAACGAGTAAATAACAGAATGCGAAAATGTTAAATTCATCTCCTGTTCATTAAAATTATTGTTGTTAATTATTATTAACAATAATAATTAAGTAATTTTAATATTAATTAATTTTAATTGATAATTAATTCTAATTAATAATTAAAATTAATTATTCACTATTGTTCAAGAGTACACTCTTGATAATGGGTTAACCACCCGAAACATATGAAGAGTTTTCAATATATTCAGTGAAACTTAAGTCAAGTGTGTTCATTTTTAATTTTATAATATATAAGAAATGTTAATAGGTATATATCCTTGTATATTGCACATTCGTTTTTCTAACTTTTTCATTTTATTTGCAGTATCACCGACATATCCAATTCTCCTATAAAGTACAAGAAAATAATTTGAATAAAACTAAGCAGTTGGTAATTTTCACAATAATCATATTATAGTGAAAATTACAAAACAATTTTGTTTCATACAAAATATCTCATATGTTAAATTTTCATCAAGTATCGGCGCAACCGATTAGTGAAAGAACAAGAAATCAGCATTGATTTAGAATTAATACAGATTACATACGAAACAATTATCGACAAACAACAGAACATGAAAATTTCCTATAGCTATCAGGAATATAATGAAACCTACCTCAGATCTACACTAAATATTTGCTAAAATTTAAAGATATAATCTTATAATATAATAAGTAGATAATCGCAGTTAGGTACTTCGACATTCAGTATTTTTGCTAAATAGTTTGAATTCTCAGTAAAGTGAAAGTTTATATATATATATATATATATATATATATATATATATATATATATATATATATATATATATATATATATATATATATATATAACAATAACTCAATAAACGATCACGTTCTCACTACATAAATAAAAAAGTGAAACCAAAAGTTCTACGAGAGAAAATGCAACGAAAGAGGAGATTGAAATGAACGGAAAAAGCACATGCTTGGGACATTAGTGGTGGTGGGTGATAATTGGCAAAAACAGAACTTGTAACTAAGACACCTATTCATAGTCATACCATTTGGAAGAGACAGGCAGATGTGCAAGAGAGCAATGAGCGCCAATGCTCTGGGACCGCAAAAAAATTGACATTGTTCCCTCATGTCCCTGTCCATGGATAACAATATTGTAGCAGAAGAGCTCGCGTTAGTGTAGTGTTTATTCAGTTTTCATTCAATACGGAATTAGCATCGGATTATTATGTTCGATTTAGGTTAAGATTTATTGTTGAGAACTTGACATGTCAGGACACAACAGTTTCAAATGTTCCGTTGACTTTTAGCGTACATACATATATATATTTTTGTATTTAAATACAAAATATACAGACGTATATACGTGAAGACGGACTAAAAGAAGCTCTACTACCGATTCGAATTAGTTACTTCATTTTAGAAAGTGCGGTGCTTATTGTGTACGTCTGTATACTAGAAACATATCGTTGGTCGGAAGTTCTTCCGATCCGTGACACAGCGCTATCGCGAGCCCGTTTCACAATGTTCTGTGTCGCGCGAGAATGACGAGAAACGGCCAATCCTATGCCACGGTCACGTGTGTCTTAGCTATCTCCTCTCTGGGCCAACGTAGATCAATGAGAGTCGACGCATGAGCCCTTAGTTAGTGCCGCAGCGCGGCAACCTGCGATGCTTGTTTTCTTTCTTCCCAGTCTGCTTCTATATCTTAATTGATATTCTGGATATCATCTATACCTAATAGCGAATCCCCACTTAAACCAGATTAATTGATGTATCTATAGTTGCGGCTTCATTTTTGGGCTTTGCGCTTAATATCACTTCTTAGTCTTCGACCTCACGTCTCATTCTTGTTCGCATTCCTGTTAGCAAATCCCCCTCCTGTTTTGTTTCCGTTCTTCATTTCCTTCTAGCACATTTGGTCGGGGTTCCTCTCTTTCTAAATGAACTTTTTCTGCTATGGAATCTGATTCCGGTGAAGTTTCCATAAATACACATGCAGGTCTTCAAAAGAATCTTAAGTAAATTGATTATTTAAGAAGTGAGTGAGTTTCCTTCCGCTGTGCTCAGATCCAATTCAAAACTGAGCACTATTCGAATACTTATCAAGTTTCAAGAGAACCTTCTCCGATGTGAATGATGTATGATACTCTACTGGCATTAACTACCCTAAATTTCAAATACTAAAAGATCCTAAAACTCGATCTCGATAAAAGTATTGAAAAGTAGGGAAAGATTATTCCAAGTTGACGTATGCCCAATACAACCCATCTCAAATACATCTTATTAATTTTCGAGTCATTGCTAATATTGAAAAGTTTCTTAACAATTAGTTATCAACACTTTCTTAACAATTTGTAATCTGAAATGAGTACAAAGTATTTGGTTATTATATTCATAGTCACATTTCAATAATGTATTCAATGAATAGATAGATTCTTTCTATTTACCGGTGTTTTAACATTCTTGATATTGGATTTACTCGATGAAAATTTAATTTCATAATTACAGTAAAAAAATCGAATTGAATCGTCACAGACATAAACAATATATATTTATAGATTATTCCTATAGTTTGATCAACCCTGCAATTTCATTTAAAAAACTGAAATTTTTATTTAATTCAACAAGTATTAAAATTTAATAAAACAATTGTTAAACTGATTTACACATATATTAAAAAGAATACTGCATGACGTACGTTTCGATGAGATTCACCTTTTTCAAATGCTACGTGCAGACTAATATGAACCATTAGTCTGCACGTAGCATTTGAAAAAGGTGAATCTCATCGAAACGTACGTCATGCAGTATTATTTTTAATATATGTGTAAATCAGTTTAACAATTGTTTTATTATGTTTATCGATTTACATCAAGTATCGGCCTCATCAATTATTAAGTATTAAAATCTCTAAAGTTTATTCCCGTTCATTTTTTCGCAATTAAAATTCTCACTGTATAATTACTCTGTATTGAAATCTCTGAAGTTTATTCCCGTTCATTTTTTTGCAATTAAAATTCTCACTCTATAATTACTTTCAATGTGTCAATATTACTAATATAAGATAACTCAGGCCACGCATTTCACAGAATTGAGTGCCTAATTTCCACAGATAAATAAAAACAAAGGCAATGAAATGTAGGCGAATGTGCAGATCTGTTCGAATTCTGAAGCTCTGTCAACTAAGTTGAATACGCTTGTCAAATTTTTCTGCGAGTAGTATTGTAGTATATCTGTGTATATTCTGTCTTCGTGTTTATGTGGCTTTACAATTTTCTATGTCAATACCACCAATACTTTGTTTATATTCTATTTATAATCATATTATTCTGTGCACTATCAATTCCTAATTCCAATCCATTCCTAAATTAAGTACCGACAGTGACGAAAAATATAGTTTACTCCTCTGTTTCTAATATATGAGTGCTTCAAATTTAGTTTTTATTCTACTCAAAAATTCCAAATGTTTTCTTCCTATAATTCTTAGTCCGTGAGTAGCTCTGCTGATGAATTCCTGTTGATTTTCAAACGCTACAAGCACAACAAGTACAGTACAAGTCGCATGTAATTTATGATAATTATATTATATTCTGAAATATTCACATTAGGTTTTCTTATTACGTTTTTTCTGTTCATTTGAACGCCCCAAATTTGACAACATTGTTAAAGACGAACGAGTAATGCGAATGAAAATTTGAAATGGAGAAATCAGCAATAAATTTTAAGACATTAAATTATGGGAAGTAAATATGTTGCTTAAACAGAACATCTGAAGTATCTACTCGGTCTAAGCCAAAACAAAAGCATAACTTGGTGCGAAGTTGCAGTTAATGACAGCCCGAATACGAGCGAAAATGTTCACGAGAGATAGTTGCGTCTGACAGTAGAATAATAAAATATAGTCAAGACTCCGTACTCCGTTTACTACTCTAGAAAACATTAGGGCCAATTCGAGAGCTAACTACACTTCCTGGGTGCTTATAAATTTTCCAAAGTAGGTTAACACAAATATGTCAAACTGCAATTCTTATCACGCACTGATACAAAAATACACACCAATATTCCCTATTTGGAAATTGCCGCAATGATGTTATTACTTTGTATATATATATTTATATATATATATATATATATATATATATATATATATATATATATATCCTCCAGTACTCTATAGCTCTTTAGATTCACAAACTTCGTACTTAGTGCAAAGAGTTCAGAATTCTTGTGTTAGATTCATATTCGGCATATATATAAGGAAGTTTGATCATGTTATCTCATCATAAACTAAATCTATAAACTCATAAAAATCTATAAGATCTCATAAACCAAACGATCTGGGGTGGATGAACATGAATAATAGGCGTCTTCTGCAAACTTATTCCCTATTTTTAAACATAATTGCATTCAAACAACCACCATATTTATACAATAAATTAACTTTCCGCGAGGATGTGCACAATATTAACGTTCGGTCCAAGGGTCTCATTTCTCCTCCTGTTCACTTCACAGCTCTGTTCGAAAGATCATTTTCTTTTACAATTCACAAATTAATCAAGAACCTACATGCCCTTGCCCCGAACCATAAAAAATTCTCTTAGATTGCCAAAATTGGGCTCATGTTCTCATTTACATTCTTGCTACATCACAAAGCTCTCCCGAGTGCTCGCTCGCGCCATGCTCGACACGAACCAGTTTTTGTCTTTATTTTTTTTTATTTTTGTTTTTCTTATTTCTCTTATTTTGTATTTCTATTGATTGTTTTTAATTTTCTTTTTTGGCACGTTAGGCATTTCTCTGCACATAAAAAATTATCTTTATTTCAAGGTTCAATGGAAGAGCAATTTATTTGAATTGTGCATTGTGATTGTTCTCTAGCTTATATCTTTTTAACTTTAATGAATATTTTCTGTTTTTCTTACTGTATACATATTTTTATTTTTTTCATTTTCGATGTAATCTGTATCGCCTCTTGAGAATACTAAAGACATATTATTATATATATATATATATATATATATATATATATATATATATATATATATATATATATATATGTATATATACAAATAAATTATACCATTTGGTGTTGCTATACAACAGACAGTGAGTTCTGTTGAATAATTGTGTATGCTGCGGTGGATTGAGTCATTTTTGTATAATGGATACCAAGTGATTAAATTTAAAACAGCGCATTCGAGAACAACAGAGTTAAAATTTGGTGTGCCGCAGGGGACGACATTCGGTCCCATACTATTTATGCTGTACATAAATGATATTTTTAAGGTAGTTGAATACTGCAAAATGGAACTTTTGCTGACTATAGGATGCTGTATATTGAGGGTGACAACTTAGGGGATATGCAGAATAAAATGAATAAAGATTTAAAAAAATTAAAAGAATGGCTTAATAGCAACAGTTTATGTGTTAACAATAAAAAATTTAAATTTTGTGTTTTTGGAAGCAAGTATAAATTAAATTTGAATAATCATTCTTGTTCTACTATTTTGTTTAATCTACCAAAGTATAAAATAAATGAGATACAAAAAATATGTAATAGAGCAATGAGAATAATATTGAGGTGCAATCGTTATACGCCGATTAAAAATATGCTAGAAACATTAGGATTATTATCTGTGGGTGATAAAATATGTTTTGATGTCTTGGTTTTCATTTAAAAAATTAGGAATCGTTTACTTCCGGGATATATGCATGAAGACTAAAAGTATGTAAATGACTGCCACAGCTTTAATGTTAGGAATTTAGAAAATTTCAGGTTACCAAGATGTAGGGCAACGTTAAGAGATAAATCTGTAGGTATTACATGGAGGTTTGGTTAAGTTTAATAATTTGCCAAAAGATTTAGAAAATAGTGTTGATATCAAAGAGTTCAAGAGAAATTCAAAAAAGTATTTAATGACTTTGAAATTGTGAATACTCAATTGTGTAGATATATATATATATATATATATATATATATATATATATATATATATATATATATATATATATATATATATATATATATATATATATATATATATATATATATATATATATAAGTTGATATATGGCTCTGCCTGGATTAGTTTGCTTGTTTTTGTAGTAGCGTTGATGCTAAATAAAGACATATTATTACTATTGAAATTTAAAAACTGATTCTATAACTCGAAGAATATCATTTGTTACTGAAAATACAAAGAAACAAGACATCTATCAAAAAAAAAATATATATATATATATATATATATTATAAGTGTACGAATTCATGATCAAAAGTTTAATACAACTTGTATGAAATAAAACTCTTTTGGCATATTATAAAAAATGAACAGTCGATATATTTCGAATTATGTACCCAGAAATTCGAAAAACTTGAGTTTTCATTGGTTCTATAAAAATATCTATACTGTACCTAACTAGTCTTATAAATAATGAATTGTTCCCTAGAACTGTTGATCTATTGACTGTTCATTTTTGTGTAAACACTCATTATTTTATTACATTGAAACCATAAGACAACAGCGCTTCATATTAATGTTAAATGTTAAATTTTATTCCCCATGATTTTTTTTTTACAAAATGATGTGCGAGAATTCAATTTCAAATATTGCATTAAACCATTGCCGTCGATAAAGATTACACATTGATATTTCACTATTTCCGGGCTTCCATTACCTAGAAATTTAAGACCACATTTTGAAATGATTAAATGTATAACATAAATGATAAATAAATCGGAGTGAACTGAAAACTGAAAAAGATTAATGATTGCTGAGAGCTGAAACAAAAATTCTTAGTTAAAGCTGAAAATAATTTGAGTTAGTGAAAAACGAAAATTATAACCATAAATTGAATTTAACATGAAATATAATTTCTTTCTTTTCTGAAGTTTCGATGTGTTCCTTTCTTCTTTTTTGGTAGGAGTATTTTGTGTTTTCAATCATTATCAATCATTAGAGACATTGTATGCACAATCATTAATTTGTTAATCAATACTTTTAATATGTGCTCCTCTTTTCTAAGACTGTTTTAAAATGTCAGTCGAATGAGCCCTTGTATGTAAAAAAAGTAGAAATAATGATTAAATTTGAAAACAGAAATATAATTTGCTTTCAAAATTTACCTTTTATTACCAAACTGTACCTATTTATTTCAGTAAATTAATGATTTCATCTAAATTTGCTGTAATTGAAATTGTTTTTTGCTGATTTCTATTTGAGATCTTGTGAAGCAGAGTAAACGCGATTCAGCGTTACTTTTCCGAGCGTGATGGTTCAGTTTCATTGATAGGTTAGAAAATCTTCCAAAGAACTTTTCACGTTAAGAAAGAATTACAACAAAACTCCATTGGGAAATAAATTATATCCATAAATTAAACTTGTTCTCCTATCTAACTCATTTCAGCCAACTCATTTTGCGTATTCTTCTCGATGTTATGGGTGCGCCTTCGACGAGATTTTCCCCATTCAAAAGGAAATAATTGATGAACTTTATTTCAGCGGCTTTTTACCCAAGCCTATGCATATCACTTCTCAGTCTCTGATCTCGAGTCACGTTCATATACCGGTTTCCCGAATCGCAATTCTTGCCCCTACTCCCTTTTCGTTGCTCTAACAGTCTCCGTTCTCAATGAGACCCAACTGCCGTTGTATAACGGGACATTTTCATTGCCCTTCGTTCCCCATGATAGATGCCCTACGATGAATCTGAAATTAGTTTTTCCGCTTTTAATACATCATTTTCGTTGATCCCGTTCAATTTCAGGGTAATGGTACAGTTGTGGATTAATGAATGAGAAATTTCACAGAATTGTCGAAAACTATATTGCTTGCTATTGCAATATAACGTCACACAAATTTCATGATTTTTTATCCTTCCACCGTCTATATCACAGGGGTCACATTTGAGGGATTCCCCGCCCCCTTCAATGTTGTTGAAATGACTGAATGAAATAAAAAAGGCTTTCGGCTTAACTTTTATTTTAATATTTACAGGGCACACTCCCACAACATAAATAACAATAATAATAAGTTCTTTATTCTCAACAGGTATAATACCCAATTACACAAAATAATAACATAATGTTGAATACCAACTAAATAATTAAAATGAAAGAGATATATAACAAATAGCTGAATCTTATCTAAAAAAAACTAAAATAGAAAGTAACTAATAACTAAATAATAACATTCAATGAAATGTTACAAAGAACTCAATCGAAATCAATTCATTTTAGCTAAGAACCTTTGTTCACATAACTACTAACAATAACTTCTATGGAGTCAAAGTGAATGTCACAATTATTGGCAACTCTATTGAATGTAGACTCCATAAACCAAATGGGGGATTGTATTAGGGAGTTGGTCCTCGGAGTCTCTAGGTGGAGTAATTCTGCTAATTCTGCATTACGAGAATTTTGCCTAGGAACACGAAATTTCAAAGCGGACAAGAGAGGAGGACAATCATTACTATTGTGCAGTAATTTGTACAAAAATTTGAGTGATAAAGTTTCTCTCCTGCTCTACAATGTGAGTAATTAAAATAATCGACTCAAAAATTCGTTATGATTGACTCTTGTATTAAATAGTCTTATGAATGTTGAGGAAGTATTAAAATATCTGCCATTGCGTATAAAGAATCCATATATTTTCAAGACAGATGTAGTAAATTGAGTGATGTGTGGAACAAAGGAAAGCTTTTGATCGAAGACTACACCAAGATCTCTCACCTTATCAGAACAAGAAAGAACCTGACCACCAACGCTATAATCCCACTCAATTCGGTATCTTCCTTGTTAAAGAGACAACATTACACTTTGACACATTCAAACTCAAATAATTGTCCTCACACTAACTAGCAACATGGTCCAGTGCGAGCTGAAGTTGAACACAGTTGTCCTGTGATCTAATTTCGTGATATAGTTCCAAATCGTCTGCGAATATCAAATATGGATAGTGAATATTATCCATCAACATAACCATTAATAAATGGTTAGCATAAAACCGAAAACCGAAAACCATACCGTTAACCGAAAACCATACTTTTGATACGAATTTCAAAATTCTACACAATATAGAGAGAAGTAGTCAATTAGATTATTGGGAAGTAGTGGAAATAAATCGGCTTAAAAATTCTGGAAACTTGCTCAATGAACAGATAGAATTAAACAATTCACCCTTGTTAAACCTTTTCAGGTAATAGAAATTATTTCTCAGAATGGAATATCTTAGGTAAAACCAAAACCATAGAACACCAAAATTCCCTGATATATATACCTGTATTTTTCAAAATGTTGTTATTATTCTGTAAGCATCTGAAGAAGTCGTTTGTAACGACGAAACGCGTCATGCTATGTAGTCAATAAAGTGTAAATCATAAGCTCAAGTGTTTGAATTTAAGTTATATTCAATTATAATGGATTTACATCAAGTAAACGCCAATACTATTAAATATCTTACATAACTAATCAATCAATCTTAACTCTAATGTACATAATCAAGGAGTTATCCTTGATTATGTCTCTGACCATGACAGCAGTCCTTCTTGAGATGACCAGTCTTTCCACAGATAAAGCATTGGGCTTTAGTTTTGCTTGCAAATGCACTCACATTATTTTTCTTGTCCGAGTCACTAGTGACCATGTTTTTTCTTTGATTTCGGAACATAATCAACTGTTCTTTGTTCTTCTGGAATCACGTCAAAACAATTTCCAATATAGCTATAGCTTGCTGGAAGTGATCTGAGTAGGTATCTTAAGTTCTCTTGTTTGTCCAATTTTCCTCTGTCCACTTTGAATTCATTTGTTATTTTCTCGAAATCAACAGAAAAATCTTTTACTGTAGGTACTGTAGTTGTTTAATTTGTTTTCTTCAATTTTTCCTCTACATATTATTTACATTGCGGTAGACTGTGTTCAATACATCTTATCAAGCTTCTTCATCATTTCATATGCTGTTTTGCAATCACTTATATATTCCAGTTGTTTATATGATATTTAACTCATTATTATAGTCCTTGCTTTCAAATACTTCTTTTTCCATTGTACTTTTGCTTTTTTGTCTTCATTTTTGACATTGACGACCTCGTTATATTCTTTGTATTCCAACAAAGTTAACAACCTTAATTTCAAGCTTGAATAGTTTAACACCATCAAAAATAGGTGTCGTAATATCTTCTTTATTTGCTTGTTCAGCCATTTTGACGGTAATAAACTGTTATTAGTGTAAATTTATGTGTAATCACAATTATATTCGTTGCGCCTGTTTACTTAACCTCAAATCTCAATCGTAATTTTAAATCTTTCAAACATTTTAAAAAATTATCGAAACAAAAAACCAATAATTACATTAATTAAAGAAAACTCAATCATTTTGATTCCATAGACTTTGAATCCACTCTTTTAATTATTTGTAATTGGCATAGCAGCGACTTCGTTCTAGTTTTGGGTTATTAATGCCTGGAAGACTTGTTGTGTCAACATCTATTTCATAGACCATCATCGTCATCATGCAAACAAAGAATTTCCCTTGCAGGTCTAGTAGCAATTCCTTGAGGACGAATCATTCCGATGAGCAAAACTTTTTGTCGACACTTACGTGATTGTGTTGATTGAAGGATGCAAAATATGCCACTAACTATGATGCACAGATACCACATGATCGCTGAAACAAGTATTCCTCCTCTACATTCTGGCAATAGCTATCAAATGTAGCTTACTTCAAATGTGATAACGCTATGAGATACTAATAATAAGAAAAATGATATTTATTTCAAAAGATGTTCTAGTTAATAAGCATGATACAGCAAATGAAATAACGTCAGTAATAGCAACCAAAATTAGCATATAAACACATATTCCAGTAATCATCCAAAGAGTATGGTTCCAATTCAATTAACAGTTTTTTAACAGTATTTTTAAATGAACTCAGTTTCCCGAATATCTTTACAATTTGCGGAAGTTTATTCAAGAATCTCAAAAGTTGTAACGTGGATGTTTCTCGAGAGCCGTCAGTCTATGCTTAGGAAAGCGGTAATTCAAGTTACGTATGCTGTAACTGTGCATTTCGTTGGATTTATCAATTTTCTCCCTATTTTTGTGTAGAAAAACGAGATTTTCCAGGATGTAATTAGCATATATCCAAAGCTAGCTGAAGTAACAGTGAAGCGCATTTACCTTCGAGGTTCAGATAGAGTAGCAAATATTGTTGAGTTTTCCATTAATAATGCAAAGTAGGTACGTGTTTCAACACGTAGATTTCGAAAAGTGACATCATGATGTTTAGGACCCCTCCCACCCGCTTGTCAAGTAATGTCACACTCATGATAATGATCATAGAGAAAATGATCAATGTTTCGAAATCTTTAGAAAACCCACTTTTACAATGACTTTTGAGTTGACTGATTTCTATTGCTGCTTCAATTAAATTCAATAAAGTTTCACTCATTAATAACAAAAAAACAACTTCCATTTCAGTTTGGTGAAAACTTGCCAACGACAATGTAAGAAAAGTCGCAATTCCAATGAGAGATTTTGAAAAAAGTTCTCTGATAATTGGGAATGTTTATTAATGCTCGAAAAAAGTCCAGTTGACAAAATCTTTGGGACAACGGGACACAAAACCAAAAAACGGAACGGGCCTTTTCAAAACTGGACTTCAGCTACTTCTACACCGACGACAGATTTGTAGAAATACAGATTTTTCATGGTCTACAATAATGCAAATTTCAAATGAAACAGTATCTAAATGAATTACAATCGTGAACTTTTGAATATCTTTCTTATAGGACGTATTTATTCGTCCCTAATTGAAAAATTCATCTTTTATTTGACGCCATATTATGGAATATAACATTGTTGGTAAAATGTGCAAGAACCTTGAAAACATTTACGTTTTCCCCAAGAACACGTATTAGGAAACAGAAAGAAATTCGTAAATGTCTAGACTGTGCAATGCTCTTTCTTTGAGAATGTTCTGTGGCCAACAGAACTGTTGCTTATTGTGCTTTCTCTATTTCTCGTTTCTGTTTATACATATTACATTGATTGTGAACTCAAATTATACACATATACGTACACAAGCATTTTCTTTTCGATATTCAGTATACCAAACACATCACTGAAAATATCATGTTTTCATTCAATATAAATATTTCTTTTTTAGTAAATATTTTACAAATCCAATTCAACAAATTTAAAATACGCTCCATCCGTATTTCCGACTTCAGTTTATAAAAACATGTTAGTAATAAGAAATGTCACATACATTGTTAAATATGCATACTTTATCTTTGTATTTTTAGTTGGATCTGTATCCCAGAATGTATTTTTAGTATTATCGACCTTGCACAAGGACCAATGAACCTGGTGAGTCACTATCATCGATGGTGAGTCAGCGACAGGCGACACCCTCGGTGACACCTTTGTATCGAAATTTGCAGCGTTCCCGATTCTTAGGATCACCTTTAATTATTTCATACTCGAGCTCCATCTAGGAAATCGAAAATCATGTAAATTCTGAGAAATCTTATGATTCATCAATCGATCATAGAGGTCGCCAAGGTAACCATAAAAGCATAAAATTATTGGATTATTGTGAAAATTGTTAGTATTTTGGCCTTATACGTGGAGAAACATTCAGTAAAAAAGGAAAAAACTGTCATTGTTTATAAACCTGAACAAATACAAAAACCACATATTTTGAGTTTCAAGCGATTAAGAAGAGAAACTTATTTTGATATTATGCTATTGCCTGAATATATTATTTGTAGTTACATATTCAAGCTATATACACAACTCCATTATTTACCTATATAGTTAGATATTTCTTTTTTAAGTCAACTGATGAATTTTAGTAGTTAAAATAATCTGCTGAGGTCATGATATGAAAAAGAGAACCAATGTCATTAGACATCGCAAGAATTATTGGTTTCTGTAATACCGACGGGTGCGGTATCACAGAAAATGACATGAGATTACGAAGTGAACTACAGCATACGCTGCTAATGTAATGTTTCGTTCGTTTGTTGAGGGGGGGTCATTAGTAGCCAGCAGCAAACAGCAAATAATCAAAGGCATCGCCCGACTCGATTCCTGAAGTAACGGTATAAAAAATACGGTAAGTTGCCTGTTTTGATGTTAATCATACCCAATTATCAAAATATTTAAAAGATTATGACATTGCTGTTATCTGCGCGAGTGAATAAAAAAAAGTAGAGAATCATCCCGGCGGTTGATTTCACGTAGCTATGAAAGTGTATATTTGAAGTGTACTAATAAACTCGATTATATTGACGTTAATATTGTGAAGTGAATCGCTCCTGCTTCAGAGAAACATACATTGGAGGAAGTGGATTGAGGAAGTATAGGAACGTATGTATTTTCCTATCACTTTATGGTGACGGTGATATTGGGAGTAAGCGTATCTATAAACTAATTTTTAATAGGGTTGACGGTGTCTTAGTGATACCTTCCGGATTGTTTCCAGTGATTCAAGTATTTGCATGCCTTCACAATTAATCATCAAGTCAGTATAGTACTAAGTAATTTTGAACATAAACAATTCCCAGAATTAACATAGTTTTTGTCTGTCAATTTAAAGCTTACATTTTACCAAGCAACAGGGAAATAAATTGTTTTTCTTTTTGCTGCATATAAAATCAAATTCCCACACACTAGACCCAAAAATAAATTGGTCATTTACATTCTATATTTCTTTGTTGATTCAATTTTTAATAGCTTTTAAACAACTATCATTAACAAAGAAAGGCAAAGTGCAAACAATTCGCCTGAGGCTCTATCCAGAGTATTTCTAGCAATTAAAATTCACTAATTGTTATTTCCAGTCCTTTAAATGAAGGGTTAACATTCTTCAAGCACATTTGACCTCTACTAAATTAGGTGTATGGTCTGAGCTCTGCACAACTTGTTGAATAATTTTTTTATATCTACCTTAATTTATAAGTGAAGTTTAAATAATACTTTCAATCAGAAGTTTTTCTTGTAAATTTTCTGCATTTAGTAGAGACATTTGAAAGAGTTTTGTGTATATCATTTGTAAGTTAAAGAATATCCATTTGAAATGCTTATAAAATACCAATTCTCAAACAAGTGTTTTTTACCATTGAAATAACAAACTATGCTGTCCATTCCTTCATACAAATTTCATTAATTATTAATGTAATTCAAAATTTTAGGTAATATCAATATTCTAACACTTTTCCTTCTTTTCAGAGCACGAGTTGAAATAATTTAAATATGCGTGAATACAAAATAGTTGTCCTAGGTTCGGGTGGTGTTGGAAAATCTGCACTCACTGTTCAATTTGTTCAGGGTGTATTTGTAGAAAAATATGATCCTACAATAGAGGATAGTTATCGAAAACAAGTAGAAGTTGATGGCCAACAATGTATGTTAGAAATTTTGGACACAGCAGGCACTGTAAGTTAACCAGATATATCTTTAATGATCTCTGACCATTATTATTTATCTTTCTGGTCATTTTATAAAACTAGAATTTATATTAGGAATTATTTTCACAATATATAGAATTCTATACTGATTACAATTTTTTATGCATTTGGTGAAATTTTAGGAGCAATTCACAGCAATGCGAGATCTTTATATGAAGAATGGTCAAGGCTTTGTTTTGGTTTATTCCATAACTGCACAATCAACTTTTAACGATTTACAAGACTTGAGAGAACAGATTTTAAGAGTGAAGGTGAGTTTTACCTTTGACTGTGGTACAGATTTTAATCAATTTAGTTTATTTTTAACTTGAAATATTACTTAATCTCAGTCTCTTATTTATTTAAATAAATTTGTCACTCACTGAAGACATGCGGTACAGAGGTCATAAATAATTGTGAATTTGGAGGTATGTGGTGTTATGTATCTCTCCAGTAGTTATGTTTTATCGTTGAAATTTTTTCAATTTTTTATTATACTACATTTATATTCCTATATTGTTTTTAGTGTAAGTGAAATGAAATTTAAAATAAACGGTATTTTTTTTTTACTAAATTATATATTTATATTCTGATTTCAGAATGATTATGAATTTATCAGTAATTGAAACAAAATTCATCATACTACGGTATTGTTCATTTTCCTTATGCCGTTTTGTTCATTATTCATTTTATTATATTCTATATCTCCTTTTAGTATAATTAAAACGAAAACCACGATTTTTATCATTTTACTTAGATATTAATTGAAACTTCCTTTCAAGAAAAAATCATTTAATCTTTACACAATCCAAAAATTGTTGAATATGTATCAGAAAACTTTTATAATGTATGTTTCCTCCTTCCCTAGGTAAACTTGTAATTTGATAAGTTTCAAATTAAACACGTTAATTTGAACAAATTCTATTTGGTACTTTATCAAATTATTATGTCAGTCTTCCTGTTTTGATAAGATAGAGAAAATCACCATATTTTCATCCTTGACTGAGTCAATTGAGTGATGCATCTAATAAATTCCAATAATTTTCCTTTTTTTGAATCATATATTGACGAATTGGGTTATACTTTTTCAACATTCTCTTGTAATATGGAAGATGAACATGAATACAAACTTCATAAATGTCAATCACAAATAAAAATTACGGAACATGCGTACAGATAATGAAGTTTTCATCAATGTATTGTAAAATGAATTTACAACATGCATGAATAAGTCTTTGATGTGCAGGACTCATCATATGATTTGTTCAGGTAACTGTCATTTGTATAATATTCATTGAATAATATTAGTCTTTCAGTGAATGTCAATAAATATGGAAAATTCATATTAGTGTTCGAAAAAAGCAATTCAGTCAAACAAACAAAAAACGCATTTTACTTTGAAAACATGTTTTTTCCTGTACAAGATGACTTCAAAAAAATTCTGACTTGTTGGTTTTATTGAAAATATTCAGAAAAATTAATTTTTTTTCGTCTTGTTAATTTTTTCATAAATTAACATACAAAAAATTTATATTCATTTAATATGAGTAGCGGTTCAATACAACATTAGTTTTAATCTCGAAATTTTTGTAGAAGAAAAACTTTGATTACAAGTAAAATTACTTAGTATAAAATTCTGGTCATTAGAATTAATTGTTCATCTTAAGACTACTGTGATTAGAGTTAAGTAGTTGTCTAGTTGTCACACTTGTTGTTACTATTACTATATTGTAAAATATGCCTGTTATGGATCATTCATGATCCCTTTGGGTTAATAAATAAATTAAAAAAAAAAATTATGAACCCAGCAGCTCCTTTCTGAAATGACAATCTCTCAATACAATGAGTAGAATTAAGTTTAGAAGTTCATATTATATAATTACAATTTACAATAATATAATAATACAATACAATGTGTATAATACAATTAAATGTATTACATAACATTTTCTATAGCACAAAGTTCGAAACTTTATCTCACATATTGATTCTTATAAATATGCTTCAATGGACATGCATTTATGACATGTTATAAAAACAGTTCATTCTCTTTTTAGTTCAAAAATTGAAAAGTACAATCTGATACAGTTTACCAAAAAAAAGTCAAAGAAGACTCAATTAAAGTGAATTTTGTTAGAAGTTTTCATATTTTATCAAATTTACAGGATACTGATGATGTACCGATGGTTTTGGTAGGTAATAAGTGTGATCTGGAAGAGGAAAGGGTAGTAGGCAAGGATCAAGGAACAAATCTTGCTCGCCAGTTTAACTGTGCCTTTATGGAAACATCCGCCAAAGCCAAAATTAACGTAATTGATGTAAGTTATATTTCAGATGAAGATTTCAGCGTTGTTTATTTTTTCTCTTAATTTATAATTATTCAATCACTTCTTCAAAATTTATGTTGCAATTAATAATGTTTAAATAGATACTTTCTTTATCCAAATTTTAAGGAAAATAACAACTGATTCCTTTGCTGTTGGTGCAAATATCCTCATTTCAATAAAATGTTCATTAAATTCTAATTATATATATATATATATATATATATATATATATATATATATATATATATATATATATATATATATATATATATATATATATATATATATATATATATATACTGAGACTTTTAATCAAAATATTTCGAATAAAACTCTCAAGGAGCTGTCTACATAAATATTATCAAAAGAACAAACTCACTTCCGAGAGTGAATATTAAGTGCGCTTCGAAAAATATTCACTCTCGAAAGTGATAGGTTCGTATTTGTTGAGACGATTTGTAAACAGCTCCCTGAGGGTTTTATTTGAAATACTTCGATATTACGAGTCTCAATATTGACTAAGTATGAATGATCCATGAATCTCAAAACTATATATGTTAAATAAAAAACACTTGGCAGTTACACTGGCAGTCTAACTTTTGAAAATGGGGTAATACCCCGAAAAACAATTGTCAAGTATTCATTTATTATAAATTTTGTGAAACCTAGCCAAAGTGTGTTTTATTCAATATATCAAACAATGTTTCACCAAGAGATCAGCGAACATTCAGTCAACTTTATATATATATTTATATTTATAAGGTGAAACTTCAAATCCATTAATCTTATAGCTCATTTTTTGAGTTGTGCCACTATTGCAGCCTAAGAGCGATATATTGGAGCATAAAGTGAAGACTGAAACAAAAACAACATTGATAAGTAACCATATCATATTTCAGTAGGTAAATTTTAAACCTCGTGACCCAAACTCATATCTTCCACTTTTACAAAAATCACCATCACATATATAACTCTGCTAATCAATATCCTGGCACTTACACTTATTTGTATGTTTTTTATTCCTATTAATTCATGAACAACTCTTGAAGTCCCAGCAATGAAGGGTTTGCACCAATCATTTCTCTAAATCAACAGGAAGCAATTTCTGTATCATGTTGTAGAGCTTTATAATTTTAATCAGAAAATATATGCCATGCATAGTTATCCATATTTTTTCTTTTGTGTTTCCAATTTAGAAGTTCAAATATAAGTAGGAGTGGAGATGAAAGCTGTAGGACCACTCTATCATATTTGTTCAATACCTAAAATTTAAAAAATAAAACACATAAGCAAATATCACATACAGCGCTTGTATCGCATTTTATTTTTTTTAAATTTAGATGAGATTTCGTCAAGTGTTTTTTTTAGTGGATTTCATACATGTGGTCTTTCATTTTCAGATATTCTATGATTTAGTACGGCAAATCAATAAGAAATCGCCAGAGAAAAAGCAAAACAAGAAAAAGAAACCGTTTTGTGTGCTTCTATAAAATTAATAATATTTGGAACCAAAAAATAAGTTAAAATATTTCAAGACTTTCTTGTAAGACAATGTGTTTAGGCAAGTGCGGACAAGGAGGCTCTTCCAGTGTTGGCCAGTCAGGCCTTTCATCCTTACATTAAAATATTAAATTTAATATTTATGAAATTATGCAATATGTGTCAGTTAAATAATTTTTTTTTCAAATCACAGTTGTTATTGACTCTAGTTGGAAGTCTACTTAGTGATAGAATATTTTGAAATCTTACTGCCAATCAAGTGGTGTCAAATAAATATAGGAATGTGACTCAGTTATTACAATCTTTCAGTCTAAGACAAGGGACAATACATTGTTCAAACATGATAGCTCAATCAGGGTGGCTTGAATACTTGGAGCTCATGTTGAACATGCTATTCCAGCGCCTTTGATGTTTTTTTAAATTGAATCACTATATGTATGGTTATGGCGCTGGGTGTAAATTATTGAAAGAATATATTTCATATTAACTATTTCATCCAAAAATTCTTTCACTGAGATATTAGCAACTTAAGAAAAATATATTATCAAATTTAAATTGTGATTTTATGAATCAAAATCTAAATGCGTAATATACAGAAACACTTACTTTGGACAATACTGTGCAAATAAGATTTTCATCATCTTGCTGAATATATACATAGCTAAAATATATAGTCTTCAAAATAAAGAAGTCAATAGATCTATTTAGTAATTGGGGTATGAGTCATCCTTATCAATTTTATCAATATTAATTCAATTTTACAATATCCAACTTAAAAATAATGTATGCTATATCCCAATCATTTCCTTGCATTTACTTTGTGCTTATTTTTGATGTATTATAGTTTTATTTTTTCTGCTTTATCAGATGTTTATGAATTACCAGATGTAATAATATTTTTGAATTTTTAGTTAAGCTTCATTGGAGTAAATTTGCAACATTTCTGTTTTTAATTGTGTTTGCATTATAGCTTGCTTCAAAAGTCGTGTAGTAATTCCTCATGAAACCATTAACAGACATTTCAAACATTGTGTAAAAACCTGAATTAAACAAATGGACGTTGAATTGCAATTGATTTTTATGTATGGTTTTTTTTTTAATATGAAATTCATGTTTCTGAATTGGACCATCCAATGCAACTCATTGCAGTAATTAAATTATTATTAGAAGATTGTTATTTCAGGAATATGTAATTTTGTTTTGTTTTCATTCCGTCTGTTCATAATCTGACATTTCTTCATTTTATGTTTGGATTAAAATCATAAAGGTATGATGTACACAGGATGTCCGCATTTATTTTCACCTCATATGAAAGTACAAAATCCTTCTCAATTTCATTCAAGTGTACAATAAAAAAGTATATGTGGACACTCTGGTTTTTTGTTAACCACCAATGTATATTACACTGTTATCGCCTAATTCTTCTTTACAGCCGTTCCAATTTAATAATTTTATAATGCGATTATTTGTTTCCATTAAATTTTATCAGTAATGAAGTTCGTCAATTTCATTTTGATTATCAATTGCTTACAAAAAAAATATAATGCTTTTATACGTTTGCTTTATGTAAATTATGAATTATTGTTTTGATATTTGAAGAAACTTGAGCAGAAATGTCCTCATTTAAAAATGATTACCACAAATCGTTTTACAATTCCTATTGTGGGTGTTAATTTATATTATTTTAAATAATCAGTATTTCATCTGAGGAGTTTAATCAATTCGTTTTTATTGAAATGTTAACTAACATAATGTCCATTATATTTCATCTTCATCAAGTGTACTCACAAAATTTCAAATGTAGAAGAATGTTTTTTATCTAAATTCTCATGTGGTTTTAACTATATCATTTGTCCTAATTTTCAGATTTTTTACTGTTAGGCATTCTTTAGATAAAAATTATTTTCTACCTCCAATGTAGTAGTTATGATTTTCAGTTACTTCATTGTAGAATTTTGGAATATACTGACATTTATTTGATATATTTTTATTCCAATTCAATAAACATTACATCAAGTTGTTAAAACAATGTTGACTCGTAGTTGAAAATATTTGTTACATTGTAAATTATTAAAGTATCCTCAGAAATATGTATCTTCAGTTTTATTTGTCGCCCATGTAGATATTTGAATGAAAAATTTCGTTAATGATACTGTAATCATGCTTCGCGTATCAAATATTTTTCACTTTCAGTGACATGTATTATAATCAAAAAATATAATTTTATAGATAGAAAAGATAAAGATGCTAATAAATTTATTCTTGTGTTCAATTTTTGATTCAATGTTGATTGAAATTTGCTTTTCCCCAACTTGTGTTATTTCATACTTACGACAAAAGAAAGAAGATTATGTTCTTATATTAGTGGTGCCATGAAGTGTATTTCTATAATTTTCAGTAGTTTTAAGTTTCTATACTAGTGTCTGGCCAAACAAATGGCATGAATGTACACATTTCTTATTACATAGTTCTATTTTTTTAAGGGAATTTCACAACTCGAAGTATAAATATATTTCTGTGCAGTTAAAAAGCAGAAATTGTTTTTGACAGGTGCCACACCATTTTTTTTTGCAGTACTTGGAAATATATTCACGTTTTCCATTCACTTTAGTTCTCACAAACAGGATATAAATAATTCACATAGCAATTGTATATATTTATATATACACAGGTGCATTCAGTCCAAAACAACTATATAAAAAATTTTCTTTTACCAGAAAATTATCTAATTCTGAAACTAGTGCTTTTACAGGAATCAATATACATGCACAGCCAATATAAATTTCGGTAAAATATGCTTTTTGTGTAAATTTGTAAGTACAGGGGGTGTTATGCAATACTACAATAACAATATTAAAAACTAACAGTATTGAGTCAGAATACGCAGTGATTTTTTAAAAATGATGAATAATTTTTAGTTGACAATTCAAATGAAGCCCCCCTGTAAATACGAATATTTAATTAATTTAATGTGTTAAACTGTATTCTCTAGACTTTCTGAGTAGTGAAGATTGAGCTCTCTTCGCACCTGCCTTTCGCACAATAGCGGTACCAAAAATTTAAAACATTAACACCAGTTGCATTTGAACCGCTTATCAATAAATTTCAATATTATGTTTATATATACATATATATTTTGTAATTCACTGATACTTTTTTTAAATTCCAATCACAACTATATGTGTCAGTTGACATTTTCTTCCCATAAAGCAATTTAAAAGAAGTTGTATAAATCAATCTTGTTGTTTTTTAATATAAATGTATGTTAATGTATTCGAATTATGACGCTAAATATAATTACAATTCATTATTTATCGTCTTGTCTATAAGTGTTCCTTGTATTTTAAGAGATCTGACCAACATTATAGAATATATATTTAACTTTTACTATTCTACTTTTGTATATAAAATATATTATTGATGACAATAAGATACGGCTTCTCTAACGAACACCTGAAGTATTCCCACATACAAATCCGTTTTTCTTCGACATTCAAATCAATGGGTAATTAAATTATTTTATTGTAAACTATTTCACTTGAATTTGTGAAACATGTTTTAAAAAAAAGCTTGAGGAGATTTTAACGAAGTTGAAATAAGTTAAAAGTGCATTATAGGCCTATCCTATAGTACATCAAGTTAATAAACTTTAATATTTTTGATTTAAAATCAAACAAATATGTGGTGCTAATAGTAAACTAGTTTAGTACTAAACTAGCGATTTATCCATGGAACAAAAGAAAATAATACCTCGTAAATTATATTTTGAATCGTATAATAATTCAATTCACTTTTAGTATGTAACTAATATTCAAACAAATTTAATTTTGAAATCGAAAACGTTCGTTATTCTTAACCTTTATTATAACTACGGTCAAAATTAAGTTTAATAAAGCAAAGTTAATCAAAATATTTCTACTGCCAAATCTAAACACGCAGATACAGCTTCATGAATGCTTTATTAACTTAGCATTTCAAATAAGGGTGAAACTATTCGAAGAAATGTAAATACTTATCAGATGTTTTTGCCGATATCAAGTACATTTGTATCGATATTTTGAATCGTACGTATCAACTGAAGGTACTTTAATTGATACGCTAATTTGAAGATATTTTTGTTAAGTACTTTATGAGTAACGGACAAATTTTTCAATAAAAGTTGCAGAAGTTGAGAAGGTAAAATTCAAAGGACCTTTAAAAATCGAAAGTTTTCTTGACGGTTGGGGTGATTTTATAAAGCTCATTTCTTCGTTTCAGACTAAATAAATGTTTCTTGGTTTAATTTTTTTTGGACTTAACCAGCGATATAAGATCGCATTCCTTAACCAAATTAGGATTCAATAGATTAATAAAAAACAATCAGTGTCTGTAAACAGTTGTATTTCGTTAGAAACTTGACAATTTTGGAGTACATGAAGAAATTTAATTGATGTGGTACATTTCATCTTAATATGAATTGGTGTTGAATTGTTTTGTCATCACTAAACCATTTGAGTAGTTATAATTTCACGAAATCCTTTCAAATTGAAATTCAGAAAATGTGAATGGCCCAAATCATTTGAATTATACGGCAGTTCTAATTTAACGATATCTTTTAAAATTGAGATTCAAAGCATGATCACCTATTCTTGCAAATGATTAAAGGTAAGTAAATTTAATGAATAAAGTAGGATGAATGCTAAAAATAAGATAGAATTTTCGGATGAAGACGCTGTATGAAAAATTTTCGATAGGTAACACACAATATATTGTTTACATAAGCCATGTGGGGCCTTGGTCTAAGACGGCAGATTTTATATATTGTAGTAACTTCTCTCTTCAATATTTTTTCACCGTTTTGCATGATGGCTACTGCATTCTGTAAGTAATAGACATGGTCACATGTACGCAGATGACATAAATTCCTTCTGAATGAATTTAAAACCTTTGGAGAGATACGATAAATCCAAAAAAATTCTTTGGATAAAAATCTTGTTATTTGAATATTTTTTACAAGTTGATTTTTATTGTAGGAGTTTTCGGTGCTACTTCAATTGATTCAGTATTCAAGTAATTTGATTTTGATAGAAATGAGATGATTCAAAATGAAGTTTTCCAACACTGCTTGAAGGAAAAGTGAATTCTCACAAGTCATCACATAATGAAAAACATTATGTCTTTTCTATGTGCCTGTCTCTTGTGCAAATGAACTGAATAACAAGGGTAAAGACTCATGCGCCGCTAGTTAGATTTGTTTAGTAAATGAGGAACTTTTTCTAATTTTTTGCACTACTGAACTTGGAATATATTCGAAAACACTTCTCATGATTTCATCATGTTTCACCAAGAGGTAAGCAAGAATACAATCTCACTTATTATTAATAACATTTATGCCTACAAACAAAAGAGATAAATTTCAAACTGATTTATATACAACAAGAAGTAATAGGAACTGATATTTTTTCATATAACATCAAATTTCTTCTCTTCTTTCATGTCATCTTTCACTAATTTGAAGTAATAAACTGCTGGTTTATAATATTTAGAGTCAGTGACTGAATACAACTTTTTTTTGTTTTCAAAAAACATATAACATGTTTTATTTCTGTGATTAACCTTAATGGTCACACAGTTTTGGCGTTGTGTGTGCTTGTTCGATTATAATTCCTAGAATATTAGAATTTTAATTCACCAATATGTGAGTGGCATATTTATTCAATTTTTAGTCTTAATTTTAATCGCAAATTCATGTTTCTAGGGCTATGACTAAACCTAAATCAGAAATGACTTCTGATGAGCTTCAGTCAAGAGAAGAGGAAGAATTTAATACCGGTCCTCTTTCTGTCCTTACCCAATCGGTCAAAAATAATACTCAAATAATGATAAATTGTCGTAATAACAAGAAATTACTGGGTCGAGTGAAAGCCTTTGACAGACACTGTAATATGGTTTTGGAAAATGTTAAAGAAATGTGGACTGAGCTACCACGACCTGGTAAGGGGAAGAAGAAGGGAAAACCTGTTAATCTAGATAGATTTATTTCGAAAATGTTCCTACGGGGAGATTCAGTGATAATGGTAGTGAGAAACCCCAATACTTCATCAAATTGATTTCATCTAATTTTTGAACATATTATATACATCTATTTTCATTATATAGGAAATTCAATTTAATTTGTAATTAATACCATTGATAATTTCATGTAGATTTAATTAAGTAGTTTTCAAATCTCATGACCAACTATTTTTAAGTGATTTACAGTAGCATTTTTTATGTCCTAATTTTATTTAGCAATTATATTTATTTACTCAAATCACATCTGAGGTCACATCATTTCTGTCTTACAAATCTAGAGATTTAATGGAATTGCAAACTTTTCGAAAATGGGTACCTTGAATCAAATTTGTTTTATTGCATTTACATTCATATCAACTAATTTTGAAGGCCAGATTTGAAAAAATGCAATAATTCCTTTTGCTGTAATATCATTGCAATCATTTCAAAAGTTTCATAGGTCCAAAATAACATATTTAGTATCAAACAAACTTTTGTACTTCCATAATAAAATTTTGTATCAAAAATGTTCATTTGCTTTCATCAATTTATTTATATAAGGCTTATCAGACTTATATAAAATCTGTGTATTATATAAATATATTATCAATGTATATATTTTGCTATGGATACCTGTAAATAATTCAACTAGTTACTGTTTGTAATTATGAGAAGCTTTGTGAACCACTAAGTAATTACCTTATAGTTCAAAAAATGCGTTTTTCACTTGTATCAGAAGGAACTGATTAAGGATTATTATTAACTCGCCTCATTAAGGATTGCCAGAAAAGTATTGAAATTTTGAGAATAATGAATATAATGTAGTCAAAATATTCAATCCAATAACTTGCTTTGTTAGTATTGTTATTTATCGTAATTCATAAGTTTCTGAAAAATTTGGAAAAGCACTTTATTCTTTGGTTTACCGCTGAAAGTAAAAAACTATACAGGTTTCAGTGTTGCATTCATGAATACATATATATTAATTTTTAAAAACTAATCATGCCTTACTAAGAGTTAGACAGAGGGTTCATTATAATACTACATTTCTAAATCAAAATCTTTCTGTACATCCTCAAGTTCTGGAAGGTTGAGTAATAAATAATTTTCATTATGCTTGCGTCAAGTTGATTTTTGTTAACACTAATAATGTATATATCTCTGTCAAACAGTCAATAAAGTAATCAATGTGTTCATTTCATTGAGGAAATGTCAGTATATCCTATATGAAAATGACATTCAACATCTTTCTCTAATTTAATTCATATTTATATTTTAATCCTATTTACTACTGTTTTGTAATACCTTCAATCACAGTTTCTTTCACAAATTGCTTTTGCAATACATACTGTGCTGTTTTTCTATGTTTCAAATAAATGGAAGAACATTTGTGATAATATAATATGAATATCCTGAAAGGAAAAATGGTTGTGCTGTACATGTTCAGAATTTTTCATCATTGATTTGAAGCAATTTTATAGTCATGAGATATGGAAATATCTTCAGAATATGAAAAATAAAAAAGTTACTCAAATATGGTTCTACCATCTCATTTATTGTAATAAGTTTTTTAATTTTATGAACTAATCTCACTATACTAGATATTTTTCATTGGGGTGAACTGAAATGAAAATTTTTTAAAAATTTTATTAAATAGCACCACATTATTGAAATCTAGTGAAATAACATCATATTTCAATAAGATATTTAACATATTTTTTCAAAAATGTTTTATCACTACCAATGAAAAAAAGAAAAACTACGTATAATAACAATGCCAGCCATACTAAATTTTTTCTGAAAAAGGACTTGCCATAATGTATTTCATTTTTTTTGTAAACTAATAAATATTTCAGACGAACCATGTCACTATCAGTAACTACAAAATATTTTTCAGGAATTCCTTCAGTGTCATTCATGTTCTCCACAGAACGAGTCCTATTTTCTGAATCTGAAAATGAATAATTCGTTAGAAATCTATTTATATTGCTTTTGAGTTAGTTTCAAGTTCCGATATTTTAAATAAATTATATATATATAAATAATTAGGTACTTTCTCGCCCCTATGATACTTATATAGAATTTAGGTAACCGGAATTATCAGTCACCATACTGATTATTCCTATTACCTAAATTATACACATATATATTATTAAATTATACCTTTATATTTAACTTTTGTAACATCATCTATTATATTACAAAGGGCTATAATGCTATGCCTTGTTCCTAAGCTGCTATTTTTCCATGTTAGCTGATATGGTGAATAATTTCCACTAACAGAATATTCATTTGATAAGTATATACCTTTTCCAAATAAATTTTCCTGTAATCAGAAAAATTTGAAAAAAAATTAAATTGCTAGGGAAATTACTATAGCACACTAACTTTTCCTGAACTGAAATGCTGCTGTAGTCCCACTTTTAAAATTGAATAGAAATTAACTACTAGACTTCCATGATAGGCTGAAATCAAATTTTTCTCTGCTCTTCTTGCATTAAAGATTTCATCTGCCTTATCCGAGTAGATAATTCTGAATACATAATTAGGTTTAAAACTTTCTGGCACATTACCTGGTAAAATATCACTTATCTGTAAAAATAAAAATTGAGATTTTATTAAATCATTTGAAAAGTACTTACAAATGGAATACACTGAAGTACAGGAAAGCCTTTATCAATGAAAAGCCACCAAAATAGCTCTACTAATTCAAGATATGCAGAAGGCTGAGTGAGGAACTGCCTGAGAGGTGGAATATTACTACAAAAATTCCTCTGAAACCAAGAGATCAGGAATGATAATCTATTATGATATATATTTTACTACCAAAGCAGGTATATTTTTTGAATAATCCTTTATAAAACTTGGTGGAAAAGGTCTCAAACTATTGTATGATCTTGATGAATTTAAAGCAGAAAGAAATAATGTCAGAACCATATCGCATCCCATGAAGTTTGTTTCAATTACATTAGTAATTACTCGAAGTTGTTCATCATAATTCGATGGTTTTCCAATCCTTTGAAAGAGTTGAACAGTATTCAAATGAACCTGTATTTCACTTTTTGGAACAGACATTTTGAAGCTACAAATATGCAAAGTTATTGTCCTTTAAAGGGAATGTGGTGAACTATTAAATTTATATAAAAGCAAACATAATAGGGACACGAAAACATAAAGTGTATTACAGTGTTTACTTTTTGTGTTCAGTTTACTTCTGTTAACAGCACAGAAAATTAAATTCCTAATATTCTATGGTTAATAGTATCAGAAAAGAATTTTTTTAAAATCTAATGGAGATTGTCGATATTGTTACGAGTTTGGTTTCGACGGATGAAGTCCAGTAACAAAATTTACAAACCAATTCTTTATTTATAAACTGAATATTAATAAACACTACAAAACTTCACTTTTCATCCAATTCACTGTAACTAACACGGGTAGGGTCAGAAATCTTGGTATAGTCTTCGATCAGAAACTTTCTATCATTCCGCACATCACCCAACTTATTTCATCTGCCTCGAAAATATATGGATTCGTTATACGCAATGGCAAATATTTCAATAATTCCTCAACATGTATGAAACTATTTAATGCGCTAATCCGTAGCAACTTGGAGTATGGCAGCAATAAATAAAAAACGTTTTTTTTATATGTCAGCAGTTTTGTATGGCAGCATGATCTGGCATGCTATTTACACTTGCAACCAACGCCAGACAATTCAATTGTGGCTTTATCTCTCAAATTTTTGTACAAATTACTGAACAACAGTATTGATTGTCCTTCGCTCTTGTCCGCTTGAGATTTCGTGTTCCTAGGAAAATTATCATACTACAGATTTATTCCACTTAGAACTCCATACTCCAAGAACCAACTCGCTAATACAATCCCCCATTTGGTTTATGGACTCTAAATTCAATACAGTTGCTAATAAATCTGACATTCACTTTACTCCATAGAAGTTATTATTAGTACTTAAGTGATCGAGGGAAATTTACTAAAATGAATTGAATTAGATTCAGTTCTTTGTAATATTTCATTTAATTTTATTATTCAGTTATTAGTTACTTTTTTAGTTTTTTTTGATTAAATTGAGCTCTTTGTTATATTTCTTTTCATTTCATTTATTTAGTTATTAATCAACATCATTACTATTTTCTATAATTGGGTGCTGTACCTGTTGAGAATAGAAAACTTATTATTATAAAAAAAACCCTTCCGTGTTATTATCTGTATACTGACTAACCTCCTCGCACTGTACCTGTCTCTTATATACCCAATCAGGTTTCTCGAATTATTTCTCTATTTATTTACTTAATTATTTCTCGAAAAATTCCTCTACGTAGATGCCGCAATATCACCGTTCACTACAATATTCTAGAGAATACACAAAGTTGACCTTAATCGTAACAATATTTAGTCAAGAACTGCACAAACAATATATTTTTGAAATTATTTTTGTACAGTAAATTGATTTAAGTTAATTGATTATCAAGAATTAGAAAATGTGATTCGCTCATTACCGAACAAAGGAAGTCCCAATGAAATAACTGCAAATATGCTAAAGCAGAATTTAGATAATTTAATACATTTTCTGATAAATATTATTAATAGCTCATTGGAAACTGGAACAGTCCCCGACAAGCTGAAAAAGTCCACAATAATACCGATTAGAAAAAAAAATGGTGCAACACAAATGGAACACTTCAGGCCTGTAAACACTCTACCTACAGAAGCCAAAATATTAGAAAAAATTGTTATTAAACAATTAGAAGAGTATGTTACATGCAATGGATTATTGATAGAACAACAGTCAGGATTTAGAAAGAACCATGGATGTGAAAGTGCAATACAAAATTTAATTGAAGAATGGAAAACCAATATGGACAAGAATATGTGCACAGTAGTAATATTTTTGGATCTACAGAGAGCATTTGAAACAATAGCAAGAAGAAGATTACTTCATAAACTAAGAAGGTATGGAATCAATGGAACAGTATTTAAGTGGTTTCAGGACTACATGACTGGAAGAAAACAAACTGTCAAGATTGGAGATGAATGTTCAGAAGAAATAGATGTGGAAAGTGGGGTACCTCAAGGTATCGTATTGGGCCCCATGCTTTTCTCATTATATATAAATGACATTGGAGGAGTACTAAAACATTGTAAGTATCACTTGTTCGCTGATGATATGATAATATATATAGCGGGAAAAGACTCGGATGAAATTGAAGAAAAACTCAATGCTGATCTAAAAAATATAACGAAGTGGTTGGTGATTAATAAATTGAAAATAAATGTTACAAAAACCAAAGCAATGATAATAGGTAGCACAAATAATATAAACAGATTCACAAACAGATTTAATGTAGTAATTGAGGGGCAAAAGATTGAAACCGTAAATTCTTTTAAATACTTGGGAATAATGTTGGATCCAAAGTTGAAATTTACTAATCATATTGACTATGTGTGTAAAAAAATTTCAAAGAAGTTGGGGGTATTAAGAAGATCCAGTAAATATTTAACAACATGGACTAGAAAAATAGTATATAATACCATAATACTACCACATTTTAACTTTGCAGGTAGTGTATTGTACTTAGCGGGAAAAACTGACAAAGAAAGATTGCAGCGTCTCCAAAATAAAGGAATGCGTATAATCCTGAGTTGTGACAGGTATACAAGAATTAAAAATATGTTGGAGGAGTTAAAGTGGGTACAAATAAGTGATTATATAGAAATGCTGGCAATGAAGTTCATATATAAATGCATAGTAAAGAAAATGCCCAATTATTTTAATGAAAGACTTACAACATTCCAAGAAGTCCATAACTACGGGACGAGAAATAAAATTAATTTCATTGTTGGACACAGAAACAAGACGACAACTCAGAATTCATTATTTCATGGAGCACTATTGAAGTATAATAGTTTACCAAAAAAAATCAAAGACTGTACTATCTTTAAATCATTTAACAAACAATTATTTGATTATTATTTAAATAGAATGTAATTACTTTATATACAGTTTATAATATAATATAATACAGTTTAATAGGGTAAATATGCAGGTAAAATATTAAAATATAATTATGTAATTATACATGTAAAGAGAAGAAATTTGTACAGCTACTAGCTAATAAAGATGTTATTATTATTATTATTATAGTAGTTTGTTGATTGCCTGATAGTGCAGGCGCCAAAGGGAGTTGAGTATGCAAAGCATGAGGACCGGCAACTAAGCTCAGATTCGTTATCCTGAGACCTCAGATAACAAGAAAACACATGTTTTCAGGACCTGTGCTGGTCCATTTTCCTGTTATTGGCCCCTTCCCCCACAGTTAGTTAGGGGTGTTACCACAACTGAAAGCTGTTTAGAGTACAGAAAATAGTTTATCTTTTGAAAATGGGGTAATATCTCTAAACAATTGTCGAGCAAGTAATTTAATATAATTTTTGTGTAACCAAGTCAAGTGTTTTTTATTGGATATACCGTATAAGGCTATGAAAAAAAGATAACAAATTATACCCACGTCGTTTGACAAAATTATCCTTACCAGAATTTTCGATTCAGTCTTGTAAATATTCATCACATGCCGGAAAAAACATGTGCTTGCAGAAAATTACAACTTAATTTTATTTCATTGTGCAAATTGCATATTAAATGACAATAATATCTGGTAGTAACAATGACATATTAAAATTCGTTTGTTTGTGAAAATTATTCTTTTATGAGTAATTCGTTTTCATCCCTAAATTTTTTTTGTATTAGCTTCCCGGCTTAGGTGGAGGATGAGGGGGAGTAAACGAACTTCTTTAAAAAATCAGTGTGAAGAAAGATTACATATTCCATTTTGTTTCATCAGTTTAATTTGATCTAGCAACCAAAATAATTTTTTGGGGGGAGCCCATTTGGTCCCCCGACTCCAATTCACCACGACATGCTGTATATATATCCTTAGAAAAAATTGTATATTATCGTAAAAAAAATCATCGAATTAGCTCTAAAGCATTCGTTCGGTCGATTGACTCGATATCTTAGAGGTGGGGGCGATAAAAAAAAATTTGAGCAGAAATGTTTCCGGCATTATCCAGATTCGTAATCTGCAAGCTTTTCTGAGCCAAAAACACAGCCTAACTCTACTTACGTAAGTAGAGTAAGGCTGTGCCAAAAACAGTTCACAGAATGCGTTCCTCATGTATTGCATACTCAACTCCATCCAGATCCTTGTCTATGACTTTGTACCGAGTTGACATTAACTACATAATCAATAACAAACCATTTGTAAGAACTAGATTCGCTGGTGTTAATGATTAGTACCATTTTGTGTAATTAAACTCTATGGTCCAAGTAAGATATTTTTCAAATTGTTCACAGGTGACAAAATCCGGTAAGCTAGAACTCAAAAGATTGTAACCAAACAAAGATGTTTACAATTATATAGACATAGACAAACCATAGTGAGCTCTAGTAACTTATTAATAATTTTTATTCCCATGATATGAAAATGAATGAAACCATTGAATTCGATATGGTCGATATAAAGCGGCAGAGAATTGATAATAAGAACCATATATACGGCAGACGGTATGATAAACCTAAAATGAAAAACAAATCGGAAAATCCAGAAGATGAATTTGTAGACGAATCTAGAACTGTAATTATAGATAGTGGAGCATATACTATAAAAACGGAACTTGCTAGTAAAAATGAACCAATGTAAGTATTTAATCACCACGTACGTAACTATGACTCCAATGTGCTCTCGACTTTTACAGGCTTATACCAAACTGTATTATGAAAGCGAAAGCTGAAAGAAAAAGGCTATTTATAGGGAATCAAATAGATGAATGTCGTGATTGTTCGGGCCTTTTTTATCTGTTACCATGTGAAAGAGGCTACATAACAAAATGGGAAGTTCAGAAGCCTATATGGGATCAAGTTTTCAATAAAACTTTATGCCCTGTAAATGATAAACATGTTTTGATGACTCAGCCTTTGTTTAATTTCAAAAATATCCAAGACTGTACTGATGAAATATTTTTTGAAGAATATGAAATCTCTTCACTATATCGTTGTAATCCTACAGATCTGGTTGCTCTTAAGTATGGGTTGGAAAGAGGTATGATAAAGTGAATAATTGCTAAGTGAAGTTTTAGTACATACTTTGATCTAAGCCTTGACTCAAGTTCTTAGCTTATTTAAATATGGCATGAAAGTTTTTTTAAGGTATGAGAAGGGAAACCTGTTTAGTTGTTGACTCTGGCTATAGTTTTACACACATAGTACCATATATTAATGGAAAAAAATGTTCAAATGGAATTCGTAGGCTTCAAATTGGCGGTAAGGTAAGTAGAAGTACTTTTTATGCCAAGTTTATTGTTACCCTGAAAAATTGCAGATGCTTACTAATCATATGAAAGATATTTTATCATATCGACAATATCATGTTATGGAAGAAACATATGTAATAAACCAAGTGAAGGAAGACACTTGCTTTGTTTCTGAAAATTTTCAGAATGATTTGAAAATTGCTAGTGAGGGTGCCTCAAAAAATCATATTGTCAGGAATTATATACTTCCAGATTTCAACACAATAAGACGAGGGTAAGTTTGAGAACCAAATTTTTCAAACTGATAAAAGTTGAATACTTAATTTCTCATCAAATTTTGAATTAATATAATATTGTGAACTAAGTACTGACATAAATATCAATATATCCTGAAAATTTATTGTTACTTTATGTATTGAAGTTTTATTATTATATATAATAATATATAATTATATATTATTATATGTAATAATATATAATCGGCTTAGCCAATCATTATTTATTTACAATCATATAGTGTAATTTCATTTTTTCAGAGTACTTAGTACAGAGTAATTGATAAACCAATTAAAGCTCCTCTTCTTGTGTACATACTACATTAGTTATGTTGTCTTTAGAATTATCACTCTAATAACACTCTTATATTTATATATAAAAAAAATTATAAAATACTCTTGGTGATTCTGCATCTGAAGCTGAGTTAGTTGAATTTCAATTGCTGTTAGTTTTTTTAAATGCTTGATATTTATCAATTTTATTTAATTCATTCACAATTTTCAGGTATATTTCAGATCCAGACAGAATAAAAGATATGCATGAGAACTGTCAGGTACTACGACTTAACAATGAACGGTTTGCTGTTCCAGAAATTTTATTCACACCTTCAGATATTGGAATAAACTCTGTTGGAATTGTAGATTGTTTGATTGATTCTATAAAACTATGTCCAAGGACTTACCATGATGCTCTGGCTAGGAATATAGTAGTTGTTGGAGGCAATGCATTACTTCCAGGATTCAAGAATAGATTGATGAAAGAATTGCAGAGCAGAATGCCTGCTAAATGGGTGGTTGATATAACAGTACCTGAGAAGTAAGTGAAGTTAAACTATATATCAATAATATTTGAATATTTTTCTTCATTCAGATCAACAATATATGCGTGGCAAGGTGGGAAATCTTTCTTAAAGCAGCATGGTTCTGTAGAAAAGTTTGTAACTAAAAAAGAATATGATGAATTCGGATCATCTGGAATACAAAGAAGATTCAATGAATGGTATGATTTTTTCTCAATTGCGTAATAATTGTATAATCAAAATAAGATTTGTATAGGAAATTTAGAATATTTTGATAAGCTTCATGAATATGTTTTGTAAAATAACTCTTTCAGGTAGGCACACCTTTTATTGAGTTATTCAAAAAATGTTTTCATAATTCAAATTTTCAGGAAAACTTTTCAAGAAGAGGAGTCAACAAAAGAGGTTGAAATGAAACAGATAAGTTTGATTGATCATGTGAACAAATTGAATGTATTCTCAAGACAGGAAGATTTGGTTGATCAGGTAGATAGTATCGAACAAAAAGAGCTCTCACAATCTTATGTATTAGATGGTTCAGTTACTTCCAATAAAAGTTTATCAGCTCTAGAAGAAGGCAGCACTCCTGGCCTTCTCAATCTTTTCGATGATAAAAATGCTGTATTGACACCGCCTCCATCTGAAAAGTCATCAGAAATATCTATTTGTTCAGAAAGTATGAGTAAAATGAAAAGTAGCCAAGAAGAGAACCTACAAGTCAAATACTTTTTTCAGAATGAGGATTCTGAAGAAGAAAATCCTTTAAACTTAGACTTTATATAATTATTTATATTTAAAGAAAACTAATTTTATTTGAATTATTTAGGTTCAGTTTCTGAAACTTCAAAATTATATCTATTTTCAAAATTTTCAGAACTGTATTTCACAATCTTAATATATTTTTTCGTTTTATTATATATTAACATATACATCAAATAATGTATTTTTACATTTTCAATTATTATGTATTCATTTTTGATTTTTTAAGGATTTATTTCTTTGAAGAATATATTTACAGAATATCATAAATTGCTGTGTTTATTATTTAAGATATTAAGTCCATAAGTTCAACAACAAAAACTCTACTGGAATAGTTTGAAAAGAAAAATAAGACAAACAAAACCGTCCAGTTTTAGTTTGTGTGATATATGAAACAAAATTCTAATTTTCAATGTATTTTGTGCTAGTGAAAATTTTTAATGTGAAAATATGTAATGAATTCTTACTAGTTTATTTGTAAGACTCTGTTATAATGCAATTGATGCTGTTTGATAAAGTAAAATTTGTATTAATCTGTTACGATGTTGAATTTAGTGGTATGTAAGTTGAAGCAACTTTTCCACATGTGAGATTTGTATGTTCGATTTCGTGAATGTTATTCTTACGCAAGTTCCCATTGTAAATAACTGAGTATTTTCATCTTATGGTGGTTTCTTGCTGCTGTAGGAGTGCCAAAGTAGATAACGCGTTGATGGGACACATCCAAATTCTATTTGCAATATTTGAATTTGTTCATCTGTAATCGCAAGATTCTCTTAACATAACTGACGTGCTCATTCCATCAAAAATGGGAATCTAAGGTCACTCGTAAATATTTCAGTTTACCCTTCCTTTGTATTTTAATTGATTCGGTTTTTTGCACTGTCTCTAGATATTCCAAATTTAGCAGTTTATTACTATATATAGAATGTAGAGCATGGTATAAAGGAAGGTTTATTGAAATTTACCATTATACATCTGGAATTGATCCAATACATTATATTCTACAAATCTTCTTGGACGTTTATAATATATAATACTCAAGCTCGTTCTGAGAAGTTTCCTCATAATACATCAGAGTATCATCTGCAAAGCTGTTTATCGTCCAAACGGAATTCAGACTTGGTAGGTTGTTGATGAAAATACAAAACAATGTAGGGCCAAGCACAATGCCCTGTGGTATTCCCACTGTAATAATTTTTCCTTATCTTAATAATGAACCTATTCTCACAATCTGTTCTCTTTCGTACAAATAGTTGTGAAACAATTTCAATAACAGTCCGCGGAATACATATATTTGCATAAGTTCCCATGAAAATTAATGTCATAATTCAGCCAATTAAAATTGATCACATCGGAAATTTTATAATAGACTATAAATATCCTCGCCAATTATGTTGAATGTCGTATTGTTACAAAACTTTTAATTTTTATTTATGTTTTACTGGCGATACGAATATATTATTAACAAAATAACGCTTACCTACAATAAAAATTTAACAACAAATACTTTTTTAACTTTTAGCATCGATTAAAGTTAATACTATCAATTGTAGTACTCGTCCCCATATTTTCACCACTCTGTACTGTTTCTATATTTTGAGATTAACAGCTTCGTGAACCGTTTCAAGTTTCCTCCCATCGTGCTGGCAGGTAGATTATTGTGTTTGCTGTTTTGAAACAAAATTTTGCTCAGCTTTGGTGTTATGATCTAAATTAAAATTACCTTTATTTTTCGTAACGTACATCAATAAACTTTGTCATCTTATTCAATAAATAGTTCGGTGCTGGTGCAGTCTCAAGCTAGTGAACAAAAGCTACATTAGTCTCTGACTGAGCTAATTTATTGTTTCCAACAAATATGCAAAGCTAATGTCCCTTTTTACAGTTTAATATTATTTGCAATGCATTGGTTTGCAAGTTATAGACGCTGCATGCTAGGTGAATTCGCAGATGTAAAATAATACCAGCACATAAATAGTGTGGTTGTATTATCGCATTATACACCATAAGTCTGGTATCTTCCGAAAGATATTTAGCAGTTCTCTTGAGTATTCCTGCCTTTTTTGCTATTTTTTTTAATATGATCTGAAAACTTCAATTTTCTGTCGACTTCTATAGTAGTCGACAGAAAATTAGTGTTAACTGGGGATATATCCCGTTTTTAACAGCATCTGAAAACATGTCTTCACATGCTCTCGTCTTTCCTTCAAATAGTCAATGCAGAACCGCATTTATAACATAATTCTGTAATTTCAGCACGAGTCGTATCAATTGTCTCGAACTCTCTTTTTATATTTACAAATATAACGATTTTGAAACATATTTTCATGCAATATGAGAAACCAATAAGTTCAAATAGTACTTAACATAATACTGCCAATAGTTGTATATGTTTTGTCTTGAAAAACATAAGTTTATTTTTAAATAGTGTAAATAAAAAAATTTTAACAGTGAAAATATTCATATTTTATGCCGTTAAGTTTAGGGTAGAAACACCGAATGCAATATATAAAACGTAAATCGATTTTTATTTATTTGTGGGTGGAAGATTAACGATCTCTGCGCAAGAGAGATGTCAATTATCTTACAATGTAGGGAGCGGCTGACCTCGTTATCACAGGTATCGAGCGATTCGTCGAATCATAAGAATTATATTTTGAGTTACTCCCACTTTATAAGAAAATGTAAGGCATGTTTGAATGCTTGATGATAAATATGTAGGTACCTGTTAAATTTAAGTTGATTTTGGATTTTAATTATATTGGAGAAAATTAATTAGTTTTATAAATCTTTAGGCCAGGGCTAAACAAAGTACTGATTTTAGATAGAAGGAATGGTTTTTTATATTATTGTAAAATGAATTATTTAATAGAAATCATTTTCAAAAAAAAAGTTTCATGTGAATATGATGCACTTATGATACGGTTCACATATTCGGACTTCATGCATTCAAAATAATTTTGAGATAATCCTTTTTTCTTCTAAAAAACAAATTACCACTAAGCCAATTCGATAAAACGAAAAATTATAGTACTTCGTGTAATAACCGCGTACCTCTAACGATTTGTAATATATTGATTCTACTCTTTTAAACATTTCTGGTGGAAAAATTTTTGGGTTTTTGCAATTTTTTCTAATTCTGAATACTATAGAGTATAGATTTTCGGACTGCTTGTCTAGATGAAGAAAAAACTGCGGACGTCAACGTATCATGTTCTCAACAGAAAACTTAAATCAATTAGTACCCATCTTTCAAACGGGTCTTCTAAAAACGACATGTAAATTTCTTCTAGGGATTTTAATATATATATACTGCTGCTGCAATTTGTGCCAAGTCAGAAGGATATTGTATTGTATATCATATATTCTACATTATTTTTCTTCTCTTCAGCGTATCCGTTTGTATTATAAAATATATTTATGCTGAATACAGTAACATAGCAACTGTTACTAAACATTAATAAAATGAAAAATAAAATACCATTCAATATCAATAAATATAGAAACATGTTAAATTGCATTAAATACTGCAGGAATAACAAAACAGTAATTGTGATTGTTTATTGATTTCAACTTCAAAAAACGCAAAGATGTACATTCAAGTATTGATTATAATTATGAACTATTAGTGAGAGACAACTATATATGTACATAACACAATAGAGGATGTTCACAAAACTTTAAAAATTGGTTATCAAATTACATCTACACTTGAAATTAATAATCATCAAATTTTCCCAAATTAAAGTCTAATTTTTTAATGTCCAATCTTCCTAAACATAATGTTCCTAGACATTGTGAATACACTACAAATGAAGTCAAAGATTATATTTATATACATTGTGTAAAATCCGAATTTAGAATGTAGATTGTAATTCTTATAATGGACACAAATTTTGAATAATTTTCAAAATCATGAAGCTTATATACCCTTTCAAACAGAGCTATTAAACTTATTCTCTAAATCCTACAAAGTAACAGTGAAGCTGAACCTTACAAGTTAACCAACAATAACTGGGAAATGTGAACAATTATATCAATAAAAATGGCAACGCAAAATAACGCAGAAATAGCAGTAACAACGATTATCTTCAAATCAGTAAAAATAAAATATTATAATTGAATAACAAATCAAGATAAAAATAACATCCAATACCAAAATTGTTAGTTAACAAGGAATGAAATGTTCTTTCAAGTTACTAAGTACAGAGAATTAGGTCCAGTTGAATTATTTTAAATATATGGAATATGATATATAGGTAAATTGAAAAAACAATAATTTGAACTTTGGGAAGCTTCTTTGCTTGTGAATTATGAAATCAATCTACTGAACACTTGAAAAACAATAAGCAGATCAGAATTAGGATGAATACACTATGTGACACAAAATTATGGGCATACAGCATAAAAAATTAACAATTACAAGCACAAACCTGCATGCTAAAGTATGATTATTATTATTTTATTTTCAAAGCCAAAGTTTTCGCTCCTATGTTTGTTAGCTACAAGCAGCAAATATAGGAATAAAAACAAATTCTTACATTGAAAATTTAACAAAAGAATTCAATATTTTTAAATAGAGATATTTCAATAGTAATGAAATAAATATTTGCTATTCAAGATTTTTTTGTGCTGCACCCATGAAAATCATGTTAGAAAACATAAGCATGACATTGAACAGGTTAAGCTAATTCTGAACTACCCTTCATAAATTTCCCTAATTCGTTTTCAGCCCACGAAAACGAAAATGGGCAGCACTGATTCAAAATATTTGAAAACAGAAAATACAAAAAATAACCAGAATTACTTCTAACATTATTTCATACAACATCAGTTCCGAAGTCACATAAAATAATTGATAAAAAAATAATTCTAAGATCATTAATTGAACAAAACAAGGTTTCCACATGGCCACATGGGGTGAATATTGATTCGAAATGAAATAAGAGTGGAATGAAGAAACAGCTTAACTCAGTGCAAGATGTTGGATTTACTTCTTCACAGCATTTTGGTTGACTGTTCCTTTGCCGCTGAAACAAAACATATATTTGACATAAATAAGTTTTAACAATGAGTACTATTCTAAATGATAAGAAAAAAATTCACTAATACTTTCATGGAAATTATAGGTTTTTGGTAGTTTAAATAAATATATGCAGCGTAAGCATTAGTTATTTACCTGTCAGAATTATCTTTGGAGGGTTTCACTATGTCCAAACCGAGCTCAGAGAGTACTTTCAAAGCCTCAAGTGATGCTTTTTCATGTGATGTTTCGGTAGTAGGCCCTTCTCCATGACAAACTTGTGGTGGAGTTGTACTTAAAGATACCAATGTCAAGTACATTTCATGATTGGCCTTGGGAAAATCAGAGAATTGAACCTGGATGTTCATCAGCTGGGCAAGGTAAAGTAACTGGTCTTTAGCCCTGACTGCCCCTTGAATAGTTGGCGGCGGAATATTTCGTTTTGCCTCTACGTTCTCTTTCTTCTGTTGCTGAAATTGATCTCCTTGAGGTCCCACCAGAAGCAAACCAGGTACCAATTGACGGCCACCACTCCCACCAACCTGAACTTGTGATGGCTCTGATTTTTCTTCCATAAATGTAACTTTTCGACCTTTGTCAGGTTCTGTCTCTTTTTCTGCTTTTGAAAGTATGGAGTTGTTAGATGCAAACCCAAGAGCAGACAGAAGAGCTTCAGCTGCGTTGCGTTTGGCAACCTGAATAATGAAATTGCCAACATTAAGAAGTTTACGAATATTAATTAATGCAGTTTATATACAATTCACTACTCAGCCAATTAACAGAATTATTCTGAAAAATTTTTGAATATTGCAATACACAATGTCACTAACAACTATCCAATTATTAAAAACGACCTTACCCATAACGTTCTCTAGGTGATGTATGAGATTATTAGATATTTATTTTTGTATACACACATTATATATATATATATATATATATATATATATGTATAAACAGTTAATTAGATAATTTATATGGATATACACTCCTCACTCCTGAACGAAAAATGTAGACATTTACATTTGGCAGCGCATATGTATGTGTGCATATATATATATATATATATATATATATATATATATATATATATATATATATATATATAATGGAGTCATTTCACTTTCCTATGATGTGACAAAAACAAGTTTGATGACAATGATATTATATTCTCTTTCAAATAAAAAAACGAGAGAATAATATAATGCTAATGTCCCAAGCCAACTATAAAAGATTATTATAAAACATCAAATTGATAAATTAAAACAATTGTTCTTGATAAAGCAATTGGGCGATTTTTATGCACCGTGCACTGTTGTGCTTCTTAGCACATATTTGGATTTTTTTTCTGTACACATAATCCAAATAGTGTTATCTTACTTACTATTTTTCAGAGAATGCCATTTAATTCAATAGCTGTGGTTATTTTTTCGTGCCATACAACAAACGATAGAATGATTTAAGTCAGTTCAATGAAAAAAAATGTCTGTAACTCAGTTTCTTTAAAAATTCCAACTTCTTCAGGTACTGGGAACAAACTGAACTCCCTAATACATAGTCCTGGTTAATACGTTAGCGTATTATCATACCAAAATACTCAATTTATATTTTATATATCAGACAAAATTTATTCAGAGAATTTCATCTAGATATTTTATCTATAGAAGATAGAAGGGGAGATAAGTGTATAATTGAAATCAAAAAAGGTGATTGAGTGAAGTATTTTTATTACAACGACTATTGATTTCAAATGCTTATGGAAAATTTAATTTTGAACGTTTTTCTACTTTATACATCGTTTAAAAATCACAAAATAAAGTTTTTCATCAATCTGAACAAATGTTTTTCCAATCCTAGAATAATCCCTAGTGGATTTGGAGATAGGTTAATATTTTCTTACGAATTTATATTATCTATTTCCTTTATTTCTACTTACATAGAAGTTTTCGCATTCCTAAACTCAGCCCAACAAAAATCGGGATTAGTAGAGCAAGCATGCCTACCATAATCAATTCAGTTGGTGGTAAATTAGAGGTATCAACTTGAAAGAACTTTAGTCCATAGTGAGATCTTCTTTCTACTATGAGATAATTACTTAATTACACGCTTGAGAACGTTATATTTGGAAAGTTAAGATAAAACCAAGACAAACACCTCAAAGCAATTCAACAATCATCAATTGCTTTCTCAAATGACTAATCTAAGGCAGTCAGAAAGATTATGAGCACATATGTAAAAATAAAAATTTGATTCAGAAAAATTCATTTCAATTGGATATATATATATATATATATATATATATATATATATATATATATATATATATATATATATATATATATATATATAATTTATGCAGTTGTTGTATTATTGTACAGTGACAGAAGACTCATGTTAGTAAGTAATAATTGATAATTTCAACATATTAATCAATATAATTACAACTATGAGAATACTTTAACTGAAAAAGATTGTGCATCTATTTTATTTTATCATTTAGTCGCTAGAGTCAAGTAGGTATTTAATATTTCAAAATGGAATTATCGAAAAAAAAAAGGAAGCTACATAGGAAGTACAACATCTTCAGTCGCAAATGTTACTAGTATCTGCAAATTTTTGCATTCACTCAAAGATATATTCGACTGTGGAATAGAACTCTATACTCTTATACTTTTAAATAATTTGTTAGATCAGATGCACCGCCCTTTGTTGAACTAAAAGCTAGATTTTACAGTCTTACTTTCTCGACACTACACCTGATTTGTTTACATTATTAGGACGTTGAAGAAGTACACTTCAAAATTTTTTTTACTGGATTTGGATGCTGTAAAGCAAGTAACCAGAGTTCCAGTTAATGAAATCGTTTCAGAAACCATCAATACACATTTGTTTCAAACCTTTCTCTTACAAAAAAATTATATGTGTAAGTTACTATTGAACATGGAACATACGTACAGACAAACAAAGTAATAAGCATCAAACATATTGAACCTTCATGAATATTCACCTTTTTATTAGGGCCAACTCCAGTACAAGAATGTCCATTCACAGACGCCTCTATAACAAATTCCCTTCGACGTGGGGCACCACGTTCTTCCAAAACGGTGTAAACAGGTTCGCGCTCTTTGTTTGCTTGTTGTATCTGAATAAGACGAGATATTGGATTGATCTCTTCAACAGTTTCCATCGTTTTGTCTACATTCATTTTGATCAAGTTCCTGGTCTTCTTCTTGTTGGTTAAACGCTTACGCTTCAGCTGCATCATATTGTTCATCTGAGGCATTGGCGGTAATTTCAAGAGTTCTTCGAGCATTTTTTCAGCAGCTCTCTTTTTTGAAATCTTTTTGCCGTTTCCCTCACCTTCAGCAACAAAACTACCGACGTGGCAGCGAGTCACGAAAACCTTCATATGCGGAGGACCCTTTTCACTCAAAACTTCGAAGGTGACGTTTAAATTCCGTTTCAGAGCTATCTCATGAACTAGAGAAATAGGGGACTTCAATTCAGTATTCAGATCTGGCGGTACCGCAGCTTCAGGAGTTACACATTCCAAAGTATTGTGCTCTCCACTGTCTGTGTCCATAGATCTGATATCCTCGATAGCTTTGGACGCAGCATCATGCCGAGCTGCTTGCACTGTGTATCCTACGCCAGGATACTCCCGTTCGCCTACATGGAGACGCACAGTATACGGGTCATGATTCTGAGGTGCATTGCTTGCATTAGCCGCCGCCGCAGCCGCTACTGCAGCTCTGTATTGCCCATAATACCGTCCATCATGGTAAGACTGATAATGCCCTCGCACTGGACGTCTACCTTCGAATCCATAACGAGTTTGAGGTGGTGTATACATATTGTGACGGGGATAATAATTTGCTTGGGATAGGTACGGCTGAGGAGGCGCTCCGTTCTCAATAACATACACTGTGCGCTCGCCCCTTTTCATAGCTAATGCATTTAACTCGACGGTAGGTGTAACAACTCCAGGGTTATTTGTTCTGACCCCGACACGATTTCTCACCGTTTTCGGTGGTGGATGCTTAAATTCTGTCTCTACTAAAGCTTGAGCAGCAGCTGAATGCTGCGCTTTTTTAATGCTGGGTCCTTCTGCTTCGTATTCCTCATTGCCGAGTTTCAAAGTTACCGTGAAAGTTTTTTTATGAGCAGGGCCTTGTTCGCCGGTCAGTCGGTACTGATGTTGAATTTTGTTATAACGGGCCAATTCATTGACCAAGCACATGGGAGTCTTTTCTTTTATGTTTGCCAAATTAGTACTGGGCCCAGACGAAGTATTAGTGTTTGGGGAGCTTTGGGGTGGCGCTTCAGTATGCTGCTGTTGTTGCTGCTGCTGATTTGCATGTTGCTCCATAACTTCTGACTGCATTCCATTGTCATAGTGATATACTAAAAAGCCAATGAAATCGACTTAATGATAAATTATTATCCATTACAGACACCTTCAAGATACTTGAATTACATAAATGCAAAAAGATATCGAGATCAAACTACGCGACTTTCCAACATGTCATCAAATATACTGTTTGTGTTCTGAGTCGATTTCTGTTGAATGTCTACGCAATGTCCACTATGTAAGTAGTACACGATTCAATTGCTGATAATAGATATAATCCAACAGCCATTTAATTCAATTCCCACTAGAAATTAGTCGTGGAATTTGTAAAACTCATTTATCTGTTTTTTCAATTATCAAATTTCATCTACCACATTAGTTTTATTTGTAAAATTGAAGATATTTGCAAGAGTTTATACCACAAAATCATTGATACTATTAATTTTTTTTTATGTATCTATTAGCAAATAATATGTAGTCTGACATCACTTAAAAGGCATTCAATTAGAATTGTATACAGGTAATTTTTTGTTATTTGTGAGCAGTGAGAATGAGCACTGTGAGTACTGTTGTGTATACAGTGGGTACGAACATATTCAGTGTATATGCTCATACTGTCAACAGTTGGAGCAATTATATTTAAGTTTCATCATTTAGTTTTCGATTAAAGAAATGAATTCAATTTAACCGAAATCAATTGTATCATTAATATGTTATGGTATTAAAATTTTTCAATTAGTATATCGATTTTTAGATCAGAGTCAAATTAATAAGTAATACAACAGAGTAAGAGACTACCACAGAGAAGAAACAAAAAATAGGGCCAAACATTTTTGAAACCTTTAACTATGATGTAAATCAACAATTGCCTTAATCAATTTTGGGATTTTTATTAAGAAACAAGATATATCTTTCATTTTTGTACTTGACATTCAATTTATTTTCACTAATATTATACTTAGCAGTTTGCTCATATCAAAATATTCCATTATAATTGAAAACTAAATGTATTAAAATAATTACAACAAAACGAAAAAAAAAAAAAAAAAAGTTTCGAACTATACCCTAGTCATGAAACAAATGGGAAAAAACTCCTATTTGTTGCTGAAAATAGAAAAAAAAATAATTTTCAAATTATTTGACATTCCTATATATTTAATTCTTTTCATCACTATTGGAATTATGCAATAAATAATAATCCAACAATTGAAATTCTTAAACCTCATAAGAACTGAGGTTTAATTCAATAAGGTGAAAAATATCTTACATGAAAACCAAGATATTTATAATAAAAAACCTGGTGTAATATTTATAGAAGATAATTCAGCAAGATCATAAATTAACTTGCCTTGTTGAATGCCAGCAGGAGCCTTTTGAGCTTGTGGAATAGATGTGGTTGTGATCAAAGTGGGTCCTTGAGGCATTGATACAAGAACACCTAAAAATAGATGATTCCTTCATATATGTGTCAATTATAATAAACACTCATCTACTGAATCTAGCATAATTACCAGTGTGGGGGGCAGGTACAGGCTGTTGAATGCTCATCAACATAGGCTGAGATCTTTGGTTTGGAGGAGGCCCCATTTGCTGTATACCCATCCTACAAGGTAGAATAAATGAGCTGAAATGCGACATATACATCTAACGCCTTACGATTACCTTGCATTTCGCTGCATTCCATTCTGTGAAAGATGGTGGTGTTCTTGTAGCATTTTGCTTCGGCTAATAATTCAAACCAATTTTCATTAGCATTATTAGGGTACTGGTTGCTCTACTTACCACCCGGTGTAGAATTCAACGGGGAATGGAAATTGAACTAATAGTATTTATTAACAGATCGTGCCACTTCTATTCTAGAATATCTCGCTCGATTTTGGTACCAAACACCACTACTTAAATCTTTTAAATACCTTTGGCAAACAATAAAGAAAATTTTGTCACTAACATGTAGCCATGTTAGATCACTAGCTTAGCAATAATACATAAACTTTTCTGCTGTCAAGACAGAAAATTAATTCTATGAAATGAACAACTCTTTTTCTTATCTGTATCGTTCATAAAAAAGTAAGTATTTATATACGTGGTAAGTATTCATTAAAAACTGGTGTAAAGGAAATAGATAAATGACTTTATAATATTTTCAATATTTATATTTGATATAATCGCCTCAATATTTGAAGAGGTTTTCGGATTGTCAGAAAATATTCCCTTAATAGTCAACGAGTCCGTTATTGTTATTTTTGTCTAATAATTGAAACATTAATTATGATACTCTAAATTATGACAATTAATGTCATTTGTTAATTCATTAGAGAGCATTGTCATTTACTGAAAATATGTAACTAGAAATTCAATATGGTGAATGCGTTTGAGTCTATGATGTTTATATATGTGTTAGAAAACAACAAGGACTATTTAAGACGATTTTACGTAGATATTATCAGCGAAAGTTTATGGCAATAATAATTTCAGTTCTGAAATCTATTATAAAAGATTTTAATAATAATTCGTTATTGTGAGGGATGAAAACTATAGAGCAGTGCTGTTTAGACTTATTCATCCATTGAAATTTTATATCTAGTGAAAGGGGATGGATTTTCAATATTTTAAGTGCGACTACTAACACAATATGAGGGTTTCATCCTCAAGAACTGTAAACAATCGTTAATGTTATATAATGTGTCTATATAACAGTTAGCTTACTGGTGCTGGTGAGTTCGCCTCCCAATGCGTAATTGGATTGTTCGCGATCAGCGTTAAACTGTAGGACCAACTTCAAAATAACTTCAGGCCAACTGAAAGAGTAACTAGTATTCAGAAGATTGTTTTGAAATATGATTATATATATATATATATATATATATATATATATATATATATATATATATATATATATATATATAAATGGATTATTATTCGAAGATTATATGGAAGATAAAAGACATAACACCTACTATAAAAAGTTCACATGTAGTATACAAAATAAACTGTCAGAAATGTGATAAAATATACATAGGACAGACGAAACAAACTCTAAAACAGAGAATAACACAGCATAAAAGTGACGTAAAAATCGGAAAAAGATCTTGCGCCTTGTCCTGTCATATGCAAGACAATGATCACCCTTTTGATTTCGAAAATGTCCAAATAATGGAAAGGGAACGTAATACCAAAAAACGAACTTTTTTGAGATGGTACCTACACATCCAAAATAACCAAAATACAATCAATTCAAGATCAGACGTAGATCAATTAAGTAAAATTTATTGTCGGATTTTGAAATATCCTAATATTTAATTTTCGCACCTGGTAACAATTCCACCTGGGGTAAAAAAGAAAGAAAGAGAGATCAATCATAACTCTCTGAATACGTGAATGTGTATTTAAATAAGACCGCTTCATTCATGCACGATCGATCGATTGAAAAGTAGCATTGTTTTGTTTTTTTTACTTCTACTGACTCATCTCATAATTTTATTTACTTTGTTATTTTGATGAATATTTCAATGAATCCCAAATTTTAAAAGAACTCTCATTGTAAGTTCGTATGTTTTGTTTTAGTTTTAGTGTTCAATGATGTGATTATTTTTGTATTTTAGCTGCATCCTGCTGATGAAGTTGTTAACCGACAACGAAATATACAGGTTTTAAATCAGAATACATGAGTTGAATCTTTTCATCTCCATACAGACCGAATACCCGGAAAGAATAATAATCCATTTATATCACTCCACGGTCGTGAGTAATTAGTTGTTATATATATATATATATATATATATATATATATATATATATATATATATTATTCCACCACGAAGTGAATAAAAACATTTCTATTTTGTAAATCATGTTATATGAAGGTCGATTTTTCACCAATCTCTACCAATTTTTTACGCCAACCTAAAGAAATTGGTGAGATTGGTAAAAAAAATTGGACCAGTGGAAAATGATGTTTTTCAATATTGTTCGAAACTTCCTTTTTTTAAATTTCAATGCATTTATTAGAACCCAACTCAGATGTATTGAATTTGGGTTCTATTTATCAAGCTTTACTTTATATATATTTTTGCAAGTCTATGAATTTAGTGGCAAAAAAATGTGATTCATCTGATGGATAATGCACATAGATTGAATTTCGGGAATGGCGAACCGTGATTAATTCAACTAACTCAGTGGTAGCTTATTGTTAAAAAACAATCACATTAAAACAAGTAAAAACCACATTGCATTTCTGGTTGTATCTTTTAGAACAGTGTTTCCCAACGTGGGGCTCACGCCACACATAGGAATGATTTGATTGTTGAGGGGTCAATTCGAAAATGAATTCGACACGAGTATAAGCCTTTCTTAATTTTAATTTTTTCGCCATTTTCTGGGGACATAAGAATTTTAGATAGGCTAAGGTGGGCCATGGCACAAAAAAGAATGGAAAACACTGCTCCAGAATGTCATACTTTTATTTACATTAACAGAGTTAAAGAATATCAAATATGATTATCAATATTTAGCTTTGGAATATTTTACTATTCCAAAATTTTTATTCAATAATAAGCCTGCAATATTTGTGTTAATTGTGTAAAATGAGAGTTATACTTGTGATATTTAAGTTTAATATGCGTCAGAAGAAATAAAACTCATTTCCAATTTTTATAATTTTTATTCAACATCGAAATCAAAGTGTCATTGAAATTACCTGTTTTCTCAAATCTCTAAGTAGTAAAATGTTCAGATCTTCAATCATAATAGCTAAAAAAAAAATAACTCAACTATGTATAAGGCATAAAGCAAGGGTGATCAAGAATTTAGTAAATAGTGAGTTTGTTTAAATACTGAAGAAAAACTTGACATTCACCCAGATCACATCAAAGTAGCACCTTTCATCATTTCGTCATTTCAATCCAAACAATAATTAGAAATTCTGAATCTACACGTTTAAACATATTTTTCAAAAAACAAATAACTCTTTCATATAACTAATTCGATACTCTTGTTAATATCTTAAAAATAACTAGGAAATTATTATAAGAATAATTATATTATATTGTAATAATTATAATGATAATTTTATATGTGTATATATATCACTAAATATAAGGCTGAAAACTAACTCATTAAAAATAAACTTCATAATATATAACAGGCATTCTCTTGTCAAATGAGCAAATATGAATCACTACTTTATAGAACTTTTAAAAAATTGGAGTGAAAATACGCTCCAATTCGAAAAGATACTAATGTAGAAATTTTTTTCTGAATTCATTTTGATGTTTTGAACGTGTGGGTTCAGCTTATTTAGATCAGAGATAAGATTTACTGGAAACACTAGTAACTGAAATACAAAATACCTCTTTGTATTCCAATACTTTTTTGAGAAAAGCATTTTGTATTTCCAATTTTTTCGAAATATGGACCAATTTTATATTTGAAAAATGCAAAATACTTTTTGGTAAATTATGTTAACAACATCAATTAATGTCATAAACAATACTGATATTTTCACTATAAACTGACATGTTTTTAGCTTTATTAACATGGCAGCTTAGTCTGATAAATGAATATTCAACAATAATAGAAAGTCTTCTTAAAATATAATATAAATGCTTGATATAATACTTAACTGCACCTGAAAAAGGGTAACAGGTCATTGAACAAATTGAATAATTAAGATCTATCTAAATTCACCTTGATTACATACTATAATAGAAAAAATACTCAAAATTAAATAAAAAAGTTAGCTATAAAGGTATATTATTAAAAGTAAATATTTTGAAAATATGTATTTTGCATCTAAAATTAAATATAAAATGAAAAACTATTTTGTATTTTATTTGAAATAGAAAATATAATAAGTATTTGCATTTTGTAATTAGATGCATTTTATAAAACATTTTGAATATCTCTGGTTATTTCACACATTTAAGTAGTTTGATTTCTTCTCTCCAATAATCTTAATACTTCTGGACTTGCCTTAGCACGCAAATATAAATTTTCCGACTCCAGCTGACTGATTCGTACCAATAATTCGGATATTTTCAGTTTCAAGACGTTGACATCTTGTCGCACTGCGTACATCAAATGACTCTTCACCATGTCCTGTGGAAGAAATTGAAATTCAGACATATTTCGAAATTACAAAAACCCGATGAAGTCTTACCATTGCTTGTTCGATTTTTGAATCGATTGCAACAGGTCCTTCTTTTCCACCAACGCTGTAACATAAGATAAAACTTGTCTATTAGTGGAGAATAAGTTCATGATTTAAGACCTAACAGGAACGAGTAGGGAAAACTTTTTATAAAATAAGTTCCAAACATCAATGAAAAAACGTCACCGCGTTTACCTCGCTAACAAATTTGGTGAAACATTTGACAACTCTTAAGTTGTTAAATGATAAGTTTCACTAAACTATAGTATTCGGCATTGAACTTTAAAGCTCTAAAAATTAATCATTATTTCAGTGTAGAATAAAAATTTATATGGATTTCTTCATGTCTAAAATCGTGTACCTGACCAGAAGACCAAGTCAGAAATTGGTAATCTTCATGAGAACTTTAAGAGTAGGTACTGTTCTGCGCTTTTATTCAACTTACCTAAAAATTAATGGGGTAAATTAAAGATATTGCAGATTAAGGCAATGAGGATGATGTTGAGGTGTAATAAATATAAACCTGTCAAGACTTTGCTCAAAGTTTTAGGTATTATGAATATAAAACAAAGAATAGGACATAGAACAATTGATTTTATCTATAACACGAAACATCTAAAGTTCCCTCTTTATTGCCCTTTCCTGGATCTAATAATTGGTGATGTCTACACGATCTCTGACGTTAAAAGTGGCTGCTGCCCTAAAATGGTGATAGGCTGCTCATGGTGTTCGGAGAGATGAGGAAAAATGAAGAAAAAAATTGATCTTTTGGACAAAGGAAATATCTTATAAAAGGAAACCTTGGTGCAGCTAGCATTGGATAGAGAGGCAAGGTGGAAAAATATCTTAAGTTAAAGAATTAGAAATTTTGCATTTTATCAAATTATGGCAACAATAAGCACTGCCGAAGGAATGAATATTAGTTTGACGTGAAAAAAATCATTTCTTATAAACCGTTGAGAACAGAGTAGCTGTGCAGTTTGTACGAGTAGGTATCTGAATCTAATAAGTTATTTTATTTCAAAACGAATGGCCCCCTCAATTAGGCGGCCGATTGTTTGATACGCCGGGCATAATGAGCCTAAGCCTAAAATATAATGAATGAATTGAACGGTTTTCACGGAATTCAATGAGTGTTTTGAATTATATTATTCAATATAATTCAAAAAAAATTGAAATTAACTTATGTTAAAATTTTAACGGTTTATCAATATAATATTCGCTGATTCTATTACTTAGAATCAAAAGAGATATTTGAAACATTATTGAATGATTTCATGTACATGCTTAAAATTAGTATTCAAAACTATATTGGATGAATGAACATATCTTATATCCAACTTGATACGAATACGAGTTGAAGTACCGAACCAATCGCACTGCTTTACAGCAATTTCGAATACTCAGAAAAATAGTGAGAATAGGCCATACCAGACTAACTCACAAACACATCCTGGAGAGAGAAGAACCGCCAATCTGTACAAACTGTAGAACATCAAAAACAATTCACCACATTATGATATGCCATTCATTCAACAAACCAGTATTCAACAAACAGAGAGATGATCTAGAAATAAGCAACCAAGACCCTTTCGAAGTACTCAGGACCAACCCCCAACAAGTGATAAAATATCTTCAGGAAATTGAATTGTATAACTTTTTTTGATTTTAACTATCCAAAAAAGCCGCTTATAATCCTTGGTGGTTGATGCGGTCTTCACTTCAGAAAAAAATTAATAAATAAACTCAACGAAGCATATCGTTAGTACAACAAACAAGCTGATAAACACGTTTTAAATGACGAAAAAAATTCGGTTGAAGGATTATCGATGTACTGGACTTCAGATTACCTAATAAATCAAATGCCTAATGCAAAAATATTTTAATTTCCATTTGATTTTTTGAAGTAAGGTAAATGTGACTTATGAGAACAAAAATTATTTAAATCACTATGCCATCTTCAATTGGAGAAAAAGTAAACAGTGCACTGATTATTTGTAAAAAAATTAATATACATTTGCATATATGCATATACAATTGAAAAAAAATTCATAATTATACATATTTTTATATAACTTTTCATATATAAGTATAAAAAATTATATACATATTTATATTTATGTGTATAAGTAGGGTGTTTTTTTTTAGAGGTATAGAACTTTAAATTGCAATAAAACAACGATGGATCATTCGATTGACAAGAATTTTTATTCGAAAGATACTCTTGTGGCATTACATTTTAAATATGATTTCTGGCATATGACCGCCACGGCTGGCTCGGATGTAGTCCAATCTGGACGTCCAATTTTCGATGACTTTTTCCAACATTTGTGGTCGTATATCGGCAATAACACGGCGAATATTGTCTTCCAAATGGTCAAGCGTTTGTGGCTTATCCGCATAGACCAATGACTTTACATAGCCCCACAGAAATTAGTATAGCGGTGTTGAATCACAAGATCTTGGAGGCCAATTCACAGGCCCAAAACGTAAAATTAGGCGGTCACCAAACGTGTCTTTGAATAAATCGATTGTGGCACGAGCTGTGTGACATGTTGCGCCGTCTTGTTGAAACCACAGCTCATGGACAAATTTAGTAATCATGGCTATACCGATCACCATTGGCTGTAACGTTCTGGCCATCATCTTTTTTAAAGAAGTACGGCCCAATGATTCCACCAGCCCATAAAACGCAACAAAGAGTCAGTTTTTCTGGATGTAACGGTTTTTTGACATACACTTGAGGATTATCTTCACTCCAAATGCGGCAGTTTTGATTGTTGACGTAGCCATTCAACCAGAAGTGCGCTTCATTCTCTAAACAAAATTCGCGCGATACGTATTCCGCACAGAACCATTATTTTCGAAATGAAATTGCACTATTTGCAAGGGTTGTTCAGGCGTGAGTCTATTCATGATGAATTGCCAAACCAAACCGAGAATAAATCACTTCTCAGCTGTTAAATCGGTCGCCATCTTCAACAGTAATCCCAACTTAAAGTTCTATATCTCTAAAAAAAACACCCGGTACACATAAATATATACATATAATTTTTTTGCTGACACAAAACACTATATGTGCTAATTGTGACACTGATTGAAAAATTTGGAAAAACATCCTGCCTCTGTTATAGAATAATCGTGAAACATTGAGCCAAGTGTTTAATTTAATTTAATAATGTTTCACCAAGAGTTGAGCGAAAATTCAATCTCAGTTAATATTTTTTATATTTATTAGACATAAGACAAAAGCAGAGGTTACTGTTTCTGATCTGTCGCTTGTTTCTGTCATTAACAGTCATCTAATGAAATATATCGAATTAAAAATTTTCATAAAGCTAAAATTTGTAGCGAAACTGTAAATAATTATGTAGTTTCAGTGTTTAATTAGGATTGCAGTCCAGGACAGGAAAATAAGTTACCTCTTTAATATTTTCCAAGCTTTCAAAAATGTTTATTTTGTTCTTCAGGGCTAAAATTGTGCAATATTAACAGTTTATATAATAAAGCACTATTGAAAATTTTTCTTACAACTAATGTAAAGTTAGTGCGAAGGTACATTTGTTTCTTGACTTTTAAAAATAAATATTCCGAAATGCTTTGGGTCCGAATATTATTGCATTTTATATGTATAGTGGTTGAAGGAAACAACGACACTGACTGTATTTCTCAATTCACCTTTTCAGGTGGATTGTTTCCAGATGTGTTTTTCAAGCTCCTCTCGAGTTTATTAAATTGCATAACGTTGGCCGAAGTTTTATCATTAATCAAAAGAGAATTAATTTATTTTGTGAATTTGGAGTGGATTTTTTGTAATATCGGAATATGGGCCATTAATCAGAAGAACCAATCAGATTTATATATATATATATATATATTTTTTTTTTCAGTGTTTAATTGGGATTGCAGTCTAGGACAGGAAAATCAGTTACCTCTTTAGTATTTTCCAAACTTTCGAAAATGTTTATTTTCTTCTTCAGGGCTAAATTAGTACAAAAATTAACAGTTTATATAGCAAGGCACTATAAAAAGTTTTTTATTACAATTACTGTGAAGTTAGTCCGAAGGTGAATTAGTTTTTTGAATTTTGAAAATAAGTACAAGTGTTCCCAAATGCATTGGGATGGAATATTACTGCATTCTACGTGCTAGGTAGTCGACGGAAGCGACGACAATGACTGTATTTCTCAATTTCGCTTTTCAAGTGGAGTGTTCCCAGATGTTTTTAAGGGCGTTTCTTAAAATGCATAACGTTGGCCGAAGTTTTATGACTAACGAAAAGGGAATGAATTTGTTTTATATATTTAGAATGGATTTTTCGGTGAATAGGATATCAGAATATGAGCCATTAATCAGAAGAACCTATGAGATTCATATATATATATATATATATATATATATATATATATATATATATATATATATATATATATATATATATATATAAATATATATTGCTTAAATTATCTGTATCAGATTTTTGTTAATACAATTTCCTGTCTTTTTGATATGAACCATTTCTAGGAAAAGGCGTTTGTTGTAATTATTTGCGTGATCTAAAATTTTTGTAGCATTGTAATTCATATTCAGTATGCAGGAATGCAGTAATATTCCAACCCAATGCATTTGGGAACACTTGTACTTATTTTCAAAATTCAAAAAACTAATTCACTTTCGGACTAACTTCACAGTAATTGTAAGAAAAAACTTTTTATAGTGCCTTGCTATATAAACTGTTAATTTTTGTACTATTTTAGCCCTGAAGAAAAAAATAAACATTTTCGAAAGCTTGGAAAATAATAAAGAAGTAACTGATTTTCCTGTCCTAGACTGGATCCAATTAAACCAATCCCAATTAAACACTGAAAATACATATCTACAGTCGTTAAACATTCAACTATATATATATATATATATATATATATATATATATATATATATATATATATATATATATATATATATATATATATATATATATATATATATATATATATATATATATATATATATATATATGTTGCTTAGATTATCTGTGTCAGACTTTTTATTAATACAGTTTTCTGTCTTTTTTATATGAACGATTTCTAGGAAAAGGCGTTTGTTGTAATTAATTGCGTAATCTAAAATTTTTGTGGCATTCATATTGTGCAGTGGTTTGTACGTGTTGAGTTAATGCAGAAGAATTCGTCTTGTTGGTATTTCGGCAATCACTTTTATAAGAAATGATCTTTGAATGAAGGTTTTGTGATGTTTCACCTAGATATACAGATATAGATATACTTAATTATATTATCTACGATAAAAATAGCTCAAAAAATACATTAACTCTGTACAATCATTATTTACTCGCACAAAACATCCGCTAGAATTTCAAATCAAATGTCGTCTACAATCCACTTGAAAAGGTGAATTGAGAAATACAGTCAGTGTCGTTGCTTCCTTCAACCACTATACACGTAAAATGCAATAATATTCGAACCCAATTCATTTGAGAATACTTATATTTGAAATTCAAGAAACAAATGTACTTTCGGACTAACTTCACAGTAATTGTAAGAAAAATTTTTAATAGTGCCTTGTTATATAAACTGCTAATATTATACAATTTTAGCCCTATAAGAAAATGAAGATTTTTGAAAGCTTGGCAAATAACTAAAGAGGTAACTTATATCCCAATTAAACACTGAATATATATATATATATATATATATATATATATATATATATATATATATATATATATATATATATATATGTTATTTTGAAAATCTTTGAGGGCTTTCACACTATATTTTATAGATTAATTTCTTAGTTATCGTGACATAGGAAACGTTTATATGGATTTGAAACTGTATGATGATTTGAATTGTATTTTGATCATAAAACCTTGAATTTTTCATATACACCGCTATTTGAATGAGATAATTTTACCGGAATAATTAAATCAATAAATGATAGAACAAATATAAAAACTTCAAGTTCACTTCACACAGATTTGATCGAATTGATACCATCCACTTATCAATCCGCAATGATACAAATAATAATATCCCAAATTTCTCCAATTTCTCTTAATATTTCAAATCTAGACACACCTACTTCTAATAAGAAATGGAATAAATGAATTTCGAAGCAATGAAAACCAGAAACAAATTTTCTTGAAATATAATAATAATAATAAGAATAATAATATTTATTTAGCTGAAGCTATACAAAAAATCTACATATTTTGAACTGTCAATTTTTAATTATATACCTATCTCATTATTTAAAATATACTTTCTAAGATTACGCTTAAATATTTTAATACTAGTATTAGTTTTCAATATATTTGGTAAATTATTGAAAGCCTTGTATAATTAGTTATAATATTTTTTAGGAAAATATCAAAAAGTTTTCATTTGTCAAATTAGCGGACAAATCACTGATTAATTTTTTTGGCTAAAAGTCCACAAATTGATGAAATGTAATATAAAAAAGCGTAAACAATTAAAAATGCTCAAGTATTATATATATATATATATATAAACATTTCTTAATTTTTAATTATAAAATATATTTCAAAATAATTTAAATGGACCCTTGTGTGTGTTGATTCAATTAATTCATAGAAAGTTATTTTGGAGAAATAACTTTCTATATATTTAATAATACTATATACTAAATAAATAAATATACAAAACTGATCTATAACCAATGAATGAAAATACAACTAGGTATATTAATTAACAAAAATATTCCGAATAAAGTTGGATTCGCTGATCTCTTGCTGAAATATCGAAAAAACTCTTTGCTTACTTTCATAAAATTATATTAACTGCTCGACATTTGTTTGGGGGTCTAACCCCGTTTTCAAAAGTTAATCTGTTAAAGTTTTTTATTAATATTCATCATTAAGAGATTTTTGATAGTATACAACGGAAAAACTCTTCTATCACATATATACTATTTTTAAAAGTTAAATGAATAACTGAGTATAATTTTTGGAAATGAGGTAATACTCCGAAACAATTGTCAAGCAATTAATATAACTTTGTCAATCTAAGCCAAGTGTTTTTTAATCAATATATAAAATGAATATAACTTAAATTCAAACACTTGAACTTATGATTTACACTTTATTGACTACATAGCATGACGCGTTTCGTCGTTACAAACGACTTCTTCAGATGCTTACAGAATAATGATTATTCTGTAAGCATCTGAAGAAGTCGTTTGTAACGACGAAACGCGTCATGCTATGTAGTCAATAAAGTGTAAATCATAAGTTCAAGTGTTTGAATTGAAGTTATATTCAATTATAATGGATTTACATCAAGTAAACGCCAACATTATTAAAAAAAAAAAAAAAAAATGAATATATAAAATATTCCAGAGTGAAAGAAACCCGACTTATTTCATCATTTTCATGAAACAACTAAAAATGCTTTTAAATGAAATTTTTGTTATTCAAATTCTATTCGTCATTTTTATCATCTAGACTTCTCATTTGAAAGAAATTTTTTTTAGAAAACCTCAACCGAAAATTATCGACAATTTTAATTAATAATATATGCGTAATTTGATTGTTTCATTACTCATAATTAATCCAAATAAGGGTATTAATCGAAAGAATGTCTTGTTTAAATCTTACCCCGTGTTATTTTCTGCCTCAGTCGTCGTCAGAAGACAGGCTACTCTCCTATACGCATCATCCACTTCATCCTTATCAAAGGTCAAACCATTGTTGTCAAACTGAAGCACATCTTGGAATTTCTGTTCGAAAAACAACTCGCAGTTTTTTAAAGCAGAAGAACTTTTCAAATACTGATTGACGAAATTTTCACTGTCAGCAAGATCCATATCAAGAATATCCTGATTATTATCCACATAATCCAGACAAGTCCATCTTCCTCTGCTGAAGGAATTTGAGTTTGGGGAATCGCTGCTGAGTGACCTTGATTTTTCCTCCTTTGATCGTGTTGTTGAGGTCGATGAAATCGGAGCTGTGGTAGGAGCTGTAGACGTGAGACAAATTGTAGCTAATGTGGCATGCTCCTCGGCATCCCTAGAATCTTCTGAAAAACTGGGAGTCTCGTTATCGGTCACTCTAGAGTTGTCATCGGTGTGGGACTCATCCAGGTCGTCAGCTGATTCATCCCCAACATCTGGCCGAGTTAGACAGACGTCAGTAATCTGGAATGAGCTTTGTACCTTCTTCCTTGAGAAGTGAATGGATTGGTTGGTGCGTAGAGTTGAAGAAAAAGAAGGGATGTGCACTGTTTCATCTAAAATATCAGTTTCACTTAAACGTATTGTTTCACTGGTTGTACGATGGATCACGTTGATTTTTTTCTTGCTAATGCTTGAAGCCATTTTCACTTCACAGTTTTAATTAAACTTTTGATTACAGGAGAATCTACTTCGATATGAAAATAGTATTTTAACAAATGTCTTTTGATTCGTCAGTAGTTAACTGAAAAAATATTAGCCTCACCCGACGTCCATCGTGATTTTTTGGAAAATCACCATTTCCCTCGGAATAACCTCACATCTTAGGGTAATTGAAACCCCAATCTGTTCAAGGATTCGGCGTGCGCATCCGTTTTCCCTAGCATTGATGTTTTTCCGCTGCGGAGAAAACGATATACAGGGTCAGGCGAAAAAGAAAATACATATTTAGTAGATCACTTATGAAGTAACACAACTGTTTCTTCATTAGTGTAATATCAAACTTCACATAAATTTAATTGTGACGTAAAGAACTATATATTAAGAATATTTTCAATATATAATTCTTATGTAGCATACTTTTTCTTCTCCCTGAAATAATTAAGTTAACAGGCATAATTCTAAAAAAAAGTACATGCCCATATTGAAATATTTTCATTACAATGTCTCATTTTCCTGTATGACAAAGCAAAGATTATCATCAAAAGATGTCATCTTCAAGTTACAAAACCAATTTAACTTAAATTTATATGATCTATAAACACACACACACATATATTTATATATATATATATATATATATATATATATATATATATATATATACCCTTTAAGTATTACGTAAGAAGATTTATTACAATTATTAACCCTCACTACACCCCATGCATATGTAAACTTTGGCAGGTATATATATATATATATATATATATATATATATATATATATATATATATATTTTTAATGTATTCTATTTTTTTCATTAATTCGTGAGCAGAAAATTTAATTATACAAATGAGTACATAGGTTTGGGAATTATAGGAAGATTTCATAAAAAATAAGCAGAACAAGAGCCCCCTTCCTCTATAGTGCTAACGTTAAACTTACAACTTGTGCCCCACATACAACAAAAAATTTTTTTTGTTTCATTCAAATTAAATAATATCACCAGAAATATCAAAAAAATATCTTGTACTTACCACTATCGCAAGTAATTTTCTATTCTATTGTAAGCTATGTGAATGTACTACTGTTAAGCTTAGTATCTTCAAATAAACCATTCCCACTGGAACTCTTTATGGAATGAAATATTCAGTGACAAAATACAAGATATACTTGTCTGACGAAATCAATATGTTATTGAACAATGATAAGTTTAAATAATATCAACACAACTATATCTATTGTTCTCAAGTTACTGAGGATTGAAAGATTTCGTAGTCTTGGTAATTCTCTCACGATTTATGATGAGCAGGCGAGAAAGTGCAAGTTCGAATCCAGCGTCAGTTACTAAAATTTTTTTATAGCTTTTCCAATAGGAAAGGAAAGGAGAGACAGTATTTTCAGGATCAAAAATTTTCACTAAGTTAAAATATAGGTGAAAGCCTCGGCGGTAGTTACCTTTATCTTAATCTAACCATAAGATTATGTTATTAATACAACAGAAATATCAAAATATGTCAACGATATACTCAATTTAGATCCAAAGCACGCAATAGAAATAAGCAAAATAGATCAAGTTCCAATTTTCAATATTACTGCAAAAATAGAAAAAGGAATTGCAAAATAACCTACGGAAAATCAAAACTCAATTCGACTAAAAGAAACTAATAAATTTATAATAAAAAATTTAATCAAACAAAATAATTCATAAAATCGAATCCACAATTAACTATAACAAAATCCGATCAAGGAAATAAAACAGTTATTTTAGACACTAATGAATATAAACAAAAAATTAACGAAATGCTCAATAATACAACTACTTATAAAAATTAATAGAGATCTAACAAAACCTTTACAGAGTGAAACTAACCAACTAATAAAAAGAGGGAAAAAGTTAATTTTTTTTAACACCAAAAATATCTGAATTGTTAATCCAACATAACAGTTGGCCCCCCAAATTTTATGGTTTACCTAAAATACATAAAAATAACATTCCATTAAGACCAATTGTTTCATATATTGAATACATATAACTACAAAATCTTTCTAAATTTTTTTTTTCAATTTAAAAAAATATAATAAACCAAAATCAATTTTATATTAAGAACTCTTATCATTTAGTTGATAATATAAAAAATTTACAACTCAGTGAAAATCATAAATTATTTTCTTTAAATGCAATCTCAGTGTAATAACTAATATACCTAACGCAATTGTTTCGAACATAAAAGATCAAAAATGGAATATTTTGAAAAATTTCACTTGTATTCCAAAAAATTAATTTATAGAAGTAGTAAAATTCACTTTAGGCACAAATTTTTTTCAATATAAAAATGAATTCTATCAACCATAACTGTCCATGGCGACACCATCAAAGTGATAGTGTCGCAATGGACAGTTATTTATTAAGTGTTATTGCTCATTTAATTATGGAATTTTTAGAAGAAAATCTAATCAAAGATTTGGAAGAAAATATTTCATTATATACAATATATGTTGATAATTGTTTCATCATAGCAGATAAAGATCATATTAATACTATACCAGAACCTTTCAATAATTTTCATAATGAATTACAATTCACACTTGAAGAAGAAAAAGATGAAAAATTTTCTTGATATAACAATTATAAGGAAATTTAACAAAATTTTAAAAAGAAGGCATAGAAAAGAAATAAATTCTCAACGAACAATAAATTATGTAAGTAATCATCACTATTCCCAGAAAAAAGGAATAATAATTAGTTTTGTAGACAGATCACTATAATTAACATCATCATGTCTACGTCATGAAACACTTGAAGAAGTTCGTACACTTCTCATTCTCGTCAAATAATTGCACATATAATTTGATTAACAAAATCATAAAAACACAGAATTCATAAATTATATAATACTTTACAGTCATAAAAAGTAGATCCAACGAAAATAATTACTTTCCCATACCATATATTCCAAGATAAAATACAAACATTGCGAAAATATTAAAACTTTATGATTTGATAATAGCTCATACTGCACCAAATCTAGTCAAAGAAATATATACTAAGTTAAAGAGAAACAATAATTCAGAGAAAAACTCATACCGTTTATAATATACCCTGCAATAGTTGCAGTAAATGCTATACAGGTCAAACATCGCAAAATTTTGAGGAACGAATTAAAGGACATAAATATGCAAAAATTCAAATTACAGCCTTACATAAACATAAAAAAACTGAAAAACCGATTTTGATTACAACACAAAGATTTTAGCAACTAAGATAGACAAAAAAGTAGAGAAATTTTGAAATGTAACACATTCGTAAAAATTTGGAAAACACAGTAAATGAAAGAACAGATATAAAATATCTCAATTCTATTTACAACGATTTGATAAACCTCACAAATAACACTCACTTCTTTCAACTTCTTTCCTGATCTACCATCAATTTCACACACATATACCCATAAAAATATTTCAATACATATAACATATTCTGGATAAGTATATGAAACTCAACTATGTGAAATTATATGTATTTATATATAAATCACAGTCATTTGAATCACCTGGCTTACCATGAGTTTTTCAGAGGTTTCGTCCAGAGGTTTGACGTTTTGATATCTATGGTAATTCATAACATTCAATTATACATTAGTTTTGACAAAGTTGTGACATATGTACTACGAAACGTCAACAAAAATAAAACTTTTAACATTGAAAATAGCCCGTTATTGCTAAAAATATCAATATATATATATATATATATATATATATATATATATATATATATATATATATATATATATATATATATATATATATATATATATATATATATATATATATATATATATATATCATATATATATATATATATATATATATATATATATATATATATATATATATGTGGGTGTGTATATAATCACTACATAGTATAAAGCAAAGTCGCTTTTTCTGTCCCTTTGTCCCTTTGTACGCTTTAATCTTTGAAACTACGCAACGGATTTTGATGCGGTTTTTTTTAATAGATAGAGTGATTCAAGAGGAAGGTTTATATGTATAATAACATCCACTAAATAGTGGAGAAGTACTGTTATTTTTGAGGTTTCTAATGTGATGTCGTAAATAATTACATTTTTTCCGCTTACATTGCAAACGCAGGCTGAACCCTACAAGTTTTATCAAAATAATGTACTAAGTATTGTACACATTGAAAAGGTCTACAGAAAAGTCCGTGATGGTATATGTCTATCTCTTATGGATAACCCACAATAACTTTTTTTTGTCATTTACTTTTTGCGACAAATAATGGCTAATTTTCGAAGCGATTTTAACCCATACAGCATTAATCCTTAACCAATTAAATACCTTGAATACATTTTTCATTTAATATAGATATATATGGCCCTTTACACCGTATGATTTAAGTGAATATTTTCGAAGATATTACAGATTTAAAAATTGCGGGGCGTAGCGTTTGCGGCGTGCGAAGCCGGGGCGGGTCGCTAGTAATTATATAATTTGTTGACAGTACGATACTTACATAGAATTCAGGTAAAGGGAATAATCGGTCTGGTGAAGTGTAAACTCATTTATTCAAAAGAATTCTCGATATTCTGACACTTTTTGTGCCTTCTTCAGGAGAAAAACAAGCTGCAAATTAATGACTGCAATGATCAAGTGCGATTATGTAAAAAATAAATCTACTAACTCTACTTAATACTTAATATAAAGTCTATTCAATAAATCAATATGGTCAAACAACATAAAGGGCGTTTGTTAAATGATGTTAGTTCTGATATCATCATTGCATCAACTCCAATTCTAAGTAGAATAATTTTTATACATATTCAAATTTGATCTTTGTAGTAATTAATTTGTATATATAATTAACTAATTAATTATATATACATATACACAATATATAAAATAAAGGCACAACAAAATTTATTGCCCAGTTAGATTTCAGACTTTTCATATATATATTTTTAAAATTAATTTATTGCCTGGTCAAGAAAGTTTATTTTTAATGTTTTTAGCAATAACAGGCTATTTTCAATGTTTATTTTCGTTGTCGTTGTGATGCATAACACAACTTTGTCAATTTATATATATATATATATATATATATATATATATATATATATATATATATATATATATATATATTGTTGTGGGTTATAGGCAAAAATGAGAGGCCACTATGAATAGATTTTATTACAATTAATTTACAATTAATTGTAAACAATTGACAACAATTATATTTAAATTACCAGGCAATACTCCTTTTCATTAATGTTAATATATATATATATATATATATATATATATATATATATATATATATATATATATATATATATATATATATATATAATATATCAAAAGTATAGTATAACTTTCCTTCGATAACTTTTTGACAAATTATTCAAAAGAACATTACAGCAGAGAATGAACAATGCCATGTCTCCATTATCCTTCTAGGGATAAATGTTAGAGAATATCGAACGTAGCCAGCTCTGCTATAATGTTCTTTTGAATTTTGTCAAAAAATTATCGAAGGAGAGTTATAGTATACGTTTGATATCGAATATCTACAATTGCGATAATATAGCACGAGAACTGCACAATTCCTTTTCTTATTTACTTTTATATATATATATATAGTCTGAAATCTACTTCGGAAATAACATTTATTTGTGTCTTTATTTCAAAACTTCATAAAAAAGCTGGGAAACGTTAATTTTCAAAGTTAAATGTACAACTTTTCGAATGAAAAATTTTATGCACAGGGTGATTCAGGCAAGTCTGGCATAGTTCATAATCAATTTTTTCAAACTAGCTAAATAGAGACATGAAATTTCTAAACTACGTTATTATATATGAAAATTAGGAACGTTATTATGTAGGAAAATTTCTAAAATAACCTGCAGATATTACGCCTTGAAGTTTTTTCTGTTGGGTCATCAAGTTGAAACTCGTATTTGCTAAACAACTAAAAAAACTAAAAAGCAGAGCAGATTCAAAGAAAGATTAACTAGAGATATACAAAATATTTTACCCCAAATTTTCAACAAAGTTCGTGACAGTTTTGATTTTAGAGACGATTACAGTTTCATAACAGAGTTTATTATTGCCAACATTAAGGTGGAGAACTTTTTAAGCATTTATTTCAATGTATAAAAATCAATTACTTCAGGATATTTTCCGCATTTGATGACTCGTATGAAATTTTTGCATAATTTTAAAATTTCAGCTGTTAATGTACAGAATAGATGCACATTTAACTTGCAATTCAAAAATTTTTAGGAACTTTAAATTATATATATATATATATATATATATATATATATATATATATATATATATATATATATATATATATATATATATATATATATATATATATATATATATATATATATATATATATATATATATATATATATAATAAATGTCAAATGCCTCTCATATTATACGATATTGCTAACATCACAAAAAACAGAACTGAAGCCATTCTTGCAGTAGAAAAACTACATGAAATTGCGCAGAAAACCGGGTTACAAATTTGTTATGATAAAACCAAATACATGGAAAGAAAACCAGAAAATAAATCTTCTCTTATCACAAAACATGGTGAAATTCTGCAAGTCGGCCATTTGAAATACCTCGGAGAAGTTATACAGTCCTCAGGTTTGAACCGAATCGCTAATGAACAGAGAATTGCCAAGCTCCAAAGGGCCTACAAGCTAACATGTACTAACAACATGTATATAACAAAAAGTGCATTTCGAGAGGCGCCAAATTGAGGCATTATAACACAACGGTACTTCCAGAAGCAATCTACGCAGCTAAAACAATGGTTATTGACGATCATTCAAGAATCGGAGAAATAGAAACACAAGAACGGAAAATTCTCAAAAAGATTTACGGGCCAATAAATACAAACGTCATTTTGATGAAAAGACCTCATAATGAACTGTATCAAAAGACAAATACGATAACGAAAGAAATTAGAAAACGACGAGCAAAGTTCTATGCAAAATCTCGAAGATCGCAATGAGTGTCTCTATAAAATCGCACATGTGAAGTTTGACCAAAAATCAAATCGCCAACCTGGAGTAAAGTGGACAGATGAACGGAAGAAAGAGCGTTCAGAGAGGATGAAGCGTTTTTGGGAGGCGAAAAAGTTGAAGCAACAGTCCTAAGAAATGCGAATTCAAGTTCAATCGCTCTCCTCATGGGGAACAATCGTTATAATAATAATAAGTATATATATGTATATTATAATGTTGAAAATAATGACTTCTGGAGGAGAAATGATAATTTTTCTCGTTTTTCAATGGACTTGTATGCTTATAGTTGTCTCTTTTTATATATAAAATGCTGAATAAGGTGGATGTACCACTACCATTTAATTGTGTAAGCGTTTTCGTCGTTTAATTTTTGCAATAATAAATTAACCTACCACAGCTGAATGAAATTTAGTTGTGATAGGTGCAAATTCTTGAATTTGCACGGTTCTCCAATTTAGTTTTTACTTTCAGTTCATATACAGTTTCATCAGAAACAATTCATCAAACATCAGAAAAAAAACAAAATTCGTAATAAACAAAATATAAAAATAATTAATTAAAATTATTAAATACGTGAAAATTGAAACATTATCAATTAACAATTGTCATTTATCGCCAACAAATTTCGCTTTTTCATTGCAGAAATCAATAAATATATAACGCTGAACACATTTACAGGTTATATGATCTTCACATCATCAATAAAATGTATAAAACTATCAACTGGAAAATAATCTATTTGGCCTATTGATTGGCGTTCTACGTTGTTCTAGAGCGGACTGTTTTTGTAACTTGGTACGTATGTTAATTTGTAGTACGAGTATGTTATGTTGATATTACTTCTTCATTGAAATGAACAAGTTATTCACGTGGCTGTGTGATAATAGATTAAGTTTGAATGCAGGAAAATCAAAATTTAGTATATTCGCGAATAAATCACGAATGATAAATGTGCAGGTTGATAATATATATATTTCTGTAAACGGAGAAGCCATTGTTCACGATGAACGTATCAAATACTTGGGTACAATTTTGTATTCGAATTTAAACTTTCACGCACACGCAGATTATATAACGAGAAAATTTTCGAAAAAAGTAGGATTCTTATCACGAATCGGCAAATCTTTGTCTATGAGTACAAAGTTGTCACTCTATAAAGCCATTGCACTTCCTCATTTCCAATTCTTGTTCCTTATTGTTTAATTGTCCTCAATATCAAATAATACGATAAGAAAAAATACAAAATAGGGCTATGAGATCTATATTAAAATGTAATAGATATACACCTGTCAAATCCATGCTTAATGTGTTAAATATGTTATCTGTTAGCCAAAGAGTTGTGTTTAATGTACAAGTGTTCATTTTTAAACTGAAAAGATATATGTTACCAACCTACATTAGTGATAGAGTTCGATTATTTAAAGATGTACATAATTATAATACGAGATTCAAAACAGACTTTATCCTTGGAAAATGTAACACTACACAAAAGCTAAAATCTATTTTGTATAAAGGTTTAATTGAATTTAATGGACTTCCTGCACATATAAAAAACTGTGAAAGTTTAAAAGAATTTAAAAGACTTTTGAGAACGTTCATATCAACCAAATGCAATACAGTTTAAAGTCACTGTAATTCAATTGGGCTTTGTTTCTGCTAGTATTCTAATTGATGTTTATCATGTAATATTAGTTAGGTGCTAAGTATAACGTTTTCGTTTTTCTATTTTATTATGTTATTTACATATATTGATACTTTACTTAATTCACAGTATTTTACTTTTCATTATTTTAATTTTTAATTAACTTGTTATTACTATATTTTGAAATATGATGTAGCAATTCTGCTAAATAAATACATTATAAATAAATTTACTTAACACGTATACCTACATTAACTTCGCAATCAAAGAAATACACGTAATTCCAAACGTAACGTGGAATTCGAACCAGCACATCTTCTGCATTATGGAAACCTCTTATCCAAAGATATTTGTTTATTTCGATTGTTTATTTCGATTATAATAATTTCATAGAGTACCTTCAACTTCCTGTTACGCAACCCAAATATAGCTATTTGGAATTCCAAAATTGTTTTGGCGGCTTCAAATCTTCTGCTTATCAAATGTATATGAAGTATCATCTTTATCTAGTCATAATTTGATATTAGTTGTTTTATATTATTTTTTGTCAATACTTTATTTCCTGTCACGCAACCAAATATTTTCAGAATATCGTAGTTGTTATGGCGAGCTTCCCATCGTAGATATAATGAAGTATCAGCTTTATAACAGATCAGGGGTGGATTCACAGAAAAATTTTCACGTTTGTTCGCCTGTAAAACATATATTCAATACCTACATGTTGACACTTCAACACACCGTTCTCTCTTATCAAACGTAAAATGATTACTTTTACGTCTCATATATACATATATTCTTTTAAAATTGATTTATTTTTTATATTAAAAGAAGCCTGTTATTGCTAAAAACATTAAAATATATATATATATATATATATATATATATATATATATATATATATATATTTGAAAATGAACACTAGAACATTCATTCGAAAAATTCAAATTAACCAAGAGAATGTTACAGTAGAGCTAGATAAGTGAACGTGTACGATGTGATGCCTTCATTATCCTTCAAGGGATAAATGTTAGAGAAATATTGAAATCGATGCCACACCTGATAGAAGTGCGAGACATATGTTTCGTTCTGCAAGGAACTCGTCAGTCGCACCACCTCCATCGAAGGGAGGCAATTATTTCAATCCCAAAGCATCTTCCTAATATAAAATAAATATTTAATCTTAAATATTTCATTCAGTGCCATAAGCACAAAATCTGCATTTCCTTATTTATATATATATATATATATATATATATATATATATATATATATATATATATATATATATATATATATATATATATATATATATATATATATATATATATATATATATATATATATATATATACCACGTAATTGGTAGCAGCCTTACTCTCTGGATTGGTAGATTTGAAAAAACTACTGCACCCGTGAGACGACTTTTTATCCTTCGAGGATGTTATGTAATCTATTACGTTCTATCATTTCGATTATCGACTGAATGCATGAATAAATCTCATGGAATAATAGCAAATTATGAATAGATAAGTACGATACTCAATGTTACTACGCTAGGCCCTGAAGAATGCTAAGTGCAACGAAACGTGTACATGATAAAATTCAGCTTTAATTATAAAATTCAGATTAATTAATATTAATAATTATAACAATAATAATACTGTATTATTGAATGGCAACTCATTACAGTGTTTCCTTGAATATTAACAAACAAGTAGAAGCACATAAGCAACGGAAAACCATTTCAACAGGTGGTTAATATTGGTTTTCACCAGTCTTACTTTTAACCTCATAGAACCTATTTTATTCGTAAGAATGTTTTGCTTTCACTTTTTTCTAAATATCTTACATTAACTTTTCCATATCTAATTTGAATATATTTATTTGAATATATTCCAAATTATTCCAATAATTTCATCATTTTGTATTCGTTGTTCAGTTGTTTCAAATATTAAGTACGAAAGAGTACAATGTCATTTATTTCTGAAAACAGTTTTGACGGCCAGATACTTTGATCAAAATATTGAATAAATTTTATATATAAACACATAAAATTGTGACTGAAACCAGAGGTCCATTTTTAAAATTTTTTTGGAATTATATATATGACTTATAAGATCAAAACGTCTTATATTGAAACAAAATCAAAATACTTGCATACAAAAACGTAAGCAAGTATTTTGTAAAAGTTGTAATTCGCTTTCAAAATGGAACAAAGAAAATATGCGGCATTAGCATAAGCACACCGTGCCAGAATTAAGAGTTTATCAGAGTTAATTTTGATTTGTTGTCTAAGACATATTTAAGTGATGAAAGAGTTCTAAGTTTAAGATATGCTGTTTTCAATTGTAGGTTTATATGTTTTTCGAATATTAATTGTTGATCCATTAACAGACCGAGATTTTCAACTGTAGTTACACGTTTTATTATTTGTCCATTTAGAACTACTTTTAGAACTATGAATTGAGGGGGAAATAAGTTGTGTTTTCTCTATATTAGATTCCAGACCATTGTTTTCAGCCTAATGGTTTATTCATTCAAGATCCTTATTCATTGATTCGCTTATGGTTGGATCATCAGGACAGAATCTGTGAATAAACTGTGTATCATCAGCGTAACAGTGCATAATTCCTTCAAGAGGCAAGTATGGAAAATCGAAGGTGTACAAGGTGAAGGTGATAAGGTATAATATCAAACCTTGAATGTGCCCTTTGCATATTGGCGAGGTGTGAATATTTGATTTTATTTCTACAATACAACTTTACTCTTTGAGATCTATTTAGAAGGATGCTTTTGAATCAGTTAATGGCTCCAGCTTCGAAGTTAAGATAGTTCATTATGGCAAGCAACAGCCCATGCTATCAAATGCTTTGCTTTTATCTAGTAAGAGTAGGATGGTGTTTAAACCTTCATCCTAGTTGTTTAAAATAGTGTCCGTAATACGGTTGAAGTGCTGAACCCTGATCTGAAACCTGATTCGCGTATAGATAACATTTGATGTGTATTTAAGTGATCTACTAACTGTCTATGGAGAATTTTTTTGATTAATTAAAAAAAAATTGAAAAATTTGCTATTGTTCTGAAATCAGATACTCACTTTCGTAGGATTTATAAATTATGGAAGTTTTATAGGTAAAAGGTTCAAGACATTTCGGAATACAAAACTTCAGCATCTTCAGAGAGATTTCATCGGGACCAACAACATTTGTTTTTATTCCATTTATACATCGTGAAACCTCAGAAGAATCGGTCTTAGATAACACTGGGAAACAGCAATTTTGTTGTCTTAGATCTGTGACATGTTTTTGATTAAATTTTGGTCTCTGAATTCAAAAATGTTATCAATTTTTCTCTATCGCTCTTTCTCTATTCTCTAAAAATAAAAAAATATATTAAGGTGAAAATTTTCTCTTATAACTTTTCCTAGAATGTTCAATTTGGGCACATTTTCGCTTGATGCTCCAACAGTAGTCAGCCATCCTACTGACATCCCATCTACCTTGATACTTTGCCTTCATGACCTTCAAATCTTGGTGGTATCGGTCACCCTGTTCATCAATAACAGCGCCAAGATTTTCTGGAAAGTTAGCAAAATGGCTATATAAGAAATGCAGTTTGATACTCATGTTAAAGCCAAGCTTTTTAAAGCTTTCTAAGAGTTGTTGAACAATTGCGACGTAATTCTGGACTCGTGTGTTTCCAAGAAAGTCCTTGACTATACTTTTGAATGCCAACCAAGCATTCTTTTCAAGTTCGGTCATTGTTTCATGAAATGTTCATCTTTAATAAGTTGCCGAATCTGCGGAACATCGAAGAACCAGCCTGGAAATGATATACTTAAAGCAGTCCCCTTCAGTTGACAACGCTTTAACAAATTGCTTCAAGAGACTTAGTTTTATATGCAAAGGCCGAAATACAATGTTTTTTCTGTCGAGAAGTGGCTGATTTAGAACGTTTTCATCACCAGGTTTCAGATCAGATCTTGGCGGCCACTTTGACTGAACCCAATGGTTCGCAAGAGCTCTGCTGTTCCACATACATAGAAAGCAGGGATACTTGGTATATCTGCGTTGATGGCCAAGAAGGAAAGAAACCATTTTAAGGTCCACAGATGATCCATTGGTGTAAGTTATGTTGCAACAAGTCAATGACCTTCTTTATGTCTCCGTATTCTTCATGCAAAGAAACTGAATGACCTATATATGGGACTGAACCATATAAATTTCCATTGTGGGGGAGAGCACACTTCAAGCTACATTTTGGGCTATCTATAAACAATCGTCATTCAGTTGCGTTTCCATGTCTGAAATTCCCAATTCTTTCATCAAACCAGCTATGTTGTGACTGTCAAATCTGGATATCAGCACTCCGAAAGAACTGCAGAAATGCACTTTCTCTCGATCGAAAGTAGGTGATTTTTGCTCCTTCTTCTAAAAAGTTTTTTCGTGCAGTTTTGATGCTAAAAGTTCTGACAGCTTTTTTGAATAGCCGCAAATTTCGTACCAAGTCATTGTTCAGAGCGACAAGTACACCTGTTTACCGGTGTCTCATTCATAACTGACCAAATTAGTCTAGACAATACGAATCTAAACCTATTGTGCCGCGTCATTGCCACATCAAGTTGTTACTGGAAAAAGTTCCGCCGACTGCAGTGCAGTAGGGCTTCTGTAATTCGCGTTCAGTTCCGCGAAGCGTAATAGTATGCGCGACAACTGTAGAAAAAAAACTTGACATGATCGGAAAAAACTGATTAAAGTCAATCGAAGTCAACAGAAATTATGTTATAAATTTTTTCCTAGTGTAATCTAAAATTAGGTAATAAACTTTTGCGTGTCGAGTGAAATTCATTGATATCTTTTGGTATTGATTCGTGTGGAGACAATTTATAAAATAATTATTCAAACTATCGGGGGTAGGATAGTCGCAAATCTTTCGATTTTCTCTCATACTTGTCCCATTTCTTCAAGCAATTCAAAATATGTATTATATATTCTTATCATGTTTAAGATAATGTTTGAAAAAATAACTTTTTTCTCGTCTTATTGCTCCCGAATTGAGATATAATATTGCCATTTTGCATCAGTCTTAAAATTTTTAAACTATCTGAACTTCCCGTATGGTTTGAGTTATCCAGGAATATTTTTGTTTTATTGAATACAGTGTTTTGAGGGGCATGTTTATCAAAAATATCAATAAATTCATTGAAATTTTTCACTAGTTTGTGTATATCAAAATTTTGAGGATAAACAATTTCAGAAAAAGTCAGCAAATCATTTTTAAAGCTTTCAAAATCTATCTCCGATAAAGGTCGATGTACATATGAATACCGAACATGGATTTAGGCTGTTTTTAAAAGTGCAAAAATCATATCGTGATTTTTAACGATACTTCGAAACTTCGGAACTCTCCATTGAATTCATATCAAGTAAATAAATATGGTCAGAATAAACTTAGAATTATGAAACTCTGAGCGAAATATAGATACTATTATGGAGAAAAATATACTTTGTTTTTCATCACTATAATTATCATTTTGCGACTGCAGTTTTGTAATATTAGTACATCGTGAAAAACATCTGATAACACTACGAAACTGCAGTCGCAAAATAATAAATATATTGATAGAGAACATAGTGTGTTTTCCTCTGTAATATTAAGCATTACCACAAAGTAATGGACGGATCTATCCAATATTTAGAAGAGGTACTGTTATGAGTACATACACGTAGATGTATTTTTCTACTCAATTTCTAACCCTATAAGTTCAAGAGGTAGAAAATTGATATATGAAAATTTGAGTGTAACCAGGTGCTTTAATTTCAGTTTTTAATCCTTCGTTTCGACTTGTAACCGAAGTAGAGTACCAATCATATTATTATTTTTATAACCATTAAACTTGTTTGTCTGATAAACTTGCATGTCTTGACTGAGATTCGATCTACCAATTGGCGGACCTCCACTATTACCTATACGCTACGGAAATGGCAATAATTGTTTCGATGATTCAAGCGCGAATATTCGTTATCATCAAAATTATTTTGTATTTTGCAACTCCGATATTATCAAATTCGAACAAAGTGTTCCACTAATAATGAAAGGAGACTCTTAGTAATTTAATATGGTAAAGATAGTTCAGTCAACAATGAATCACTCGATTTAACCTTATAATTTATATTAATTCTTTTGGAGCCTGTGGGCCGTACCAGTTAAGAACCGATCCACGGAATGGCATGTACAGCTTTTTGAATGAGCATATTAATTTTCTGGGTGGAGGGTACCATCATCCGTAATAGATTATGGTATAATGGTTACCAGTGGAGTAGCCATGCAAACCAGCAATTGGTTCTTAGCTCAGGTCTCGAGAACTAGTGTAAAACTTATACCTACCCATAATACAATGGCTATTATAAATTTCAAGTTCACTTCGGAGTTGTTCAGTTCTTGTGCCTCTTTCGAAGTGTAGAGTCGCGCTTACCGTACTATGCTATCACCTAATACATCGAAGGTTCCATGAACTTTGCTTCATGCAAGTTGAATGCCCTTGAATACGTTATACGAATAATCTTATGATCGGTTCTTGTGTCTGAATTGGCAATACACAAATTTTTACTTGAAAATCGATAGCTTTCGGTGCCTCGTGCCAAGTGTTTCATTTGTTTTACAATAACGTAATTGGTGAGTAAACTAAAACATTTTCTGACATTGCATTGAGTGTATGAATCATGTTCTTTTTTCGTTAAGAGACTGAGCACGTCTGTACCTCGGATTTGTTAAAATTACCGTCGAACACCTTCGTTAAATTAAACAGTTTCTTTTGTCGAGGTTTCACTTTAGTTGTCAACTTAAAAGTGGGCCCCATTTATCGCCCACTTAACTCTGTGATCGGTAACATAATACAAAGCATTCTTAAACACATCAACACAATTAGTTGACATTGACACTGACATTTATAGTTTGAATTATGCAAATGGTTGATGTAGGTGTTGAATTTCCATTGTTGATCTCCCACCTCTAATGGAATATCATTAATTTTTTGCGAACTTTATAATAACCAACAAAACTTATCATTTCCTCATATATAATAATAATTCATGTTATTCAGAACATTCGTGTGACTTAATTTGGGTCTTGAATAAATTTAAAATTATTTCTTTTCGATTTATATTTATAGAATTTGACAATAACGTTGACAGGTGGAGAACTTTCTAGGGTGAAACTGACATCTGTTATGAAGACAGGTGATGCATTATATGTTCACAGTGCCGCTTCTCAGTGAATTTGGAGAATACAACTTTGAAATGTTTGGTTATAAAATATATATTATCAAATCTTTGCATATTTTTTTTCTTTAGAGAAAATAGATATACATAATATAGGTGACAGATCAATCTATCTATTGAATATACGACTATTTTCAGATTTGACATGAATCTAAATGTTCAACTTTCATCATTGTAATTTTGCTCATTTGAAGATTCAAACCACACTAAATAATATTTTGTTCATTAATTTGTGATCAAAAAGTTACTTGTGAAATCAATCAACCCATAAGTACATACAAATTCAAAATTGGTCACATAAATATCAAACAATGCCCTACAGTGAATTTCAAATATCAAATATTCCCGCGTATAACTGTTAGAACTTCTGTTATCAAATTTTGTTTAACTGTAGTATTTCTTCTTCAATAAATCGAAGCAACTGATATAATACAATAAATTCTAAGTATAGAATCACCAATTTTCGATTTGATAAATATTTTGTTGAATTTGCGAAATATTCATAATTTCCATTGCAAATAATTTATATTTAATATGTATTACAAATATTTATATTTTACCTATGTTGTGAAAATGAATATATATATATATATATATATATATATATATATATATATATATATATATATATATATATATATATATATATGATTAAATATAGGTGTATATATGCATAAATTTAGTTTTTGTGCTGGCACTGAATGAAATATTGAAGAAACCATTAGGACATTAATTAGAAAATTAAAACTAATCAAAATAATTGATCAGAATTGAACTGGCTATAGGAGCATGTACGAGGTGACGCCTTCACCATCCTCCGAGGATAACGTTAGAGAAAATTTAAATCAATCGACTCCTAAAGATTGAATTTTGAATTATCCATTTCTTGACATTTTTCATCTCTTAGTCATAAGAAGTTGAATGGAGATTGAAGTCGTTGGCGATGGACGTAGCACAACTGATGAGGTCCTTGTAAAACGAAACAGTCTGTCAATCTCTGTATCAAGAAGTACTTGATATAATTAGAATTAATGATACAAATTTTGGAGCTTTCAGGTTTCCACTATATACCACCAATTTTTTCTAGAAGATTCTCATATTCATGCAGTTTTCTTCTTTAGTGGCCTACATATACATTGTAGAAGCTTCAGCTTTTTTTTACTGCTCAGTAGTAACTTCTAAATGTGGTATAATTCAGTCAGCATTTACTAAACAACAAAATCTGTATAATACAACATCAATGACAACTCTCAATTTCAAGATTGGAAGGATAGCAAACGCTTATTGAAAAAGAAAATTAAATTTGAATATTGAAAATAATATAATATAAATAATAATAATAATATAATATAAAAAATAATGTAACTAAAAATACAAGATGGATAAATAAGAAAACTTTAATAATAGAAAATGTCACAAACATGGAATAAATTGAAGTAATAAACATATTTTTTCTATGTTTCAATAAATTTCAACGAAACGATAATTGGTGTTTCTGTCCATTTTTTCTCCTCAATCAAGAAATTATATTCACATTCAAATTGAAATTGAAGGACAACATACCACTGATGTGTTGTTGATGTGATATATTTCTTCCAAATTTTGGAAGAACTGCCATTAAATTTTAAGATTTCAACAGTTATTTCATTGTTCCGAACTGAGTATTATTTGGTCGGAAATGTTTTTTTATTCTTCTCAATCATCGAATTGATATTATCTCCGGTAGGAATTATCTGAACAGGTCCCCGGATGTAAGAACATTCAACCAGTTCAGAGCCCAATAATAATCATCTCATCAAAACTTGTTCGAAGTTGTATTTCTCAGAAACGGTAAATTTATTCGTTTATTTATTCATAAAATAGTTCGTCAACTTCATGTTGAAGAATGTACTCGTTACAGGATATCATTAATTTTGCTGGAAATTGCAGAAATGTATGACATTTAGACATCCAAGAAACGATGGTTTGCAACGAAATAAGGAATATTATTATATGAATGACATTTGTTCCATGAGGACATCTGCAAAAATGTTATCTTCTTCAACTTTTTGGCATTATTTATCGGTTTGTTAGGTGAAACTCAAGGAGTTTTGTATTTGTATTTAAAAAAACTCAAAATTGAAGTTATAATTTCTCTTTATACCAAATAATAACAATATTTATTTATCCAGTAAGACAATTTACATTGTGGTGAACAAGTAAATATTCAACAAACAATAAATTACAAATATGCACACCTGCGTATAAATAATAAGAACAATAATAAATATGCACACTCAAAAATCATACTATTCTGAAGAAAAAACTCAAATAAAATTCAATAAAAATAAAAACGAAAGTGTAAGTAACAATTCTATACTTCCATTTGAAAAGTTTCATTTCTAGTGTTCAATTAAAAAACCCTACTGTAAAAGGACTCAAGTTATAATGATTTTTTAATATACTTTTTAATTCAACATAATTTAATTGACCAAACCAGTGAATGATTGAAAAGTCTAATGCCATGATGGTATTATTCTTGTGTTCTTTCACATGTAATATATTCCACATTGTAATATATTTCACATTGTAATATAGTTCTGTGGGGCGGTTCATCAGGCAGTGGTAGAAATTTTTTAGCTCAAAAGAGCTGTATACATATGATCTTTTCTTTAAAGCCTCAGTAATCATGTAGACCGACATTCAGAGAATACAAGATTCTTCTGTTGTGTTGTATCTACATTCTGAATTGTCTTTTATTTATTCATCATAAATTAGGATCCCTCGATAAAATTTCTTGTTTTCACGATTATAATACAAGACATAGGGATACTATCTGTGTACCGAATCACACCACACCAAAGTTCGAATTTTCGCCAACCTATATGGGAATTAAATTATTTATGCGCCTACCAAACAGGTTAAAGGTATTGAATCTACGGAAATTCAAAAATGAAGTAAAAAATTTGTTATTACATTATTGTTTTTATAGCTTAAGTCAATATTTTTCTACTGAGTTTTGTTAATCTGTAATGATAAATTGACATCTCCTATACATTATGTAATGTCTGATGGGATAAATATATATTATATAGTATAAAGATCGATATTTGGCCTGTCTGTGCTTCGGTATGTATAAAATTTTCTCATTTCTGATGTTACAATTGTAATATTCATGAAGTTTTATGAGTTTTTGGTAATTTTCTTCGACGTATAGCAAGGATTTGTATGTATAAATATAATAAACAGTTATAATATGTTCAACTACAAATATGTAGCCTCAATCGACAGTATCTGAGAAAATTGTCTACAAATCAAAACAAGAAGCTTCCTTTGTTTTTATAATATAACTTTCAAAGTTCTTTATATATCCAACGTTGACCGCTCACTGAATTGTTATTAAAACATTGAAGACCTATTTTACTATTGTTACTTGCCAATAAATAGTTTTTTGACTTCAAAATAATTAATCCAATATTTTTATATGTCAATTCCCTTTCTTAAATATATATTATATCTTTTACATCCCGAGTAATTTACGCTTTTATCATAACTCTGTAAGATAAGAAAGATTACTTTTAGGCTTTCTTGACAACAGAAAATTCAAAATTGCATTAATGAACTTCACAAATGTTCTTGTGATATCCAATTCTCACCAGCAGACTAAGTTCTGTTGCCGTTACAGAACCAGAAAACGACATTTAATAATTGTTCATGAATATGCAAAGTCGAACCAGAACAAGTTTATTGCTTAATCGTCCAATTGATCTTGTTCCTGTTACCATTGAATACCAAACAAATTCACGCAACATTTTTGACAAATACTGATTTCCTGTAGAAACCATCTATGAATCCACATAACAAGAACGGTAAGATTTCCGTTGTAGACAGGAAACTGACAACTTTTTCTCATGGTGTGAACGTAATTATTTTACAACCGTGGGATTAAATTGACGCTACAATGGGCACTATTTCACTTTAAAATCTCGATATACATTGAAGGATCATGGTGAAAATTTTAGTCGGGTGTCGTCAGAGACGGATTAAACATCGATCTATACTGGCTCAAATATAATAAATGAAATAAAATTATTCAGAATCGGATATTGTAGAATAATCAAGCTCCATAACCTCAACATATTTAAGGTACAAAAGATTTTTCTGTGAGTAACTACCTGCTTCTTCTTTGTTAAAAACTTATCTGCGTTCCTTTTTTTGAAATAGTTAGATAGAACAAAAATCAATGATAATATGAAACTATCAACCTATTTGCCGATACATATTTCTTCATTTTATATAGAAGTAAAATAATCCAATAATTGACTTCATATACTAGATGCAAAATATTTCTTTTATATCTTTGTGAACTTAATATTATAAGAAATAATAATATTAATAGAGAACATTTGAATATAGACATTTTATATTATATGTAAGATACCCAAAAGTTTTTTATATTTGAATAGACAAACACTCAGTAAAGAATAGTTCATGACTTCAAAATACTATTACATTAAGTTTCCCAGGCATTTTTTGACAGTAGGGTATTAACATTTAATCAGATTCTGATAAATTTGCAAACAATCGTTAAATACGTATATACTAGAGAAATTCAAAGAATTTTGAAATGTTCTGCTGCTAAGAAATTAATATATCTGGTACTAGAGCAGACATGGTCAAATTGACTGCCCACGTGTGCAGGTAGCAACAATTTGGACAGGTTCCATTCCTCCGAGACGTTTTTTTGCAGAAAATTTCATGAATTATTTTGAAGTGAATTTTATTATCAAGGTCGTCAATAATTGCAATGTTATATTGCTTGTACTTAAAAATAATAAAACGAAAGAAATAACTATGGCTATACTAATACGAGTACTCTAAAGTAAATAAATAGAGACTGGTAAGATAATAGTTTAAATAAATAGTTTTCTAAAGTAAAGATAAAAGAGTCTGGGGTTGAAATCTCAGGCAACACATGGACGTTTGTGAATGCAAAAATGAGTTTAAGCGGTTACAATTGAGAATATATCAGATAATAATAAGTTCTTTATTCACAACAGGTATAATACCCAATTACTAAATCAATAACTAAATTAATAAAATAAAAAATATATAACAAAGAGCTGAATCCAATATAGAAAAACTAAAAAAGTAACTAAGAACGAAATAATATAATTAAATTAAATATTAAAAACAATTCAATCCAATTCATTTCATTTTAGTCAATTTCACTTGTTCACTTAACTCCTTATAATAACTTCTATGGAGTCAAAGCGAATATCACATTTATTAAGAACTGTATTGAATGTAGACCCCCTAAACCAGATGGGGATTGTATTAGCGAGTTGGTCCTTGGAGTCTCTAGGTGGAATCATTCTGTAGTACGAGAATTTTTCCTAGGAACACGAAATTTCAAGAGGGAGAGAGGAAGACAATCGATACTGTTGTGGAGTGATTTGTACAAAAATTTGAGTGATAAAGTTTCTCTCCTTCCTCAATAATCCTGAATTATTGAGTCGATTAAACTAAATCGACTCAATAATTCGTCACGTCTGACTCCTGTCTGGAGATAAACTTTACCCTCACTCCAAACTAAGAATTTCAAGAATCTTCCTATATGGATATATACTAAATATAAATAGGATGTGAGATCATGCTGACATACTCCAACTTGCTGCGGATTAGGACATTAGATAGTCTAATAAATGTTGAGGAATTATTGAAATATTTTTCATTGGGTATAATGAATCCATTTATTTTCGAGGCAGATGAAAGTTGGGTGATGTGCGGAATGAACGAAATTTTCTGATCGAATATTATACCAAGATCTCTGGTATGGGTAATGTACACAGACCACTAGCCAAAAAATATATTTTTGAAAACTTTTTATACATTTGACACCAAGCGGCATCCAAATTCATGTAAAAAAGGTCATACCACGTTACTTTGACATGCCTGTACTAGAGTAATGAAATAAAATATGAAAAAGTGAATAACATAAAAATAAAAACTCGTTTTAGTTCAGTTGGATGAACAGTGCAAGATAATCTAAAACAGATATTAAAATAATTGCTTTCTCTAACATTACATTCACATTTGAGTTTATTATTTATCTAGTATTTTCGATTAAAAAAACCATATCAATGACCTAAATCCTGCATCTTGATCCAGTTAGTGGTAAATCATATGGCACATAAACTAAATTCATTCGAAATTAGTCATAGTAATTTTTATAAGTGAAAGATATATTTCACCACCCACATCTCAATGTGTTCTCTTTTTGTTGTGAAATTGTGCGTCTAAATTGCAACCAAACTCGGTGGTTTCAAGCTCTGTAGATTAGATACCTGCACAGTAAACCATAAATAGCGATTTTAAAGTGGTCTATTCCAATTCAAATTTTAAGTATATACCTGCGGTGGGAAGAAAATCATAAAACATCTTCGCCAATGAACACAGGAACGGATTAAAAATAATTTAGTAGTACTTATACTACATGAGAATTACCTATTTTATAATAGAAATCTAATCAAGACCTCTGAACGAAATGTTCAATAATATTGTTGAATTATTTTAGAGGATATAAACTAAATGAACTCAAGACTTGAAGAATTTTGACCTATCAAAATAACACCAGAGAATAAAGTACTTATTGTAGTAATTGTATATAATCAAATATTTACTAACTGAATTAAGAAATTACATGAAGTTAATGGCATATCAATATTTATGGATAAGTAAAGAAATTGAAGTTAAAAAATGATCAGAAGTAACTTAAAAATGGATATATTTATAATCTTCACTTTCCTTGTGTTCCATAAGAACTGAATATAAATTATATATAAGTAATTAATTATCGACCGCAAAATTTAATAATGAAAGTAAATAATATTGTGATGCCTTGTAACAATTAACTGTTCACTCTTCCTACCATTTCTAGGAAAAGGCGTTTGGAAATGGTCCATATCAAAAAGACAAAAACTGTATTCATAAAAAATCTGACACAGATAATTTGAGCAACATATAAATGAATCTGTTTAGTTCTTCTGATGGTCCGTATTCTGATATCCAATTCACCAAAAAAATCCACCCCCAGTGCACTAAATAAATTAATTCCCTTTTCATCAATGATAAAAACTTCGGCCAACGTTACGTAATTTAGTAATATCTAGAAACAATCCACTTGAAAAGGTGAATTGAGAATTTCAGTCACTGTGGTTGCTTCCTTCAACCACTAAAAACCACGTAAAATTCCATAGTATTTAAACCCAAATAATATTTTAAAGGTTTAAAATTCAAAAAACAAATGTACCTTCTGAATAACTTCACAGTAATTGTAAGAATAATTTTCAATAGTGCCTTGTTACATAAACTGTCAATATTGTTCAATTTTAGCCCTGAAGAAGAAAATAAACATTTTCGAAAACTGGGAAAGTACTAAAGGGGTAACTCATTTTTCGCTCGGAAATAAACGCTCGCGTTTATTCCCGTATTTCAGGGGCCAATTCGGCGATATTACTACTAACGCAACCTATTGACATTTGAAAACATCGTATGATGATATTTGTCCAATAGACATTGCAATTTAGTAGATACCTACGGGTATAGAAGATATATGAAATTTCGATGCTTGGTGTGTCTGTAATCTGAGAGGGGTGTTTTCTACTGACTTCTATAGATGGAATTGTGGAGTATTCATTACTCTACGATCTTCCACTTGAAATCACAAGGAGATGCTTGGAGGTTGAAATCGTTGCCTGACTTCGATGGACGTGGTGCGACTGACGAGTTTCTTGCAGAACGAAATATATATGTCTCGCACTTCCATCAGGTGTGGGATCGATTTCAATATTCTCTAACATTTATCCCTTGAAGGATAATAGAGACATCACATCGTACACGTTCACATATCTAGCTCTACTATAACAATCTCTTGATTAATTTGAATTTTTCAAATGAATGTTCTAGTGTTCATCTTCTTAAATATTTCATTCAGTGCCATAAGCACAAAAAAATTTCATTTCATTTCATATATATATATATATATATATATATATATATATATATATATATATATATATATATATATATATATATATATATATATATATATATATATATATATATATATATAGTTTCAAATACGTTTGTAGACTGATTACGCCCCTAAATAGTTTTTGGATGCAATATATTTCAAAGATGTATTACACGCCACACACTTGAAAACTCATACAAATCGTAATGAGATAATTATAGTTTTGGAGCAGGTAGATTTCTGAAAGGTAACAATCTTCTTCATCTCAGCGGTTACCTTACCCATATCCAACGGAAAAGAAAATAGCTTGTGGGCAGATATTCTTGGAATTTTAGAACATCACGATATTATAAAATAATATATTTCGAAAACAAAGGGTTCACACTACTCCAAATCTTAAGTTAATAACAAACCAGACAAGGCATTGTTAACGAAAAAGTAAGACATTTCTCAATGTTCGAAAGTTGTGGCGATTTCTAAAGTTAATTTGGATGATTGATCGTAATTCTTTTTTAAAAAACTTGTGTTTGAAATTTGTATTAAATATAATCATTTTCAATGAAGTTATTTCATTTCACAGTATTGTTGTCGCTCCATGGAGTGTTTCTGTACTAGAACAAGGACAATCTGCTGCAAAGTATTACTTTTGGATGGGCAAGAATTTTTCCAGGAAGTGCAGGTATGTTACTGGAATATAACTCTTCAAAATATGATCAATTGTAAACGAAGTGTATTGTCAAAACAAGCCAACAAAATACTGTTTTGTTCAATTAGTATGGTAGGTGTATCTTGGAATAATTTATGTTGTTATTCTGAGTTTTATCGCGAACGTTATATACTCAACTATTGTTAATGTCCAAGAACTCATTGGTCATATAGCATTCCAGCTTTGGTTCGTGTTACCAGAACTCATACCTTGCATATCAACTAACGTTGTCTCATCAAAAATAAAATACGTGTAACTATTCAAAAAATTATCATTCTTAGACTTCATGACTATAATGAATGAAGTTTTGGTGATTACGTTAGACTATTAGATTTGCTAGCCAGTAATTGATTAGGCTTGATGAAAAACTAATAACTCAATTGAAAGGAAACCAAGTATTTTGTGATTTTCAATATATTTTGTTGAACATTACACCATAGCTTAACCAACACAGTGTTTCATCAAAAGTAAATGAAATGAAGTAAAAATTAATACGATGTGGAACAAAAGAAGAAAGATTAAGAAAAAGGATGGAAGTATACTCATTATAAACAAAATTGCCGCTGTATCCTGCAGACAGAATGTTTATGGCAAATGATGTCTCTAAGAAACGTACGAATTACAATGATTCAACTTAACTGCTAAAATAAATTTAATAATGCAGAATTATTCACTTGGTCATTTAACTAATTATTTCATTTCTTCCCGTAATTTATTTCGATGCCTCCTGACAAACTTCTACCGTTTGTACCGTTTTTGTTCTGTATTGAATATTTTAAATTCGTTGTTGAAAATAGGACGTTCCCTGATGTCTATTTTTTTCTTTGTCGTAGAATCTTTTATGTGCAGATATTCTGAGTATTTAGTTTTTCGCAATTTTATGTAATTTGTCTTCCCAGAGTGTTCTGGGTTTTGATAAGTAGCGTATTTGTACAATATATTGTGGTACACACTATATAACGGATATCCGCCGTTAATCCGATAATGCTTCAACAAAATGATTGTATAATAAAGCAATTTTTCATGTTTATTCTAGAGTAACGGATAGTAATTAGAATTTCTACTCATTTAAGCTCATCAATATGAAAAATTTAAAATTTTTTCAAAACTATATCATTCTAACACATGGTGAATAGACATAATATAAATGTGAAAAATGAAACCTATTCAATAATAAATCGGGAATCAATGAGTACACTTGTTTAAATGTCCAAGTATGAATCTTTAAAACTTGCAATAATTCCAGTCTCAGAAATCTGAACAGAAAGATATTTGAAATAGATGAGTTAAGATAACTTTTATCAACTTAATAGGAAACAGGGTACTATACAAATATATAAAATTCAACGTAACTTAAGTGTCCACACTAATTAAATATAACACAACTAATGCAGCTAATAATTAACCTAATAACCTGAACTTATAATATTAATATAAAGACAAAAATAACAATAACAGCTCTTTAACAGAAAAGTTAAACAATTACATAACCTAAGCGTAAATGCATATACTTACATGTCACAATTAAACACGAATTGACATTGACTCATCCAAGTATTTTGAAAGTAAATCATTCAAAGTCTTATATATGAAAATAATAATAATAATATGCCTTTACTAAAATCATATTTTATACAGTTTATCGAATGGGGCGAGATTTAGCCAGAGATTTAGCCGAGATTTAATTTCAAATCATTGACATTTTTTATAGTCTTTCAACAACAGCATCCAGTCTAAAATCCTAAGCATTAATGAGATACTCTTATATCGATTGTACTCAAAATAACCCTAATCCCTGTATTTTGCAGTTTTTAAACAGCATTCAACTTCTTCTGATAAAAACAGTACTAAGAGTGGCACAATAATCAAAATATGGGTGAATTACGGTTTTATAGACATCAGTTAAACGTGAAAAAAAAATAAAAAACGGATTCGACTTTGCTATATACCTTTTTAGAATTTGAAATATTACCTGAAGGGCCAAAATGGTACAAACTTAGTTTATCAGAAGATTGACAACACTTTTTAAGTGGTCGAAAACGGAACGATTCAGTAATTTTAAAATGACCAACTTTCCATGTACAATTCTCCATTATTAAATTTATTTTAGCAATAAAGTTGTATTATTGTAACTTGTACGTGTCCTAAAGCCATATGTTTTCAAAACCATCTATCTGAAGACTAGAAGGCTCATTTGGTTCAAAGGTTTGGTTGCTTATTTTTTTCGATCTTTATTATTTCGGTATAATTTTTTCTTTCAGATTGTATTAATTTGGCCACTGACGAAGCCACTGTATTGGTGGAATATTGTTATGTTTAACAAAAGAAAATGAGAATCGCTAAATAGTTAGTTTCATTTCAATTATTAGGTTTGCTAGCTTTTCTTATTTAAATGTCTCTTTTACTAACCAGATTATATGTGTGAATATTCTCAACGAAGTTTCTTAGGGAAAATGAAAATCGATGCGTCCTAATACTTAAAATCTCGTGTTCCATACGTACAATTACCGAAAACTTTGAATCTATCTATGTGTATGTAATTATTGCGTACGCAGAAAAAAGTGTTGAGCTCCACTTTTTTCCACAATTGGAAGGTAACGGAGAACACGAAGGCATTCACAATTATTGTCTCAGCGCAACGCCGTAATCCTTTGCTTTATTTTTATTTAATTATAGGTAGTTATTCTTCTGTGGTAATAATTTCAAGAGCTCCATCATTCCAGATCTTTAACGTGCAGACAAAAACGTGATAGCCGCAGGTTGTTCAGAGCAATTACAATCAGGTATTCGGTCATTCAAAATATGTAAATTTTTCGTAGCAAGCCTTACTCATGTATAATTAGATGTTTACATAATTTTTCTATTACATTTCTTTTCGATTATACTTTTAGTGTAACGACTACTTACAAGCGTTACTCCTGTATTGTTGAATATATTTTAATTTCCAGTTTGCTGAAGGAAAGAAAGACGGTGTTTTTCAGTGCGGCGATAAAATAGATGATTAATTATTTCGCAGAGTTTATAGGATTGGCACAAGGATGCAGATTCCGTGTGAAATTCAGTAACCAACTAGTTAACTGCCTGTTTTTTTCCCATGCTTGTTCTTTGTTCCTGACCGAAGAGAAATATCCATATTTTCGCCACAAAAATATTCTCATGAATAAGTTCTTCGTTTCAATAAGTTGGTATCAGAAAAACTCCAGAATGATTCTCATAATTGATTTTGTATTCACGGTTTATACAAATTATAATAAATACAAATAACAGTCATTAACAAAACAACATCGTAATGTGGATTCAACAAAACCGAAATAATATTTCTAATTTTTCTGTGGGATTTTCTGAGAAATTTTTTTGCTGAAAGGAGACGGAACTTAAATTGCACCGCGGTTGTACATGAAAACAGACTTCTATGGTTTATTAGGGAAAAAATGTGTTGATATTGAAATGAAACTACGTTAATAATAATAATTATTCTTTATAATTAATTCTTTTATAATTCTAAACATATGTAAACGGCTGTTACACGTGCAGGTCTATATCTATACTGTAAGTTTCTTTTTTCTATTTTTATAAATGTACCTGTGTAAATAACTTTTTGAATTATCTAAATTATCGGTCAAAATTTCTGGAAAGTATAAATATCGCCCCATTGGCGGATAACTGATTCAGTCTCCAAAACCCGTCAGAGACATTCATTTCAAGTCACAAAGAGGTCGATTCCTCTACGTAAAATTTTGTGTTTTAATTAACTTTCAAGTTCGAATAACTGAGACTTGAACTGCGCCGTTCTGAAGAGAGCCAATAGCTCGAAATATATGTAAACGGCTGTTACAAGTGCAGGTCTATACCGTAAGTTTGTATACCGTAAACATATGTGTACCATTATACTACTATGCTGTTCGAATTAATTGGGACAAAGGATAAAAAAATGTTTTCGTGAAATCTTACCTTTTAATGAAGTAAATACATACAAAATAGCGTAAATTCTTCATATTAATAAGAATTATGTCCTCCTTTCGCAGAAATAAGTTCGTAACTCGCCTAGGCATCGATTCCACTAGAGCAGCGCAGATTTTAGACACGCAGACTAGCGTCATCATGAAGCCACACCCGAATTGCACTTAAAATCATTTTTTCTTTTGTAGTACAATCCATTTTTGCCAGTCGTTTCTTTAAAATATTTCATAAATTCTCAATTGGGATTGAGATCAGGTGAATTACCCGGCCAATCGAGTACTTTTATCTCATTCTCACGCATAAAGGCCTGCACTTGTTTGGAATTGTGACAGGGAGCCAGGTCGTGCTGAAATGCTCCATTGAACGTTTTCATGAATAGGACAATCCTGGTGCGCAATATTTCCATATATTTCACTGAACTCATCATCTCCGTTATAGGAGCTAAACGTCCAGTGCCATTGGTTGTGAAAAATCCCCAAAACATTTGTTTCGAAGGATGTTTTACTGTTTGATGGATGTGATCAGGCCACAAAGTTTCCCCATCACTTCGTCTAACAACACTTGATTTGTACACTTGAACAAACAAATGTGTCTCATCACTTAAAACCACCTTCTTCCAGTCGTCCACAGTCCACGCACGGTACTTTTTGGCCCATGCCAAACAATTCTTCATCATTTTCTGGGTAAGCACTTGCTTTCTTCTTGGTGTTCTTGCCTTACAACCAACATCCAGCAGTCGTTTTCGCACAGTGGAGGTGCTCACCTCCACACCAGAAACCATTAAATCCCTTCGAGGACCAATGCTTGTCTTTCTCGGATTAATTTTGCTATTTCTTATCAACAATTTGTCTGTTCTTGGAGTAGTTTTGCGTTTGCGGCCACAGTTTCCTTTTCTTTTTGGAGACGATGTCTCTTTCGATGTGAACTTTCTTCAAATGTTTTTAAAAATCTCGAAACGCTGGAATTTTCGACACCAACAGCTTCAGCTAAATCTCTTACAGTCATCGATGTGTGTTCATTAAGCGCGATAATTTTGGATTGCTTCCTCGGAGTGATATCCATCTTTGGAAAAGACAATACAGCACGTATCCAAATTGAAACCACCAACTGTTGCACCGGTAGGCTCACAATTGGATTGCTGGCGAGGTAAAACCGGTCAGAATGTAAATTATGGTCAAGGTCGAACTCTCACGTCACCTCAGGTAGTAAACAAGCAGGGTGTTTGGGCCACCCTGGTACTCACATACTTACTAGAGTAACTCAAACGAAGAAAAAAATGTTTGTTCCAATTAATTCGAACAGCATAGTACCTACCATTTGACATAGACAATTTATGTGTTTTACCGTTAAAAATGTTTTATAAGTTCAATATTAAATGAACAATTATCCATAATCTACGTTGAGTATTTTCTATAAATGAAATAGTTTCTTTAACTCAATACTTCCATATAACTGTTATTTGCTAAATTATGTAAGGTGAACCATTGTAGTACATAATTCTTACGGCTATGAGACAGGATATAATTTTGATATTCTAGTACATAATTCATGTAAACAGATGGCGCAACAGTTGTCAATCTATGATAGTATAGTAGTAATTTATTATTCGTAAGTGGTATTTTATTCGCCAGCTTCACTACTATTTTATTCCAATTTTCACATATCTTAACAATTATGCACTATCTTCGTTTTTATTAATTGTGGCAATTTATATTACCTTCCGACGGTTTCAAATTGTAACAAGTAGAAATATGATTGCATTTCGATCATATTTCTGGTGTTTTTCTAACCATAGCAAAATTGTAGATGTCAACTTTCTCTGTGATTCAATCAAAATATAAATTATGAAAGTTTAAGGACATATGATATTAAATTAATTTTCATTCCAAAATGATAGACACTGGTTAGTGTTTTAATTAGGTTTAATATAAGTTATTTTTTCAGGATTCATCTACAGGACAAGCAATATTAGATGTCGTTTTCAACCACATAAATCTAATAGAAACACCTTATTTTGGTCTTCGATATTTAGATGAATTCGGTCAAACGGTAAGTCTTTGAATGATTTGAATTACTACGGTTTAAAATAATTTGTTTGAAGAAAAATGTTTCACACTTTTCAAAACAAAAACTTTGAGAAAATTTATTTCAGAAAAACGAAAATATTCGCAATTTCACTGAAAAACGCAGTTGAAGTTGAATTGTATGGTTGATATTGAAATATTTGACAAAATTATTGGTTATGGGGTACTAAGAATTTCAGAAACTACGTTCGATATATGAGATAAACTTTCATACAATTGAAGTCATTTTTTTTGGAAAAATATTCATCCACAAAAATTTATTGATCGAATAAGACCAAGATAATTGATTTTGATTTTAATGGTTTAATTAATTACATTGTCTTTATACTCATGTATTAGTATTTCTTACGAATTTTTTTTATTCATTTCAATTACATACATTTTTATTTTCCTTTATGTTTCTTCTATATAATTTGGTGTTATATTATGTCTATATATTATTTCGTTTTGAACAATCTTTGCGTATCAGTGTTCCAAAACTGAGAATCTTCGCTCTCGTACGACCATGAAGGAAAGTCAATGGGGTGTGCTACCCTAGGTGAAATTAAATAAAACGCTCATTTCAAAAAATTTCAATCCACAATTTATTGAAACTGAATTCGATTCTTTGACAGAAAAAATGATGGTTGTTTTTTTCGATGTAAGACTTGATCCGAAACTTTTCGATGTAAAAGTTTCGGAACCCTTATTATGATCTATTCTTAGATAATTTAGATTAAAATTAGATTAATTAGATTGAAAATTAGATTAATTTTTTTCCAGCATTGGTTAGATCCAACAAAAAAGTTGAAAAAGCAACTCAAGTCGATAGATCCATATACGCTTTATTTTGGAGTCAAATTTTATGCTGTTGATCCATGTAAATTATTAGAAGAAATAACTAGGTGAGTTTAAAAACTTGTAATTCGAAAATGTTCCAACTTTTTATCCAATGTTTCAAGGTATCAATTTTTTCTCCAAGTCAAGCAAGATATTTTACAAGGAAGGTTACCAGTGTCAACAGAACTAGCTGCAGAATTGGGAGCTTATGTTTTGCAATGTACGTTATTTTATTATACATACACGTTTAAAATAAACTCTAGGATTTGAGAACGAACGATGATCATTTTCATAATTTCAATGAACAAAATAATTTCTACACCTAGAATTACCTTCAGCAAACCATTTAGTTCTCCGAGGATATATTTTTATTTCTAAACTATATAGCGGCACTTTAAAGTTCCATAGCGTTTATCTTGATTATTTCACATCAAATAAATGTGTTTTTCTGTCTTCTAATATCTGAAATATATCATCATACTTACAATTTACACATAAAAGGAGATACAAATGTAGCAAAATATAATTTGATCGCACTAAATAACTTTGAAAGTTCAAATATTTTCAATGAAACTTTTAAATTATTGATAAACACAGAAAAAAAAGCGCATTACAAAATGAGAATTATTATTGAAAAGTTTTCATTTCGTGATAATTCATGATTATCGGAGTTTAAATATATACGACTGGGAATAATCTTTTATTTATTATGTATTTTATATAAATTGTAATATATCTTCCATTTATTATTTTTGTATTTTTTCAGCTGAGTTGGGGGATTATGATCCAAGAGTTCATCTTCCAGGTTATGTCTCCGAATTCAAATTTGTCTCAAACCAAAGTTTAGAATTAGAAACAAGGATTACAGAACTTCACAAGTCTTTAGTGTGAGTTTAATTCAGTTGTTCTAATAACTAGGTAAAAATATCGGCACAGAACATACCCTTATACTCTTTGGTATGTTCTGTGGATATCGTTAAACAGGTTTCGATCATTATTTTCGAGATTAATTTAAAAAACTTCGTGTTCTCGAGCATTTTTCATAAAATAAATCCAGTTCATTTTGTATGATACGAATAAAGTCAGCCTCGTGAAAGCATTCATTACTCACAACATTACCCTACTTGCATTATTTATGTAAGTTTATTATATGTATATAATTCTATGGCTCATTCTGTGGTCGTTTTCAGGGGACAGTTACCTTCAACTGCTGAATATAATTATCTAGATAGAGTTAAATGGTTAGAAATGTATGGAGTGGACCTTCATCCAGTATTGGTAAATATTATTGCTTAGCATTTTCACCGATTAATGTTATTATGTCTAGCTTGAATGAAATAATCAGCTAACTCAGTGGTGTACGTATGTATACACCTACAGTATATTCAATGCAGTAAGTGCGTAAACTCAGTGGTGTCGTAAATACAGCGTTACTAGTTTTAAACAGTACATTTGGATTATTGGCTGATTTCACTAGAAAATCGTTAGTAATAGTTGTATCCTTCCAAGGCGGATTTAACTGGAGCACAATTCATTTAAAATCTCTGGAGGGCAGAATATTAAGCGTGCATTATTTTTGCAGTATTTCAATTTTCTTCAGACATAGCATTCGAATAAATTTTATAAAGCCTTTTGGAACGAAATATTTTTCCGAATAGGTATCGATTTGTTTGAAAACCTATCAATAGGTATCGATTTAATGCCTTTTCACATTATGCATTGTGTCTTTCCAAGAGTGATATCTATTAACAAATTTGTTTCATTCGAATATCTAGATTAATGAATAGCGGGAGCATGTGACGAGATCTCAAATTATATTTATGTAAAAAAAATGATAATAAATAAATATGCCTCAGAAACAAAATTAACCTGTCCAAAATGACTAAATCGCCAAAAATTCCAGAATTTGCGACATGCATCAATATAGAATATGTATGCAATATATGACAAAATTTCAAGAACATTTTCGCACAACTAATACAGCAATATTGTCTTTATTGTGGGTTTTTGAAAACGAGTTGAATTTCGAGATAATAAGAAAGCAATTACGATAGTAACAATTTCTTTTAAAAAATAGGTGGACTATTACACTATAAAATAAATAAATAGTTAAACGGCACAAATTGACAAACACGTGTCAAAAAAAATGGAATACTTATTCAATTTGATGTAGCTAATTGAAATGAATATGGGAGTTTTTTAATATACAATAATCAATAATAGTAATAATAATAATTTTGTATCTTCTGAAACTATTTCAGTGATAGTTCGATAAGGCAGTTTCATATGTATTTCAATAGCTTTTTATTGGATTTTCCAATATTTTATTCTGTGTTCTTCTTGTTTTTTTTCAATCAGTATGAATAAAATGTTTTCAGGGAGAAGATAGTGTAGAATATTTCTTAGGACTAACACCTAGTGGAATCATAGTTCTCAGGAATAAAATTACTGTAGGAAATTACTATTGGCCTAGAATAACGAAAATTTATTTCAAGGGTCGTTATTTTATGCTGAAAGTGACAGATAAAAATGTAAGTACTTTCATGTATTTTATTATATTATTATTGTTACATATAGTGTGATGTAGATGGCCCAGTTCGCAAAGATTCTGAACAGCTGTTCCTTCTAAATCAAAAAAACTTTGGAAACCTGAAATTTTTTTATAAGATTTCATCAAGATTTATTGTTGAGCAAAGTGTATAATTGAATTTAGACTTCAACAGTGAACAAATTCAATTATCCTATACGAAATTCTATATTATCTGTAAGAAAATTAATTCACACTGCTGATAGCTAGGGATCTAGTCTAGAGCCTTGAGTAACGCCAACATAAAAAGTGCATTGTGCAATTTCTTGAATAGCATAGAAGATAAATAGATTCTGATTAGTATTGCTAGTTCATATTCAAGTCCTATTTTGTGAAACTCTTTTCCAGAACGACGAGAGCACTTATGGATTCGAAACGCCGTCGAAGTTAGGCTGTAAGCATCTCTGGAAGTGTTGTGTCGAACATCACTCCTTTTTTAGGTTAGTTCAAGTTTATCACCCTACAGTACCTGATATATTCGCATTAGGGTCCAGATTTAGGTATGGGTAAGTTTCAAATGTCAAAGAAATTATTAAGCGTGATAACAATTGGAATGTTTCAAAGATTCGCATGTAACTAAGAAAATGGAATGCTAAATGTTAGCTAGCACTGGAATGATGATATTGCATGTTTGATTTGGAGAACAGTGTAGATAAAGACACATTATTACATGGAATGATAATAGAACCTAAGGAGCAGTGAGTGTTTCAATAAGACCATTTTCTGTAAAATGGTTTGTAATTATTTATCGATACTTCGTAGTCCATTAATATCTCATGTATGTTACCCAGTTTTCATTGCACATCCAGTATAATCGTTCAGATTATCTACTATGCTGTTCGAATTAATTGGGACAAAAATTTTTTTTCTTCGTTTGAGTTACTGTAGTAAGTATGTGAGTACCAGGGTGGCCCAAACACCCTCACACCTGCTTGCTTACTACTTGAGGTGACGTGAGGGTTTGACCTTGACCGTCGTTTATATTCTGATCGGTTATATCTCGCCAGCAATTCAGTTGTGGCCCTACCCTACCCTAGTGGTTTCTATTTTGATACGTGATGTATTGTCTTGTCCAAAGATGGATATCACTCCGAGGAATCGTTCCAAAATTATCGCGCTTAATGAACACACATCAATGACTGTAAGAGATTTAGCTGAACCTGTTGGTGTTGGAAAGTCCAGCCTTTCGAGAATTTTAAAAACATTTGAAGAAAGTGGCTCATCGTCTCCAAAAAGAAAAGAAAACTGTGGCCGCAACCTCAAAACTACTCCAAGAACAGACAAATTGTTGATAAGAAATAGCAAAATTAATCCGAGAAAGACAAGCACTGATATTCGAAGGGATTTAATGGTTTCTGGTGTGCAGGTGAGCACCTCAACTATGCGAAAACGACTGCTGGAGGTTGGCCGTAAGGCAAGAAGACCAAGAAGAAAGCAACTGCTTACCCAGAAAATGATGAAGAAACGTTTTGCATGGGCCAAAAAGTACCGTGCGTGGACTGTGGACGACTGGAAGAAGGTGGTTTTTAGTGATGAGACACATTTGTTTGTTCAAGGGTACAAATCAAGTGTTGTTAGACGAATTGACGGGGAAACTTTGCGGCCTGATCAGAGCCAGCAAACAGTAAAACACCATTCGAAACAAATTTTTTGGGGTTTTTTCACAACCAGTGGCACTGAACGATTAGCTCCTATAACAGGGATGATGAATTCAGTGAAATATATGGAAATATTGCGCACCAGGATTGTTCCATTCATGGAAACGTTTGATGGAACATTTAAGCACGACCTGGCTCCCTGTCACAATTCCAAACAAGGGCAGGCCTTTATGAGTGAGAATGAAATGAAAGTACTCGATTGGCCGGGTAATTCACGTGATCTCAATCCCATTGAGAATTTATGGAATATTTTAAAGAAACGACTGGTAAAAATGGATTGTACTACAAAAGAAAAAATGATTTTAAGTGCAATTCAGGTATGGCTTCATGATGACGCTAGTCTGCGAGTCTAAAATCTGCGCTGCTCAAGTGCAATCGATGCCTAGACGAGTTCAAGAAGTTATTTCTGCGAAAGGAGGACATACTTCATATTAATATGAAGAATTTACGCTATTTTGTATGTATTTAGTTCATTAAAAGGTAAGATTTTACGAGAACATTGTTTTTTATTCTTTGTCCCAATTAATTAGAACAGCATAGTATGTGTGATACATAGCTCGTTTGCTAATATTGAATGAATTTTAAAATAACTTAAACATAATGTGAATCATTCCTCCACCTCATACTTACCAAAAACAAAGACTTGAAGACCTTACGTGGAAAATTGTAAGATATTAAACCTCGTATACTTGAATGTGGACCTATAATAGGAATAAAATATGAATTTAGAATTTCACCCTCAGTCTAGATTGCATACTTACATTTCCTTTCAAAATATCAATTGTCATGTTTTTTAAATGTTCATTCAAATTATTGGGAACTAAGTTTCCACAGTTTCTTATTTTTACTAATATATATTCAGTAGTATATATTTAAGTAAATGTATTTAGATTCCAAGGAACACAAAGTATTTAGCAATACTACTGTTATGCCTTAACAAAACATATTCGTAACAGAAATTAAGTTGAACTTTTATTACTTATAACTTCGAACTTATTAGCGATCCAATCATTTAGTAGTGAAAAATGATTTTCAATTCCCTTCTTTACTCTATGATATTTTGATATTAAAGCGCATTATATGCATTAAACATTTTATTCAAAGAGCATTATAATAGTTTTTAATTATTTTGAAACAAATCTGTTGTTCAAATATTGAAATTTTTGGTTAAGGTTACTTTCGTACTATTATAGTTTTTATTAATAATAATTCTATTTATTGAATATGAAGTGGTCGGACTGAAAAGCAAGCCCTCAAAGATGCGCAGGTGAGAGGAAGAGTGCCTCCAACGTTCTCCAGAAATCCTTCCCGAAGATTCAATGAGAGAAATTTAGAAGAATATGGCGTTTTAGAATTGGATGATGTACTTCGTTTACCGGAATATGGCAGTGTGAAACACATATCCATACCACAACCAGCTCAAGGGTATGTCAATTAAAGAAAAACCCATTGAGCCTATATGAACTAATTTGAATATGGTATTTGATTCAAGTTTTGACTATCCTTCCCATGCAAAAGATACACAGAACAGAAAATCTGATTCTCCGAGAAGTACGAGAAGTGCACCGTGGACACAACCACATTCGAAGGGCCTCTACAACATATCAGCACCAGCTAGTCCAAGATCTATTAGATCTGCGGGTCCTAGATATAGGTCGTCTTCAATTGACAGCCAGAGCTCGGGTGATTCAAGAACATGCAAAAGGTAAGTTTCATTTACAGTTCTCTGGTTTAATTCTATATGATTCATTCTGTTTAATATTCCAATTTATTAATATTTCAGGAAAAAACATTCAGGTCGAGGAACTTCAGATAATGAAAGTGAGTTATCAAAGAGTTCTAGTCGTTCTCATCATAGACATAAAAAACACCGTTCAAGAAGTAGAAAGGGTTCAAGAGTAGATAGCGATGGATCTTCTAGTCGTCGAAATAGCAGATCTCGGTAAGATTTGAAATCCTCATCCGAAAGCTCCAATTCACAAATAACAATTTTTTTAGGAGAAGGGAAAGCTCTCAACCGGAATTAGTGGATTCAAATTACCAGTGGAAAGAAGCCAAAAAACGGGTGTCAGTCGATGGAAATGCGAATAATATTCAACAAGCTCATATAATTAGCGGTTCTAAAATGATAGATGATAAAGATTACAAAAAATCTCACAGTGCCAAATATAAACATCGTCACGAAAACAGACATCATTCTCCCAGTGAATCAAAATTATTTTTGTCGGATGAAGTTAAAAAGCACTTAGAATTTGATCTCATAGACACCACCGGCATGTCTGAAAGACAACTCAAAGAAATTCCTTATACTGTAGTAGAAACTAATAACAATTTCAAACAATCTAAGAGCAAAGTAAGCCAAGCAAGGTGAGTGAATTGTTTTGGTGAAATTTTTGAAAATAATTTAAATGTAATTGAAGTTTCAAGTGAAGTCTCTTTGGCATGTATTTTGAAATAAAATTGCAAGGACCCTTTTTCATAAGTTGTTTTTGACTTCTTAAAAAACTATTCATCTGTACCATGAGGGTCATCTCTAGAGTTTTAGTTTCATCACTAATCACTGACGGATGTTATAGCAAGTAATATATTCGAATGTGCCCTTTAAGATATGTTTTTTTGAATTATTGCTCTGCTTTCTGCATTAAATGTAAGGATAGCAAATATATGATAAAGAATATATTTTATGTTTTTTCTCGTTCAGAATGTTAGACTCCGTAACAATGATGGAATATGCAGAAAATATGGCACATTATAGAAAGCCGAAATCCAAAAATATGTCACAGTATGAAGCCTCTAATAATCTAATGGAGAACTATACCAGTCGAAAAGATATTTCGGAAAATTGTTTGAAAATTAATCATGATCATTCTGATTCAGGACTAGTAACTGATCAAGAAATACATAACAACGAAAGGTATTATTGAGACTAATTCACAAATGAAAATATCGCACTTTGTTTCATAATTGATTGTTTTTCATTTTCAGGTTACTTTCCAGGAAATTGGAAATGATGAACCGACCTTGAATAGGTATAATAAAAAATCAGTTTTATTCAACAGTTAAGTTATTGATAGAATATATTTTAAATCCTTTTCATGTTGTTTCCTTTGGTATTTCATATTTGATTATTCACAATAATATACCTACCTACTTATGTGAAGAAGAAATGAAAATCTAACACAACTTTCATAAATTTTCATCTCTTTATTTGGGACAATCGAAAATTAATTACATTATGCAATTCATAAAGTATACTCCTTTCAAAAGAGCTTGTATAATTTGCACTGGAACATCTCAAACAAATTTCAAGTTTTCCTAATAAAGCTTAACGATATATAAGATGAGAAAAATGAGTAGAATTATGAAAGCGACTCAACATCGAGAATATAGGGTAAATGTAGATAATGGGGATCACTTAAGCAAGAATTGAAATAAAACAAAATCTATTGATCAACAATTTATTGTAATTATCTTAAACTAAACTTTACTTGCACAACTTTCATTTGAGATCAACTTTAATCACTTTGGTTTATAAATTTTGGCATAAGAGTAATTTAAATAAAAAATAGCTTTGATCACTATTGTCAACATTGGTTGACAATGAGGATCAGCATGTAGACAATGGTGATCAGCACATGTCGCATACATAATTGGAAGCAGAATCCCACCCGGTACATTCGGCGTGAGCCCAAAGTCCACAAGACGTGCACCGATACCATTCTTCATTGTCTTGTCCAAATTCAGCGCATACAATACACATGTTATTTGCTTCTGCAACGTCGTCTTCATCATCCTCGCATAAATCATCCGTGTTCACGTCTGACGTCGAAGTATCATACGTTTCCTGGAGAATTTTCTTCTTAACCCTCTTGATAGTGTCCTTCAATATCTTGCTTTTTTTAACTACTTCTTTTCCCTTACGTTTCTCAGCTTTAGCCTTCTTTTTATTTTCTTTATCAACCAGAGCGTCTTAAATAGGTGTTGAAGTCAAAATTGTTGCATGCTGTTTTTTTCTTCCTTGTCTTCTCTTAAGATCAGGATTTTTCTCAGGCATCTTGATGAGATTTTGGATGCTTGGAAGGTTTCCAGATGTTGATGGCATTGCGATTTCTAACTGGGAGGATGATGCAGTCGATAGTTCAGCAAATGACTGGGGAATACGATTCTCTCTTTCTGGTTCAACAGCGGCTGCTGGTACGGAAATAGAGTCAACAGTTTCAGCAGCATTCGATTCTGAAATGGAGTCAGCAAAATCTTGTACTACAACGGGCTCTGATTGTAGGATTTCAGTCGGCAAAAAGTCTTCATCTGAAAAGATATTGGGGTTTATGGGAAATATGCCCGTTGCTCTAAATCCCGCTTCGCCCTTGCTCATCGAGGCAACACTTGAATATGCTTTTTTTAACAAGGAAGCTACATCATAAGGTGTTATTTTTTGAGCAAGATGGCTCTTGATGAAAAAGGCACAATCTCTTCTATATGAAGCTTTGAATGGCCCAAAGAAGGATACGTCTAATGGCTGCATGCGGTGAGAAGTGTGGGGTGGAAGGGACAACATATGAATGAAATTTTTTTTGCAGTGGTCATGGACGGCCAAAGAAATATGGCTCGCGTGATTATCTAATATCAATAGAACTGGTTCTTCAGCAGAAGGTTTGGTATACTCGGTAAAGTGTTTAAGCCACTCATAAAAAAGATCCTCATTTATCCATCCATTTTCAGAGCATTTTTAAATAGCGCCCGTTGGGCCATCCTTTTTCAAGGTCGGGGTCATTCTCTTTCTGGGCTATATGAACATTGGGGGAACATATCCACCGGCAGCACTCATGGTACAGAGCAAAAAATACTTTGTTACATCGAGGTTAGGCAATATGTGCACATGCGGGCAATTGGAATCACAATATTTTTTGTGATTCCAATTGCCTACATGGGCGAAAATTACAGAAAACGAATCATGACGAAAAAGTTGATAATATATTATTAATCTGAGTTTTGATTTATCAGTCAAACATGTCACCAATACTACATATCACAAGTACAGAAATAAATATTCAGAATTTTAAGACATATCTTCGGTTTTATCAACTCGTAAAATTAGATGAAAATGGCGCGAAATCTTCTCACGTTCGTTGCTCGCCAGCTCGTCGCGCGAACTGAGTGAGCGACGACCAGCGCGCTTGAATAGCGTGTAGGTAACCTATACTTATGTTGGTTCCGTTCGATTGCGTTCCGTTTTTGTTATTTTAAGGTGATCACCATTGCCAACTGATTCCGATTGCCTACATCTCCCCTACGCTAATATGCACCGAAAAACAACTCACTTAAACTACTCAAACAATAGACTCAAGAAATAAAATCAAAAACAATCCAAGTTCGTTCATTATAAACAATGATATACCTAAAGATTTTTAATCCTCTACATATAACTATTTGATGAGGGATTAAAGATAGGCAAATATTCAAAAACATAAAATCGAAACACATAAAATTCTTCACTGGAAACCAAATAGTTGATTTCAGAAAATATTAACCAATAGGTCTTAACCTAAAAAAAATTATTCCAAGAAAAGCAATGGGCTGAATAAGTACTGACGTCACAGGAGGCGGCGGATCCAAAAATTGGCTCGAAACAAAGATTTCAACGGTAAAGTTCCAGAAAAAATATTGTATTCGGTGTTTTCTGATTTTTGGCGATACATTAAGACTTCCCCTTTATTTTGTTTTGGAACCTGGTTTCAAACGAAAAGTTTTCAAGCCCAGTCATTTAATCAAATGAACTCAAATTGAGTGAAAACGGATGTGATTTCATTCATTTGCTCAAAAGGTGGGCTGATTAAACAAAAGACACTAATTTAAGTTCGTTTTCTATCATCAAAAATAAGAAAACAAAATATTAAGATATTTTTATAGGATTTTACACTAACTAACTCATTCGTTTAGAGGCAGTATGACGTCAGATTTAAGCAGTCTATTATATAAGTACTTATTTATTCGCTCACTATAACTAACTCAAAAAGAGATGTACCATGACTCAATGGAACGGAGTACGAAGGCGTATAGAATCCCTCTATAATCGAGAAATACAGAACCTAATCTCATTTGTAAAGAGTTTGAACTACCCAAAGTTAGATGACTCTGCAACTCAAAAATATACAGAAATCTTCAGTTAGATGTAAATTTATCAATTCGCAATTAACTTTTTCCTACACGGTGCTGTCATTAATTACAGAACATAATTGGTCAATTTATTCACACAGACACTATAGTTATATTAATATAAATTAATCATCGCCACTACGGAGTACTCTATCGTCCAACAAACTGACAAATTTTCTGTGGTCCTCTGTATTGTCAAATTAGTGTACTATCTCATCTTCTTATCTTGACTATATCTACAGCCTAACTTTACAAAATAAGTAAAGTTAGGCTATGACTATATGATGAACATAAAAGAATAGTGTCAACAACAACTGTTTTAGTGTACGGTGGTTTTGTTCAATATGCCTTCACTGGAAATCACTGATGTTGATCTCTTTAAATCAGATAGTAGTGTTGAATACCGTTTATCGATATACGATGCTTTTGACCTGAGCTGCCTCAAACATGTTAACAGACCATGTTAGACTACATGCCTAATCGAATAAATTTTAGGATTCGTAGAATTTGATATGGTTGAATTGCTGAGTTTCTGAGTTATTTTTGACTTATTACTAAAACCTGGTGTAGCGATCTCTTTATGTTCTTTACTACTCTATGCCAATATTTTATTTTCATATTGGCATAGAGTACTTATCACTTATTATATTACATTTAATTATAATATAATATACAAACAAATATATATTTTAAGATTATCTAACTAGATAGTTTCATAAACGCCGAAATCTAAGACCATATATTCATGCCATAGTTATATCCACAAGTCAGACCATTTAGACTCATTTTGCAGAATAATTAATTAGAGATTATAACCTGGTAGTATCGAGAAACACGTTTTCTCTTAATCAGAGTAAATGAGTAACATTAGAAATGAATAACATATATACATAAGAAATTATTTTATTGGAAGGTAACCAACGTGTGTTGATGACCATTAAACATGAGATCAGGTATTAGTGTTGATAATATCTAGGAATTTTACTGGTATACCAACGAGAAAGAAGACTGTTTGAAGCTCATGTCATCGCAGACGGTATGGGGGGTATTCATTAGGAATCTTCATGAGAAGGTTACATCTCTGACGATAATTCATTTTGCACATTTTTCATTTTCAGTACAAGACAACTTGTAATAATTTTGTATTAATTTGAATTCAATGGTTAACCGCCAGCGTATCGAGCAATCCGAAATCCTTTCTGTAACCAACCATAGCTCTTTAATCATGAAGTTCTTCTGCACGGCATGGATCTGAACAAATGTGATGAATCCAATGTACAGCTACAACTTACTTTTATATTTTTTGATGTGAAAAATATTAAAGGATAATTTGATAATTTTTCATATCAAAAGATAATTTTATTAACTTCCTGTAAGATCGAAGTCAAACTCCTATAATCAACAAGATAACAAGAATTTTTCAATAAAAATGAAATGCGCAAAAATGTAGTACTCAACTTTTTCATAGCGTGTTTGTTTTTGTCATGGAACGCAACATTGTAACCAAACAATTCTTTCATGTTATTCTCTAACGTAGTTTTATACCGTGCATTATTTAGAAGTTTGCTGCGGAAATAACGGAGTACTTATCTGTTTAATAAAGAAAAATTGACAAAATTGACATTAAATTTCAACGCCTGAAGAAGGGTAGAAGCGTTAATAATCAGTGCCAAACGTTCTGAGGGTTGATAATTCTTCCTTGCGAAATCATTATAACTTAATATTCAGATGAGAAAATAGGGGTACGTAATGTGCATGTTTGAAATGTGTTTTTTCTACACGGAACCATGTTACCTTATATTGTCAATCTTCAATATGGCCGTATCTTATTGTAAACCTAAATTTGTCTTATCATTATTTCTAATTCCAAACACTGGCTGTCTTTTGAAATTTAGAATAAAGTTTTACCTATTCTCAATATATTCAATACTCTGAACGAGAATGATTTCATAAATGTTTGCCAATACAATATTTCATCCATGTTTATTTATATTATTGAAGTCTTAGGTTACAATGAATTATTGTTATGAACGCAAAAACATTCATTTATCATGTCAACGATGTCATTCATTTTGTTTTTAATCTGTGTTTATTGGTGTACTCATTAGCCTCCATCTAGATTTTTAAAATTTTTTTTATTGATCTCATCAAAAATTTTAAATAAATTGTCACTTTTCTTATTTAAGTTGTCTATTGTTATTGTTGTAGGATCTGAAACGAAAAGCATGGTTGGAAATTCCTATACTCTTTGTTCTTGTCATTTAAAGGATTAAGGAATCTTTCAAGATGAGAGTTGACAGAGCTCGACTCAAAAAATTTTCTTCTGAGGTGCCTGCAGAGTGTTATCAAATAATAGAACACTTGCAGACATGCACTCGACCAGAATTGTTAGATGAGTTATCAAAAATCCACACATGGACTTTTGGTAAATGTGAATTATATCATTGGGCTCCAATTTTAGACATATTTGATAGAATTTTGGAGGAAGCCTGTGAACCTGAGGAGGAAAATAAATGGATGTTATTTTGTGATATTCATTATTCTGCAGAAGTAAGTTATGCCATTATTTTGAAATTGAATACTCTTTATTCTGAAGTAATTATTAACAATGTCAAGCAAGGACAACAAAGCAAGTCAAGTTTGAAGTTTATTGAACAGCATAATTCACTTTACTTTTGAACATTAACTTAGTTCATATTCTCTTGTTTAATATGCATATTTCATAAAAGAAGTAAACATTTCCCTGTTAATAAAATGTGAAAGTTTATTTTCCAAATGTTATTTAATAACTTTGTTCACATTCAATTTGTAAGATTTAAAAATGAAATACACTTCAGGTTATATGTTTTTTAAATTTATAGATGCATGAGATGATATTTTGAGAGAAATGTAGTATGATAATTGTAATATTGTTATCTTGTTTGAGGAAAAATAGTTCTGAAAAAAGTCATATTTCTAATTTCAGAGCAATGCTTATTAATATGCATGCTTGTAGATGAGTGTCAAAATTTTAAAATAAATAATTAAATGTTATTTGATAATTTTTAATAAATTTTAAAACAAATAAATAGTGATTGACTACTTATATTGTGGTAGGTGTTATTTATTTAATATATTTTCAAACAAGGTAAATTTTAATTTTTAGCTAGAATGTCAACTCTCAAGACAGATATAAATATATATATATATATATATATATATATATATTTTTTTGAGGTGGAAGATGTGTATCACAATTGCATTTATTAATTAAAACATTTAAGAATTTCATGAAACAAATTATATATATATATATATATATATATATATATATA